>CM055873.1:39850794-40568294 GCA_029582165.1 Portulaca oleracea
CCGATTTAACTCACACTATAATTACTAATTAACTAATCTAAACTAAACTTTATATTATTAACTAAGATTGAATGCATTTAATATAGAAGGGGGATTTTGGATTCAAGATTAACTATTTAAATAGACGAATTAGAATTGCGATAAGATAAATCTATTTGGTATAGTTTATTTCCGCCATGCAAATTAATACTTATCACTGAAACACAAATTGATACTCCTACGAGTTAGACTGCGGAAAAGATCCACAAACGACTTTTCCCTACTTTTCCTTACTTTTTAATTTACTGAGGACCAACCCTAATATAAACCCTACTAATTATGACTACCCTAGTACTAGCACTAAAGTATAATCAAATTAGAGCATTAAGAACAAGAAAAGCATCTTCTAACGCCTTGCAACCAATTTACCAGCAAATCGATTTAACAAAGATTTATGACAATTTCCTAATTAAAAGAGATAGATTTGAACCTTCCTTGATTAATTAGTGCGATACTAATGTTAAAGACTCTAGCTTTCATACTGGAGACTCTAACTATCAATTGAATCTATAAAGAACTAACTAGCATGCATTCTAATTAATTCAATATAAAAATAGTAAACAGTAATCATAAATTGTCATAAAATCATAGGAAACATCAAAACTTTGTCTCAAAATACATAATTTAGCATTGTTTCAATAAACTACACCAAATTATAAAACTACTCACTCATAATACAAATCGAAGTATCAAGAATAGAGTAATATATATTATAATAAAAATAATTGTAGGTTCCACGAAATTGAGCAACGGGATTGAATGTAGGGAAATTGACCAATCACAACGTAGATAATTATATTTTTTTTCTATTTTCAGTTTTTTATTTTCATCCGAATTTTTTTAAATTAAAAAAAACCAGAATATATCCTACACTGCTTTGGACTCTGACCACATTTACAACTGTTCCATAACTGTTTTGAATTTTATTTTAATGCAGCAATGGGAATCTTAAGGTAGAAAATATTTTTTTCTATATTCAATTTTTTTATTTATTTTAATTCAAATTTTATTCCATTTTTATATATTAATAATAATAACGAAGATCGGAATGGTTACCATATGGTCCAAGTTTTCGGTCGAGATTTTTTTAGTCAGTCGGTTCAAACCAGAATAGTGCGTTTGTACCATAATAAATAATAATAATAATAATAATAATAATATATTATAATAGAAATAATTGTAGGTCCCACGAAATTGAGCGACGGAATTGAATGTAGGGAAATTGACCAATCACAACGTAGATAATTATATTTTTTTCTATTTTCAGTTTTTTTATTTTCATCCGAATTTTTTTTAAATTAAAAAAACCAGAATATATCCTACACTGCTTTGGACTCTGACCACATTTACAACTGTTCCATAACTGTTTTAAATTTTATTTTAATGCAGCAACGGGAATCTTAAGGTAGAAAATAATTTTTTTTCTATATTCAATTTTTTATTTATTTTAATTCGAATTTTATTCCATTTTTATATATTAATAATAATAACGAAGATCGGAATGGTTACCATATGGTCCAAGTTTTCGGTCGAGGTTTTTTTGGTCAGTCGGTTCAAACCAGAATAGTGCGTTTGTACCATAATAAATAATAATAATAATAATAATAATAATAATAATAATAATAGTACTAGTAATAGTAATAATTATAATAATAATAATAATAATAATAATTCACTGCGTGCATCGCACGGGTTGAGGCCTAGTATTAGATTAGTTTAGGAAATATAAGAACACCCGCAATAGTGAGCGCGAGTTTAACTCACTTGATGAGGTGGAAGCTATAAGGCCCACTATGAGAGAGATAGAGTTAAATTATTTGTTTTCCAATGGTGAGTTTGGTGAGTTTAAGTTTGAATAAAATAATTAAAAAAAGATGCAGGCCCCCCAATTAATAATTTTTATTCTATAAAATCTTTGCTCCTAAAAATAGGAATACATATAACCATTGGAATTCAACAAATTACTCGGAGGTACTCTAACTTTTGGTGAAATAGTTTTTCAGGTACCCCAATTATTCAAAATTTATTTTGGGATACCCTTAATTTTTGGGTTATAAATTATTAGGTGTTTTTCCGATCATCAATTTGGTTAAATGACCATAATACCCTTGTTCTTCCATTTTTGAAGAAATACCCTTCAAGAAGAAAAATAAAGGTATTTCGGTCACTTAATAAAATTGATGACCAGAAAAGCACCAAATAATTAATAACCCAAAAATTAAGGGTACCTCAAAATGAGTTTTGAAAAGTTGGGTAACGAAAAATAATTTCCCTAAATATTGAAATACCTGACCTCCGAGTAATTATTTTTGTTGGAATTTGAATATAAATTCTACAATACAATCTTTCCAAAATTAAATTTGAATATAAAGCCTACAATACAATTGGATTACAACGGCACTACCCAATCACTTTCATTTCACGCGAGCCCAGCCCAGCCTTCCAAATATTCTATAATACGTCGTCGTTTTGGGCATCAAAACAGAAAATAAATAAAAAAACAACCCTCACCTGCGACAACTTGTCGTTCGCCTCGGCTCGCGAGTACCACCCCGAGATTCCATGGTCACCTAGGCTCGCCCTCACCGATGAACAGTCGGGCTTGTCCTCGCCGGTGACATTTGACGGCCACCTTAGCACCGAACTCGACGTTAAAGATGCTCTAAGCATAACAGTGGGGATAGGTAATTGATGTCAAATCACCTACTTTTTATTTTTAAATAAATTTTATGATTTAAATAAAGAATTTTTTTATATATAAATTATGTTAAAATATGGTGGGATGCTAAATATGATAAGGTAAGATAAGTTTAAATATAATTTTACTTATCATCATAAATAACATGGTCTAGATCTATTTTCTTTTTCTTTTTTTTTTTTGTTTGAAAGACTAGCCCTAATTAATTTCTAGATCCATCTTATCATGGTCCACTGCTTGAAATAGTTGACACTCGATTTTGATTTTAGGATCCAAAGGTTGAATCCAATTTAATTAGACCCGAACACAAATGCCCTCAGACCATTTCCAATGGTGAAATTAAATTCGATTCATTACTGACAAGAAATGGACCAAGAATACAATGAGGTTGTGCACGACATTCCAGTGGTGAGAATGAAACTTGACTCGCAAGACTGACGACGAGAGTCTCACGAGACGAGTTAACGTAACTAACCGTAACGCAAATTACCGCAACCTACCGCAACTCACCACAAATTACCATTACCTTTTTATTATTTCCATTGCAAGTTACCGCAATTTACCGCAACTTATCGAAACGCAACTTACCGCATCGCAAATTAACTGCACGAAAGAACGGTGCCTAAATAGAGAAAACAATTTTGACTCTCTAAAAAAGGATCGACAAATTTTAACTCAATGAGTCAAACACAAACTCAGTATTACGTACGCTCAAACAACATGTACAGTGTAAAACCGCAGTGGCGGATTTTGGGAATTCATTCTGAAAAGTCATAGACTGTAGAACGAAAATTGAAAATCACACATGAATGATTGGTGCCTGGCTGCTGGGGCTTCGTCCGTCAAATTTTGGGAACACAGTGGGCAAGCACTTTTATAACGTTTTTGTACTGTGTTGTATCTGTCCATCAAGCTGTGTTCTTTTCTTGTTATCTGTGGCAACTTCAACTTTTGAATAAAATGGGGCAACTGCAGCACTTTTATAACGTTTTTGCTGCTCTAGTGGTGGAAAAGGTGAGTTGCGGTACGGTTTTGGTGTCTCGAAACGATACACCGGACGAAACGGTGCGCTAAAACTTTAAAATCGGAATTGTAATCGAATCATCTGGTTTTTAAAAATCGGTGCACCGGATTTAACGGTACAATTCCACCGATGAACCGGAGCCGCATTAATTTATGTTAACATCAAAAACTCTATTCAATAAGAAAAAATTTTATATATATATATATATATATATATTTATATTTATATTTATATTAACGGTTCGGTATTAATTTTTGGATAGAATTTACACTGTTTTGTTTAACAAGTTAATTTATACTATTTCTGTATTAATTTCTGGATAGAATTTTTTTGTTTACCAAAATTTATATTTATATATATTTATTTATATTAACAGTTCGGTGCCGGTTCCCCGTCGGTTTGAATATCTCAAATCGAAACCGCCCCGTTTAGCATCCGGTTTTTCCAGTGCAGTGCACCGGAATTTAAAGCCAATTTAGTGTTGTCCGTTTCCGACTTTTTTTTATCCAATTTCCGATTCGATGTGCTGGTTCCGGATTTGTCTGCCACCCCTTCATAGCCTCTGTTTCCATCAAGCACTTTTATAACGTTTTTGGCTGCTCATAGTCATAGCCTCTGTTTTCTTTGATTGTTATCCCTAATTTATCTCCCCGTAATTTATCTAAAAAAATAGGAGCGACCTACCAATCAGAACTTTCAGTCCCTTTATCATTTTCCGATTCAATTGCAAAATAAAAGAGAAAGAAAATTACGGAGTACTTCCTCAGTTCCATATTAATTGTCATAATTTTGACTTTCACAATCTCCAATATCACTTTTTGATTGATAATTTTTTGCATAATATGTTATTAACAATTGTAATATTATACTTGTATGATAGCTAGTATTTTTTGTTACGAATATAATGGTGGTAATTTTATATACCAATTCATTGTATATATTGAGACATTTATGGTCAAAAATTTTGAAGTTTGACTGCACAATTTCCAAAACGACAATTGATATGGAACAGAGGTCGTACTCAGGGCACCTCATATTGAGAAATTTATGGTCAAAAAAATTTTGGTTACGAATCTAATGGAGTATATTTTAGCTCTTTTATTATTTGACAAGTGATGGGCAATATTTATTAGTTTCTTATTCCATTAAAAAACTAAAGTTAAGTTTGGTGAGAGACCCACGTTGAATATTGAACACAAAGTAAATAGTATAAAACGACTCAGGGCACCTTATGTTTTGTAAAAGTTATTTTTAGGACAAATTTGATAAATTTTATTGTTGACGGGTGACAACATTCAATGTTTTTTTTAAGTTTAGGATTCCAAATTTATGAAGCCAAAAAAATTGAGGAGTCTTTTATTTTGTTGATTTTTATAAGTTGATTATTTTTTTAAAAAAATAATGTTGAATAACAATGTTATTAAACTTTACCAAATATAAATATAAATATAAATATAATTTATAGAGCAAGAGTGACCCACATTGAATATTTATAGTGAAAAGATAGAATGAATTTCTAATAATTGTAGAAAGGATGAGATGAAGTTCCAAAAAATAAAAATTTTATATGATATGGAAAGGTGACCCATTAGTATGGCCGGCTCCGTTATATTATACGGTTGGTGTTGTGTGTTAATGATGTGTAGTGGAATTTGAAAATGTATGGTGAAGTGTAGTGAGTTGTGGAGAGTTGTGTAAATGGAGTAGTCGAGGAGATAGAATGTGAAAAATATAAGAGAAAAGTGAGGGAATATATTGATAATCATTATGGTGTGAGGTGATAGAAATTTAAAAAACCTACTGCATACAAGAACATAGCCTAATTCTTTAAAGGGTTATTGGACGTTAATATACTGAACTATTGGGGTATTGGACAATAATATATCGAACTTTGACATTGGACAATAATATACGGAACTTTGGGGGGTGTTGGACAATATTGCACCCGGAACTATTCCGGCGATAGTTGACTCGGTGGATATCATACGTGGCATGCGGAGGTGCTGAGTTGGCAAAAAAAATTGAAATTTTTTGACAGATAAGATTAGCTAATGTACTAAACTATTGGGGTATTGGACAATAATACACCGAACTTTGACATTGGACAATAATATACCAAACTTTGGGGAGTGTTGGACAATATTGCACCCGAAACTATTCCGACGATAGTTGACTCGGTGGAGATTATTATTATTATTATTATTATTATTATTATTATTATATTATTATTATTATTATTATTATTATTATTATAGGCAAAACACCAAAATAATCACTGTTATTTGGACCAAAATAATTTAATTCTGAATCCAAAACAGTCAAGGATTATTTTCTACGTTGTAATTGGCCAATTCCCTACAATCACTCACGTTGCTCTATTCCGTGGGACCCACAATGATTTCTATTATAATGTATAGATAGATTATTATTATTATTATAATTATATTATTATTATTATCATTATCATTATTATTATTAATATTATTATTATAGGCAACACCAAAATAATTATTGTTATTTGAACCAAAATAATTTAATTCAGAGTCCAAAGCAGACAACACCAAAATAATAATAATAATAATAATAATAATAATAATAATAATAATAATAATAATCTCCACCAAGTCAACCATCGCCGGAATAGTTCCAGGTGCAATATTGTCCAACACCCCCCAAAGTTCGGTATATAATTGTCCAAGGTCAAAGTTCGGTATATTATTGTCCAATACCCCAATAGTTCATTATATTAGCTAATCTGATTTGTCAAAAAATTTAATTTTTTTTTGCCAACTCAGCACCTTCGCCTGCCACGTAAGATATCCACCAAGTTAACCATCGCCGGAATAGTTCCGAGTGCAATATTATCCAACACCCTTTAAAGTTCGGTATATTATTGTCCAAGGTCAAAGTTCCGTATATTATTGTCCAATACCCCAATAGTTCAGTATATTAGTGTCCAATAATCCTATTTTAAAACTTACTACCTTTGTCCCATTATATTAGTTCATCTACCTAATTTGAGAAGACTAATGTATATTGAGAATTGAGGTGAAAATTTTTTAATTTACCTAAACTACCCCTACTTTAATTCAAGATAATAGTTGTTTGAATTGTAAAAAATGATGTATGAATTTCTTAATTAACGGTAGGAAAGGAATTACGGTTGTTGTAATTGTAAATTGGACAAATATTTTGAGACGAATAAAAATTAAATAAAAGGATAAATATTTTAGGATGAAAACAGTAGGAATCAGCATTAAATACGTCTTGATCAAAAAAAAAAAAGCATTAAATACGTCTAAATTAAATTTACATAAATTCCGGTTACTGATAAAACTCATCCAAGTACCCTATGAATTTGATTTGATTTTTTTTTTTACTGCCGGTCCCTAATTTGTTCAGAATTCACCGTAACACCCTCTATAAAAGCATGCGTTGCACAAGTAGGAACCCATCTACCTTCAAAAGCAGAAAATAGCACAGGAGTACTTGAAGCGCAAGTTCCTACACATTCTGGTTCGTACCATTCCTTTCATTTGTGTTTGCCTCATGTTTTACGTACATATTGTGGATAGGCTTCTTGCTGAGCTTTTCCTCCTTTTTATATGTTGTATTTAAGCATTATCTCTTACTTCAACCATAGTTTCATCTTAACGATCAAAAAAAAAAAAAACCATAGTTTGATCAATAAAACAGTCAATGAAATTGAGCAGTCATCAATTAAAAGCAATCTATTAGAGTGGATCTATACATTTAATTTAGGGGCGCCCATTATATTTGTTATTACCTAAGTGTTTTCAAAAATTGGAAAACATAAAATTATGTAAATAAAAATGAAAATGAAAACGAAAACAAATATTTAATGACATATTGAACAGTTTAACAAAATTTCACATTATTCATATAAATATGTCCACCTAATAAATTGGGATTTCAAGTAAAATGTTTATTTCTCAAACTTATACTACCTCTGTTCTTTTCTATCTGTCATTTACGATTATCAGTATCAATTTTTAATCAATAATTTCTAATATAAAACTTTTATAAAAAAATATAATATTACACTTTTTGAATAGTATTTTTTATTACGAATCTAATGATACCAATTATGTATGATGAATCATTATACAAATTAAGATATAAACGGTCAAATTTTTTAACACAATTTCCTAGGCGACAGATAAAAACAAACAGATGGAGTAGAATTGAATTAGTAGAGTTGAGACTAAGATACGAGTTAACCTCCAGTTTAAAGTTTAAACCCTTTGTGTACGTTGGTGGTAATGGGGTTTGCCCCCTTTTTGGGGTTGGACTTGTTTGGTTGTTGTGCTCTTTAGTATTGAATATTGGTTGAATAAAATTTGGCTAAAATGCCGACTACTTATAAATAAAAAGTTTAAACCCTAAATATTCAACATCTTTAGCCTTAAGCCATATATCTAAATATGAGAAATATATTAACCACATATTCACACAAATCTATTCGATGATTAAGTCTCAACTCTAAGTACATCTTTGAAACCGCTAGTAGGAAACAATTATTACCAATTAATGACAATGAGTTGTCGATGAATATGATATATAAGTTGTAGTCCTCATAATAATCAACTAGTTTTTGTTCATGTGCTATGCATGGATTATTTTTTTGTTATTTTCCAATTTATTTGTTAGTACATTTCATTGTCTCTCTTCAATACTCAACTTGCAAGAATTTTCAGTGATACTTGTTGAAATTGTACTCTAAATGGTAAGTGAATTTTACAATAATTTTAATTATATTGATCTTCAAAAACTAAAAATTAGATGCAACTAATTTTATTTTTTTTGTGATTGTTATTAGCATTTTATTGTGTTGTGCTTGAGTGTTGGTGTTGTTGTTACCCCAATTCTTGTGTTTTCCTACAATTGGATCAAATATTGACATCGGTTAATTTTTTTGTTTTATTTATTTGGTGTCAATCACTTCAGTGATTAATTATTGTGTGATAAAGTGACAATTATTCCTCATTGGTATTGTAATTTAATAAGCTTATGATATTCTTTATTTCTCTTTCGACCGGTAATGTCTCGCGTGATTACGTCTTCCTCCATTATTCTATGTTCTGTTATGTTTTCAAGCATTGGTCATTGACCTATTTTGGTGGGATATAGTTCATATGTGTGAAATTGAAATTAATGTAATGACTTGTTTTTTAATCTTTATAATTTTGGTACTGGAGATTAACATGTCATGTTGATATCTTTTAGTAGGTTTTCGGTCTCACTTGTTCACTACTAAACATATGTGTATTACCAACCACTTTTTCCAACCAATTTAAAAGGGTTAGAAAAATTAACCATTTTAGCAACTATTTCATATTCTATCTATTTTTCAAAAATTTTATGTGAGAATAAGGGTTGGAAATTCCAACAACTTTTGCTAAAATGGTTGAAAATTTTTCCTAATGGTTAATGGTTATGTAGTTTAGAGAGTATTTCAACCTTTTTATTATTTTGTCTACAATTTTATATCGCGAATGAAATTTTAAACTTGAGAGTTGGAGAGTCTTTAAATCTTCCAACATTTTGCATTGCATATCCATAATTGTTAGAATTAAATTTTGTAATGGAAGTCTTTCTATTCATTTGTCATCTTTTGTTCTATATTTAATAGAATGTGGAATATCATCAAATGTTTAATGATGGAAATAAATGAGTGAATTTTATTGAATAAAATATGGATATTTATATGCATGACACATGACAAATAGGTAACTATTTTGTCTTATTTTAATATAGTTTAATATATAAGAAGGGAAATTTGAACAGTAATTGTAGCAACTTTGGATTCTTTATGACATTGTAATTTTTGACGATTGATATTTAATTATTATTATGTTTAAATTAAACTCAATTGGTATAATGTGACCTTTTAACTTCTATAATTGATATTTATTTATTTAAAAAAAATAAATTAGTATATAACACCTTAATTTGACACATGACATCATCTCATTATAAGGGGTTGTATTTTAATATATTTAATACACTACTAAAATTATGTGTATTACCAACCACTTTTTCCAACCAATTTAAAATGGTTGGAAAAACCAACCATTTTAGCAACTATTTAATATTCCAACTATTTTCCAAAAAAATTTGTGGGAAAAATGGTTGGAAACTCCAACCAATTTTGCTAAAATGGTTGGAAAATTTTCCTATCACCCTTTTTCCTACTATTTGAAGATGGTTGGAAAAATAGTTGGATTACTAACCATTTTTCCAACCAATTTCAAATAGTGGGAAAAAGGATGGTAGGAAAATTTTCCAACCAATTTTAGCAAAATTGGTTGGAATTTCCAACCGTTTTTCCCACAAAATATTTTGAAAAATAGTTGGAATATCAAATGGTTGCTAAAATAATTGGTTTTTCCAACTACTTTAAATTGGTTGGAAAAAGTGGTTGGTAATACACATATTTTTAGTAGTGATAGATTATTTGACTGTGCTTTATTGTATATGTAAGGTAAGGAATTTAGTTTTTTCATAACTCTTGGATAATATGATCTCACATTATAATTTACTACCTCTGTCCCTGATTAATTGTCCATAAAACAACTTTCACAAAACCAAGAAATATAGGGAATGGAGCAAAAAATTTATATATTGCCAAAAATGTCCTTGAAAATATCATTGGAAAGGTGTAAGAAGTGCATTTATTAGGGATAAAATGGGTATTATAATTATTGAAAATGTAAAGTTAGGTAATTAGACAAATAAAAAGGGAAGGAGAAATTAGTTAATTGGACAGATAAAAAGAGACGGAGGTAGTATGTTAGTAGTCAAACTATTAAACATGACTATTTTTTACTACATTTAAAAATCAAATATAAGAGCATATACAATGCAAGTTCCACAATTTTATTCTTTCTCCTAAAATTAACCCTCTTTTTCTACCAACTCATAACCCTCTATTTCCCCCTCCCTCCTTTTCATTCATTGCAGATCTCTGCAAAGAGAAGAAACTTGTACAAATTGCATGGGGAATGGTGAAAGGAAGAAAGAGAAATGTCGAATCAGCTTCATTCCATCTATAAAATTCTGCATTGTTTGTACTCTAATGATGGTAATATAAATTCACTTTTATCTATATATCATAATAGAAATCATTGTGGGCTCCACAAAATAAAGGCACGGGAGCGTTTCAAGGAGTCTAGACCAATCACAACGCATTAAATTGAAATTTATTTTCTTATTTTTTCCAGATTTTATTTACAACTAAAGAAATTAAAAAATATATCCTTAATACACGTCTGCGTGACAACAGTTACATTCAAAACGAGTCCTACTAAGTCTCAAACAACAATGTTCAATTTTAATTTTAATTTAAATTGTATTTTTTTCTATTTTTTTCATATTTTATTTACAATTCAAGAAATTAAAAAATATATCCTTAAACGAATCCTACGAAGTCTCAAACATTAGTATCTATATAATATTAATAGTAAAGTTGGTGGGTCCTGCTGAATGGAGAAAAAAGATTAATTGTAGTGATTATGACCAATTAAACAATAGATAAATGCTGAATTAAATTATTTTGGTGCAACTATCAGCAATTATTTTGGCATAATAATAACAATAATAATAATAATAATAATAATAATAATCTATATAATATTAATATTAAAGTTTGTGGATCCCGCAGAATGGAGAAGGGAGATTGATTGTAGGGATTCTGACCAATCAGAAAATAGATAAATATGAACTTAAATTATTTTGGGGCAAATATCATTAATTATTTTGGTGTTATCAGTAATAATAATAATAATAATAATAATAATAATCTATATAATATTAATAGTAAAGTTTGTGAATCCCACATAATAGAGAAAAAAAGATTGATTGTAGGGATTCTGACCAATCAGAAAATAGATAAATACGAACTTAAATTATTTTGGGGCAAATATCATTAATTATTTTGGTGTTAATAATAATAATAATAATAATAATAATAATAATTTAAGGTTGCTAAAATAATAGTAATAATAATAATTCATTAATTTGTATTTCATTGAGATTTGGTTTTTATTTGCCCCAAATTAAATAAATAATAATGCCTAATGTTCGAGTATTTTGCCCCAAACTAAAAAAAGTAACCATTATAAAGTGTATGTTTTTATTAAATTATCTATTTTTGTTTAGGGTTTAGCTTATTATGAATGTTATTACAATGTCTTTGCATTTGATATAATCATTTAAATTTTGTTCTTTCTAATTAATATTTTTTTATTTTTTAATTAAAGTACTACCTCTGTTCCTGGTTAATTGTCCATAAAACAACTTTCACAAAACCAAGAAATATAGGGAATGGACCAAAAAATTTATACATTGCCAAAAATGTCCTTGAAAATATCATTGGAAAGGTGTAAGAAGTGCATTTATTAGGGATAAAATGAGTATTATAGTTATTGAAAATGTAAAAGTTAGGTAATTAGACAAACAAAAAGAGACGGAGAAATTAGTTAATTGGACAGATAAAAAGAGACGGAGGTAGTACATATTTTATCGTATTTCCTGCATTGCATGGGTTTAATTTATTATGATATTTTCCATGTAACAATTTCATTAATATTTCATTTGGTTTATTTTATATAGACAGTTACTTATCCATGACTTTTATAAAATTTCAAAAGTAACTAATTTATTTCACTCCGTTCATCATAGGTTGAGGCCTAGGTTATGTTAATAGTCATCTTAATGTAACGTACTATAGTACACGCATGAGCAGTAAACATCATGTTAATTACTAATATGTTGTAACTCATTAGCGGATCAAAATTTGAATTTATGGCTAATTTAAATTTAACATGGCTACATTTAAAAATCACTTTGAAAGTATAATGGTGGTAATATAAATTCACCGTTATTTATGTTAATAGTCACTTTAATGTAACATACTACATTACACGCATGAGCAGTAAACATCATTTTTTTTTTTTTTTGAAACTCCAGTAAACATCATGTTGATTACTAATATGTTGTAACTCATTAATGGATCGAAAATTGAATATGAATAATAAATACGGGTGATTGACACAAGATAACAATCATGATGTACAATATGAAAAGAGAAAAAATTTGGAAATAATCTTTTTCTGGAAGGTATGAAAATATTTGTATATTCACGCAAGATACCACGGTAAAGCCCCAACCTAGGGTGATTAGGCATGTCACTGCCGTGGAGTCCTCCTTGGACACCCACAAAGCTACCTAAGTTCCGAAACTATAACTATTCCCAAATATCGTAGACTTGCGGAAGCATTTCTCGATAACAAAACTCAAACAAAAGAGCGAAGGAGTCAATCTAAAACGACATACATTCTCATACATGCTTACATTCAATAAAGCTTACACGTTAACGCACAAAATACATCCATATTTTACTTAACAACATATTCGATATCAAAGATACAACTTCAAGCCTCCTTCCTAACCATAATTCCAAAAGATTTCAAGAGCTAGTCGTTAAGGTACCTTCCTACCGTTTCGCTTTCAAAACCTGAAAAAAAGGTGAGGTCATGAGCTCCCCGAGCCCAGCGAATAATCCTTATCTCCCCCGTTGTTACAATTTGCACATTAATAGGTTAGCACATAAGCACATTATCATATTCATATTCATATATATATATATATCTATATCTATACACATATATTTCTAAAATGCAACAAACATAAGGAAGTGACAAAGGAACCTATACCAAAGAATCACCATAAGCTCATATAACTTAATTAGACATTTGCTCAAAGATTCAAAACATACATATACGAAATATCACAAGTGTTATAAGACAAACAACGAGACTAACTCAACCATACATGTCCCATACCATGTACGATTTAGAACTCTGGCTCTGACTAAAGTCCCTAAACAACTTCACTGATAGTTTATTCGCTAAACTATCCACGGTTGTCCCATACCAACCATGTCCCTTGGGCTCGCAGTCCTCACTCGAGTCCAAAAGGAAGTAAAGTCTACTAAGCTAGACCAATAACTCGAATATAACCATAACTCATACATTCATATCACATAATTTATATAAACTATCACATTCTTATCAAAGTTATATCACATTTCATAATCAAAGTCACACATAATCACAATCTTCCAATTTCGGAAAGCTTAACAAAAATCACAACATAGCAGAATTTTCTAAATTAATTAAAGTAACTTGTTGTAGGGAAACTCAACTTATAACTCACACAATGGACTAACACCTATATATCACAAGGTTCACAAACACATCCTGGTGAACCGAGTAATGCCCACTCAAGGTACCTCCCAGGGACCCATCGCTCTGGACCACAGATATCCTCAATTCACAAACTATGGAGTCACATTCACATCCTAGCGGACCGGGCAAAGCCCACTCAAGGTACCAACTAGGGACTCATATAGATCCAAAACAAATAGGCCGAAAATCACAACCTGGTGGACCGAGCAGTGCCTACTCAAGGTACCTAACAGGCGACCTGACACAAATATACTACTACTATGACCATAGTCCTAGAACGACAAATAAGTAATAGCCCAAAGCAAAACACAAATTTCATTCCCCCCAAACTTAGTTTAATTACAACATTAACAAGAGCAAATTCAAGATAATCTTTCTCTTGAAGGTAAGTAAATCATAATAGTCAATAAGATAAACATCCACCAAGGTATCAGTACATTTTTCATCATAATAGTTGACATATATACGAATTTCAAGGCATAATACATATTATTTTCACAATTGATAACTCAACTTAGCACACAAACAAGCCCAATTTATCCCAATTAAGCCTATATATTCAAAACTCCATAACTCTTAAAATAAACATTCTAAATTCTTGGAATCTTAAAGACACATACTATGGCCTTGTTCGGCAAAGATAGCGGATTCGGTAACTGATAGCAGTTGGGATAGCTGATAGCGTTTGGGGTAGTGGATAGCGGTTGTAGTGTAGTGGACAGCTGATAGCAGTTTAAGTAGCTATTTGTAAAGAATACATTCGGTAAAATTAGCGGTTGGATTAATTTATTAATGTAAAATGACCATAAAGGACATTATTATTATTATTATTATTATTATTATTATTATTATTACTCTTTCTTGTGGAATTACTACTGTTGGGATTCATTAATGAGTAAAATGTTTCACATTGAAAAAATAAAGAGAAAGCACATGGTATATAAGTCAAGTGGGCTACTCATCTTAACACCAATTGGTTTTAAAATGGAACCTCACTTAACTTGTGTACCATGGCCCTGAGCCTTGATTGAAGTGGACTCCCCCTTGGATCTCCCCAACAACTACTATTATAACTAGTACTAGTATTATACTATTAATATTGTTGTAAAAGGGTACCACTGTTACTATAATTATAAATTTTAATATATTATTAGTCTTAACTTATTTGTGGGTTGTGTTTATTAATATCTAAAAGTTGGAAAATGGGGGAAATACATAGGCAATAAAGTAGAGTAGATTGTGGTTTGTAGGAGGGATAGTGGAAATAATAGTGAGTTGTCTTTTATAGCAATGACAACTGTTTAATTTACTCTGAAGTGAGGGGTATTTCCAGAATTTGGAACTCAATTGTTATCTAAATGCTACCCTTTAGTTTCAAACGTTAATATTACTAACGTTTGAACGCTGACTAAAACTCTATAAGCTAATTTGAAATATTAATTCACCGGACATCTAAAATTTATAAAGTAGAGTTTTGATTCAATCAAAACGCTAAAAGCTGTCTAAAACGCTATTGCCGAATAGGGCCTATATATCATCCATAATATACAATAAAATTTATAGACATGAAATCAAAATATATAATTCACGAAAAGTCACACAATTTCGTCAAATTTGAATTGAAAAATATGGCAATTTCACTCTAAAATTCATATCTCACAAAATATAACTCCAAAATTCATAATAATTTACCAGAAGCTTCCTAATAGAATGTCAAACCTACGGTAGAAATTTCGTTCAATGAATATGCCAATAATGCAGAAAAATCAAACAGTGACTCTATTACTGTTCATACGAATTTTCTCACAATATTCATCGCATAATTTTTGTTCTGCAAGCCCTAAAATTCAAGAATCAACCACTATCTAGTGTATGCAAACTCAGATTCACATCATATCCAACAAATTTGATTCAACCCACATAATCAAACAATCTAAACCATGCAATTTACTAGTGGGTTTCTAAGTAGTCAAATTAGGATTTTTTTTACTCTTTTCAATTCTAAGAACAACTCAAATTCATGAATTCAATCTTCAATTTCAACTTGAAACAGAAAAATTATTTTTTCCTAACCAATTTTAATAAAAGATAAGACAAGAATTACTCACCTAATTGAAGTATCAACGCCTTAAACTTCTTCTCCTTCTCTCTCTACCCTTGTCTTTCTCACTCTAAATTGTGTGTGTGTGTGAGAATAATGTTAAACTGAGAGACCCCACCCCTAATTGCTCTTTTTTTCTCCTTTTCTTTTCCTTTTCTTATTCCTTTTTCCTTTTATTCTCTCTTGTTTATTCTTTTTTTTTCCAACATCTAACGACTAACAAAGAACTAATTAATACTACAAGAAACACAAATTAAAATAACACGTCAGTATGTCACACAAATATAATTTTAAACACTTGAATAAACCACAACGTCAAAGTTAGCCAATTAAAAAAAAAGGCGGGGTGTTACATCCACCATTTAGTAATTTATTTTTTTATTTTCCTAATCTTTTAAAATCCATCTAAGTTGTCATGGTGATTGTTATGATTGACAAACACACTGTACGTACACATCCCTTTAGAAATTATTCCAAGTGAGTCGCTTTTGAGATTAAGAGGCTGAACTGAGCAAGATTAAGAAGAGAGGAAAGTTTTGTCAGCAGCGAGTTAATATCACTACAATAAAAAGCTCACGAAATGTAATAGCTTTTTAAATAAGTCTAACACTTGAAATAATTTCTAAAGTGATTGACAATTTAAAATATGAATAAGTTGGAGCCTACCAGATGAAATTTCTCTAATGTTTTTCAATTGTATTTATATTCATAGATAGTACCTACAGTTATCCATAGAAGACATATGTACTTGCCTGAGGATAATATATATAATTATCCATAAAAATAAATAAAAATAAAAATTTGATAATATCTTCTAAAATTTCATGAATATAAATATAACCACGTTTAGATTAGGATTGCTAAATTATAAAAACAATTTTAAGCATTCAACCATCAATTTAACATTTTAGTTACGTTGGTTATTGCATGTCGGTAATTTACGCACTAGTGGTAACATTTTGGCATGAATCCTTCCTATAAAGACTTTAATGCATTAAGAAAGTTGCCCAAGTTAGGGTATATTACCAGTAAAGAAGGTTCGTGCAACGCAATGCAAATTTTTAACTTTTTAATTTTTTTAGAATTTTATTTTAAAAAATTATGTTAATTTTTTTTACTTAACTTTACATTTCTTGGAGTGCTATAATTTTGATTTTAGTTACAAATCTAGTGTTCATAAAACAATAATAGATCATCAAATATATAAATTAATCTATATATTTACCGCTTTTAATGGATGTGAGTTAAAACCACAGTGAACACAACTTTGAAATTTGAATTTCAAATATAGTGACCGAGTGTAATATTTAATGTATATATTTATAAGTTGATAATTTAAGTAACTTTATATTTGAGGTTCTGAAGGACTTTTATTTATGACAATACAAGTTTTGTTATAAAACACTTTTATGTCGTTTCCTTACCATTAACTTAATATTTACGTAATTTTAGCACTTATTCTTTATAGTTATGATTAATTGTCAAGTGTAAAAGTCCTAAAATTAGGAAATTTTACACATGATTTCTATAAATATGAAAATTTTAGTACAATTTTATATATTTTATATACAACATTTTGTTTATATTACATAGACTAAGGTCTATTTAATAATTTGTTTATCCCTAACAGTTTCATAAAATTTATTTTGCTAAGTGAGTACTAAATTGATATTTGACTTTTATAATCAATGTTAATTGATGAAAATAATATCAACACTTTAATGTAAAACATTATTAAAATTATTGTATTGGCCCAGCAAAATTCAAAAGGAAAGGATTAAACATCCTAAAATAATTTACCCTAAGAAAATATGGATAAGTAATAAAAAATAATACCACAGTAAACCACTTCGCTGTCTTAGTTTTTCAATGCTCCACTGCTCTCTAATTCTCATAAATAAATTATAACCTATATAAAAAAAATAACTAATGGTGCGAATGCAAGAGGGGAAAAAAAGGGGAAAATGGTATGAAAGTAAGCAATATACGTGTTGGCAACAAAATAAACAGCACATCAAGACTCTCCCTTCAATAAACACTCTATTTTCTTTTATAGTAAATAAAATATAAATAATACCAAAGTAAAACATAAACAACACACCAAGATTCTCATAAATAAATTATAACTTATTAGAAAAAACACTAAAGGTGCGAAAGCAAGAGAGGAAGAAAAGGATAAGAAAGGGGGAAAAGCTATGAAAGCAAGCAGATACACATGCTACTAACAAATTAAGCAGCATACCAAGACTCTCCCTCAATAAACACTCTTTTCTTTTAATAGTAAATGATATTAATTATTAGGCTGCATTCAAAGGCATTTATGATTAACCAATAGGTTAGCCACAAAAATTAATTAAAGACAATAATACCTTTGTCTCAAAATATTTGTTACTCCCTCTGTTCTTTTTTATTTGTCATTTACGGTTTTCAGTGTCAATTTTTAATCAATAATTTCTAATATAAAACTTTTATAGAAAAATATAATATTATGCTTTTTTAATAGTATTTTTATTACAAATCTAATGATATCAATTTTGTATGATGAATCATTATACAAATTAAGATATTAACGGTCAAATTTTTTCCCACAATTCCCTAGGCGACAGATAAAACAAAACGGAGGTAGTACTACATAATTTCTTTGTCTTAATTTGTTTGTCACTTTTATAGTTTCAACAATTGTCATTTAGCTTTTTATGTCTGAAAAATAAATTTATTTATTATCTTTTTATAATTCCAACAATTATCATTCTCAAGTAATGTACGAGAAATGTTAGCAAGTCACAAAATTCTACCCCAGTTTTCACCATGTATTGAACTCATAAAAGTAGTTATGGTGACAAAGAAAATGAGACAAATGTAGTATATATTAAGCAATATGACAACAATTCCCATGTATCCAGAAGAATTTTTGTAGAGCCTAGATCAACTTTATCTCCTTTAGATTGGTAAATGCCCATGTAAAAACCCACCCCATAAATCTAAGACACATACAAAATTATCCATTTTTGAGCGATGAATAGATATCCCAAAACACCTCTATATCCTACATCACGTAGACACATACATCTTCTCTACTCCACCCTTCTGAATGCAATTTCGCATATTTTTGCATTCCAAGCTCTTAAACCATACCTTGCAATGTTCACCTAATCTCTAACCAATATGCAACGATACATGCAGCTGGACATCACTAAATACCCAAAAACAGTGGCATCAACCAAGTCGGTCCCAGCATGGAGAGGATGCTCATCGAGTCTCCCACAACCACTCAGTCAAAAAGATGAACTCGAACTTGAAAGCTTGATGAAAACACTTGAAATCGTTAACACTAAAGGACCCAATGCTGTACCATATGGCATTCAGTATAGAGGGTATGAAAATGACCACGATATCCGCTCTCAGGTCTTCCGATGGGATCTCACCCCTTACCAAGAGGTCTTTGAGCATGGACTCAAAGTGAACCGCAACTCTACGGTACAAGATGAGTATTTCTACAATCTTCATGATTATGTTCTAGATAAAGAATCTAAGTCCCTTGATTCTAGGACACAATCCATGTTTGGGTTCATTAGTACCACTGTAAGTAATTCTTGGTGCCCTTATGTTCAATATGATCATAGTAACCCCGAAAGGCACGTTGAGATCTATCGTTATGAGATCTATGCTCCCGGTGGGATTTGGTCCGCAATCACCCTTGGTAATCGTGATGAAAGGAATGACAAAAGGTATGACGAGGTTGCCTTCGTGTCTGGAATTGCCCCTCAGTACATCAGATCTGCACAACTCTTAAGACTCAAGCCTAATCATAATAGGTTTGTGTTTTATCACTCAAACTTACTTCATTGTTATTGTAACTTTAATTAACACAAATTGCACCCATCACTAGCTTTGTGTTATGTTCAAAAACAATAAAAATCTAAGTGATAGTTATGACCGATAAATTATGTAAGAATGAATTTTAATACAAATATGACTAATAAATCATCAAATAATGGCTTTTATCAAAGTTACCCCAATAAAATTTTTACCCATGCATTTAGAAAAAACAATTAAGACGAATCTAGATACCATGATAAACTCATGTTAAGTTGGTGTCACATAAAATGTACTAGTTCAAAAATTGGTACTTAAAAATCTCCTAGAGTTACTCTTCTTTATTGTGTTTGCTTGATTGTTTTGATACTCAATGTTAATATTCGTTAATCACTGACAAAAGCTTATATATATATATATATATATATATATATATATATATATATATATTTGGCAGAATTAAAACTCTTCATTACCAAAGACTTAGAACAAAGTCCAAAGAATACAACATCAGGCCTAATAAAAACAAAGAGACCAGCCGGGACGCAACCTATTGGAGAAGCAAATCTATACGACGGTTGTATTTAGAACTTTTCTTTGACAAAAACAAAAACCTGTGTACAATAGTAAACTGGATCTTCTTCACGACCTCGTCTTCTGATAAAGGTTTGTGACTTCCCGGAATTTTTTTGTAGTTTCTAGCTTCCCAAACAGTAGCAATGGTAGAGGTAGCTAAAGCAGCCATTATGGTTTTAAGACACCCAATCTTTCTCATATTCTTCCAATTAGAGAGCCATTGTGACAAAGAGCTGAAGTTGAAGTGAATCTGCCATTTGTTGCAAAAATGGGACATTACTCTCTTTATGAATGGGCACGAATATATATATATATATATATATATAAACTAATTATTTTTATCTTTATATAAATATGCAGGACTGTTACAATAGAGAGGATTGACACCACATTAATAATCAACAAGAACTTCAATCCTCAGTCCCATCCATTAAAATTGCTCGAGCTTCAAATACCCATTGCTGATTACATAGACGGAAACAACAACAGGACACCTCTCAACCTCAAAACCTACCCAAATGATAAACCTAACCCACCAACTAGTAATCCGGTCGAATGGTATACTCAAGGTGTGACCAACCTTGCCACCTATGTGGATGCTGCATTTCGTTCAACCATCACAAATGAAGCTTATTACATCCAGAAAAATAGATGTTTTCTTCTCAACTATGATCCAACAGGGACGAACGACTTCATTGTAGATGGCCCTCATTTCTTATACGACATGTTTCAAAGTCTAAAAGATACACCCTTTGGCCACCATGGTATAGATTGTGCTTTTGGGCATCATGACTCTGAGGAAGCCTACATATTTTGCGGCAATCTTTGTGTACGATTCAACTATGCACCACACAGTAAGAATGATAGAATAATTGATGGCCCAATGCCTACTCTCCATATGTTCCATTTCCTTAAAGGAACCATCTTTGAGGGTGGCATTGATGCTGCATTTCAGGCAACAAACAAGAATGAGGCCTACCTTTTCAAAGGAGACAAATGTGCTAAGGTGAATTACAGTTCTCGACCTCGCATCATCTCCATTGAACCCATTGGTGAACTATTCCCGTCTTTGAAAGGGAAACCATTTGAGACTAAGGTTGATGCTGCATATGCTTCTCATCTCAAAGACCAGGCATACATATTCAGTAATAACCAATTTGCTCAAGTCAACTTTGCAAATCGCACAGTAATTTATACTGGTCCGATTGGATCTCAAGCTGAAGCAATTAAAAGGCTCTTCCCATACAAGAACCGTGGTGTTGACCTCTAGAGCTCTCTATCTTTTGCATGTCCAATATATAAGTATGTTTTCATGGTCTTGTCCAACGTGTTGTAATTTTCCTTCATCTATGCGTATCATTTTCAGTCATCTACGTTCATCATAGTTCTACATTTAGTTTTGCTTGTAATAACAAGGATATGGAGATTTCCAATCATCCTTTTTGTCATAATAAACAATGTTGTTTCTTAAATTAATATCATGCCACATTTTCATTGGAAATTGGATTATACTTTTGAAAGTACAATGCTTATGTACTATTTATATATAAATTTATAAGCATATGCATATAATTAGAACATCATAATATAGCTATAACTTTATTTGTTTATAATATATCATCTATTATCTATTAAGTATATTAAAACAAAACACAACCAATCCAAGAAGCTGCCACATGTAAATTTAGAAAAATTCTCTTTTTTTTATTTGATCATAGTAATCAGCATAGCAATCCCTTAAAATTTGCAAGCGACAATCACAATAATTAAATGCAGTATTATGTCAATGAAAAAACTCATGAAACTATCCAAATTCCTCATTTAAACAAACATTTGAGTTATAGAAGCACCATTAAAACCTTCCACTATTGATATCTTCTAAAGTCCAAAAATAACCCTTCGGTGAAGTCCAATTCAATGATTTCATATCTGTACAAGAATCAAAATTATAACCTACTCCATCCAAATCAATTGGTCAGGTACAACGCCATTAAAACTAACTAATCAATTACAAGAATAATCCCCATTAAAACCCTCCATACAAAAAGTAAGTCATACAAAGGCCATTATATATATCACGTAATTTTCTCAAAATAATTTTTGCAGTTTTCACAAATTTCATTCCAAAGGTAATGGTATTCCCCTACACTATTCATACTTATAAAATTCATTCCAAAAATAATGTTATTCCCCTACACTATTCATACTCTACTTATATCATCTTCATTTAGAGTTCAATAATAGTACATTTCTCATTCATATCTAAATTTAGTTTTAGTGTTTTACAACTACACCTATTACAAATTCATGATTTTCATCAAGTGCATTCATCCCCTATAAATTTTCAGGTATTAATTTTTTTGACATGAGACATTTGTTTATTTGCAATGTCCTAGTCAAAAACTATATTAAAAGCAGCTAATCAAGAGTTATGTCCAAAATGTTGAATTCCACATATGCCTTTATCAGAAATATTAATTTTCATCTATGCCCATGTTTTATTCCATGTCTGAGACCCTTTATCTGCTCACATTAAACCCTAAACGATGCATATCACCCTCTCACCTGCTCCAGCTTTCTTCATTCCTCATCTATTGGTGTAACGCCCCGGCCCTCTCCCGGGCCGCGGACATTACCAATGACTGCTTCAAGGATCGTTGACTGTCCCCACAAATCACTACGAGTCTTTCCAGTGTGCTTCGTCCTCGCTCACACGCTGCCTGGGAAAACTTCCCAGGAGGTCACCCATCCTTTGACTACTCCCAGCCAAACACGTTTAACTGAGGAGTTCCCAACGGATGATCTACCAAAAAAGAAGGTGCACCTTGGTGATATAAGTAGTCATTTCAATTCCTTTAAGCCACACTTAACCATATATCCGAGGTGTTACAATTGGCATCGCTCATCTGTTAACCTTCTGTATTCGTTCGATCTCACCTTTCTCTTTGTTCAATCTCACAATTCTCTTTTTTATCAATCACCCGCAACAAAGTTTAAGGTATTTCGATTTCGATCCTTTTCATTCTCTTGATTGATGTTGATTTGCTCCATCTGAGTTTGATTGATGCTCGGTTTTGTGGTTTAGATTCAAGGTTCAATTGATGCTCGAATGGAAGTCAATCTAGGGTTTTTTTTCAATGATTTCTTGCATGTCAAATTTTCCTATTGCTAAATACAGTAGAACAAAGGCATATTCTTAGTCTGGCTTGAGTATACTTTCAATGAGGTAATTAGTATGTTGTAATTTGTTGCATGATTTGTGAATATGGCATAAATTGGTTTCTTTTCTATTTGCTGTTTAGATTCAAGGTTTAATTGATGCTCGAAAAGAAGTCAGTCTAGGGTTCTTTTCAATGAGTTTGTTCTTGCATGTCAAATTTTCCTAATGCAATATACAGTAGAACAAAGGCTAATTCATAGTCTGGCTTGAGTATACTTCCAATTAGGTAATTAGCTTGTTGTAATTTGTTGCATGATTTGCGAATATGGGATAAATTGGTTTCCTTTCTAAATTAAAGCAGGTGGCTTCCAACATACTTTTTGGATTGATATTTTCTTGTTTGGCAAAAAAAAGTAACATTAGCAGTAAAGAAAATAAGTGAAAAACATTGAGAATGTACTAAAAGTGATAACCTTGTCTCCATCGTTATCTTCCCCAGTACTTGTCTTATATGTTTTGTTAGGAGAGCCTTTCGTAATTGGTAGAAGATCTGAAAGACATCTTAACGACAGTAAGCCAAGCGTTACCTTGTGTTTTGGTAGAAGATCTAAAACTTGTGTTAATTGGTTTACTTCATTCTCTATTAATTACTTCGTACTCTACTGTGAATCATTGCATTTGGGGATTTCTTCAACCCAAGCACTTGTCTAAATTTAATCTGTTTCTTGTAGTTTAATCCCATGGTGTTGTGGTTGAGTCTGCTACTTGCATTGCTGCTAGGATTGGGTTAGAGAGTGTTAGCAGGAAGTATACTCAGTATTGTTGTTCTTTCTCAATGAGCTGAGGGGGCTAGACTTCTTGAATGTAATTCAAAGTTGGTTTAAATCACTAGATTAACGCAAGATTGATTTAAGAATACTAACTAACAAGGGCAAATAAGCAAACAAGTATGATTAACTCAATTAATAAAGAGAAGGGCTCGGAGGGTTTTAGGCAATCAACGAGATTATGGTCATGGGGTTTTCATGATTAGGAGGTAAAGACATGAGATTAACAAGGTAGGATATTGCTAAATTATACCCACCAAACTCCCTCTTTCAAGGGTAGCTTGGATTAACTTTCCCAAGACCCACCATGGGCCCTAGGGGTTTAAGTTGCAATATTCCCTAATTAAGTCTATTCTTATTCTCATGAGAACAGGGCTAATTATTTCTTCCTTATCATTTCAAACAAGTGTTTAGTGATTTAGGGAGCTCTCCGATCCTAGATCACCGCACTTGGAGGAAGGAATAAGGTGGAAACTAGGTTTTTCTCACTAACCACTCCCTAAATCACTAAATCTATGACTAATCACCCATTAATACCTTAATCACCCCCTAATCCTAGAAAAGCCTAGCCACTAATCATATCTAAAACTATCTCAACACATTCAATACCAACCTTAAGCATGGTTCTGACAAGATCAAGTAAAAAGCAACTAATGAAAATGATTGATGAGAGATTATCACTAAACATGCACTCAAACACTTAATAGCAACAGTGAATAAGAGAAAAAAAGGTAGATATTACCTATCAAGTGATGTAAGTAGGCAACAGTAGCAAAAACTATAAAGAGAATCTTCAATGTTCAATGAAACAACCAACCTCTTCCAAAAATAGCAAAGAGGATGTAATTATTTGAGAGTAGGTAGAGAAAATCAACTTAACACTAAATCCTAGGCTAATAATCTGAAAAGTTGCTCCAAAATCTCCTAAAATTTAGCAAAAACCTAGCAAAAACAGTTGTGTAAATGTCTAATTAATCTATTTATACAATGGTACAAAACTAGGCAAAATATGGTCGTTTTAAACTTTAATTGTGTAAAACATGGTCGTCACGATGGGACAATAGACATTGCCAGCACTATTGTTGAAGGAGCAAAGAATTGGAAAAAAAAAACTCCGCGCAGGGTTGCAAATGCGAAAGGCTGGTTGCGAGTGCGACCTGCCTGTCTTCCCTCTCCTTCCCTTTTCTTCAATGTAGGATTGTTGTGGGTGTCATCACAATCGTCGCGGATGGCACAACCTTCGAGCTTCTTCTTCTACTTTTTTCCTCTCTGCATAGCGGGCACTACAGCCTTATGGCAGGCGCAACAACCTTGGGCAATGTTGATGCTTGGGAAGTGGCCTGGTCACGCCGGCTACTGCCGTCGTAGTGGGTGTGATGGGCCTGATTCCACCAATTCTTCAAGACCTTGGCCCCTTGACTCTTCCACGCTCCATCTTCCAACCCGACTTGGTTAGGGAATCTTCCTAGTATTCCCTTTTTTTCCTTGATTTACTTCTTTGAATCATTTTATTTCGAACCATTAAGTACCTAGCAAAAACAACGAAAAACACACTAAAACCATATAACATCCCATAATCGAGTGAAAATCTCAAGGTTATAAGTGTTATTTAAGCCTTAAAATGGGCCTAAACACCCCCCCCCAACACACACACACACTTTAGTTTTTTCTCGTCCCGAGGAAAACAAAACAAAACAAACTACCTAACAACTACTCCACTTTCGCGGGAGGCAATGGGTGCATTTAGCATATGCACCAAGCCCTTTAAACCCTCCGGTAACCCAGGTGGACGAGGTGGGTCTCGTAGGGGGTTATAGCAGCTATACCCACAAAAGCTATGAAACGGAGCAAAGAATAAAATGGAGAGTGAAGAACAAAACTATTTACAAAAAGGAAAGGGAAAGACGTTTGTATTCATAACAATGCATCTAGTGTCTCAACTGACTTTATCAATCATAAGGAACGGACGAATATAAACACCCGCTTGCTTTTCATCGCCCCCCTTTTTACTATTGTCGCTCACCTTTCGCATAATATTTCCAATCACTGCCCTTGAACTTCATAGCTTCACTCTTCACCTTCTCTCTAGTTTATCTCTCTAGAAAACGCTCTCAACCGACGACCACCACAAACCACCTTCATACCAGGATTGAATCGACGAATTTGAGGTATGTTTCAAATTTGTGTTTTGAATTTGTGGTTTTATATTTAGTAATATTGAAATTTGAAGAAAAACGAAAAAAAAATAAAAAAAGACTCCAGGACGGCTGCCGCTGCCGGTGCGGCACCCAGATCCCGGCAAGGCCGCGACAGTCATCGCTGCAATTTTTTTATTTTTTTTTCGTTTTTTTAATAATAAATTAAAATTAAATATTTTTTATTAATATTATTATTTTTATTATTAAATATGATAATTAATAATATTGTTATTGTTAATAATATTGTTAATCATGTGTTAATATGATAATTATTAGTGATTAATTGTATTATTATTATTAATATTGTGTTATGAAAATTAGATTAATATTAATATTGTTAATATTAATATTATTGTTAAGCATGTGTTAATATGACAATTATTAGTTATTAATATTAGTGATTAGTGATTCGTTGTTAATATTTGATCTGTTAATATTAGTGATTAAGCATGTGTTAATCATAGTGATTAATTGTGTTAGAAAAAATTGTAATTGTGATGTAGGATTAAGTTTAGGGTTTAGGGTATTCCGAATAGTTTATATGTAGTTGTGTTAAAAGGATGTTGAGTTTGGATGATTTTGGTTGTTATTAGTATGTGAGTTGGCGTATAAAGTTGGTATGGGTAATTTATTCATAATCCAACTTAATTGTTAACTTATGTACTCATAACTCCAAATGAAGATATAATAGTTATGTCACATCCATTTAATAACTTAGGTACTCAACAACCAGTTGATACGTAAGTGAATAGGTTATTTGTGATGGTAGCTTAGGATAATAATTATGTTAATGTATAGTTCTAGTATGTTAGTTGTATGCATCATAAAAAGAGGTTAAGTTTTGGATCATGTTAGTGTCCAAAGAGAGTGTGTGTTGTAACCTGATAATGTATCGCTGAGAAGGTTAACCAACGCCCCGCATCGACTCTCGTTTATTTGTTTGGTTCCCAGAAAGTAGCGTACTGTCAGTAGTGAAATTGCGCGAGGTCTACAGTGCTCTGGGAGTTAGAAGCGTCTTAGATTCGGTACAATGCAATGTTTTTATTGTGCAGCCTGGTGGGCAATGAGATAAGGCGGATCTGAAAGAGAAGCTAGTAGTGAAGGGTCTAATAGAAATTGTGTTGGGCTTTCTTGCATGTAAGATTCATAGGTCTATCAAAGTAAGGCACGATGCTGCAAATTCAATGCTTTGATGGACCTGTGAATCTTACATGCAAGAAAGCCCAACACGATTTGTATTAGACCCTTCACTACTAGCTTCTCTTTCAGATCCGCCTTGTCTTGTTGCCCACCAGTCGCATAATAAACATTGCATTGACGAATACGAGACGCTCTAACTCCCAAAGCATCAGACCTCGCGCATTTCATCACGATATTACTTTTTGGGAACCAAACAAATAAACGAGAAGTCGGTACGGCTGATGAAAGTCTTTTTCAGCCATAGATTAACAGTTAACCAACACACTCTCCTTGGACAATAACAGGATCCTCTTGCCTCGTGACACGACTTAGTTAACCAACACGACTTAGTCCATTCCGACAACCCACGTTAACCCATTTGCGCTTATTCTTGCCGATAAAATGATTATTATGTTATATGTCTTCATTTGCAGGTGATCTAAAATGGTAGGGAAGGGCAAGGGTCGAGGGTTTCTGGACCGGGCGAATCAGCTTGTGAGTGGTTGGAGGGGGGTGAGTCTGGGGACCCCCACAGACGCAATGTGACTGCGTCAGCACGCCGTGCTAGTCGTGGTACGGATGCAATGCGGATCACGGGGAGTCAGACAACGCGAGATTTCGTTGACCATCTCAACCAAGCCATGGATGAGTCAACCGGCACTGAAACATCGGGGGACGATGAGATAGGGGAGCCCGAGACGCAGATGATCCTGATTTCAGTCGGGCCACCTAGTGGGCCAGTTTCTAGGCCAACGGGTTTCATGTCGATGAGGGATGCAGCGGGGAAGTTTGCCCCAATTCGACAGGGTGGGTAGGAAGCGATTACGCTCTTGGTGATGTTGGGTCGATGGCGATATCGAAGGAGGCGGGCTGGCGACAACTCTCGGAAGATTGATGGTAACGCGTGCGGGGACTGCGGTGGGTCGATTACCGAGATTTGGAGGTCATATTGCTCGGGTAATATGGGAGGGTCACGAGCGTTCGCCCCATGTTGTTCTTGATTGTGTCACGAAGAAGAATGCGTTGAGGGAATTGAGGTCAGTACAATCCAGGATGGATCGCGCATGCCAGGCTACACTGGGAAGGATCCAAATAACCAATTTGACGGAGTTGATGTACGACCACATCGACATGACGTTGATCTCGGCGTTCGTTGAGAGGTGGCAACCCGACACAAACACATGTCACCTTCCCTTCGGTGAAATGACGATCATGTTGCATGATGTGCAACATATATTGGGTATTGCAGTTGATGGCCTGATGCCTGAAGGACTTCCTCGGGAAGTGGTTAACCAATACGTGCCCGTGATTTTTGAAAAAGGAATGGCGGAGCTGAAGGCCAATAACATTTATGATAAGGGTGCCATAGCTGACTCCCATTTGAGGTCGATTAGTTTATCGACCAGTTGTCCCATTCCCCATAGAATAAGGGCGTGGTTGTTAAACATGTTGGGAAACACTATCCTCGTGGACAAATCGAGGGATAGAATTAGGCCGCATCCGTGGCTTAGCACTGACGTTATCATTGATCGCATTGCTTGTGGTACGGTGACCTTGGCGTTCCTTTTCCGGTAGTTAGGGATGGCGAGCAGGGCCGGGACAGCTAAGATGGTCGGGTGTTTGACCCTTTTGCAAGCCTAGATCTACGAGTACTTTCCTGATTTCAGGTCACACGCGGAGCAGCCGGTTAATGGGCCTCACACGAGCAGGTGGTTCCCCATCCGCCAGCCGAGTTCGGTACAGCGCCTACGACAGTAGAGGGCCTTCTTGGATGCGTTGACGCCGGATCGTGTGAGTTGGCCCCGTACGGTCCTGCCCCATACAAGTCATGCAGCAAGACGTTGTACAAGGGCGACATTCTTCTATACGACATCACTGAGTTGTACATGCCCGATCGCGTCGTCCGTCAGTTAGGGCACCTACAACATATCCCACGCAGATTGTCGATACCGAAGAGCGCTGAACGACCGACGAAGGGCCCCTACAAAGTGGAATTTGTGGATGCTAACGTCAGCGCTGACTGGGCGGGGTTTCCGATATACAACAAAATGTCAGTGAGTGATATGCCCCGCACGAAACATGTGCCGTGGCAAGCGGATGTCGCTTACAACGATTGGTTTGCAGCACATTCACACAAGTTTTTGATAAACAACGCCTCTGCCAGCCAATCGACAGTCGATGATCATCCGACACTCGAACAGGTACCCTAAAATCCTCAGCATAATTTAATATTTTGTTTAACTGATTTGTTTATGGGATGTTGGATATCATGATTGGTCTGACCGCATTATTTTGTGTTTTATTTTTATAAAAGTGGGCCTATGACTGGGCCTCATTAGTGCAGCGAGGGAGGCATCAGTTCCAACCGAACGATGAGACAGCGACAATTAATCGTGGGTGGTGTGATGAGATGGTCGACTTGCACGGATGTTGGTGCCGTCAGATGCATATCGAGGTCCCCGAGCAGCAAGATGATGAGCAGGAGGAGTAGAGTGTGTTTGTCAATTACGTTGTTTAGGATGTACCCTAAACTTAGTGTTAATTTGTGTTGAACTGATTAACTGATTTTGTGTTGTGTTTACTAATTGACCTGATTTTGTATCAACCGTGACATTGCGTTTCGATGCTAATTTGTGTTAATTTGTGTTATGTTTTACGATTTCCAATTTACTGCACGAGTTTCAATATAAATATAATTAGCAATTCATAAATACACAAGGGTTCAACTACAACCATCATTGGCGTTGAGCGGCCCTAATAGCCTGCCATCTATCAATACGAGCCTGGAAAGGCTCATCCCATATGAGCGATTCGTCTCTACCGCTCGTCATCCAGTGCGAGAGGGCAGTCATCCCGTAAATGGATAAGCATGAAGTGGTTGTTGTATCGCATAATTCCCTGAACTTTCGTAGGTGCTGTACGTCTAGGACCTCCTCGTATGGGTAATACTAATATGCATAGCTCAGCTGTCTGCGATCGTGGACCAGGAGGTGTTGACAAGAAGATCCACATAATATTCAACACTGTCGCAGCTGGAAATAAATCATTTGGAGCCGACATCCAATGTTCATACAGGGCTGGCCCAGCCAAGTGGCCTTGTATCCTTGTGAAGGATTCAAGGAACATCTCCTTGCTGTTAAAAAACGCATTAACATATGCATTTTCACTCGCCTGCAACTCAGTGCTCATTGACCACCGAGAAGTTGCCAACAAGTTCTCATCCCCGTAACCTGCCTCGGCTACGCATCTGAACCCGCAGTTGCCATTAGCGTCAACATCCGTCCATCCAACAACGTATGGCATCATGAAATGTGGCAAAGTGTCCTCGAACGGGAACGGATCTTGACACATCCGATTGATACCTTCACATGAGATTATCTCAAGTTATAAGCAACAATATATAGTAATTTTGAAAACCCTAAACATCGGCTATAAAGATTAAGATATGCACACCTGTTGAACCCATCCCAACTGATGAAGAACTGGTTCCCTTTTTCCTCGAGGAGTTTGTTGTAGTGTTGCTACCCCGGCCCGATGTTCGGCCGTACTCAAACGCACTGGGGTTGCGTCGCGTTGATCTTGAAGTCTTTGGTCTCCCGGGGCGTGGGGGGCTTGTCTGCGGATCAGGAATATACTGACTGTCGGGATTCAACTCTCCATTGAGGACACTGTTTACGTGTCGTACAACTGCAGGATCACTCTCCCGAACCTGTTTCGAGTTCCTCAAATTGTTCTATGTCTGTACCTGATGGAACATCATTTGAGCAAGGAGTTTCACCATCGCTAATCACTGTCAATTGTCTCCAAAACATATTTATCCGTGTCAGCGGAATTGGCTCTCCAGTTGCGCAAACTTCCATCATAGAACACGCACACGGGAGGAGGTGGGTTCTCGACACCAGGTGATCGCATAAGTAGCATTCTTCTTCATACCTCATCGCTAGCATCTTATTGAGCTCAAACGACAACAGGTCCAATGCGTGATGAGATACATTTTCGTGCAAATTCTTAAAGAAATGAGATGGACCTAAATGTCTGTGCGTGCTCCTTGTCTGTTCAAGCTCCCTCTTAATCTCAGTATGTTGATTCTCCAAGTGATGGTGAATCTTCGCAAACACACAATCGAAGGTGCGTCTAGAACTGCCGATATAATACTTCAATGAAGAATGCTGGCTCTCAACTCTAGAAGTCGTTGTGTTCCCCATGTGAGGTACATTGTCGGTATAAGCACAAACAAACTAGGACCCTATCTCCGTGAAATGCTAGGACTACCAGAGCCTTCCAATGCAGGAATAGCGCCATCGCGCGTGTTTTCTCCACCGGCGGACGCAGTTCGTTTACATTTCTCACCACTCATCACGGGACGACCAATTGTTCCGAATGTATCTTCACATGGGGAGACCACGCCCACAGCCCAGGTAGCCGGAGAAGAAGAAGATCCTAGCATGGATCTCGATCAAGATGAGGTACGCCTAGAACCAAAGTAAGTCAAGGACCATGAAGTGGGAACATCTACACCCGCCGCTCCAGTGGAGAACGACTTCGATTGGACCACCTTGAGGCCCAAAATCTGTCATATTCAACACATGAATACCCGTCCTTTGAGGCTCCATCACGTGGAAGAAGCAAGTGAGCAAGAGGGGTCGAATTCACAAGTTTAAGGAACCTACCCTTTTAAACTAACTTTTGTGCAAAGATAGCTAGGAAGCTAACCTCCCTTAGCAAGACGATTATGTTGTTGGGGTGCGATTAGTCAACTCGTATGTTTGGAAATCACCCTTGTAGCTAGTTAGTTATGTTGTTTTTGGTGCCTCCCTAAGATTTGTTGGGAAAAGGGGGCACTGCATGTAATCCAAGAATAGTAGAGCTCGTCCCTTTTATCGCGTTATATTTTGGTTAAAGAGTAGGAAAAGGATATCATAGAACGAATTGCAGGAGATTCTTGTTTTCTAGAAGGCTTGAATAGCTATACCAGTATCATATGTTGGACTTCTAATCTCTCTCTATATATATACCTATGATGGCCTTGTGCGGTAATGGGGTCGATATTGTTATAGGGGTTATGAGAACTTTATTTGAGGTTGCCTATTATGAAATGCATGTATGTGGGCGTATGATCGAGCAAAGCAATGAGAACCTTACAAGGATACAATTGTTTAAAATCAAAGTTGTTAGGAAACAAGTTATAGAAAGGGGAAAAAAAAAGGGAGGCAATAGAGTCATAATGAATGAGGAGATTCATATGGGGAGTAAGAGATTTGTAATTAAGAGCGAGACTAAGAGGGAAATGCAGATTGAAGGAAAAACTCGTTATGTATACGGGTTTCTTAGAGACGTCCAACAAAATTATGAGGTTTTAGAAGTCTGATCTCGGGTAACCATACACATGTATCAAAATCCCCCAGCCTCCTCCTTTAATGAGCAATCATTGTAAGTTTCAAACCTCCTCTGTAGGGCTATCATACCTCGAGTTTATTATTTAAATCAAGCTTCACCTCCCACCCGTATTGTACATTCCCCTCCTAAATTCACCTTTCATCGTCGTAAGATACCAATCAACTTCGTCAATTCTAATCATTTCCCATTTTCAAGAATTTTTAGGAGAACTTGTCATCGTTACCGACCAATCATTTTAGCTCCTTAATGTTATGCCCACACCTTATTGGCGACTCTTTCTTTTCTCAATTTCCTTTTTGGATAAGTGTCTTTATTTTAACAATAATCTACTAATACATCCAGTGGTGATCGACTACACCTATTCTATTGTATTTCTTATTTGATCATCTTTTCTCCTCCCGAAATAATCATCATTCTCAACAACATCTACCGTTCATATCCAAGATTTAGCTTAAATACAAGTTACTATTCGGCCCATTTCATTAGCTCACGCCTTGCATATCCCAAGCAACTTTTGCCAATCATTCATGCATCCCTGATACTGATTTTTCCTAATTCAAGAATCTTGACATATTTACCCAAAACCTTTCTCTCTGAAGCTTGAAGGTTTTCTTGCCTCTGTACAACACTAGAAACTCCACGATATTTCTGAAAACATACATAAACATCTCCCAAACCCAGATTTGATTATCAAAAGCTTACTCGAGATCTTCTCCTTCATATCAAGCTCATTTCAACATCTCTTATGGATTTCTTTATTCATAACATCATTATAATTCTTATCCCCATCAATTGTATTACCTCTTGTTAACTACCAATATGAGGAGATAAAATCTTAGACTAGTAAAGCTTAAACCTTTTCAGAATAACCAATGTTTTGCTTAATTTATAAGGACCCAACCAAGATAGAGGAGATTCCAGTGGTGCGCGAGTTTCCGAACGTTTTCCCCAAGGAAATTACGGAATTACCCCCGAAGAGGGAGATTGACGTTGAGATTGAATTAATTCCTGGAACTAGGCCAATATCCAAATCGTCTTACCGAATGGCGCCAGTAGAGCTTAAGGAGTTGAAGATACAGCTGGAGGAATTATTAAGTAAGGATTCATTAGACCCAGCGCATCACCCTGGGGAGCACCAGTGCCTTTCGTAAAGAAGAAGGATTCACGACGTTTTTCACGTATCGCAACTCCGGAAATATATACCGGACGCGAAGCATGTTCTAGCGGAAGAACCATCGCTTTTGGTCGAAGATCTAACCTTCGAGCAGCAACCGATTCGAATTTTGGATCGACGAATCAAGCAGCTACGCACGAAAGAAGTCCCATTAGTCAAAGTGTTGTGGGCAAATCAAGATACCTCGGAAGCCACTTGGGAAACCGAGGAAAACATGAAAGAACGATACCCTCATCTCTTTTGAGGTAACCAATCACGTTTTTAACCACCATCAAGTTTCGGGGACGAAACTTCTTTTTAGGGGGGAGGATGTAATAACCCACCCCAAAATCATGTTTAATTATCTATAAATCACAATAATTATTTAAATCGCGTTATAAATTTTTTTCACGTTTACCTTTATTTATTTACTTATTTATTTATTGATATCGGTGTCAAGTCTCGTGCAGGAGATGGCTAAGGTGCCGAACTATCGTCTTAAAAGTTTACTTTACATATTCATTCAATGAGTTAAAGTATTTCAGGTTATACGATGTGTATTATAAATTTATTTACCGAGAAACGGTTAATAATTATCCGCCTCGATTTCTATATATATTTTACCGTCCCAATTTTAATTTATTTAGTTTCATTTCCTTTACATAATTTTAAAGAGGTAATTTTTCCACTTTATTATTCTTAATCCAAATTCCATTGTATTTTATTTTTATGTTACCAAATTATTATCAATATATTTAATTTCCTACAAAAACCCAATATTTCAATTTATTACAACAATTACAATATATTTATCCTATTGTTATCATTCTATTACTATTTAATTAAGGTTTATTTTAGTTATTATTAGCATTAGTTTTAATTAGATGATAGATATATATGTGTTAGTAAGAGGGGCCTTGTCATTTTAGACACTCATTTTTATTTCAATTCAACTCAAGCCCTTCCCCCTCTTCCTCTCTCCCTCTTCGGCCGAGCAGCAGGAGCCAGCCCACTGCTGGGTTTTTCCGGCTCCGGCGAGGTGCCCAGCCGCCGTCCAAGGTGGCCGCCGCCACCACTCTTCCTCCCTCTTGTGTTTTTCTCCAATTTTATCTTCAAGGGTAACCTCTCAAAACCCCCAATTTCAATTTCTCTAAACCCTAATCTGAAAATCTATGTTTTACATATGTTTCTTTTGTAATTGCTATCTCTTTTACTCTCTTTTATCTTGAATTCAAGTATATAATTGTATTGGTTAAGTTAGGGTTAAGTTTTGGGTACATGCATGTGTGTTTCTAAGTGTTTATGAGGTTTTGTGGTTGAATTCATGGTGGATGATGATTATATGTTAATGCATGTGAAATTCTTGAGAGATTATTAGTATGTAAGGGCTGTGTTTATGTTTTGAGATTATGAATTAAGTGTTATTATGTTTAATTTGGGTGAATTAGTGAGGTTTTGGTGCAAGAGTTCAAGAACAAGTCCTTTATGTTGAGTTTATGTTTAATCCATGGGTGCATGTGAGATTTAAGCTCTTTGATGAGTTAACTTTCAAGGTTTATTTTTGGAAATATGATGGAGTATAGCCAAAGTGAGATTTAGTTGAGAATTATTGTCAATTAAGGGCCAAAATTACCATTAGAGCTGAGTTTAAAAGCAAAATAGTTTCTGTCCAACTTCTGAAAATTTACAGAGGCTCAAAAGTTAGAGTTTAGGCCAGACTTTTACTCCATAAGATAGCCCAAGGTTTTAGCTAACCATAGGCTTTGGAATTTCTAAATTTCGTCTTGTATAGGCCGAGTTATGGCCAAAACCGTAACGTCACGTTTCGGAATACGTTTCTGGAAGTCAGTAGCTTAAGGGTTGTTTTTCGTCCCTTTGAAGATTTTTCTAGTTTTTGTGGTAAACATGAAAGTTTTAGGTCACATTGCAAGATTTCCAGAAAGGTATGGTTTGTAGTTATCCGATATCGGGAGTGTGAGTTATGAGCCCGGAAAGAAGGGTTGTCCATCTTGAAGTTTCTGCCCAGTTTATTCCTTATTAAATTCCATCTTTGGGGCCCTAAACCAATATCAATAGAGGATTTTGAGCATTGATAAGTTATGGTTATATGTTGTAATCCTATATTATGATTTTAAGGTTGAAAAGTATGGTTTGGAAGCCTAAGTATATCCTAAGGTCATCATTCCAAGGGTTTATGAATCTAACGCAAGTTATAAGTTTTCTCCTCACGGATTTTAGCTTAAAAGCCCTTTATTATTGATCTAGCTAAGATTTCTCATCTAGCTTTATAACCTCCAAGCCCTAAGTAGCTTCAAGTCATTTGCCCTCTAAAGTACCAACTTAAGCTTGCCTCTCAATCACGTTCGAAAACCCATACCCCATGAATCATTCTCACTTCATTTTTTAATCTCATTATCACGTCTTCGCATCATCTTTAAGTCCACGATTTCCATTCTAACCTTCAATCTTTAAGTCCCATTCTTCATCAATTTAAGCTACCTTTCCAAGATTCAAGTTCCATCTTCTTAATTCACCTTTCTACGTCAATATCTTCATATAAATTCGACCCGGAGTTCTTAATTATCCGAACCCAGTTTAATAGGGCCCATTTGGAACCCTCCCTCTCATTTTTACCCTCTGGTTCTGTTGACAAAGTTGTAGATTATGATTTTCCCTATTCCGGGATGTACTCTTTTACTTCATTCCGATTTTTTTCCTAACTCAAGTTACGCTATAATCTTTATTTTTATACAACCTGAAATTTGCTCCCTAAGTTATTTCAGTTATATTTTTCCTAAGTTTCTAAACTTTTGGAACTATTTAAGAGCCTCATTCGGTTCTTCATTTTCCATTATTCATGTCTTAGTTGACAAGTTACCAAAGCCATCTCAAAGCCGAGACGCACCGCCAGGGACTTTATCATCCCAAGGTACGTGAATCGTCCAACTTTTATATCTAATCATGTTCATGGTTCATTATATTCCTACCATGTCAAGTTTTATGTTTTATGATATCATTGTATTCAAAAGTGGACCCATTTTATGTACTTTATGTTTTATGTTCTAGCTAGTTACGTGAAGTGCTAGCCTTTTAGATGCTCCTGATCAGAGTGTCCTAGACCTGGCCAGTGTCGACTGTTCAGCAGTCACCCAATCCAAATCTAGATCGATTTGGGCATGCGCGTGTGTGAGGTGCTTGCACCGATCATAAGGGTTCCTCGTATTTTCTATCTCTCTCTATTCTACACCATTTACTCATGTATATGTATATGTTCATGTCATTTCAAGTTAATGTTTCTTTTCCCTTTCCCTGTTTTCAAAATGAATTTAAATGTCGGCACTAAAACCGTTTTCGAACGGTTTTACGTGTTGGAGGTTTACGTACTGAGTGTTTCCCCACTCACTTTTTCGCAATGTTTTAATGTTTTGTTTTAGGAGGTTCGAGCTCCCAAGACAAAGGCAAAGCAGTTCAGAAGTGACCCAAGTTGTGAGGTAGTCCCTTCGGGTACCGCTTGATAGCAGGGCAATCAGAGTTTGGAGACATGGAAATTTCCTATGTTTTTAGTTTATGTATCTATGATCAATGGTTGTATAGGTTTTTCTATGTTGAGTTTTAATAGTTCATCTTTTTGTGGTTTATAAAAAGTGTGTGTGCCTTGTCTCTTTTGGGGACGGCGGTAATGCTTCAACCTAAGTGTTCCGCTGCGCTAATCACAGGTTTGGGATTCTGAGTAGGATTTTAATCTTGTGGTTAAGGTTGGGGTGTTACATTCAATTTCCCACGATATTTTTCGTACCTCCAACACTTCAAGTAACACCTTAACGGACTCTCTGCATCTTTTCTCTTGTACGAAGCCCGTACAAACCTAAAACCGATTCCCGCAGCTACTCCATTAGCCCATTCTCGCAATGGTTCAATACTCTCAAAAACATTTTGCGTTACAAAATGAGTTGAATAATCAACGCCGTCCCCGCCAAAGTCCTCCAAAAAAACCTACAAACAATAGAAACAATTATTATACTAATAATAACTGGGATACTAATTTCTAATGATAATAATAGCTTTAACATTAATAATTAACATACAATTCTAATATTAATTAACATAATAATATTATTATAAATAAATAAATAATAACAATATATTAATAATTTAACATAATTAACATAATAATAATAATTAACAACATTATTTATCTTAATAATATTATTATAAATAAATAAATAATAATATTAACAACACTTAATAATATTAATAACAATACTTACAAACAACTTATTATAATAATATTAATTAACACAATTTTAACATAATTAACATAATAATTATAATTAACAACATTGATTACATTAATAATATTATAAATAAATAAATAATAATATTAACAATAATGATTAGCATAATTAACACACTATAATAATAATAACAATACTTATAAGCAACTTATTATAATAATATTAATTAACAAAATTTTAACATAATTAACATAACAATTATAATTAACAAATTGATTACCTTAATAATAATATTATAAATAAATAAATAATAATATTAACATTTTATAAATATTTTGAAAAAAAGAAAAAATAAATAAAAATTTCCGGAAATTAGGCCGGTGTCGCGCCCAGGATGCCCGCCGGCCTAATTTCCGGAAATTTTTATTTTTTATTTTTTTTCAAAATTAAAAGTTACTAACTAACTTCTTGCTCTTCACTTGAATTATCATCTTCTCTTGACATTTTAGGTTAAATTTCAAAAACAAATCAAAATTTTAGAGAGATAATGTTAGGGATAGTGAGAGGAGAGTGAGGGGAGAGTGAGAGGAGAGTGAAGAGAGTTGAAATATATGAAGGGCAAAAACGTCTTTTGGATGGGCGACAATAGTAAAAAGGGGGGCGGCGTTAAGCAATACCCTATAAACAAACAAGGTAACCTAAGCCGAAAAGTTGTCGTTCTTTGAGATTTTCAACCCCAAGCATTTTATGACTAGCGAATTCCTCGTGTACAAGTGCAAGTGGGCCATAGGTCGGGAAATCAAAGTTATTTTCATACTCAAGCTCGGCTTTATTTCACCACTTTATTCAAATTTTCTTTTTGAGTTCATCGGTATTTTTCGAGATTGGATTGCGGCTCGTTAGGGGTTGCTCTCGCAACGCGGTTTCTTTCCATACATACTAATGTACTTTAGCGGCGAGGGGTCACTACCAGTCTACCACCCATGCCAAACCACGTTAGCTAAACCAATACCCTATAAACAAACAAGGTAACCTAAGCCGAAAAGTTGTCGTTCTTTGAGATTTTCAACCCCAAGCATTTTATGACTAGCGAATTCCTCGTGTACAAGTGCAAGTGGGCCATAGGTCGGGAAATCAAAGTTATTTTCATACTCAAGCTCGGCTTTATTTCACCACTTTATTCAAATTTTCTTTTTGAGTTCATCGGTATTTTTCGAGATTGGATTGCGGCTCGTTAGGGGTTGCTCTCGCAACGCGGTTTCTTTCCATACATACTAATGTACTTTAGCGGCGAGGGGTCACTACCAGTCTACCACCCATGCCAAACCACGTTAGCTAAACCAATAACTTTCAAAACTTTTCTTTTCTTTTCTCTTTTTATTTTTCTTTTTCTCCACAAATTCTAAATAGGTTACCGCAAATAATTACTCCACAATTCATTTTGAAAATGTAGAGCCCAACAGTTTGCTTTATTCATTGGGTTATTGACTATAAAGGATGGCCTAAGAGACCATTTGACATAAAAGGATTGGAGGGACAATATAGTCCTAATTTGTAATAAAAAGTGGGGTCCACGATTGCTGAGTTGGCAGAGATTTTTTTTCTGTCCTAATTTGTAATCAAGCATCAGCAGTAGCAGCCGACGGCGTCGCAACCCTCCGGCGTCAACGGCGGCGTTGGGCCCCAGCTCGGAGGAGAAGATTGAGGGAATTATTCCGATTACGGAGCTCCTATTCCAGCACCGACGGCAGCTCAAGGTGGCGGAGGGCATGACGTGTTTGGGTGGAGGCCACAGTTCTAGGTTTAGTCTCTTCGTTCTCTTTGGGGCATTTTGTCGAGCACTTGGTGGGCAGCAGAGGATGAAGGCTAATTCAACAGATCGGCTTGAAGGAAGAAACAGATAACAAGAGGAGAGCTCCCAAGCTGAGGTACAATTTTTGAGTACAAAAACTATCGAAATTATGCGCTTTGTAGATTAAGGAACCCACCCCCTCCCCTCAAAATCTCATCTTTCTTCTTCTTTTCCTAGTCTAATTTTCTCATTGTATCTGCATGCGCCATGCGGGGGTTTGATTTTAAATTTCCTGAATTTGGGTTTTAATTAATACTACTAATCTGTAGATTAATTTGGTGAATGTTCATAATTAGTTGTTGCTCCAAAATGCTTTGCTAATTTCTATTGCTGATTAATTTTTATTTTATGTAACTTCTCTTCATAATTCTGGTCTTCATCTCACTGTATGTTTATTTTTGTGGGTTCTAATCAGGAGGGCGCCAGAGAAGAAGGCCGCGGCGGCGAGGACGATGGTGTACCGGCGGCCGAGGACGTCAGAGGTCTTGCCGTAGAGGAGGGAGCCGACGAGGAGCTCTTCTTCAATGGAGATCAGCTTGAGGTTCTCCCGGATGTACAGGACTGCGCCGCTGATTACTCCAATGTCTGCATCCAAAAGTGAGAATTTTGTGTGGGATTAGAAATTCTTATTCTTCTTCTTCTGCCGCTCCCTCTTCTTCTCCGCAACCCCCAATCCTTTTCTGTCACTGCCAACTCAGCAAGTGGGTCCCACTTTTTACTATAAATTGGGACTCTATTGTCCCCCCCAATCCTTTTCTGTCAAATGGTCTCTTGGGCCATCCTTTATAGTCAATAGCCCTTATTCATTGGTCTTGGGTCCGAAACTTATAGCCCGTTTGTTTGGCCTTGTTCAAATTTTAAGCTTATCTTCATTCTGCAGTCTTTCACTGGAACTGGCCCTGACACTACTAGCACCCCCTGCTGTCAATGTCATCTATCTTCAATACATCATAATCAGTTGAAGAAAATTTGAAGAGGGCTCAAAAATCATATCTAAAATCACAAACCTGAACCATTCAGATGATTCATTTTGCTCTGAATCAATCACCCCACAAGCCCAAATCTGCACCACCTCAATCCATTGCTCAATCTCAAGCCACCACCCACATCATCCCCAGGTCTGCGTCTCATTCTTATCTCTTCTTCAATGCTCGCAAAGTTAAATAATTTTTGCTGGGTCAATGGATTTATGTTGATTAAAAATAAACCTGAAAAGAAGAACGAGGTATTTGTTCATGATGGTGTTCATCGCTCATGCCAATAGAACATTCAATCGTTTGGTTTTTTAGAACCATTGCTAAAGAATGGAATTGAATACTTTTTGGGATGCAGTGTAAGCATAGTTTCTTGCGTTGTATGTTAATGCAGGGCTGTTCATTTCCCATTTCAAATACTGGGGATGCAATGTAAGCATAGTTTCTAGTGTTCTTTAGCTTCTTATCTACGTGCAAAATATGTAGGGACAGGGGTTCATTCAATAGTTTGGTGGGTTTGTATTGATTTGTTTGCCACTTTGCCTCCTTGCTATTTCTGTCAAGAGTATAAAACCACTTTTGGACCTTAGGCATGGTATTACTGATAGCCTTTGGCATTCACACTTCAAACCCAAATGGCTTGTTAGAGTATAAAACCATTCTTAAACCTCCAACATCAACTTAGCCTTTTTTTTTTTCCGTTGTTCTGTGTAGAAGGAAGTGAAAGTGCTCAAATTGGTACTTCCTATCGTGGCCAAGTCATCAGAATCCTCGTCTAGCCAATAGCCATGGCATTGGCTTCACTGGCTTCCAGCAGCACTTGTTCAGTATTTGCCTGGTGCTCAAAATCAACCATGACTCCAAAGGCTGGGATGAATTATACGAAACTCAACCCGGGTATCAGCCGAAGAGTGGGAATTCTGGGTACTACAGTTTCACTATTGGTAGCAACAGATGTAATTTCAAGTAACCAAACAGCCTGTGGTTTTGAGTTTAGAATGACAGTCCCTGACCAAACAGTTGAAGAGGCTGAGAGCGTGATAAAAGATCATGCACAGGCATTGCTTGATGTCAAGTCTCTTTTGGAGGCTGAATACTGGAGAGAAGCGCAGCGAGAATTGAGGAAGAACTCGGCCTTGCTAAAACAAGATATTTACACCATTATTCAAGGCAAACAAGGCACTCAAAGGCCTCTGCTCAGGAAGCTCTATTCCAACTTATTCAGCAATGTTACAAAGGTAAATTATTACTCTTCTCCAGATGAAAAAGCTATGGCAATGAAGTTGCAACCTAGACTTAGATTTACCCGCTCTGCCCCACTTGAACTCTCACTTTTGGACCAATCCACGTTTGTGAAATTTAAATGAGGCTCTTTTTTGAAATATTGTGATAGTTTTGTGGGTCCAAATGGGTTTCTCTTTTGTTTCAACGGGTTCTTTTTTCTTCTAAAGGTTTTTCTTGGATTCGTACGACTCAGCCTCTCAATGAGAATTAGTTCATGGGGGAAGGTTGTTTACATTTAGATCCCTCAAATTGCGCACAAGCATGTTGCCTCCGAGAGTTTGTTGATGTTGTTGATAGTTCCGCGGGACCTACATTGGGAATTACGTTAGTTTTGTCCCTGTGCCACCTACACCACCTCTCGTAAGGGGGGCTCACGTTGGGAGTTAGTATGCACCAATTACAGTTAATCTGCATTTGCTAGTTTTACAGACCCTAGGCAAAGCTCTTACCATTTGGTTATTTGGTATTGCAGTTAGATTATGCGGCGAGAGACAAGGATACTGCAAGAGTATGGGATTGTTATAACGACGTTGCAGTTTCCCTAGATGACATTTTATCTAGACTCTGAGACCTTCTCATTAACCATTGGAAGAGACAAATCTGAACTGTAGAGGATCATATTATTCTCTTCTTGCCAATACTTTTGTTCAACATACATATGTATCAATTTATGTAGAACTAGAATTACTGAACCTAAGCCATTGGCCGAGGTCAGCTTTCAATCTGCCTCTCTACGATGTAAAGCTTCCCCCCTACTATTGTATTTGTAAGTATGTCCCTCATTTTGTGCATTTTGATACAAAAAATGACTTGGAGGTACCTATCATTTTGTGAAAATGATTTCTAGGACCCCATATTTTGAAAACTGATTTCTAGGACCCCATATTTTGAAAACTGATTTTGAGGTCCCTTTCTTTATGTGTTAATAATTATCAGGACCTACTATTTTAATAAAAACCTATTAAAAGGGGTAGTAATTTTTTATATTTATAGAAAAGGGTTTAAAACAAGGACCTTTTATGCAAAAATATGATTTTTTGAGATTTTTATTGAAACATGTTAAAATAAACACTCTTAACTCTTTGTGATAAATTTAATGGTATTAGTTATCACAATCAACTACTTATACATCAAAAATTGCATTTTCTGTGGTTATAGGCTCACCATACTTAGGAAAAAAATTAAACATAACTAGAGAACATTGATTGATATCTTAATGTAGTTGTATTTGACAGTCAAATTATTAAAGTTATCATAAGCAAGTACAATTTTTGAGGTATAAGTAGTTGATTGTGATAGCTAATACCATTAAAATTATCACAAAGAGTTAAGAGAGTTTATTTTAACATGTTTTAATAAAAATCTAAAAAAAAATCATATTTTTGCATAAAAGGTCCTTGTTTTAAACCCTTTTCTATAAATATAAAAAGTTACTACCCCTTTTAATAAGTTTTTATTAAAATAGTGGGCCCTGATAATTATTAGCACATAAAGAAAGGAACCTCAAAATCAGTTTTCAAAATATGGGATCCTAGAAATCATTTTCACAAAATGATAGGTACCTTCAAGTCATTTTTTGATTTTGATATGTTACATAGATAACCAATGACGACTTGGGAGAGACTTCATATACAGCAACGTTATCTCTAATCCAACACCATGGATCAATACACCTTTGGCAGTAGCAACTCTACGCTGTTCATCCTTTTCAGGTCATTTCCTAGCCCTCATGGCCATGGAATATATGGTTCCCTAATGATATTGCGGCTAACTTTTTGGATTTTAATAAAAGAAAACTGCAAAAACAACGATGGACAATGTGAATGGATATGGTAGCACTCTATAGCCCGATGTGAGCATTTACATATGCTACAGGTTCAACGAAATCAAACACAAGAAAGAAGTATAAGATATTTTCTTTGTATAGATTTTACCTAAGATTGGCAGCATTCCTAATTCTAGGTATGCTTTGGATGAGTAGCATCATAAAATAACTAGGTTCTACTTGGTCTGTGATCATCTCTTGAGATCAAGGTTTTCTCAAATTATAGTATTTCCTGTGTTAGGATGAGGTTTGCACTACTGACATCCTTGCTGTTTTACACCAGCGAATTGGTCACTTTGTAAGTGTACGTGGACTCGTCCACCGCATCATGCGATTCAAATCCTTAAGAACAAGTGTTTGTCGAGATAAGGCTGCTTATATTTTGAATTTCCCTAGACCCTTTGTCAGTGAGACCAACGCCGGAAGGGGTTTCCATGGTGCTGTAGCTTTTAGTCTTTCCTTGCTTAATTGCTTTGTTCTAATATACTTCGGTGGATAGCACTGTGCATATCAAATTCTTCAAATACCTCAGCAGTCTATTTGAGTGGATCACATACCAGAACCTTATTACATAAACACAATTTCCTTTTCCTACTTAGAAAGCTGTCAAATATTGCCAATCATGATGTACATCCAAAGAATCAATACAGATTGAACAGTGGAGACTAGGGAAATCAGAGGAATATCCAAAAGAGACTCAATACTCATTTCAAGCTACATGTCCTGAAGCTAAATGTGCAAAAGGATTAGATAAAAGTACACTAGCAAAGATTACATATGGAAAGCATGGGAAATGAACAAGGAAATGAAGATAGCTAGGCTTGGGACTTGGGAAAACTGGCTTCTCAGGCCATAAGAAGGCTGACCCCAAATTTTATCGAGCAGATCATCAGACCAAAAATAGCGAAGAATCCAAATCTCCTGCAACAACCAAAACATTGAAGAAAGAAACTGTTAAGCAAAATTGACTTCCAAGACAAGCACCATTATATGGGTTTTTGTCATTAGTTTGAAACATACTATTCTTCAGACTAGGGGTTGGCAATGGGCGGGTCAAGTAAGGGTCAAGGTCGGCCCATTGGCTATGTAGTGTCGGGTCGGGTCAAAGTCAACTAATTGAGATTGTGGGTCGGGTCGGCGCTTTCTAGCAAATATAAGGGTCGATCTTTCAACCCTAAAGTTAAAAGAAGTATACTTGTACAAAACATAATTACGTTAATTATTGATTAATGTGAGGTATTAGTAATATACTTAGTAAGTTTTACATTTACATTAAAATAATAGGAAAAACTATTTATTTTGAGTTATTGATAGGGCGACTTTGTCCGGCCCATTCGCCGATCCTTTCATATTGTTAAACGGGCCGGCCCTTTAATGACCCAACCCTTTTATAACCCAACCCTTTGCTGACCCCCGTTTTCTACATTCGACTCAATGGGGACCCGGCCCATTGCCCACCCCTACTTTAGACACATGAAACCATGCCATATGATATCATCCACCAAATGACTCCCCAAATGCTCTAATTATAAGAGAGTACATTAGTACAAGAGTTCAGTTTCAGCCAATGAGATCATAGCTCACTTGGCACCAGCTGTAGTGATGCAGGTCCTGAGATCAATATGTCATGTGATAGTTTCATGGGTTAAGCTAATTTACCAAATTTTGAAACCATAGAATGCAAACATAACCAAAATCACAATGAAGACATGTCTAAGAAATACAACAGCTTCATCTATAAGAATTGCATAGTATAGGAAGGGGAAAACGGAGCCATACCCGATAGTGAGACGTTTCTGGGGATCACCACTAGCATAACCAGTGAAGTAGAAGTAGCGAGTTATGATGTAAAAGAGGCCAAGTCCAGCAGAGACACAAGGGTGCTTCATCCCACCTATTATCAGCAGTACGAAGAACATTGGCATGTATTCCAGGGAGTTCTGGTGCCCTCTCTGTAACATCACCATTCACCATCATTATAATTCAATATTCAACACCCAAAACACAACAAAAGATGACCACCAGTTTGAATTCTGAGTGAAAGGGCTCTCACAAACAAACATTGAGTAGGATTTGAACCCAAGTCTCAGTACACACACCCACTCCCCAAACAACAATAACAACATCATCATCATCAACAACAACAACAACAACAAGAAAATCAGGATTATCATTGTAACCAATAACAATAACTAACAAATTAAGTGGTGAGCAAAGGCAATTATGACCCAGAAACATAACGTTGGAGAAACCTGAACACAGTTGAAGAGTTTGGCATCCTTGTTCTCAGATTCTGAGGCATAAAGGGTAGGATAGAAAACCTTATACCTATTGATCAAAAAACCCCACAAACAAAATACAGAAACGGATCAATATTTCCACCATAACTCGTCACGAAATTGAACAAAAAAAAAATCAAATTTAAGGGAAAGGGCATACTTTTTTCTGGCGCTGCCGACTTGAAAAGCCATCCAGAAGTTGAGGAAGCAGTACATAACTAAAACAAGCACCACGTAGCCATATTCCTTGGGTAGAACCGATTCAATTCCAGCCATTTTCTCAATTTGATTCAAAGGGTACGAGTGAACTATGGGTATTATATACTTTAGAATGATAGTGTGTTTATATATATCTATGGTTGAGGGATTCTCATAAAAGAAATGCAGTGTGTCTGTGACGTAATTGATGAGGTGGGTGAGGGTGAAATTGAGAATCCAGTAGCTTCTTTTCGTGTTACCCAAACCAGCAACGGAAATGAAGAGGTTAGTGCTTCGAATCTTGCTGGGTCAGTGCGAAAGTTCCAACGCCAGGACTCAGTTTACAATTGAATTGCATAGGCCCCCAGCATAGCCAACAACCATGTGCCGTCACTCGTCACTCGTCAGTTTAGATTGTTTTTTTAATTTTTCTTTCTTTTTTTTTTCTTTGAAATCAAGACAGACTTATCCTTCCATACTAGCACCCGCAATGGTGAGCATGAGTTATACTCAATGGATAAAGTGAAAGCAGTGTGACCCACAGGAGAGGTAGAGTTAGACTCTTCATATTAACAAGGTTTCCAATAGTAAGTATGAGTTTGATTAAAATATTTAAAAAAAAGTTTAGACCTCATATTTAATCACTTAAATACATTACAATATAAATTTTTAAAAAAAGAAAAAAATATCGAGAATCTTGTGTTCGTACTCACGCGATGAGCACGAGTTCGAGTTTTTTTCACCGCCGACACTCATCCTCATGAAATGATCTTCGATATCAATCTTTAATTAATGACTTTTTATATAATAATTTGTTAATGATTGCAATATTATGTTTTTATAATTGTATTTTTCATTATTAATCTAATTCGAAGCCTTCAAATGACTCAATTGGATTGTTACAAATTGCCTCTGGAACCACTTAGACAGCATTAAGTGACCCTTTCTCTTGCTAAAGTTGCCTTGACTCAATTAATTTGTCCCTTCTCGTTCCCACTGTACATTTTTTAACACCTTTGTTTATACTTTCTTTTGTGTTTGTGCGCAATGTGGGCATTTGACTTTTCATTCATCTTCATTTCACCATATACATTCACCTCGACCTTCAATCCTAATTTGTGATATTTCTTTCTTGTCCTGAACCTTGTGCTAAATGTCTATATCTTGCGGCATTTCTTGTATTGCTTGATGCTCAATGCTAGTTGCAGTCAATTGATTAGGTTGTCGGTGTCACAATGGAACCCCCTCCTACTGTCACGTAACATATATACTAGTTGGATCATATACTTTTATGTATTTGCCTTCGGTGACCTTTTCAAAAGATAAACGATTCAGAGAAAGGAATGAGTTGATTATTCCTCTTTTCAAAACTTTAACATAGTGATGTTTATTTAGTATGGTTCAGATCTTATGAAACTTAGTTATTTGAGTCAATCAGTTTCAGAAAGCCATGCAAGGATGAATCACAAGCTATGATACATTTCAATTCTCGCTCTGATGCACACATTGAATTCCTGTTCATAGCATTAACTTGCTTCCAAACGCAGCAAAAGAAATGGCATTATAACCTGCTGAAAAAACACTATTTTTCATTCCTCTTCTGCCACAGTTTCAGTTCCAACTTCCAAGTACTTGGCGAAAACAGTTCTTCAATAGAAGCAAAACCAAAATTCAAATAAATCATACTACATGTTTTATTGACTGCCATGAGCAAAGTAGAATACATTTTGATATACAGAAGCTGAGATGAGAAAAGCTAGTCCTATGGATTCTTGAAACAATTTCCTCTATAGAAAGAAAACAAGGAGCAACAGGAATAAAACAAAAAATCTGTGGGTGATACCTGTGTAAAAGAAAAGGAAGAAAAAGGGGGAAAAAAAAAGGAAGTATGAGAAAAAGAGAAAATGAATGGGTTAATCAGCTTCCAAAAAATTGCAGCTTTGTGGGAAGGCCTCTCCCTTGAACATGAAAATGAAGCAAGTTTGCAGCATTTGGGGTGCGGCCAAACACAGTCTGACTTAGGCCTTGGACGACAAGAGCTCTTCAAAGAGCTGCTTCAACGGAATTGAGGCAAAAGACTATACCGGTCCCTCCTTTGTGCAGCCATAACATCATTTCAAATAGTGTCCAAAACAGGCCCGGTTTGTCAGATGGAAGGAATAGATTGGTTAGCATCAGCATCGCTTCCAACAATCAATGAATCAATCAATCATCGGGGTCCATCTCCTCATCCTGCTCCGATGATGGTTTTGTTGTGTCTGTTGCTGAGTCACTTTCTTCGGGTTCAAACTGCCCATCCAAGTCACCCTCATCTTCTGTGGATGATACGTTCCCATTCCTAAGGGCTTCTTGTAAGCTGGCTGTGAGTCCAGTCTCCATCCATTTAGGGCACTCGTCCACTGCTCCGTACAATGAACGAAGTGACTCAGCTGAAGTTGACGTCTTACACGAGCATTCAGGGACCGGGTATGATAGGAAGTTTGCCGGTTTTGACAGCTGTAGTTCCCTTAGAAGACCCTCAGCACCTACACTCTTGTTTAAATGCTCTCTCACTGCCAGTATCCATGCACGTTTTGGATGGTAAAGGTTCTCACTGATACTACTCAACTGTGCAGCTAAATACTTCCTGGTCCACATCAATGAGCAACAGCGATTAAAAAACTTGGAAGACTATAAAAATAATAATAATAATAATAAATATTAAAATAAAAAGACTAAAGCTCAAGCATCATTTATCCAAAGATATGCTTTTCTCAAGGGTGTCTTTCACTTTAATCCGAGGCTTTCCCACAGGCACTAACAAAGCAAACCAAACACAAAATAAAGCAGGTTGGTGCCAGCATTTTTCAACCTATTAGTTAATTAGGTTAGCATGACACTGATAATACATACAAATGGGCTTAATTCTATCAAAAAGAAGAAATGGGATTAATTAAGGTTACCCTTTTTGACACACATATAGCTTACTCTCAAACAGGTACATTCTTTGAATCTCACACAAACATAACCACATCCATGTGACTTAATTGCCAGCTTTATGTCTCAGTGCAGTAGACAGTTCAAGAATGTTCTCTGCCTCCAGCTCTAGATATAAACTAAAACATTAATATTGCATGCAAATTGACGTCCTTCAAGCCAAGATCCTTACTAGACCATGATCACTTGTCCAGACACCGCAAAGTTAGACACAACCCCAACCCGAAATAAAGCTATCCAGATTCTAGAATCTAGACCCAACGCAACTCAGTTTATATTCTAGATTAGTTTATTGAAGAAAAATAGATGGTCCTCCGGTTTGATCATCTAAATTGAACCACAAGAACCTAGGAAGAACAGGCAGGAGTTATGACATACAAAAGAAAAGCACCAAGAACTTAAAGAACAGGAAATACCTATCTGGTCGATATGTCCTTGAGGATGCCATCTCATAAAGCCTGTGGCCCATGACCAAACTTGCAAAATCTGGCCATCCACTACCATCATTATGAAAGCCAGGAAAAAATGCATCTGCTTCTACTGAGACGATATAATCAAGAGCAGCCCACAAGAGCCTATGTGCCCGATCCCTCAAATCCAATGGGGAAGGGTCAGGCTCGGCTTCCTTCTCAACAATCCAACCATACCATCCTTCCTTTTCATGACGATAAATGGGCCTATTGGGAGGAGGAGGAAGAGGCCGAGGACGGGGACCAGCCTTGTTCCACTCTTCTTTCAGCTGCTGTGCACTTTTCGATGGGGGTGGCTCCCAAGATTCATCCTCAAGTGGCTTCTCGGGGCCAAACAAATCAAACAACTCCTCCTTGGTACACAATGAGGTACGGTCCACCAAATTCGTGTACATGGCACGCAGAGGGATCAGCACCCTTTGACCCCCAAAGGTTTCTGAACCTGCCACATATATCCTTGTGTGCGGAGGATAACCCATAGTTCTAAGTAGCAAACCTACCTGAAGAAGCACATGGTAAGTTAACAGCCCAAGAAATGAAGAAAAAATAGTATTAACTCACACCTCAATTGGCACAAAGGAAGGGAATTTGGACAGTAAATCACAGCAGTGGCATTAAAGTATCAACTAACAGAAAAACAGAGGTTGCAGATCAGCCAAGAGAGAAAGCAAGAGTATTATAAAGTGCAAATATGAATATTATTGAAACCATAAATACTCTTCATAGAAGAAATGTTGAATCTAATCCCCATTCAAGCACCCTTGGGCAATGGCCCAATGCATTGCCAGGATTCATGTTTCAATTGCATTCCTCAATCAACAGGTCTCGCTCTTTTACGATATAAGAGGTTGACGAGTATAGAGCCTCAGTTATACCTTGCACAAACAAACTGAAGAATCTATCAACGGGTTCTCTACTAGCCCCCACATCTCAGATAAATGTATCTCACCCAACAAAATAATTACCCCTCCAACCACCATATGTTAAGACATTATACTCCGTATCTTAGAAGCACAGACTCGGACACGAGACATGGATACGACACGACACGGACACGGGGACACGCAATTTTTGAAAAATTAAGGACACAACACGTTGTCCGACACGTATCTTAATTTTATACGAGAAATACCCTTAAAAATGTAATAAATTAGTACTTCAAAAAATATCAAATTTTATTTTAAAAATGTTTGTTAATGAATATATTTTCTTTAATAGTTTATGAATCGTAAAATTATATGTATAAAACATAAAATCTTATAAAATAATGGAAGACGGACAAAGTTATATGAAAGAGGGACAAAGGTACGTGTAAGATGGTAAAGTAATAGGAAAAAACAATGATGTATTGAAAAAAGGAGATCATATTTGAGGATGTCTATGGATGTCGCTAGCCGAAAATGTTATTCCCGTCAATGATTCGGAAGTGTCCTAAGGTTGGGATACGCGTGTCCACCATGAGTCCTTCAAGTGTCGGATGTTTATTTTGGGAATTATTTAGGGGACACGTTTTCTCGCGTTTCAGACACGTATCCGAGAGTGTCGGTGTCGGATATATATCCAACACGGATACGTGATGCTGATAGAAGTGTCTGTGCTTTATAGCTCTGTATTTCATTTGCAGCAAAAGATGGTGCCAAACATATCCTTAGTCTTACATAAATTCTAGTGTCTATAGTCACATTGAGATTTTAACTTGGCAAGGAGAAAAAGGAATATTCTTCAAGTCTGAATAGATGGGTATCTAAGCTTGGGTAAAGAATCCATCTAAGCTTGGGTAAAGAATCCACACTAAAACATAGTACTAAAGAAAACATGAGAATGTAGAATTGTACATACTGCCTCTAGATTAAAATAAGTGTCAATTTTCACTAGCTTTTGCTTTCTCACAAAATCTTGTAGCCCTATATTTCCAATGAGATTGATTACTACTTTACCAGTTTTTCCCTTATTAATTGTTTCTATTTGCTCCCACCAATGTTTATTCTTAACTTATTTGAGCAATTCGGACCTTTATCATAAATTTCTCAACAAAGCAGTGTTTCCTAGATATTCTTGATTACTCGAATAACCATGGCAACAGGGCTGTGTGAACAGGACAAAATGCAGTGACCAAGATTGCAGGTGATTTCCACCAGCCAACCACAAGATCAACTGTAACAAAATTAGAGTTTGTAATATCGACCGTTAACTCACTACTACCTCATGTCATGAATTCTCCCAATACAACAGTTGTACACTTGTACTAATATGCAGTTTGATTGTTGGACAAATTGTAATCAGAAAAATAACTTCATGTGTAAATAAAGATTGCGCTTTATGACTTGACATGACAGATGGCTAATTACGTTTGTGGATGTGTCGTATGTATAATGTATGTCACATTATGTTCAGCTGTTTCATATCCAAAGAACCAATCCACCAATACGTACTACTCCATTGGACAGGCCTGGGCTAGAGCTCTATGGATGTGTCGTATGTATAATGTATGTCACATTATGTTCAGCTGTTTCATATCCAAAGAACCAATCCACCAATACGTACTACTCCATTGGACAGGCCTGGGCTAGAGCTCTATGGTTTTAGTGCAAATAATTCTAACACCTTGAGGAATCTAGGTTTTGATTACGTTAAGATCCTTCAGACCACACCAAAGATTTTGTTCATCATTCTTTTTCTTTTTGTTTTTCTGATGGGGGTGGGGGAGGGGGGTGTTAGTCAGCGTCAGGACGCATTACAAGCATTATTTCCATCTAGTTCTCTTTTCTTTTCCTTCATTGTGTGTGTGCATGTATTTCCTTTTCTCCTCAAATGTGGAACACATTTAAACTAAGGAAAGCCTCTTAACCAAAGCTGAGTTGCAATTGAAGGAAATCCATTTGATTCAAGTCCTGTGACATTGTAGGAAGTTTTGAAGCACAAGCGCACATATGTCACAGAAAGAATACCCGTAAATTGTGATGAGATTTTTTGTGCATAGGGAGTACACAAATGGGTTCTACAAGGATTCAGTTTATCCATGCACTTGGATTCCTAAAATGTGCCCAGGCAACTACAAGAAAGAAACTTCAATCTATGTAGAGCCAGCGGAGCCTTCGGTTTGCTGAAGACAGTGCTGTAGCAACCTTAAAATCTTGAGCTTGCTGACATGTATGCCTGTTTCTGACTTTTTGGGATCTATCCTATTCTATAAGCGGAGTCTCAAGCTGGCAAGCATGTTGATTTTCTGGTGCCTTGAACTAAGGATACTTATTAGTGGGTTAATGATGCACTCCACAGGCATACATGTTCTGTTTAGTGAATACGAACTTCATAAAATGTACATTATGTCACCACAATTGAGCTTTGAGCTTGTCAGGAAACAAACTTGTTATGCAAAGGCGCGAAGTCAATCCACTCCAAATATGCGGGAAGGTTCTGTCAGCCTCAAGTGTAACCCAACAGTGGCCAACAATATTCCATCACTAAGTATTTTTGGAGATGAGGAGCGGAACAGTTATTGATAGGTGTAAGGCAGCAACAGAGCCAATAACATGATAAGTTGCTTTATACTGCTAAATGTTACAAAAATTAAGCACGAAACAAACAAAGTTTAAAACCACTTATTGGGGCAAAGTTTGCACAACTTACCAAATTTTAAAGTGCTTGTCTTGATTGTAGGTGAGTTAATTATAAGAGAATGTTAGTACTGGCACTATTCCCTTCTCCATGTATGTTGCATGATCTATAAATAGCTCACCTATGTTGATATTACATATGATTTACCCAAAAGCAATAAATGATAATTCACCGATGACATAGAATTGGCAAACAAAACACCGAGCCTTGTGGAATTTTTAAGGAGGGTCCAGAACAGTGAATCAGTAGTGCACATGCTAGTGCATCATGACCATTGATGCTGCCCCCAAAAAAAAAAAACACACACACACACACACCCCACGCGCCTGTGGGAGACTTACACACAACCAACAGAGAAAAATCCACATAGAAATGACTAACCAGAAAAGTAATTAGGATAAGTATTTCAAGAATAAGTACCTCTTCAGGCTTGAGAGGACACAACCCATTAAGCTTCTGAGCATGTGAATCAAGACTTAATTCTTCTTTGATGATACGTTGTTTAATCATCTGCGCTCTTCGGTACTGTATGAGTTCTGAGTGAAGATCCTAACATTTAAGAGAGATGTCAGATCCACAAATGATGTACTTTGATTAATAATAAAGGGAAATAAACAACCTAACCATCATAAAAGGCTAGCAGGATGCCATACTACAGTAAGCAAGATTTTCAGTTGCTTTTCAAGTTTCAGTTCCCACACATTCCTTTGCACAAAATAAGAAATTTGGAGATTCATGATTACAAAATGCAATTCACAATGCAGAAAAACATGACATGTACATTAGTGCTACAAATCCTCAATATGATTCCGACTCCACCCACAACTTCAGGGGGACAAGGGATCAATCAAAGGATACCATTTCGATTCACCATTCAGGGAGGTGGGGGGTTTAAAAAAGGAAAAGAAAACGCCACCCTTCAAACAATTGAGTGGAAGATAAAAAGCAAACCTGGAAAATCTCAGCGCAGCCATGATACGCTAATGTCTCTCTCACAAGCCCCGGATGATAAGCAAGGTATGGATGACCTGATGCTCGCAATCTGGAAAGGAACATTATTTTCAGATATTATGTCTAAGAGAATTTTAGGATATCCAACAATGAATACACGAGTAACATGTTGCAATTATCAAATCATTCTTATGCCTAAAAATTCAAGCAATTTTTTTCTAAAAAGAGGGGCGGGTGAGGATTCAATTGCAACTCATGCCTATGAATTTTTCATGAAAAGCATAACAGAAGCTAATTTAGAATTTTATCAAACTCAAAAATATCCAGAAGGGGAGACAGGCTGGCTATTCAGTATGGTGAAGACATCAATAGTGGAATTAGGTGCTAAGAAAAGATGGATATTTTCCATTGGCAATTACGTCAATCAAAGGGTGTTAAAACCTTTTCTCTATTGGTTGATGAAGGTTTGATGATCCATCCCGAAGGATGGGACCCATAATCATATCTCAGTAGGAAGGAGTACGCATATCACTGCCATTAGGTTGGGGAGGGGAGAAAGAAGTCTTAGCTGAGTAAGCCTTAGGCCTAAGGGGAATCACTTTTCGATCCAGGTTCAATGATTAAGGAGCTTGAGCTCATCCCCGGTGAAATAGTTTAAGGTACAATAGCAAGTCAAATAATTCTCCTCCAACAGAAGGCTCTGACCTGACCATAGTCAATCAATCTATTATTTTGGTTCGAGAGAGTCTAACCCCGTAAAGAGAAGAAAAGAAATCGTCTCATCGCTTTGACCCAGGTCCAGGTGTGGAATCTTTCCCACACCAGTCCCACGTATCTCTTATCTGACTCCTCTTTCAACCATTTGTTTATATAGAGGAACCAATGATGAAACAGCGAAAGAGAGAACATCTCCTTTTCCATCCGGTCGAGCCTTCTAGGAACTTGATTCTCTTACGAGATTTCGAAGCAGATAAAGTCAACCTTTTTCTTATATACGATAGATTTCACAGGCATTCCATTCCTCCCTAGCTTCCAACCATGAACCATTGAGCTACATGCACTCTCATCAAGTGCTTGTCTTCGTTAAAGAGGTCTTGTAAACCCAGTTTTCATCCGTTTTGGCATGCTAATGGGATTCCTACTTTCTATAAAAGTAAAATCAAAGTATCGAGAACCATGTGACAGAGCTTTACTATAAAAGAAAGTCAAGGAGATCAAGAAAGCAGCTAGTGCATTTCTAAGGGACAATGAAGTGATTCAAAGAAAACCCTGGCGATACGTGGGCCCTTCAAAGTCACTTCCAAATAAGCCCTTCTTACCGGAACGTCGAAATACTAGAAGTCACTTTCTCGTTGGAACTCGAAGTCACCCATGCCTAGCAGACAACTGCGCTTGCTCGCCCTAATTTAAGAATCAAGCTCAGATCTTACTGTTAAATAGTTAGTAAAAGTTTAGGGATCCTAGCTTGTCCCACATGGGTAGGCTACTAAAGTTTCCAACTCTTAAAGGAAATAAATAGGCTAATTCAAAATTGTCCCACATGAAGAGAATATCATATTCTCTACCTCTTTATATATTAAAGAGTGTTATGGGTTTGTAAATATATAAGCCTTGGTGTGGTCTCATATTAGGGGCGGCGTGGGCTGTAGGGCGCTAGAGGCGCTTTTGGCGCTTATTAGGCGCACTTGGCACATGCACGTGAGCAGAGAGCAAAAGCAAATAATATAATTATCTGTTGCTTTTTTCTTTTAATTTTATCCTTTTGGCGGTTGGGGACAGTTGCTTTAGGGGATAAGATTCAACTGTCAAACAGTTTGAATCTATCCAGAATTCTATCCATTTCAATCAGAAGAACAGGGGATTGGTTTGCTATATATGAATCGATCCAGGACGCTTTGTTGTATCCTGGAGACACGATATTGCATTAGGGGCAAAATCTTGTCTTAAAGATAGTGATTCTCTCACGCCTCAAAGCATCAATCCCATCACCCAAATTCTAACACTTACTACCTCTTTTGCCCTGTTTGTTGCTCACCTTTCCAATGCCAGCTGAAGATGTAACAATAGCAGGACTCTTTTTCGCTAGATGATTCAGTGATAGCATAAGTATCCTATAACTGAAGCCAACTCCACAGCAGAAGTGTGATCATCGACAGCATCATATCTGATTTCGGTGAAGCGAAAAGCTATAGTTCAGTCAAGGCTTTCCCGATACTGACTTTGCTGCTTACTATTTAGAATGTTGAGTGTCGTCCCTCCTCTAGGGAAGAAAGCCTTCAATCTAACTAACCTCAAAGGGTAAGCCCAGAAGCTTTGAAGTTTAAGCTAAGCTATTTAGAGAAAGACCAGAGGAAAGATCTGACTTGAAAGAATGTAAAAAACTTGCGCTTTCCCCTCTTCTTCCTCTAGGATTCCCCTTGCTGGGAGAACTATTCTAGGCAAAACCTATATCTTTCCATTGGCAATTACATCAATCAAAGGGTGTTAAAACCTTTTTCTAGATTGGTTGATATTGGTTGATGAAGGTTTGAAGTTCAAGCAATTTTTCATTAAAAGCATAAGAGAAGCTAATTTAGAATTTTATCATACTCAAAAATATCCAGAAGAGGAGACAGGACGGCTACCAGGTCTTTTTCATTTTTGGATAAGCACAATGGCTGACAGGTCTTCAAGCTTCCTAAATGGAATTAGCAGATTCAGAGCAGTATAATGTGTAAATTAGCTCACTTTTTTCCACATGAACTTGCATTAATAACTACAATCTAACTGTTATTCCCAAAGGTATCTGCTAGAACCATTTTAATATTTGTCAATTCAACTAACCCCCTTGTTCAACTAAACTTCAACGAATTCATTAGAAAAGAGAAAACAATTTCCATTTAAATTGTTCACATCCTGGCAGAAACATTTGCTATCAAAACCAAACACATAATTACCTTTTCACAATCTCATGCCCCAGTGCCAAAATTTCTGGCCGAAAGCGTAGCGCATGGTAAGCCACCCTGCATCTAAGTCTTTGATACTCTGCCAAGCTATGGGGAAGGGTGCTCTGGAGAAAGAACCACAACAGAAAAATTGACATCATTGAGCTTTCAAGCCACTTTTTCCATTTCAACAGGCCTTGGAACCAAGTATATTACCAAACTATAAATGAACAAGTTCCAGTAAAACCTGTAATCATGATCTTGGGAGACACTACAGTTTAATAGATTGTGTGGAGTTTTTGTTCATCCACTCCAGTTATTTTCTTTAAAATTGGGGTGGCAAGCATATTATGTATTTGTTGCAAGATAAATAAGTTCCTGTCTAGAAGGTGACACTAGAAGATCACAGTTCCACCGAAAGGTATCGATTGGAAACATCAACAGCACTTCATACATCCATAACCGTCACTCATTCAGTGATATTGACACTTAATTACAGCATATTTATAGGAGAAGCAACATGTTGAGAGCACAGAATCACCTGTAAACAGCCACCGTCGGAGAGCACTAACCCAACAACCTTTGCTTTTTTCAGCACTGGTAAAACTTCACTAGTGTAGTAACTTGGAGAAGCTGTGCGTGATGGCTTAAATGTTGGGAACTGTTTCTGCTTCCGAGCTTCCTTCAATTTAGGTGGTAAGCTCTTCACGATGATCACATCGCTTTTGAGAGCTGCTACGAATTGCTCCTCATTATATAAGTACGAAAAACTCGTAAACTTTGAACTGGAGCATCATGCAACAAAAAGTCAACATCGATCAAACGGATAAACTCCAAATACAGGCTAGCTGTTATTTCTCCTGATTTTAACAAGGAAACCTATGATCTTAGTCTTAGATCACGCAATGGCTGACTAACCTGATGCCTTTTGAATTGAGACTTTCTTGAATTTCTGGGATGACCAAGGTCGCATTTAAAAGTCTTGCCACCGCAACAAGATCAGGGATCTAGCAAAGAGATACAAAGAATTGGAAGTCCCAGTTTTAGAATGCATAAAAAGAGGAAATGACGAACCAAAACCATCAATACCGAGTTTCTGATCTTCTCAAATCCACCAAAAATTTTAGCATAAATGAAACCATTGCTCCTATCTGATGGCTCTGCAGAATCAGGTTAAACTATTACAACATTATAGCAGCAAAATATCAAACCCAGAAGAAAAAGAGGCTTAAGCTAAAACTACATAGCAATCTAAAACCCTCAAACAAGGAGAATGCAAATGCAAATCACACACAAGTAAAAAAATTGAAAACCAAAGACACTGAGATAAAATCTCAATCCAACGATTGAGTAAGTTTTAAATCAACACAAACTGAACTTCCCAGAAAATATTTACCAGGAAAAGATGTCCTAGGATTGGAATAGGGTAACAAGGACTGCAAAAAGCTGACATGTGCCCAAATTCTCCCGGAAACCTGCAAAGACCCAACAAATTCAAAGAAAGACCCAACAAACATGGATCAAAAACCCAGGAAGAGAAAAGGAAGGGGGTGAAATTACGGGCTTTCCAGAGAGAGAGAGGCCAAGATCATCGAAAACATCAACAGCAAGACCACGCTGAGTCTGAGGGAGCTGAAGAGTGGAATACTTGGCAAGAATAAGATGAACAACCAATGAGACGATGGACAATATTAGTCCACCCAGAGCTGCCCATTTGATTTTGGATCTGAACATCATATTGCCGTCTTCTTGTTCTTGTTCTTCCTATGCCCTCCAGATTGGGAATGAGATCTACAAAGAATTGGGAAGAGGACTGAGTGTTTCGACTGTATCGAGGACGTTTCGTGCCGCCTCTGGAACCATTTTTCTTCTTCTTCTCTCTCACTTTCTCTCCTCACTTTCTCTCTCTTCACAGACACTCTTTCACTGTTTCTCTCTCCATTTTTTTCTTCTTTTTCTTTTTTTTTTGTTTGTATTATTATATCCTTTTTTGGTAAACACCAAGAACGCGATTGTGATCTTGGGGGTGTGAAAAAGGTTTATTTTACTAGTAGCACTGTAGACTGTACAGTTGAAAGTTGAACCCCAGACTCCCAGACATTTATATCAAAGTAGGAAAAATGCTCTCTCAATTTTTTCTATAGTGCTAGTTATCATGTCCGTTCTATGGATCGATTCAGGGGCCCTATCCTTCTTTGATATATGATAAATTTATCATAATTACTCTAATCTTAGTTACTTAATCCCATATTTGTTCACACTATTAGACCCGGCAATCAGACGTGTTGGATCAGGTTCAGGTTTGGGCGAGTTCAGGTTCGGGTTTGTCCAGATCAACTGTGCTCCAGTATGGATCGGGTTCGGTTTTGACAGGTCCAAGTTCGGTTTGACTCTGAATGGACCTGTCCGATCAGATTTAATTGGATCAAGATCTTCGAGTTAGAGTTGTTGAATCTTTTCCCGGGCTGGGTTGAATCGGATCATGTCAACTTCGGATCGGGTTTATTTGGTTGTTTGCTTTCAGGTTGGATTGGTTTCGGGCCGAGCTGCAATCGTATTATGTTAAAATTTATTTATTGCCAAAATGTCTATTTTCAAATTTTGTGCAAATATTAATTGTATAATTAAATCATTTATGGTGTATGATTCATTAGTTTGTACTGTATGGAAATCATCAAAAAAAAATATTGAACTACTACATTAATTGATAGTCAAAATAAATTACGACAACATATGAGCTATCGGATATGACAATTGACACAAACGCCCACATTGTTTAACATAATTTTTATTTATGAGAATTAAAATTTTCTTTTGAAAATGAAAGTCAAAGCATATGAGCTTTTAAGGGCATGTTTGGAGAGAAAAATGGAATGGAATGGGTATGGAATTAGATATCTAGAGGGTTGGGAATGGAATTTGATTCCAAAATAAAAAGTGTTTGGTGAGAGAAGGGAATGGAATCAAACCCTAATCTGCACCCAGAAATCGCAACCCACCAGCCACCACCTTCTGCCACCACCTTCCTTCCGCCGCCACCTTCCGCCGCCACCACCTGTTCGCACTCGCCACCACCGCCTGTGTCGCACTCGCATGATCACCACCTGTTCGCACTTCACACCAACTCACATGACCAAGCCTAGAAATCGCAACCCCCAAAACGCCATGTAAAACTCAAATAGGCACGACCACCACTCACCTTCCGGCCGCCTCTGATTATGCCGACCACCACCACCACCTTCCGCCCGCCTCTGATTCCGCTGACCACCCCTCTCTGCCCATTCCCGCAGCAACCATTGTTGGAAGAAAGCAAGGGTTCTAATTCCACCCTTTTGATACCCCCCATATATGGGAGGGTTCTAATTCCACCCTTTTGAGGGGGATTAGAAACCAAGGGGTTTCCCAATCCCATTCCAGAAATGCTTCACCAAACACCAAGAAAAGGAATTGGATACCTATCCCACCCTTATTCCATTCCATTTTTCTCTCCAAACAGGCCCTAATCCCCCTCAAAAGGGTGAAGCATTTCTGGAATGGGATTGGGAAACCCCTTGGTTTCTAATCCCCCTCAAAAGGGTGGAATTAGAACCCTCCCATATATGGGGGGTATCAAAAGGGTGGAATTAGAACCCTTGACTTATTCCATTCCCTTCTCTCACCAAACACTTTCTATTTTGGAATCAAATTCCATTCCCAACCCTCTAGATATCTAATTCCATACCCATTCCATTCCATTTTTCTTTCCAAACATGCCCTAAGTGTGTAATTCAACTTAAACATATTCAATTTGAAAATGAAAGTCAAACATTTCAAGTGTTTAATTCAACTCCAAATCAAGTGTAGTTTGGTTTGGGTATAAATCAAGTTGGTTCGAGTTCGATTCGGGTGTAAATCAGGTCAGGTAAAATCATTCAGGTGTGTCTCTGGCCAAGTAAAATTCGCTTCGGACAATTTCGGATCTGAATTTAATCAGGTTTAGCATGTCTCGAGTTCGGGCCGGTTTGGATTATTTCGGATGTCTTTCTCGTTCGGTTAACTTTCAGGTTGCGGTCCATATCAGTTTGATCCGGGTTTGGGTAAAAGACAGGGTTCCCACATTCGGATTCGGGCGGATCAGATTTCAGTCCTTACATAATAAATATTTAAAAATTCATGTATTTAATAAATAATCTAACTGATGTGACTTGTGATCTCCACGAAACCTTATTAAAAATTAAAAATTATATATTTAAAAATTTATTTATTTAAATGATGTGAAGATGTGACTTACATTCCTATACACTATGCTATCCACCCCACTCTATCTCGTCTTTCTCACCCTCCAACTATCTTACATTCTTAAAGAACAGGCATCCAGGTTTCAAATTATTAAATGTATCAGTGTCTAGCTGAATCTAAAATTCTAGATAACACTCAATTCATATTTTTAATGTCAAAATTGAAACCTGAAATACATATGACCTGTATTGACCTTAATCAGGTATACACATAATATGTATTGAAGTCGTCCATCCAAATTGATAGGTCTAATAACTTAATTTTCGATTGATGCTAAGATCCTTAGTTATTGTATTGACGAGTGAAACAGTAAATTCAAGTGTGAAAACATGTGTATTTAAACATAATAGTTATTACGACAATGATACGAGTTTTGAGGGAAGACATGGTTTATGTGCCTTACTTTTGATGAAATTAACACTTATTATAATTTTTCAAATCAATTCTTTTGATAGATAGTATTTATTATCAATTATAAAAAGTTTGAAATGCGTTGGTTACACCAACAATGACAAATGACACCCTAATCGAATGAACCTCATCCCCCTTGGACATATTTTAGACACTTTTTTTTTGTAAATTTGAAACATTATGGATAAAAATATAATTTTTCACAATTGTTTTAGAGAATTCCAAATGGTAGGCACCAACTATTACTTATTCCAAATTGTCAAATAAATGGTAGGCTTAATAAGAAAAGAATTTCATCACATAAGCTTATATCTAAAGTTCTAAACAACCGTTAGGGGAAAAAAGGTTTTAGTTTGGTTTGGTTTGATATTCCGGGATCGGCCTTTCACCCATTATCCAAGGTAAATTGTTTTCTATTATATTGCGTTCGATGGCAAAATGGTAAATTCATGTGTTAACACAAGATTTCAAGCAAGCAGACAGACAAAATGCAAAATACAACAAAACTATCTCTTTTATATTAGTAAAATGAAATGAAAACCCATAATAATAACCTTCCAAAAGCAAAAGAAAACCCATAATATATAGGGTTTTTGGGTCAAAATAATCCGAAGTCGGAGGTCGTGGCTGAAAATAATCCAAACTCAGTTTTTAGCTGAAAATAATCCAAACTTTTAACCTATTTACTCGGACTAAACCGAAATCGATTTTCGGCGTCAGAACACTGACTGGGCAGCCTGAGCACGTGCATGTTTCTTTAATTGATTTTGGTTTTGAATTTATGTTGACTGGGATCTACATAAGCTGACCAGTCAGCATTATGACGCCGAAAATCGATTTCGGTGTAATCCGAATAAATAGGTTAAGAGTTTGGATTATTTTCAGCCGAAAAGTGAGTTTGGATTATTTTCAGCCAATGACCTCCTACTTCGGATTATTTTGAGCCAAAAACCCTAATAAATATTATAAATGAAATACTCTCTTCTTTTTTAACAAGGTTTTTTAGTATCTGTTTGAATTTTGAAAGTGGTTTTCCCTAGAGGCTTTTCATGGGTTCGCAGGAATTAGTGTTGAATAGTATTTTTCATGGTGGTTTTACCGATTTTTAAAGGTCGTCTCCACAGGGAGCTGGTTTTCAGATTTTAATTTAAGCCTAAAGAATTTTCGCGATTAATTACTTTTTACTTGTAAACAACCAAACTGATTAAACTAAACATAAACAAAATATTTACAAATTTTTAATTGGATTATAATTACTAGCAAATACCCGGGCGTTGCCCCGAATGAAAAAATAAATACCCGAGCGTTATATAAATGTTATGCACCATTAATTAAAAAATGTCTGAGCATTTCTTGGTATGAATATAATCATACATCAAGATAAAGTTCAAAAGACTTAACTAATGAGAAGCAATTGTTTGATCAAATAAAACAAAACTTCAATAAAAACATAAGTTCATACCCCTTAAAAAGTAACGCAAAAGACTTAACTAAATAGAAAAATGGCATCAAACCCCTGAAAGAGTAAGCAACTTCTTTCGATTTGATCATCACTTGTTGGTGACACTTGAAAAGTTTTCTTCGGGGATTTTCATGCGAGGTCCTAAAGTAAGATTTTATTTTTATTAGATTATACTCTTGCATTAGTCAAAATTTTTGTGTACATTAGAATCATATTGCCAATGTGAGTTTCATACATTAGATTATTGTGTACATATTGTGGATAATAGTCAAAAATTTTACAAATTTGTTGCATGTATCTTATGGTGATTAAAAGTTTTAGTTGGAGGAAGTATGTTTTTTTTTGTGCATAAATAAATAACTCAAATGAGGGACTAAATTGTTTTTTTGGATGCTAGAAAGAACTATTATATAACAATCAAGTTAATATAGTTGATAAAAAAAGGGAGCATTTTTTATGCCAAAAGATTACTATAAAACACATAATTTATATAGTTTTTAATTTCTTATTAAAATAAATCATATAAATAACATGAAAATTTAGTAGATATTTACATTGTTGTAATTGCAATATGTAGCAGAGAAATTTATTCCCTCATACAACGTAATTATTTGGGTATTGATAAAGTTACCTATTATAATATCTTTCTTTATTAAAAAATTTACATAAGGAAAAACCATAAGATAATTTGATGTTTATAACATATTTTACTCCCCTAATGTTTAATTATCATTGTTTTCAAAGAAATATCATAGTAAAAAAATTATGTTTTTAATACCAACATAATTTGAAGCCTATTATATTATTTTACTCTCTCGAATTTAGTGATCAAATACCCTTAATTAAATAATTCACTATATTGTGGATTTTAATTGATTAATATTGAAGAAGTTGGGGACTGTATTGGAGGATAAACATCATGTGGAAATTTGGAGGTAGTTACTTTTTTTTTTGTGAAGGAAAAGAGAAAGGTCAAAGCTCCTACAATTAAAGAGGAAATGGTAAAAGCGATTTTGCAATCATTAATGGTAGATTATTTTTTTGCTCAAAAAAATTATATATTCCCTAAGTTTAGTGTTTCTATTTGATTAACCAAAAATACTATACCTTCATGAGGAATCTTTAACCATTAATTATAATTACTATATATGACAAATTGATAAATTATTGATAGCTCTCTCACATTATAAAACATATATTTGATGAATATAAAATAATAGAACTTTAGTATTTACAAAAAGAGGACACCTATTTTTGTATTTACGAACACAAAACATATATGTTCATGAATAATATAGCTTAAGCTAAAAAAAACAAAATAACAGGTAAAGAATACCAATGCATTACACTACAATAATCAAACGAATACACCACATGGCCGATAACACAGAAGGAAAAAAAACCAAATTGAAAGACAAAACTGTAACAATGCCAATGAATGACCAACACAGTATAATAAAACAATTCTAATATATAGCCTAAAATAAAGACATCAACACCCTTTTTGTAATAGAAATTATAAAATGGAGATAGTAAACATATTTCATTTTAAAAGCATACGACAATTTGGAAGTATTGCTAAATAATTGTTCAACTTTACATATACATAGATTACACTTTATCGCTCCAAAATCTAGTTTTTCAAATGATTATACTATCAAAATACCATAATAAACAGGAAATATTTTGAATTATGCTATCTTTATTTCATTTATTTGTTTTTCTTTTCTTATGACGATCTCCAATATTATATGTTCACCAACGTTTCTACTAATTTATTTTCTCAAAAAATATAAGATTAGACTTTCACAAAAGTATGTTTATTTAAAAATGCGTTCAATTAAAATTATAGGTAATTGCTATACTGTAATTGTAACCCTAATTTATAATTATCATTATTACATGAAAATATACTTTACATTTGTAATATCTATATAATTTATTGTCTATAATATAATCAATTTTTTATTATTATTTGTTTTTACATTATTGATATGTGTTATCAATTTTAATTTAATTTAATTTAATTTGAAAAGTGCTATTTTGTTTTGTTATTATTGAAACAATATTGGGAGGGGAGGGGAGGGGAGGGGAGGGGAGGGGGAGGTTATGCGTGTGATTAGGAAATTGGGAGGGGTGATTATTAAAACAAAAGAAATTAGGAGGGATGTTAATTTTTCTTTTCATTAAAAGAAAAAAAGCAAATTGTCAATATTTCTACAATTAAGGAGAGAAGAGTCAAAGTGATTCTCCTACTATTATAGTAAAGAAGTAAATATTACTATCATCAGGTTCGTAATGAAAAATAATACCGTAAAAGTATTATATTTGTTTTCCAAAAAGTAAAAAAGAAACAAAGAAATGGTCAAGGCTCCTACAATTAAGGAGAGGAGAGTCAAATAGATTCTCCAACTATTATAGGTAGATTCCTACTTTCATGAGCTGGACAACAATAATCGTTAATATCAATTTGGATTATGATGGTCCAAAAAAGAATTGTATTTGTAGTGGGACGCCACCGAGTCAGTGGGTGGTGACTCGGTGGTTTGTTGACTTGTCACGGCGAGTGTGTGTTTGACCATGATTGACTGCGTTGACCGTGGATGTGGATGCCAAATCAGACTCCACATGCTTCAATAATTTTTCTTTTTTCTTTATCCATGCTGGCAACCAAAAAATTTACCCCTTCCCAAACTTTCTCTCTCTTCTTTCTCAATTTTAAACCGTAAAAAAATCTCAAACCTTTCTCTCTCTTCTTTCTCAATTTTAAATATTAAAACCACATGCCTTCAATTTTCTTTCTCCTCTCTGAAAACAAGTCATTCATCTCTCTCTTCTTTTCCTCTTTACTCCATGAACGCAAAATCACCATCTCATTCCATCACTAAACGACGCAATCAACCTCCTTCTCCTTTTTACTATCCGAATGCAAGATCTCGACCATCTCCATTCCCTCTCTAAGCTGAAGAAGTTTAATTTGTTGTTAATCGTGTTTCATAAAACTGGGTTCGAAACCTTAATTTATTCGTTACAACATAAGTCAGAAAATCCTCAATTTGAAAGTGAGGTTGTGCAGCGATAATAGTGAGTCATGGGAAAGCGTCTTATTCTTCGTCAAACATAGTCTCGACCAAATTGTGAACATGGTATACCCGCCACACTTCAGATCTGTAGAAACAAAGGTACGAATGAAGGCAGAAAATTCTATGGGTTGCTCCTTTTGGAAGGTATGATTTTCTGTGAATTTAATTACAAGCAACGAATTGAAAACTTTTTAGGTTAAGATTTTTTTTTTATAATTAGGGTTGATTTTGTGTGGTTAGGATAAACACTTAAGGTGTGCATTCTTCGATTGGGCAGATGAAGGCCAAACTTGTTAAGAGGACAACAAAGATGCAACTGAGAGGACGGTAGTTGATCTCATTCGTGAAAATGAAATGCTTATGGTAGAGAACGAAATGATAGGGAAGAAGATAGAGAAAGAGAAGATGAAGAAGACAACATTTAAGGAAGAGTTGAAGATTATGAAGGAGGAGCTGTTTTGCCTGAAAATGATGGCATCTAGGAAGTTGGGTTTGGAGAAGTTGATGTTCTACATTGTATTGATGTTGGTAGGTATTGCATTAGGTAGGATCATTATTTAAGGTGTTGCTCAAATGGTTGTGAATTGTGGGACTATCTTGTTTAATGAACCGAAAGCATATTGTTTCATTCAATGTGTATTACACTATATTTCAATTTGATGAATCCAAAAGAATGAACTTTGGTTGGTAAATGAACGATTGTCGTCCGCTGTTGCAATCAATGGACAATAGATGATGTTGTTCTGTACTCTGTTGTTGCATATTAAGTAACTGAATATCCAATTAGCATCTATTATGTTGAAAAATATACAGTAATTAATAATATTAGATTTCAGTAGTCCATATAATTTTCAATTGGATATCAGTGGACCCAAAATTAAAGCAATTGGATTCCAGTGGTCCCAAATTAAAGCAATTTGATTCCAGTAGTCCCATAATAAAGAAAATGGGAGTCTAGTGCTCCCATATTCAAGGGAATTGAATTGGATTTCAGCGGTCCCAAATGCATGGACATTGGATTTCATTGGTCTGAAATCAAAGGTAATTGGAATTTGGGCATACCAAAAGATGAAGTCAATAACTAATGTTTTACATTCAACCAACAATGCACACACTTAACAAGTGAAAAGGACAATGTCATAACATAGTTACCATTCATATTCTAATATACATACAACCAATGTTTGGTTAATCCCCAAAAGTATTACAAACAACCCCCAAGGTTTTATAAACAGGCCCAAAAGTGTTACAGACAATGGCTTACATCCATAATGTTTGAATACAATAAAACCTAAACTGGCAGGAATCTATATCACATTGTCCAAAAAAAAAATTATTCCCCCATATTAGAAGAGTCCTACTTTGGTCCCCCATGTGGTTGGCTGCAACTTGCAACTGATGCTTGGGAGCACATGAGAGGTGGTGGTGTCATTTGTTGGGAACTGCCTTGGGAAATGACCTACATTGAATAAAAAAACATGGTCTCCATTAATAATGCATTGGTAGGTGAGTGTCTTTAGGATAATGTTTAACCCAAAAAAAAAAATTAGGGTTTCTCCACAAAAGTAGATCTTATGGAATAAAAAGGGAATAAGCTTACTGATTGAGCTACATTGGATGTAGCTCTCCTCCTGCTTCTCTTGCTCCTCTTCCTGCCCCTCTACCTCCACCCCTGCCTCTCCTACCTCTTCAAGAAGAACCAACTCCAATTGCAGCAGGAGATGCACCAATGTTGCATCTAGTTTAGGTGCTTTTGTTGGCCTCCCCCGCCCCCATTGTGGTTGTTATAGAGCTAGGGTAGGCCGTTCTTCCTTACATGTCCTTGAGTTGTGCCCTCTCCCACCATAATTCTTGCATACCACTTGCCTTCCATGCCTAGTAAGTCGCCTACTGCTCTTGGGTGTTGGGTGTGGAGACCAAACAAGGAGAAGGAGGAAGGAGAAGAGGGAAGATGAGGAGGAAGGAAGACAAAGCACTGCTAAAAGGGGGGACGCTACCCGCGTCTCCAGGCGCTCTCAGCGCCTTGTACAGAAGGAGAGGAACAATCGATGCTGCCTGCGGTCTTCGGCGCTACCAGCGGCTCCTTTCTCTTGCATCAACCAAAACTAGACGTTGTTAACGTCAGGCACCCACGACCAGTGTCTCTCCTAGTAGCTGGAATTTGGGACACGCGACCAGCGTTTCTAGGCAGTGCCAGAGCTTGTGTCTATTACGATTTTCCTTGGACGGTTCTAGCCAAGATATTGTTTCTTTAAGGCATATGTTTCTTTTCTGCGGATGTTTCCTTTTTGTTGCAGATTTCCTTATTTCTAGGTTACTTCTATATTGTAACCTAGGTTTCCCTTATACCCTCTAGTATTTATTTGGCTCCAGTTTCTCCTTATGGTGTATCCCAGAGTATATCCCAGAGTGTGTCCCAGTATAATGTATCTGATTGGGATCAAGTGAGACAGAGAGAAACACAACCATTGTAATTGTAATCCTCATATTACTAATGCATCGATTTCGTGGTTTTTTTTTTCCTACTTTGGGTTTTTTCCACGTTAAACATCTGGTGTCAAATTTCTTATTTCTTTTCCACTCTTATCTTTCATTGTTTGTGGTTGCTTGAGTGCTTTTCGATCCTAACAACTGGTATCAGAGCCTGTAGGTTGCTGAAAGAGAACTTGCTTTCAAACAATGTCGGGAGATAAGTATGAAATCGAGAAATTTGAGGGATCTGACTTCACCTACTGGAAGTTGCAGATTGAGGATCTGCTGTATTCGAAGTCGCTGCATGTTCTGCTGCTAGAGAAAAAGCCAGACTCCATGGAGCAGGTCGCGTACGATCTGCTCGATCGTCAGGCAGTGTCCCTGATCAGGATGTCATTGACTCAGTGTTCGGTTGTAATTTTTGTGGTTTTAAGTAAGGATTGTCGATCTCAGGGATGTGTGTGAGGCTTGATTAAGGGTAATCGGTTTGTGGAAATGGGGTTTTCTCACAATGCGGAAAGCGATAAATTATGTAAAGAAAGCATTTAAATCTAACCTAGACATAATAATAATAAAGAAAGCAATTAAAAGAAAGCACTTAAAGATGAAAGCAATTAAAAGGCATGAATGAAGACAATGAATGAACAATGAAATTGGGAATGAGAAATTATACCTTTGATGACTAATCTTCAATAAACCTTCAATCTACACTTGAATTTCCCCCGAACAAACAAGAAATTGTGGTTTGGATTACCAAGAATCCCCCAAATTCTCACTAGTAAGTAGAATTGGAGTTCCTTGACCCTCCTCCCCACTAAAAATGGAGTTGATTGTGGCTAACACTATAGAGCTTGGGAAACAAGTCAACAATGGCAATTAGAGAGAGAGAGAGAGAAGAGAGAGAAAGCTTGTAAAACTTTAATGGAAACTTGCTTGAATTGAGAAAGCTTGAGAAAGTTTGAATACAAATGCTAGAAATCAATGAAAGCTTGAAGAACAATGAAGAACAATTGAAAACTTGAAGAACAATTAAGAGAGATTAAAGCAAATAAGGAAAGCAATTAAATCTAATTCTACTCCTAAACTACCTAGGCTAATTCATTATTTAGATTAATACAAGTGGGTATTTATAGAAGAAGGAAAAATACAACCCCAAAACCCTAGAACAATCGCAAAGACGCGTCTGCAGACAGTGTGGCTCGGGCGAAGAAATTTGGCTCGGGCGGCGAGAAATTTGGCTCGGCGAGCAAGCGCTCGGCTGGTGTTTTGTTGCTCAGAACCCTTGCTCGGCGAGCAAGCGTTCGCGCGATTTTCCCTGCCGACTTCAAACACGCATAACTTCTTCATCCGAACTCCGTTTTAGGCCCGTAAGATATCGATGGAAAGCTCTCGGTGTGTACTTTAAGCTCCCAAATTTCAGAGCCATCGGAGTTGTAACGAAGGAGTTATGACCCAAAGGGTGAAGGCACACGTATTTCAAACCTTTAAGTTTGTACCGTTCCCCTGTTTGCGCCAATCTTGATATGGAATTTCCGACTTCGGTTTCGCCTCGGCTCTCGGCTTGGGTTGACTTGGTTTGACTCGGATCTCGGCTCGGGTTGACTTGGTTTGACTCGGGAAATAGCTCGGGATTCCCTAAAATCCTTCAATTAAGCTCAAACTTCTTCTAACTCCTTATTTTCCTACAAAACACCAAATCATTATATCTAATATATAAATAGGGGTTAAAACAAGCAAATATACCCTATAAAAGAGAAGAAATTTGGCTCGAAACGAGGCCGAACACCACTCCAACACAAGGGTTTGCTCGCCCCGAGCAAACTAAAAACGAAGAAAAGGACTAAAAAGAAAAACTAAAAACCTAACTCACTTTCGCAGGAATCGCGGATGCATTTAGCACATGCATCAAGCCCTTTAAACCCCCCGGCAGCCCGGGTGGACGAGGTAGGTCTCGTGAGGGTTTATAGCAACTATACCCACAAAAGCCACGAGAAAAGAAAACGGGGAAAGAAAAAGAAGTGAAAAACGAAACAAAACAAAAGCAAAGAAGATATTCCCGTCCCCAATCATGCACCTAGTTCCCAAACCCGCCTCAACAATCAATTGGAAGAAGCAAGTATAAACAAATTAAGACACGAAGGTTTGAAAACTGCCAATCTTTAAGATTTTGAACCAAAACACTTCCTGATGAGCAAAACACCTCGTGCATATGTGCAAGTGGGCTCTAGTCGGTCCTTCCTATCCTAAACCAGACAATCAGAGTTGTTCTCATGCTCAAGCTCGGAATTATCTATCCTACTTCACTCTTGGTTTTTCTTTTAACCTCTCTTTTCTTTCTTTTTCTTACACCACTCTTTTCTTTCTTTTTCTTCTCTTTTTTTTACTTTTCTCTTTCTTACCATTCTTTTGCTCAACTCTTTTTTTCCTTTTTCTTGCTTCGCTCTTTTCTTTCTTTTTCAAAACCTACGCTCTTTTCTTTACACTCAATCAGTTTTGTGTCTTTTAGAGCGTTTGTGTCGGGTTTTGCGGGATTTAAGCACCGACCTTCAAAGGTTACCCTCCTGCTGGTTTCTCCATACGTGAGTCATTGCACTTAAGGGGCATAGGTGCGATCCACCCAAACCAACCCATGACGGTAGGCGAAGAATTATTTAATGCATTAATTAAGAGCTTAAGCAATTGAACAACTAAAACCGTCTAACTTAGGTAAGAAGACACAGTCAAAGCGTGTAAGAATTGAGGATTCCGCTTTCCCATTCCATGTAAAGGTCTAATATAGATAATTCATGGCAAAAATCCTTCCCAAGGCCCAACATTATTCATACCGGCCGCTTCCAACTGACTAAATCAGCCGATTAGACAACTATCTACACAACTGTGAAAGGAAACATCCTCAAAAAAAAAAAACAACTTTTGGGTTTTTCACAACATTTCTCCCCTTTTTATTTTCTTTTCACACACAAAATTTTCAATTTCTAGACACAAACTACGAAAAACAAAAACAAAGACTTAAAAACTAGGTGATCTACCCATGAACAATAAAAGATATCACCCCCACTCCAACACAAAACTTCACAATGTCCCCATTGTGAGAAGAAGGATGTCACAAATAAGGTAGAAAACCTAAAAACACACAACAAACACATAACAAACAATAATTGGTGGCGACCCGAGCCCACACGGCTCCAACAACAATATAATCCCAACATTCACATTCAAGGGGTTCGCCACCTAAAAAGAAAACCAAGCATGCAACATGGATCATCGATATATTCACATAAAGAGGGTGAAAAGAGATTACCTCGAGGTCTTCAATCAAGCATATTCAATCCATGATCCAAGGAACATCACACCAAAGGTTAGAAATAAACAAGAAAAACATACTATGTGTGATGGTTCACATGCAAGATCAAAAGGAAAAACAAACTATACAAGACACTAAGGACTAAAGAATTAAGAAACTAAAATATTTACAAAACGACTCTTTTTTTTCTTTTCTTTGGACTCACAAACCGGAATGCATACTACCCTCCCACTCCCACACAAAGAGGTTGCCGTGTCCTCCAAATGGAAACAGAAATAGGTAAGCAAGCACCCCAAAATAAAAGAAAAAGACACACACAAAAAGAAAATAAAAGAAGAAAAGAAAGACCAACTCACTAGTTATACAAGAAGGGTGAGGAAAGATATTACCTCAAAGGCATCTTATCAAGAAATTCACTCCTTCTCACCTCAAGATATCGGGCATCATGTCAGAACCATTCAACGCCCGGAGTAACAAATCATGCATCCTCTCATGCATATCAGAATGGTGGTGGTAAGAGCACACTCGCAATAGCACATAAACAAACATTAGTGCTCTTAACAATTTATCAAATGCCTTAGAAAAGTCATAGAACTGATGAAATTCATGAATATACAAGACTTTTCTAGGCACGGTGAAAGAAGACATGACAAATGGATCCTCCCATTGACTCGTAAATGGAGATTGGGTATACAAATCAACGGAAGGAGGCAATACAAGACATTTCTGAACATGCTCATGCGAAGACTTGGATGCAAACAATGGTTCAAACTCAATTTCCATGCAATTTTCATCAATCACAAATTCCAAATCACCACTCTCATCCAAATAATCATCACAATCATCAATAGGTGATAAGGAAAACAGGGGGTTAGACCACATCACAACACTCCCAACATCACACACAAGCACATCTTCATCTTCATCAATATCAGACTCACTAGAAGAACTATCAACATTAAAAGACAAAGGTGCATCATCCAAAGCAACATCAAAAGTGAAAGTGGAAGGTTCAGGGTCATAACTCATCGTGAATGACTCATAAAGCATGTCATCATCAAAAGGATCATTGTCAACAACCAAGTTCAAACAATCATGATCATTCCCCAAAGAATTATGCTCATCATCACATGTGTGCACATCAATGGACTCACATACAAGGGTAGCTAATGTCTCACTAATGCAATGATCCTCAATGAAAGTGAACAAATCGTTATCAAGCACACATTCAATCACAACATATTCAATTTCACTCTCAACAAGATTATGCTCAATTACATCATGGCATTCACTAAACTCAATCTTTTCTTCACATAAAGGCATGGACAATGGTGTGGACAACGGTTCATCGTCTAACATGTTTTCATCAATTTCAACATCATCACACACAGAATCAACAAGTTCCTCATGCTCACTAGGTGGGGCTAGAGCTAAGGAATCACTAAGTAGTCCAAGGCATGGTCGGTTATAATAGTCATCATCCTCATCATACACAGAAAAATCAACTTGCATTTGGGACTAAAAGGCGATGAATGACCTACTTCAACATTCGAATCAACCATTTGTGAAGACGGATTTTCTACCCTATGATTACTCTAATGGACAAATTCACTAATATTCTCATTAATGGTCAAAAATAATTTTTCTACTTGCTTGAAGGAAGCCATCAGAGTGCAAACAATAAATTGAACTATGGTACGGCGAATCACACAAGGAGCACACGGAAGGAGACTCATCGGCACTTTGGGAAAGTTCATAACAGTTTTCCACATATTCCCCATTATAAGAGTGATCATCAACATACACGGGTATTCACATGATTGTTCGATTTGTCCCAAAGGGTGGTGCATAAGGAGGTTGGAAGCTAGGACTAACATTTTGTTGTTCAAACTCATAGGAATCCCTAGACAACCATTCAAGTAACTCCCATGCTGGTTCTTCTCCTAAACTGGAAAACCCGTAATATTCTAAAAGGTTTCGGGTCTCATAATTCACACCCTCATTCACAATTCCCAAAAGATCTAAAGTATCATAGAAGACACCATATAATTCACATTGAGCACGATAATCATGTAATCTAGCAAAATACCTCCAAAATATTTCATGCTCAAATTGAGGGAATTGGGGACTATCCATAACTCTCTTTTTCTATTTTTCTAATTTTCTATTTTTTTTCTTTTCTTTTCTCACTTTTTTCGATAATTAAATTTTTTTTTTCGCTACATTTTTCTAGCATAATCGAGAAAGCAATAAACTATGTACACATAAACCAATAGCCTAATCTACCAAATAACGCCATCCCCGGCAACGGCGCCATTGTTCTGGAGCAACAAAAACACCAGCCAGAACGCTTGCTCGCCCGAGCCAAATTTCTGCTCGCCCGAGCCACACTGTCTGCAGACGCGCGTGCTGCGATTGTTCTAGGGTTTTGGGGTTGTATTTTTCCTTCTTCTATAAATACCCACTTGTATTAATCTAAATAATCAATTAGCCTAGGTAGTTTAGGAGTAGAATTAGATTTAATTGCTTTCCTTTATTTGCTTTAATCTCTCTTAATTGTTCTTCAAGTTTTCAATTGTTCTTCATTGTTCTTCAAGCTTTCATTGATTTCTAGCATTTGTATTCAAACTTTCTCAAGCTTTCTCAATTCAAGCAAGTTTCCATTGAAGTTTTACAAGCTTTCTCTCTCTCTCTCTCTCTCTCTCTCTCTCTCTCTCTCTCTCTCTCTCTCTCTCTATAATTGCCATTGTTGACTTGTTTCCCAAGCTCTATAGTGTTAGCCACAATCAACTCCATTTTTAGTGGGGAGGAGGGTCAAGGAACTCCAATTCTACTTACTAGTGAGAATTTGGGGGATTCTTGGTAATCTAAACCACAATTTCTTGTTTGTTCGGGGGAAATTCAAGTGTAGATTGAAGGTTTATTGAAGATTAGTCATCAAAGGTATAATTTCTCATTCCCAATTTCATTGTTCATTCATTGTCTTCATTCATGCCTTTTAATTGCTTTCATCTTTAAGTGCTTTCTTTTAATTGCTTTCTTTATTATTATCATGTCTAGGTTAGATTTAAATGCTTTCTTTACATAATTTATTGCTTTCCGCATTGTGAGAAAACCCCCTTTCCACAAACCGATTACCCTTAATCAAGCCTCACACCCATCCCTGAGATCGACAATCCTTACTTAAAACCACAAAAATTACAACCGAACACTCAGAACGTCAGGTTTAACGTCATGGAGAAAAATACAACGAAGGAATTGCTGGAGGCACTAGAGCAGATGTATGGGAAGCCAACCGCAACACATCAAGTATATTTGTTTCGCAAATTAACCAGCTGTAAGATGGTTGAGGATGGTGATGTGGCTGATCATATTAATGAGATTACTAAGATTTTATCACAACTTGCTTCAGTAAAGATGATTTTTGCTGAGAATGTTAAGGCTTGCATATTGTTGTCTTCTATGTCTGGTTCTTAGGAAATATTGTAACTGCTGTCAGTAGTGCTAAGAGTAGCGACGAGATGAAGTTTGATGAGGTTAAATTCGTGATACTCAATGAGGGCCTACATAGGAAGAATTCTAGTGGTGAGTCTTCGGGAAGTGCATTAAGTGTCAAGGGTAGGAAGGACAATAGGAATTCGAATAATTCCAGAGGACAGTCGAAGTGCAGGGGTAGAGGCAAGCCTTGGGACATGAGCAATGTTGTTTGCTATGATTGTGGTGATACAGGTCATTTTAAGAGGGATTGCTCTAAACCTAGGAAGGGGAAGGGTAATGATGACCGAGACTCTATCAACTTTGCGGAAGACCTTCATGAAGGCCCTAATTTTGATTGTGTCTAATCCTGAAGAGTCATGGATAGTTGCTCTGGTGCATCCTTGCACGTTTCCTCCGTAGAGGGAGTTATTTCATAATTTCAGGAGTGGGAATTTTGGCAAGGTGTATCTTGCCAATGACAAGTGTTATAAAATAACAGGTAAAGGAGACGTGAAAATTAAGACTGCTAATGGTGGCCTTTGAAATTTGGAGGATGTGAGCTATATCCCTGGAATTAAGAGGAATTTGATTTCAGTGAATCAACTCGATGAGATGGGCTGCACTGCAGGGTTCAATAATGGACGATGGAAGATCGTGAAAGGGCGCTATATATGGTAGTGGCGAAGGGATTGAGATACGGTACTTTGTACTCCACCAAGGATAGCACTAACATGATTTCTAATGCTTCTTGTTCTAGCTAATGGCATTACAGGGATGAGAAGAGGGTCAATTTCACCAAAACTGGCATGGAACCTGAGGAGGCATGGAGTGACTTAGGTGACAAGAAGCCAGTGGGAGCTGAGGCGGTCAAGGTTTCTATTAGGCTTGGTGTGCCTAGGAGGGAAACAAAGGAACCATGGAAAGCTCCACAGGTTGCAGATCAGGCTGTTGAAGGACCTGAACCACAAGAGCTAGGTAAAAGCTCTAGTGATGATGAGAACACTCCACCACCCACTGTGAGAAGATCCATGAGGGCTACCAGAGATGTTGATGAGCCAGAGCCCTGTACTAAGGCTATGTAGGCGGAGGTTCGGTTTAAGTGGGAGCACGCGATGGTCGATGAAATTGCGTCAATTGGGAAAAACAGAACATGGGAGTCGGTCAGGTTGTCTGCATGAAAGAAATCCTTGAAGAAGTGGGTCTACAAGATCAAGGAAAAGCCAGTGGATGCTAGGAAATTGAGGCCCGGTGCGACCTTAGGAGGCTTCTCGAACTGATAAAGAGGTCGGTCGATGCACTAGGGGAACTTGTGGAGAAAGTTGAGGATGTTGAAGGTTTGGTCTCCAAGTGGGAGATTGTTGGGTGTGGAGACCAAATGAGGAGAAGGAGGAAGGAGAAGAGGGAAAACGAGGAGGAAGGAAGACAAAGCGCTGCTCGCAGTCTTCGGCGCTACCAACGACTCTTTTTCTCTTGCATCAACCAAAACTAAACGCTGCCAGCGTCAGGCACTCGTGGCCAGCGTCTCTACCAGTAGCTGGAATTTGGGACATGCGACTAGCGTTTCTGGGCGCTATCAGCGCCTGTGTCTGTTGCGATTTTCCTTAGACAGTGCCAACGCCAAGATATTGTTTCCTTTCGACATATGTTTCCTTTCTGCTGCAGATTTCCTTATTTCTAGGTTACTGCTATATTGTCACCTAGGTTTCCCTTGTACCCTCTAGTATGTATTTGGCTCCAGTTTCTCTTTATAGTGTATCCTAGAGTGTATCCTAGTATCCTGTATCTGATTTGGATCAAGTGAGACAGAGAGAAACACAACCATTATAATTGTAATCCTCATATTACTAGTGCATCAATTCTGTGGTTTTTTTTTCCTACTTTAGGTTTTTTCTACGTTAAACCTCTGTTGTCAAATTTCTTATTTCTTTTTCGCTCTTATCTTTCATTGTTTGTGGTTGCTTGAGTGCTCTTCGATCCTAGCATTGGGGTCCTCATGAGGGTCCTTTCTCATGTTCCTGGCAGACCTCCCTGATTTGGGAATTACAGTTGGAGGGTCAAGTATCAGATCTAAAGATGGTCAGTGTTTTTCACCCAAACATGAAGATATAGCTTCAAAGTAAGCCTTCACGTAATTTTCTTTCTTGTAGTATGGGTGAACGTAGGTCTCAACATCGATCTTCAAGAAGCCTGCAACTACTATGGCATGTCGACATGCGATCCTTGTCACATCCCACTTCCTACAAGTGCAAGTCCTAGCTGGAATGTCAACTAGCAGCTTATCCAGACCACCATTCACCCGGAATTTGTCAGCTGTGGACGCAGTGACGGTCGGCTCCCTCGCAAAATCTTTCTCATTTTCCAAGACAACTAAGATCCTAGGGCATATTGCATTATCCAGTTCACTTTCCATGGAAGATCTCTTGGTATACATTCTTTTCATTAAAAGCTCTCTTATGTGTTCAAGTAAATGCAGTGTGGCCTTCCATTGAAGATCTCTTAGTATATATTATTTTAAATTAAATCTCTCTTATGTGTTCAAGTAAGTAAATGCCGTGTTTAGATCTTGCTTTGACTATATAACCGTTGAAAGTCTCCACCATGTTGCTAACAGCAATAACCACACTTCGAATTCGCACTCATGAACGGCCGACAAAATCTTCTAGGATCATGCTTGTTGACAAAATCATGTGCTGCTTAAGGAGACTCATTTCTAAGGTTTTCTAGAGCTAGATTGTAGTCTACTTGGTTGTATGCTTTGACACATGACCAGGAAAACAACTTCATCTCTCCTCCTTTATGACTCTTCTTTCAATTTGCGTAGACATATTTTTCACAATACCTATGCCCTGATTCAGGCAATACAGTGCCCATTGTAGTTTTAATGCTCTGAAATAAATTATATTCAATCCTTTTATCTAATATTAACAATGCATGATAGTTAATGTATGGTACGTTACATTGTGCTCGTCTGATATCACCACGAATCAAGAGCCTGTTGTCCCTCCAAGACAGTATGCTAGTGTAATGCCCCAGAAATTCAATTATAGAAAAGTCAAAGTTAAACTAACGTTAACGGTAAAATTCAGCGAAAGTCTTTTTTTTTCTTTATTTGGGCGTCACTGCCGTATCCCCGAAGGAATACAAGGCGAGAAGGAAACTACAACTGTCTGTCAACGACAAAACCAACTAACAGCTCATACTTAGTAACAAACCTCAAAACTAACTTCAAGTTTCTCAGAAAAGAAAAGCAACATATTTAACAACTCCTAAACATGTCGTCCTCACTTCTAATTCCCGTCCCCAGCATATAGATCTTCACCTGAAAACAAAACATTTCAAAAATGAGGGGGAAATCTCAATAATGTCTACCCCCAACGTTAAAAACAAGTTAAGTTCATTTCAATTCATTTGAGGGAGAGGGAACAAGTCAAAACATTTCGCAAACCTTTAACCCTTAACTGTTTTCCTCAACCCAACCAATTCATATTTTATTATGCGGGCGGGATACCACATCCCTTAGAGTAACATTCGCCTACCAAAGGCATCAAGAGTTCACCTACCACTAGCATTAAGAGGTCGCCTACCGGCCACAGGCATCAAAGTATTCGCCTACCATAGGCATCAAAAGAGTTCGCCTACCACAGGCATCAACAGTTCGCCTACCACAGGCATCAAAGTTCGCCTACCACAGGCATTGAAAGAGCTCGCCTACCACAGGCATCAAAGAAATCAACTATCCTATATCAGGGAAGAAGCCCTGATCTCCTGGTCTATAACCCGGCAGGATTCCAAATCCTGAACAACGAGTTATGCCCCGAAACCCGCTTAATGTTTCACTTTGAATTATTAGTATCTTATGCAAAAACTCAACTCACAACTCTCAAGTCAAACCCAACCCAGGTTATCAAAACCAGTATCAAAACTACTTATAAAAGACCATCTCAACATCTCAACTCAATAAATCAAAGCACAAACAATTACAAACAGTTATCCAAAACAGATGGTCACATTTCCACAAAAGTCCCCTTTCGAGATGCAATTCTCAAAACAGATTAGAAAACATTAAAACACATTTAAAGAGCATCCCAGTGGGGATTAGAGCATAGACATTACCTGGTTAACTTCACTTCACAGCAAAACGAACACACTTGAGCTCACTAACGACGCGAGTTAGCTTGGGCCTAAAATAGAATAATTATTCTAATCAAAACGCGCCCTTCGAAGTTAGTATTAACTACCTCCTAACTAACCCTCCCCTAGGAACCCTATAGGTTCCTATCAATCATGAATTTACACTTTAAAACATTTAATATACTCCAAATAATCACATAACCAGCTCAAAACATCACTTTCACACAACAACACTTTTATTAATAACAAACATTAACAAAACAGACCCACATAAAAAGGGTCGTAACTTGACTTCCCGACATCCTATGGGTCTGGTTTTGGACTTTTCGGAAACCTCGGGATGTCTAATAAAACTCTTAAGTTAAACTCAAGACCCAAAACACGCTTTAAGGTCCTCAAAAACCGTCATCTTCCCAAACTGTCCAGATCTGACCTAGGTCTGGTAATCGAGGTATAACTCGAATTATAAAATTCCAAAGTCCGGTCCGTAAAATTCTTATTAAAGCTAACATCTAAGGGAAGCTCCAGTCCAAAGGGTTCGATTAAAAGACAACTACACTAACTGTGGTGACCCGATCTTTAGACACTAACGAAACTGTCCCGATCCCGGTTCTTATTTAAAATTATAAATTCGGTTCTAACTTTCACCATTCGGTCCCGGGGTTCTAATTTGGGCCTAAAACAGTAGCTAGGGTCCAAGGTAATTAGTTTAAACCATCTAAAGTCCAAACATCAAACCTCCTATCATCAAAACCAAAAAGTAAAACATGAAATCAACTTTAGTAATTCTATTAACCCTAAAAGCATGCATGAAATAATAATAACATTAACCTAAACATGAATTCTACAATAAACTATAACAAGGTACTACAATATCAACATATAAGGGTATAAAACATGAATTTCTTAATCAATGATCAAGAAAGAATTTAAAGAACACGTGAATAAAATATAAAGAACATCTAAACCTTTAACTACCAATCAAGAATCCTAAAAACTAATTTCTTTTAAACAAAGATTCAATCAAGAAGCAAGAATTAATAAACAAGAATCGAACTTTAGTAATTCAATCAACCTAACTTATTAACAAGATTAACCTTAAGCATGATTGGAATAAAGAACATGTGAAAACTTAACTAACGATTCAAGAATTAATCTAAGTAATTAAACTTTAAGAATTCGTGCATACAATAATAATGTTATCTAAAACCCTAACATGATTAACAAGAAAACAAAGTACAACAAACAATTGAACAATAATAATTTTACTACAACTATTACAACCCTAATACACCAAATTAAAACATACAAGATTACATATAAAGAATTAGACAAATTACATGTAAATAAAAACAATACAAGAACAATTTAGTTACAAACAACAACCTAATAATTTACACCCTTAATTACCCAAATTTATAAGATTTAACAAAAGAAACAGTAATAATAATACAATAATAATGAATAATAATCAGAAATAAAGAAAGAAAAGAAAAGTTTCAAAGAAAGAAAAATTAGGGTTTTACGTTAGGGTTTAGGGCACGGGTTTTTTTTTCCGGCGAATGGGGGTGGTGCGACGGTCGAGGCGGCGACAGTCAGAGGCGGCGGCGAGGAGGTGGTCGACGTCGGGTGTCGGTAGCGGCACGCGGTGTTGCGGATCGAACGCCCAAGAAGAGTCGTTTCACCGCCACGTTCGAGGCGATGCGGCGACGCGCGGTGGCTCCAGGGGTGTCGCGACGGTCGTCTGGTGGTCGGGAGTCGATGACAACGATCGGCGGCCACTGGGCGGCGGTTGGCAGGGGCGCACGACGATACAGATGGAGGGAAAGAAAAAGGGCCGAGAGAGAGAAAGAGAAAGGAAGAGAGGGAGTGGTTGCGGCGGTGGTCATGCACAGGCGCTGTCGGTAGAGAGGGAGAGCAGGGAGGGAGAGAGAGAGAGGGGAAGAGATGGCTAGGGTTAGGGTTTGATGGAGATTAGGGTTTTGAGAGAGAAAACTTAGCTTTTATACTAACACCTAATTAAGGCCCAATTAATCTACTCTTAATCCTAACCCAACCCAACACTAGCACAATTAAAAAAAACTGATTTTTCTAAAACAACTAATAATAATAATAATAGTAATAATAATAATAATACTAATATTAATAGAATCACATAGCAAATAATATTCACGTAATTAATCACATAACTCAATAATATATTAATAGTAATAATAATAATAAAAGGAGTAAAACTAATAATACTAAACCCATGAAATTACCGATATACCCTTGTTAGTCTCTCACGATCCTACGAGCTCAAGTGTTAGCAAAAATAAACACAAACGAATAATAATAAATAACGAAGTCAAACCTAATTTACTAACAGCGTCACGGTCAACATCCTTGGATTTTTCGGGGTTTTACAGCTAGATTCCCTAGAAACCAAGACCAGCTATTGATGCATGTTCTCGTTTTCTTTAATTGCCCAACCAATTGGGAACATTTGATTGTTCTCATCTATTCCCACAACGGCCAGTTGCACACTCAATGGTGGAGCTAGAGGGGGGGGGGGGGTAGGGGCCATGACACCTCCCATGCTCTAAACAACCTCATCTATTACTGTGTGTAAAACCATGCATGACAATTCTCTCAGCTGGATGGTCGTTGATGTGGTTTGAAAAAAGTAACTTTCATCTTTGCGATTCTTGATTCAAACCTTGGGAAGCTCAGTTTTTGTTCTTTTGACATTTGTGGTGTTTTTTGTGTTCAAAAAGTCTTCCTAATTTGTTTTTGCATTTACCTTTCTATCATTTTGCTTCTTTAATTTTTATTTTGCAATCCAATTCACTATTTTTATCAACTATAAAATTTATTTCATCTTTGTCTCTTACATATATTTTAATTTCTCACTTTATACTAAAATAAGGATACTTAAGTTTCAAATAATTTAATAAACATTTTTACAAATAGTTTCATAGACATTCCTATTTTCATATTCGTGTTTCATCTTCCGAAAGGTTTTTTTTTTTTTTTTGTGTCTGTCAAAATAAGTCTCTTCATGTACTCCTATGCATGGGGAAAGAATGTCTACATATGGATCCCCTCAAACCTCGCTTCAGTGAGACTATAGTAAAGTAGGTTGTTGTCATTGTTAATTTCATTGAGATCTTAAAATTTAATAAGTATCTTTGCTACTAGAATGATCGTAAATTAATGATATGAGTTTGGTTAAAAATAAAAAAATAAGTAAAAATAAATACTTTGGAATTAAGCATATAACAAAGTTGACAAGAATATCTATTAATAAACCGACACCCCAAATAAATAATTTCTATCTCCGCCCCTGCGCACACCCATGTCATTGAAAACAAAATTATGTTAATAACAATTATGATGAGACCACCAAGTTATAATAGGACCACCAAATTATCACATAAATTTGAAAGGACCACTAGAATACAATGGCAATTATAATGGGACCACCAGAATACGACATAAATTTTGAACGTACCATAAGAATACAATGACAATTATAATGAGACTACCAGAATATAACATAAATTTTAGCTTATTAATGGTAGCAATTGCATCAATCTTAAAGTATTAAGAAAACAGATAAATAGAGCACTAACCTAAGAATGTCTTTAGAAAACAACCATCAATGCACATGATTGGTCTGCAACCTTTCAGAAAACCTTCCTTCAAAGCATCAAAACAAATGAAAAACCTATGGAACATTGGTAGAGGTCTTCGAATCCTTGGATCACCGGGAGGATCCTCACAAACAACTTTAAAAGTGCTTCCATTGTTGGATCTGTTCAACTCAGCTAGATATTTGTCAACCTTCATAAAATGCTCTTTGGTTGACTCATGAAGAAGTTTATAAGCCTTCTTCTTAACATCATATACAAACCAATTGTTAACTATCACCCCAAAGTCAACCCTCCCTCTTCTTACCAACTCAACAGCTGGTATGTTTGAGTCATCTTTGTAACTTATGAGGTAATGGGATGCAACAAAATCAGCATGCAACTGCTTATTCTTGTTCATGTTTTTGTTGCATGTATACTTATCTTTCAAAATTTTTATAACATAAGTTGCCAGCTTCTTATCCCAAGAAGCATACACACTCCACTTGCAGTTGCCACTGCATCCGGCTCCTTCATACCTATTCCTTGGAGAATTTGAGACAACAATCTTCACATTGAACCCTTGGGTCACAACATACTTGGTTACTGCTGCTTTGAATTTGTCAGGGGTTACAAAAGTCACTCCCACTTATACTTGAACGTATGAGTTACCAAATATATTGGGACCATTACAATACTGCATAAATTTAAATTGGACCACTGGAATACAATAGACATTTTAAAGGGACCACTAGAATACAGTAGACATGGGACGACTGGAACACAACAAACTTTTTAAATTGTTGCTAACCTTCCATAAAAATTTCTTAAAATATGTCCTTGCATCAACTCTTGCAATACTCTTCCTTTTCATCAACACTCTTGGGGTATCAGCATCACCAACATCTGACTCTATCTCCTGATCAGAGTCTTCAAACTCAGTGGTTGGTTCGTTTATGTCACCCGCATTTGATGGTTGACCAATTTATGTTGTCTCCTGAGATGCCAACCCACTCTGCCCTTCTTCTTTCCTTTGCCTTAACCCTCCTTGTATTGTAGAAATCAGCTAGACAACCCATAGTTGTGTCAAACTCAGGATCACTGATGTCTACTCCATCAGAATCTGGATCATCATCCTCATGATCCGGTACAACGTCATCAAACTCATACACTTTCCTCTTTCCTTTGTTGTTTTTTTTTTGGATTTGGACAATTTTGATTTTCCTCGATTTTCTAGATCCACAAATTGAAGGTCTTCATAACCTGGTTCATAATTAGAGGTAAAGGAGTATTCATCATCGCCATCATCAAAATCTAACTCTCCTGACCCTCTAACCAGATCATGCATTGGTATATGAGAGTATGGTCGGGGATCATCAAAGTAATACTCAAAGTTATATTGGTTGCCTTGATTTGGTTCCCCCATCTTATCATCAGGGTGAGTATCACAATCTTCAATTGTGTACCCGTCCCTTTCCAATGTAGGAGAACCCATTGGTTCATTTTCCTCACCATTAGGGCCACCCCCATCACCACCTTCATTTGTAATTTCATCCTCATTTCCATTAGGGCCACCTCAATCACCACCTTCAATGTCACCCCCTCACCACCTTTATCCCCAATTTCTTCCTCATTTCCTTCAAGGCCACCCCCATCACCACCTTCATCCCTAATTTCATCCCCAGTCTCAAAAGGGCCACCACCACCAACCCCATCATCACCATCATCCCTAGTCTCCTGTTGATTTACATCAAGGCCACCACCACCCCACCCCGTCACCACCTCTATCCCCAGTTTGTTCCTCCTACACTTGGAAAAGGGTGACATTACCACTGTTGTCTTCACCCTCTTTTCGGTTGAACTTGGGGAACTAGCAAGGTTTACGAGCGGGAGACGTTGCCCTCTTCACTCTTTTACCAAGGGAGGGTTGTGGAGGTTTGGCAAGGGAGGGTTGTTATGGTTCAGGGACATTATTAGGTTGTGCTATGGAAAGAACATATAGGTTATCCACGTCGTGCACAATGTATATCTCGATCTCCCCGTACGACCTTGCTACACAAATCCGATCTCTGGATTCATAATCATGCACAACCCTCCTCAAACTATCTTTCAATATCAACCCAGGAATAACAGAATGAAACTCCAACACATTTTTTACTCCATTTTCTTCAACAAACGATTTCAACTCAAAAATTGAAAAATAATCAACATCAAACTCTCCGACCACATCACATCTTCTTCTTTTCCATCACACGTATGCTCTAGAGATTCCATAAACTTCCCCCCAAAATGTAATCTTAACTTAACCATCTCCATTTGCCTATTACAAACAAAAAAAGGGAAAATTAGCCCAAAATCTGTAACCTAGATTCCCTTACAAAATTTTCCGACAAAAAAAAAATCAAAGATTCATACATACCTCCGTCATTGGGTCGTACTTCATCCAAATCTTCAACGATTGAATGATTACCCATAAGACCAACACCAGTTGCTAACAATGCAGACGAATTCAACGTTGTTCCACTGACTAGATTCGAAATCTAGGGTTCCACTTTTCCCTTTTTCCTCCTTTTTCGCTTGAGTAAGGTTTCAGTGTTTGGGAAGTTTTTGGGTTTCAAACAAGAGTGATGATGGGTCTAGGGGGGGTTGTAAATTTCGATTATTTTACAGTTGAAAATTGAAAAGGAAGAGAGAGAAAGGTTTGGGAGAGGGTAATTTTTTTGGTTGCCGGATTAAAGGAAAAAGAAAAATTATTGAGGCATGTGGTTTTAGTCTGATTTGGCATCCACATCCACATCCACTATCAGCGCAGTCAATCATGGTCAAACACACACCCGTCGTCACAAGTCAGTAAACCACCGAGTCACCACCCATTGATTCGGCGACATCCCACTATAATATTATTTTATTTTTTTTTTGGACCACCAGAATTCAAATTGATAGTAGGGATTATTAGAAGGTTGTTTACATTTTGAAATCTGAAGTATAGGGTAATTAATTATTTGAACCCTTGGTTTTCAATGTTGAAATAACCCTAGAGGGGGGTGAATAGGGTTTTATAACAAATCTGCACTTTAATCAACACAACTTGGTTAATAGCACTTTTATAAAATGAAAAATTCTTCTTTATTGAACAAATGTAAAGTGCTTAAAACAGATGGAGATTACAACTCAGCTCAATTGAGAACCGTGAGGTCCTTAATGGACTTACGAGAGCAGAAGACCTTGCAGTTGTCTTCTGCACTTGAGGCTTCACAGAAGAGGCGATTACAACTTGGAAAATAACCTTAAAGCGAGAAGCCTTTCTCACTTTACACACACGACCTTGGAGGTCCTCACCAGTATGCTCACTGGTTACAAAACCCACCACTTACAGTCGTGGTTACACTCAGAATATTATCACACAATATTCCTACACTCAGAACTTTCTTAGCCAAAGTTCCTACTCAGATTTGCTTGCTTGGAAATCCACACCTTTCTTGAGAGAGTTTGATAGAATATATATATGTGAGAACTTGAGGCAGCAACGTTCTCTTTGCCTTGCAGGGGATTGTTGCCTTTCTTGGATTATTCTTCAATCTTCTATGTGGTTGTGATTTTCATGATTTCTTTCCTTTCATTGGATATCTGAAAATAAGGATATTATCCGTTATTGCATCAATTCAGAAAAGGCACGAGGGAATAATATTTAGAATTTAGAAGATACTTCCCTTAAATAATTTTGGCCACTCTTTCAAACAAAATATTGCTGGCGCTTGGAGGTCCTCGTCGTTGGCTGTGATGAGGTCCTCAGATTTGACCGAGATTCTTCAAATGTTTATTTTTTGAATCCTAAAGTTTGTAAGTTGTATAAAAAAAAGGTCCTTAAAGTTTGTGGATTGAAAAAAAGGCCCTTGTCCCGTTCCTTTTTTTCTTCTCATGTTTGAATTTCTCTCCCGATTTGTGTCAAACTTCAGAACTAAGGTTAAAACTAAAATTGAAACTATAATACACCTCTCTTATTCATGTTGGAGCTACTTAGACCCCTAAGTACCCAAGGCCTAAGTAACTCCGACATGAATAAGAAAGTTTTATTATAGTTTCAATATCAATTTTAACCTTAGTCTTGAAGTTTGACGTCAATCGGGAGAAATTCAAACATGAGAAGAAAAAGAAAAACGATACACGAGCCTTTTTTCAACCCAGAAACTTTAAGGTCTTTTTTTATTCAGCCTATAAACTTTAGGGCCCCAAAAATTAACAATGAAAATCAAGGGTCCAGAAAATTAATTACCCTATGTTAGGGTTTTAATAAGAGTAGATTAATCAGCGGAAACAAAGGATAAGATGACTACGTACTGGATATCGAGAAAAATAAATGCAAGATTAAAGGGGTCAAGATTTAACGTGGAAACCCGAATTGGGAAAAAAACCACGGGCGGCACAAGCACAAACGAATCCACTATTGGTAGAGAGTACCATGAAGGATCTCCTCCCGAGATCCAATAAATAGAGTATTACAAAGATCTCAAACACCGAAAGAGATCCACCATTGGGAATACGAAATTTCTAAATATCAGAATACACCTCCTCCCACAGGAGGTGCCCCAAACTTGGCCACAATGGGCACCAAACTTGGTCACACCAAACAAGGCGAACTAAACCCACTATTTATAGGGAAAACTCCCTATAAACATACCTTGACTCCCACTCCAATTAGATTTAGAATCTAATACAATTAAGAATCCCAACATAATAAGGAAACCTAAATAATATCCTAATACAATTAGGAAACAAATAACTGTGGGATCAAGAGACTGGGTGATTTTAGGACACTTTCGTAACACCCTATACTTCAGGGTCCAAAATGCAAAAAAAAAAAAAACCCCTTATTAATTAGAATCCAATTATTATTTAACTAAGAAAGTATTGTATTCCAGAAGTCTCATTGACATATTTGTTGTATTCTAGTGATCCCATTTAACTAAGAAGTTGGACGAGGAGGCGCGCAGAACCACAAACGTTGGATATGATATGAGCTTCATTCGCAATGACCAAAAAACTGTGACGGAGATGTAAGGAAAAGGAATTGAAAAAGCCTAACCTTGACTAGCGATCTCATGTAATTGTGTGAGTTTTATACAGTTTTCCATTTCTTGTTGTGTTGTCGAACTAATGTAGTATTTATTGCGATCTATATAACCCGTTTTTGAACTTTGAGCAATAAAAATAGTTGAGAGTAACAATGTCCCACAGCATCAATTTGCACAGAAAATTTGCGTTGCCCGGGCTCTGAGACAGTAGTACTGTCACCAATTGACTGAGCGCCAGTGCTAGCTAGCTCATAAGGTCACACACCATTGTCTGCTAAATTTAATGCACCTTTCACTAACCACCTAACTCACATAACTGTCCCAATACATGCATCATGCATATCCTTACCCTCTATTCTCAGTATTCTCCCCTATAAGTACCTCACCATCTCCTTATTATGTTGCACCAAAACTTGAATTACTTTGTTTCTAACCTCCCTAGCTAGCTAGCATACAGTCCAGGCCAAGGTTTTGCTAGCTATGGAGCTCAAAAAATTGTGTGCATTTTGGGTTGTGATGTTGGTGCTGCAATTGTTGGGTTATGGGATCTATGGAGAGCCTCAGGTTCCTTGCTACTTCATCTTCGGAGACTCATTAGTTGATAATGGCAACAACAACGCTATTGCTTCCCTTGCTAGAGCTGATTACATGCCTTATGGGATCGACTTTCCTGGTGGACCTTCTGGGAGGTTTTCCAATGGTAAAACCACTGTTGATGCCATTGGTAAGTTATCTTTGCTTTGTCTCTGTGTTACATTTTAATATTATAGGAAAAAATGGAGGGGGGAAACCTGCAAAGTCATTTACAGTAACAGCTTAATGCTACTTAGCTAAGAAAAGAAGTTTTAAACTTCAACTGCCAGGTTTTCTGTTTTGAAATGTGTTAGAGTATAAAATGATTCATGGGGCTCCAATCACGAAATGAAAGACAATTATAGTCATGTCATTAAACAAAGCGCATGCAAAACCATCCATGCATATGGTACACTCATCACTGAACATAGTTTTAAACTAAGCTAGTTAACGTTCGTTTTCATGATGGTGTTGCATGAAGCTGAGCTACTTGGGTTCGAAGATTACATCCCACCATTTGCTCAAGTACGTGGTCAAGATATGTTGAGAGGGATTAATTTTGCATCTGCAGCTGCTGGGATTAGGGATGAAACGGGGCAACAGTTGGTAAGCTTGTCATTTTGACCTTTTGTCATAATCGCATTTATTTTAGTTGTTAGTGTAAGAAGTCTGCAGTCATGCATGAGCTGTAATTAATGGTGAAAGCAATGAATTGAATTTTCTATGTTCTTACATCATACTGCTGGTTAGTACAGAGTTCGGAGTACTGTTTACTAGCATTAGCATTCAATTCCAGCTGCTTGTTGGGTTTATGTGTGTATCTGCTTCTAAAAGTTTATTGCAAGAAGTTTGTGTGTTTATCTGCTCTAAAAGTTTTTAATATTTATTTATTTATTGTTCCTAGAGTGCGTTTGTTAGGTTTCTTTTTTTTTGAATATTTTGCTAGGGAAAAGTTTCCCAGCCGGCATTCCCATATATATATATATAAGAGAACGTTTACATAGAATAAAATAATGGGTCTTATATATCTTTTTTTTTTATCCACTACATTCAATGAAATATGTGACAGTTTGTCAACTATATTAAATTCTTTTTATCCACTACATACAATAAAATAATGGCTCGCCGTATGTTTTTCGGCCAAATGCATCAAAGCATAATCAAAACCGTGTGCTGTCTTGAATTAAGTTGATTAATATAATCATCTTAAATTTTCTATAATTTATGTTTTAATAACTCTAACTAATTTTTTTGGTAAGTACACATATTTATTAACAATAAGAGCATATCATTTATCGGCTACGTAGAAAAAATATAAATATATAATAACTTAGTCTTATCAACCATAATAGAGAATGCAATATAATTAAATGTAAAATTATTTTTAGGAAAATTGGATTCTAATAATCCCTCCTTTCAACTTTTGTATATCAATAATCCCTACTTTGTTTTTATATTTTGGTTGCCCAAAAAATAAAAATTATATTATGGTGGGACACCACCGAGTGTATATCTTGAATATAATAGATTTTGACTTGCATGTGATTCAAAACATAGCACAACAATTCCCCAACATTTTTAGTGAATTTACAATGTTTATCCCAATTTGTTTTCAATTTCTACGATCTTTTCACTTTTAATTCTTAAGAAATCATAATAATTCTTTGGATTCTCAAAAAAATAATATTAAAAAAAATTTAGTAACTATACTTTATAACTTTTTTTGGAGCGGGAATGAAAAAAATTTTAAAAAAAAATATAGAGGTATATTTGGTACCATTAGAATACAATTTTTTTTTTAGTTTTTAGGACAATTAGAATACCAAAAAAAGAATGTAGTGACCACGTACTATATAGTATACAAAAACTGAAAATAAGGATTATTAAAATCCAATTTTGTTTATATAGAATCTAGTTAAGATGATTAATAATCATCTTAAATTCTCTATAATTTTTATTTTAATAACTTTAACTATTATTTTTTTGTTAATTATGCATATTTATCAACAATACAAGCTTATTATTTATTGGCTACGTAAAAAAATATAAATGATAATCTAATCTTATCAACCATAATAGAGAATGTACATTTTATGCATAATTCTCTATTTATGAAAATATATATATAAAATTATTTTTATATACTAGTCCAAGAGTGGTAATAATCCTCAAAGGAACCAAAAATATAAATCTATAATGATTCAAATATTATTTAATATAATTTTTAAAGTGATTAACGTGAAATTCAAGACGGTTATTAACCATCTTGATTCAAGACACTTATCACTTAAATTCAGCAATTCTTGGCTAGGCGAAATATGGCTAAATATATATAACATCTTCCACTAAAATTTTGCAATATAAAGAGCACTAATTCCAAAATGTACCACGCACTATATTTTTAAAGTTTATTATTACCTAGTTTATCGTACATGAATTATATTCAAAATATGTAAAAGTTGAAAATAAATGCCATTATTTTAAAAGTTTTAGTAAAAACTTCTTAAAACATGCATGTTTTTATATACTGATATGACTTCCCAAAATACTCCCTCCGCACCTTTTTAAGTGTCAAAATAACTAATTTTACAAAATCTATGTGTGTTGGAAATAGAGTGAAAAAATTATGTATGGACAAGTATACCCTTCATTAAAAGAGATGAATAAAGGAGAATTTTAAAAGATAAAATAAAATTTTATTTATTAATTAAGGGTAATATGAGAATTTTAATTATTGGAAATGTAAAATTGACAATAAAAAAAGACAAGGTAGTTAAAAAAATTGACACTCATTAAGGGACGGAGAAAGTATTTAAAAATGTCGTAACCTTTTTCTTTCTTTTCAAAACTTTAAAACCTCCAAAGAATATACTTCATCTGTTCCATATTAATTGTCGTCTTTGGAAATTGTGAGTCAAATTTTAAAAATTGTGACCATTTCTTAATATATACAATTACTTATTACATAATAATACTATCGTTAGATTTGTGACGAAAACTTTCATACAAGTACGATATTGTAATTATTAATATAATATGATACAAGAAATTATCAATAAAAAAATATCACTAAATACTGTGATAATTAAATATATGACAATTAATATGAAACAAAGAGGAAGTATAAGGGTATAGCACAAAGTCAAAAACCCTAAAGTAGGTAAGAAACTTTCAAAATATACAAGCCAACAAATAAATCATAAATGCTTATGCCATAAAGTTAAGTTAGGTAAACATAAAAGCCTTGCATTAAATCTGAGTCTTATCGGCTTTGCTGGAGTAACATGTTTAAATAATGCAACACTGTTGCTGCAGGGAGGTAGAATCAGTTTCGGTGGACAAGTGAGGAACTATCAGAACGCGGTATCACAACTAGTACAGTTGCTAGGGAGTGAAGACAACGCTGCTAATTACCTCAGTAAATGCATTTACTCTATTGGGCTTGGGAGCAACGATTATCTCAACAACTACTTTATGCCTACGTTCTACACCACCGGTCAGCAGTACACCCCCGAACAGTATGCCGATGTTCTTATGCAAGAATATGCTTCAAATGTCCGGGTATGCAACTCATCTTCAGTATTACAATGTTCCTATAATATACACTCTGTAACCATCTCAACCAAAAGTTTAAATTAATACTTAGTTGAAGGCGTAATGATAGTTTTATACTCTAATACGCTCCGTCACGCGAATGCCCTTTGGATATGGGGGGTGTTGAGATTCGAATCTGAGACTTCTGTTCATCAGTCTGACTCTGACACCGTGTGGAACCATTTCAACCAAAAGTTTAAGCTGATAGTTGAAGACTCAATGATGGTTTTATACTCTAACATACACCCTTTATTTCATATTAATTCTCTTTTACGTTATTAATTTCTCAATATATATAATGTTTCATTCTGTTTGCAATATATATATATAATGTTTCCATATATGAAAATATTATCGTTAGATTTAAAATTTAATATTTTTTACTATTTGTGGTTTAAGTACTTGTATTTTTTTAACTTTAAGTTAAATACTCTGTCTTCCTTCCCTTTGTCTATAAAAATAAATGTTATAACAGTAGGATTCAATTAATTGATATAAGAAAAAGTCAGGGTTTTATAAAATGCAAACGGCTCAAATTTGTAAATTTATGATGACAGGGTCTATACAATTATGGGGCAAGGAAGTTTGTGTTGATCGGAGTTGGGGCAATTGGATGTAGCCCGAATGAGTTGGCCCAGAGAAGCACAGACGGAAGGACGTGCGACGAGAGAATCAACTCAGCCAACAGGATATTCAATGCAAGACTAAAGTCGATGGTGGACCAATTCAACAACGAGCTGCCTGATGCTCGCTTTGTTTACATCAATGTCTATGATATGTTCCAGGACTTGATCACCAATCCCTCAGCCTATGGTACGTATCTATCTAAATTGTGATGTAACACTCTGGATATATGTTGTACATGCATCAAATATTTATGGCAGTGTACTATTTCCAATTGATTGCAGGATTTAGAGTGACGAATGCAGGATGTTGTGGAGTGGGGAGGAACAACGGGCAAATTACGTGTTTGCCAATGCAGACACCATGCCCCAATAGAAATGAGTACCTGTTTTGGGATGCATTCCACCCTGGTGAGGCTGCTAATGTTATAATTGGTAGGAGGTCATACAAAGCTGAGTCTCCTGGGGATGCGTACCCTTTCGACATCCAAACATTGGCTCAAATCTGATCCCCCAAGCATCAATTAGCCTATACTAGGTGTGACTTGCCATCATTAAAATTGCATGTTCCCTAAAACACAAAATTATAATGTAACTTTTGTTTTGTTTTTTTTTTTTTTTTTGGGTTTTTCCTTAGTTGTCTTTGTGCCTTGTTCTCTTTTTGAGTAATAACCATGTCGATTGTGGTTTAGTTTGTAAAATCATATTCATCTCTAAATGTCTCTTCATCTATTGTTGATCAAATTAGGAACCTAAGCAGTTTGCATATTTCATTATCTAGTCCACGAGAATACAATGGCCTGCCAAATATGATGAGGAATGTAGGCCATTTTGGAGCTAAATTAGGATAAATGGATCACAAGGCTCAAAATGAAATAGGCAGAGGCAGACACATCCCTACTCCTCATACTTTCCAATCACACTTTCCTGCGCACTTTGATATCATCAAGAACCCAAATACTATCACGAATTGCAATCTAAAAACGGGAAGATGATACGATGAGCTCGAAAACCTGGTAAGTAGTGTAACACTTCTTTAGTTAGATTAGGCATGCAGGTAAAACATAAGTTGAGTTTAAATCCACAAATAATTAGCTAACAAAATATGATTGGGTTTTACAAATATTTAACTTAGCTCAAAACTTCAAAACACACGATTGTCTCGATCAATCAATTCACAGTTAGAATAACACAATACATATCAAAACATAGTAATCAAATCACGATATGTTCACATATCACAAAATTTGGCCAACAACAAAGAGATATTGTAACGCCCTGACCCCTCTCGAGTTGTGGACATTATCAATAACTGCTTCAAGGATCACTGACTGACCCCACACATCACCACGATGAGTTTCCTAAAAGAAAGGTGCATCTTGTGATATAAGTAGTCATTTCAATATCTTTAAGTCATACTTAATCACATAACCGGGGTGTTACAATCACCCTCACTCAAGCGCACAACACCCTCGTTGTACAGCAATCATATCCAGAATCTTTGCTCCACTAGGTGACTGCCCATGGATCTTCCGTCCAATGGCGTAACTCACGGTCACGGGTCGATTCTGATACCATCTGTAACGCACCGACCCCTATCAATAACTGCTTCAAGGATGGTTGACTGACCCCACAAATCACCACGAGTCCTTCCGATGTGCTTTGTCCTCGCTCACACGCTGTCTGGGAAAACTTTCCAGGAGGTCACCCTTCCTATGACTACTCTCAGCAAAGCACGCTTAACTGAGGAGTTCCCAGCCAACGTCCTCGTTGTGCTTCATATATATAAGTAAACTTTATACTACTTCTGTTCTTTTTTATCTGTCATCCAGATTTCCGTGCAAAAAACTTTGATTGTTAATATCTCAATTTATATAATTATTCATCATACAAAATTGATGTAATTTGATTTGCAAAAAGCATAATATTGTTTTTTTTACAAAAGTCTTATAAGAGAAACTATTGATTAAAAGCTGACTGATAGATAAAAATAACGGAGGGAGTATTAGTTTAGATGTCTATAATTTGGTACTCCCTCATCCCCATTTTATCTGTTGCCTAGATGTGCGTTCAAGTCAAATTTTAAGAACTTTGACTATTAATTTCTCAATATATACGATACAATGTTCAATTATATAAAAGTACTATCATTAAATTCGTAATGCAAAATATTATTGTTAGAGTATAATGTTATAATTTGCTGATGAATATATGTGCAAAATTTGTCAGTCAAAAAAAAAATATTAGTGACCAAGAAATCTTTAACAAATGGTAGATAGAATGAGGACTAGAGAGTATAGTTAGAACATAAATTTGTTTCTTTAACTTCTTAATTGCCCAAATTTCAAACGTAATTTTTAAGTTTTACTCAATTGCACCCTTATCATAAAAATGCTATTATGTAGTTCCAGTTTCACAAATACCTGCAATTCTACTTGTCGTTCGCTTTAAGTTTAGAATATTCTAATAAAAATTACCCTACGATTCAAGTATTAAAACCAAACCACCTAAAGAAAATTCATAGAAATTTGATTGCTCCAAACTTAGTTTCAAACCTAAATAATTAATGTCCCATACTCTAGAAGAACTCGGGTTTCATAGTCATTTCGGTGGGAATCGATGTCATTTTAATTTTTGTGTTCACTTTAAGGCCATCCAAAACGACTATGCAGCAAACCAAATAAAAAAATTACTCAGAGGTACCCCAACTTTTGGTGAAATGTTTTTCAGATACCCCAACTTTTCAAAACTCATATTTGGAGTTAATTTTTAGGTTAGTAGTTATTAAGTGTTTTTCCAGTTATCAATTTGGCTACGTGACCGAAATACCCTTGTTCTTCCATTTTTGGAAAAATACCCTTGAAAAAGAAGAATAAGAGTATTTCAATCACTTACTAAAATTGATGACCGAAAAAGCATCAAATAATTACTAACCCAAAATTTAAGGGTACCTCAAAATGAATTTTGAAAAGTTTCGGTACCGAAAAATAGTTTCCCCAAATATTTGATATCTCCGAGTGATTTTTTGAAACCAAACTGTGATGCCAAGTTGACAACCAGGTAGAATTGGAGAACCAAAACTTTGACATGAACATTAAACTTGACAGTAACATCAACCCAATCCTCTTGTGTCAATCATACCATGAGCTACATATGGTTACATTGATGGCTGAATGTCACTACTCACTACCTATTAATTGGAATACAAAATATTCCAGAATAGATTGCTTTGACAACAATGTGTCCGTCCCAGAACCTGAAGAACCATCATGAGAGCGCGGATATAAACTTCTGAATTTTTGACTGAGCTCTCTCTTTCTCCTCCGGTCCATCGATGTCCCCGATGTTGTCATGATATTCCTGGATATAAGCAACCACAGAAGAGAACAATTCAAATTTTCAAAAGAAGCAACACCAACTGTCAATGACACTACCACAGAAATCAAAGCTCCAACCTAAGCAAGGATTGCAGAATAGAGGAAACCAATTCGAAGGTGGGGAAGGTCACATTGGCAGAAAAGGTTAGTAATGATGGAACAGATATTGAGCAGAAAGCTAGTTTGGCATATATTTGAAACCAATAGAAGTTGATGACATATATCATTGGGGAAGCTATGTTGGGACAAGCCTAATCAAACCCTGTTGAGTCTTAGAGATTGATTCATCAATCCGGTGCAATCAAAACAATAATTTGTGGTACTAGTAAATCACAGGAAACATATCAGAGATTTTGCTACAGCTGAACTGATTGATGAATTCATTGAATTGAATGTCTAGTTAACCCAATTAGATATTTTTATTTTTTTTTTAATGTCTAGTTAACCCAATGAGATATATATATATATATATATTTTTTGAATGTCTAGTTAACCCAATGAGATTACCACCGTATAATCAAAGGTCTACATAGGAAAACTCAGATGCAAAAAGCAGTCTTTTACCTGGAGTATATCCCTAATATCATTTTTCGTAAGTTTATTCTGCTTGAGTAATAGCTCAATTCTGGCTCTCATTCGTGGGTGCCTGCATGGATTGAACAAGTCAACAATGGATGCTTTAAAAGCAAAAGATAATCCCAATCCCTCGAAAACCAAGAAAAATTGATGGAACTTACTCAGAGGTCCAAATATGGCCAAGAATAACAGCAATCAACTGCAAGCACCAGCCAAAAGATAAAGTAAATTAGGAAGCAGGAAGAGCACAGAATATTCAGGAATCCAGCCATTAAACTACTGCAGCCATCTAGTGAGCAAACCTGTGATGTGTTTATCAGGAAGCTGTCAATTGCATATGAGAAGCAATCTTCATCTAGATAGCAGCACAGTATATGAATGAAATGAAGAGCCAACTCAGTAGCTCCTCATCTTCTGCTAGTTTGAATTTTCTCTATTTAGCATTGTCTAGTATTCATCATAGTTATTAAAATCCCGATCCTAATTTACGATCCTACGATTTTATGGTCCAAAATCATCGATACAATTCTACAATATACACACGATCCACGATCCTACATGGGCTAAATTCCGATCCTAACTTCCCCATAGTTTCGAGTTAGGATCCCAATTTTAACAACCTTGGTATTCATCAGGTTCAAGCAATAAAAAAGAAGACATGCTGATTGGCAGCAAAGGCACGTGGAGAATAAATACATGCTGATTGGCTAGATTATTTGAAACTGGAAGTTCATTCATCCAGCAATTCGATTCCACACGTGGAGAATAAATACCCAGCCAATTTTCTGGAGGTTAACTCAGCCACACCAATGCTTTTTGTTTTCTTTTCTTTTCCTTTTTTTTTTTTGGTTGGTTGGTTGAAGGGGGAGGGGGGTGCTATATAGCCTGAGAAAGTGCCTTATTATGGGTGTAACTTGTTTTAAGATTTAGTGGATGCAATCAAATATCATAGTTTCTATTTCTCAACCCCTTTTTGCAGCAAGGGAGAAAACTCTGCTGTCATAGTTTGTTTACCACTACAAAATTCAGCCAACCAATCAAATCTGTCAATATGGATTATGGAAGAGAGGATTCTTAAAACCTACAAATGTATGCAACCATATATCTCTGACAAGTAGAGAGGTTATTCAACAAAAGAACAGAGTCAAAGGTTGATACAAGTATATGACAGACAGGATTTAAGCAATTTTTAGGAGCACTAGCATTTTAGGTAAAGAATGGTTCAAGGGTCATCTTTTGGCATCATGTTTGGTGCGGCAATAGTCCCGCTAAAGAACAATTTCCAATTCTTTATAGGATAGCTAGAGAGAAGGGGGCAACAATCGGGCGAATTGCATCAACAGATACTACACACATTGGGATATAACTTTTGTTGGGCCTCTGAATGATTTGGAAAAGGATAATTTTGAAGATTGTTGGCCTTACTGACAAAGGGGCATTTTTGTAGGAGATCGTTGATCCGATTGTCTGGCCTTATGACTCGAAAACATCATTCACTATTACGAGCTACTGCAAAACTCTGATTGGTGATAACAATGGAGTGGACTTCCGTGCAAAGTCTGTACGGCATCCAAAGCCCCACAAAAAAAAAAAAAAAAACTCCTTCTAAAGCTTGCTTCTGTACGTGGGCAGACACAAAAGGGAAGATACCTACAGAGGACACGCTAAAACGTAGAATTTTTGGCATGTACATGGGCCTCTTTGCTCTGGAATCTCTTATTCGTTGATGGGAGTTTCCTAGGCTCAAGCGAGTGGGCTTAAGGATGTGTTGGTGGCTTGAAAAAGAAGGATGAAGAAAGGATGGTTTCGAGGTGTGCAATTCAGTTCCTTTAGCCATTTGGTGGGCTATATGGGATGAAAGAAATCGACAGATTTTCCAGGAAAAATCCCTCTAAGTTGATGACTTCAAGCATTGTTTTTTGAGGATCTTGTATAGTTGGAGTGTGGTAATTAAGGTTGACAGAAAATTGAGTTTTTTGGATTTTGGAAGATAATATAATAGGTGAAAGTGTAAAGGGCTTGAGGGTCTTTTGTGTGTGTTCGTATTGTAAGTGGGTGTTACCCCTTTGGTGTCTTTAATTTTTATTTTTTTTTTATTACTTGATCAAAAACAATAAATTTTTCCAGAACAAGCATCTGTGATCCCGGTATTCCGCATCCATCAATAGAAAGGAGGTCCCCCTCAAGAAAGGTAAAGAGCATCTCTAAAGCGATGTGTAATAACTGCTTACAACTTTTTCATTCAGCTCCATAAACATGTAGGAACATTTCCCCACACAAACACTCACAAGACGGGAAAAACCCCTGGATCAGATGGCTAAAACACCGAGAAAAAAGTTTGAACAAAACGACCATCTTTCCGCAACTCAAGAAGTGTTTTCCAGAATCGCTGTAAAGTCTAAGTGACACTGGGGTTGACATAAACCAAGAAGGTTTTGATTCCTTTCTTATTGCAATTTTTTTGCCTATTGGTAATCGCTGAGTCATTCAAAGAGTTGAATTTCAGCTGTCAATAGTTGCAGCCTAAGACGTGAAGTGCAGCAGCCGCAAAGAAAAAACACGTTGAAGTGGGTAGATGGTTGATGGAGTAACCGTAACTACGCACCTGCAGTGTGTAAAGACCAGAATCCAGCTTCCTATTGTACCTCTCCTCCTCATCCATCTACAAATTCACACATAACATAAATTTCCATTTTCCACTAACAAAATTCTGCTGAGTAGAAACTGATACAGTAAATTTACCTCAAAATCATCAAGATCTAGTTGGTCCAGTCGCGCGGTCTCTGCTTTTACTCTATCAGAGTACCTGTAGAAGACAATTTTCTAGCATCAATGAAAACAAAATAAAATTCTCCATCAAATTACCAGTAGGTCAGAAAGCATTCAAATGAAGGGCATGTGAATTACCTCACATAAAGTTCCATAAGCCTGTCTATCTTCTCACATTCATTTTCAACAAACTTGCTCAACAACCTCTCTCTCCTAGAACCCCTCAGGATCCCGGCTGCATGAGCCCATGATAAAGTTTCATTAGTCTAACTATGCAAGTGGCATCCTAGGAAATGGCACTAAAAAGAGAAGCTCAATCTACAGCATAGGTTTATGAAGTTCTGATAACACAACAGTAACAGTGACAACACTAACAACAACAACAACAACAATAACAACAACAACAATAATAGTAATAATAATAACAACGATGATAGCAGCAGCAGCAGCAGCAGTAATAACAGTAACAATAATAATAATAATAATAATAATAATAATAATAAATAATAATAATAATAATAATAATAATAATAATAATAACACCAACCCCTGTCAGCCCAAGCCAATTGCTCTGAGACAACAGCACTATAATGTGTCAACAAGGCCCCAGTGCAAAATGGCAGAATACTTGGTCAAACTGAAAGTAAATTATGCATTAATTTATTGTGGACGACACATAGGACATTTGGAGACATCAGCAATTTGTTTGCCTGCTTACCAAATAATGACGAAACAAGTGATATTATCCGTTCTTCTAGCTCCTCCCAATAGCGCTCTTTCTTATTCTTCTTGCTGACAGGTATCTAGAGAATTGGTGGAAAAATGATGATTATCTCATAAAGCATAAATTACTGCAGGTAACAATATGTTAGCTTCACTGCAACATGCAATCAAAGCATCTTCAGATGAACACAAAATGAAAAGGCTAGCAGTGAGCTGATAGAAAGGTTCACACTAAAAGGATATAAACATCGTAATGCTTTTTCGAAGCCAAAGTTCACCTTCTCGTATTTGGAGTTCACAAACAGTGTGTGACCTTAAACATTTGGCAAATCAAGATCAATTACGTTGGTTATATCACTGCACTAAACAGATGAATTAGGATTGTAACCCTGTCATCAATAGAGATTGACAGCCCTCTATGGGTAGGAGAATAATCCAACTTAAACATGACATGCTAAGCATTATGGCTAAGGATTTCTCCCATCTGCTAGCACCTGTTATTCATTACGCTGTCTTGTGACTACTTTTAACCACCTAGCTTCACATCACATCTAATGATTTTATCACTTGCCCTGCCACTAAGTTCGTGTGCGCGAGTCAAAGTATTCGAGCACAAGATTTTTAGGTGTTCGTGGAAAATATCCCCCTGAATTATTCTTCATGCTAATCGGTAGTTGGTACCCCCTCCCCTTTGCCTTTCTTTCACTCCCTTTGATCTAGCAAATCTAAACTAATCCTTGAATCCATTAACCTGCCATGGACATTTCCTAGAACTTTTTTTCTTAAATCACTTTGGTATGACGCCTGCACCCAAAGAACTTGCCTATTGATACATTAAGCAAGCCTCTATTCTGCATGGGAGCATCCCATGTGGCAAATACATTCCCACGCCATTTCATAGACAAGCATATCTAAGAATGACAATATTAATCAAACCAAATCACCCTTTCTCTCCACCTAGAGAGGGTATGAAGGGAAATAAGTATGAAGCCATATTGCGAACAAGCTATTTAAGTGTTTATGTCAGACCCTAATAAAAAAGAATATTGGCTTTGCAAGCAATCGCAATACTTAGTTCTTCCATAGGGTGGCTAATATGCACAGAAAGTATAATAGTGGATGAGACTCAGCATGATGCCCTCCTTCTACAAATAGTATGCGGTCCATGATTAACTAAAATGTGGAGGCCCGAGGTCAGATGAGTTAGTCCTACCATCACAACATCCCCATGAAAAGGGGTTCATTGAGATGCCTTTTACTTAGGGATAAGTCGCTAGTGCTCTTAATGAATACTGTGATGTCAAAGCTCCGAGACAGGATGTAATGACAATGGCCTTTCTTCAATCTAATTAGGATACAATTCACGAAAACATCATACGATTGTTTTCTGAATTTTTTGCTTTAGGGAAATTTGGGAAATTCATCAATAGCATTAATGCCACATGTATTGCACTTATTCCAAACAATGCTAATGCTATCCACATTAGTGACTTCCGACCAATCAGCTTGGATAGGCTGTATTTACGAGTTACTTTCCAAAGAGTTCGCAATGAGATTACAGTTTAATTACAGACAACCACATCCACTTCCAATCCAGATCATTGATGCCGTGCTTATAGCAAATGAGGCCATTGATTCCACGGAGAAATCAGGTTTACCCAGGCCTATTTGTAAGCTCCACATCGAAAAAGTTTATGATCATGAGAATGGATTTTTTTTACTTATGTCATCAGTAGAATGGGATTTGGTGGTAAGTGGTTCACTTGGATTCATCAATGCATCTAGTCTGCTTCTTTGGTTCTTGTTCTCCCTCTGATTTCTTTAAGGCCTCCAGAGCGCTCCCACCAGGTGACCCTTTATCACCACTTCTTTTAATACTAGTTATGGAGAATTGGAGATTTTCTCTAGGATGATAGGGCATACTTCAAGTGGATCGCTTCAAGTTATAGAGGTTTTCTCTAGGATGATAGGGTGTACTTCAAGTGGACGGCTTCACATTATGGAAGTTTTCAGTGGGGCATCCAAACTCGACAGTTTTCAAGGTCTTTCACCTCTTTATCCACAATGACATTGTATTTTGAGACGCTGGTTGCAAGGAGATGATTGATCTTCACTGTGTGCTGATGTGGTTCAAGAATGTTTCAGAAGTTCAACTTGGCAAAAAGCTCTATTTTACCTGTAGGTGAGTTGGGGAACACTGAATTACAAGCAGGATGTTAAGGTGCAAGACCGACTTCCTATCTTCTACTTACCTCGGTCTACCACTAGGTACTAAATTCACCTTTAAAACCAATTATTGCAAAGTTTGATGGCAACTTTCCGGTTAGAAAAGGGGGGAGGCTAGCTCTTCTCAAAAGCGTTCTTTCAAATATCCCAAACAAAACCCTGTCTTTTTCTCCTTTACTGTCATTGGCAGCCAACAAGCTGGATTCAGTACAACAGAACTTTTGCTGGGGCTCTTTTGAAAATAATTCCACTTGGTAAAATTGAAAATGGTCAAGCAATCACTCTATGTAAGAGGGGTTAGGGGTGAGGAATGAGAAACCTTCATTTATTTATTGAAGCTCCACTAGACAAATGGCTTTGGAGGCATATGAATGAGAGGGACAATCTATGAAGGGACATCATTGGACTTAAATATGATGAAGTTGGTTTTGGGTGGTTTCGTTCTTCACCTAATGGCTCTCATGGGCGTGATTTTTTGGAGATATATCAACAAAGGGTAGAATAATTTCTCCCTTCATCTTTCACCTCAAGTCTTTGAAGTCTACGTGCATCAGCGATGGAAAGTTGTTGTTCCTTGGCATCCAAGACTTTCATATTTTCCACCAACGTATCCATCTTATAGTCTCCAAGTGCCCAAAGACTTCTTTGTTCCAGAGCTTTATCTTCATCTTCAAATTGAGTTTCCTAACAAAAATGGAAGTCAAAGTGCCTATAACATAAAAGGGGTGTTTCGCTACTAACTTTTTGAGGTAGCTTTTAGCTTTTTGGACATTGTTAGCTTCTTGGCTAAGGTTAAAAAGCTACCTGAAATGAGGTGATAATAATCCACCAAATCCCTCAAAGCCTAAAAGGGATTACCGGATTAGCACAAGATCAACACCCTTAAAATGCGAAAAAGGAGGCCCTCTTTCCTTGCATACCCTAGAGCTAGACGTGTCACTCATGCCCTCTCCTAAAGCACTCAAAGATGTTGTTGAGTTCCTTCATAAAAACATTGCCTCAACATCTCATACTAAACGAGCTAAATAGATATCCCAAGACCTGCAAGACCTGCATCTCCACAGTCCAACCCTTGAGTTGCTTAGGATGATCAACTTTGAAATTTCATAGACATCAGTAACAGAAGAACCTCTATACTGATTACGGCTTTGTTGCTGAAGCTACTCATTTAGGATTTTCTGCACCTTATTTGTTAGACCAAATTAGCAAATATTTCAATGATTTGAACACATAAACCCACCATAAGTAAAAGATCCCTCTAGGAAGATGTGGTGTTAGACCAACAAGGGTTAACAAGTTTAGAGATGACAATGAATCTTCCTCTTCTATTCTTTCTCAACAACACCAGTAAGTAGGCATGTCAATATGACCATTTGGATCAGATTAACTGGGGATTGAATCATGTTGGAGTCAACAAGATTTGGGTTGGTTTGGATTATGTTATTTTCAAGTTCAATAGATTTCACGCTGCTTAATTCTTAGCCCGATAAGCTTATCTTATGAAGATGAATAACTTTGGTGAAAAATAAATTTTAATTGATCCCAGTTTGCTCGGTCATTTTCAAGTTACAACTAGTTTTGGAGTTATCGGGATCAAGTCACACGAGTTGGGTCTGTTTTGCAACATCTAAATAAGAAACAATTGCCCACTTTAAGAGTCCTTACGCAAAGCTCATCACCCTTTGAACATTGGAACCGCACCATGTAGAATTGCACACCATCTCCAAGGTTAACGATCTAATCTCCACAATATCCAACCTATCTTCATTCTACTCTTTCAAATTAAAAGGAAACGCCCCTCCTCCCTCACTAAACTCAGACTACCCATCAACTTTAAGAGAAATTCCCATTAAGAAACTGCACACCAAACAAATCTCGAGGGGTGTCGCACATTTACAAGGAGGCAAAATACAAAACCACCAACCCCTTGTGCTCCCATCAATAATATTATCTACAAAATCCAAAACGTTCAAATTACTATCACCTTCAAGCACCAAACTCCCACTATACAAAATCCTCTGAAGTAGAGCTTGACATTGTCAAAAGGGATAGAGCATTGTTCTCAAACATCCATGGAGTTATCTCCCTAATAACTTCATGAAAGTTTATTATGACACTTAAAGGAATCGGAACCAATGATTTAGTAAAAACGGTCATGTCTCCCTGGGTGCATTAGCTACCTACAAGAAAACTAAGTTTGCAATTGGAGATGTTGGTCAACAAATAATAAACATAGCCCATTCAGAATATAAATTATAATTCTTTTATCAATCACACGGTCACACCGCTTTCTATTCTCCTTTTCTTGGCTCTTATCCAGATGTCTAAGATGCACAGACTCGGACACGAGACACGGATACGATACGACACGGACACGGGGACACACAATTTTTGAAAAATTAAGGACACGACACGTTGTCCGACACATGCCTTAATTTTATATAGTACTTCAAAAAATATCAAATTTTCTTTTAAAAATGTTTATGAATAAATATATTTTCTTTAATAGTTTATGAATCTTAAAACTATATATATAAAACATAAAATTTTATAAAATAATGGAAGACGGACAAAGTTATAAGAAAGAGAGACAAAAGTATGTGTAAGATGGTAAAGCAATAGGAAAAAATAATGATATATTGAAAAAAGGAGATCATAGTTGAGGATGTCTATCGATGTGATTAGCCGAAAATGTGATACCCGTCAATGATTCGGAGGTGTCCTAAGGTTGGGATACGCGTGTCCACCATGAGTCCTCCAAGTGTCGGATGTTTATTTTAGTAATTATTTAGGGGACACGTTTTTTCGTGTGTCCGACACGTATCCAAGGAGTATCCGAGAGATTCGGACACGGATACGTGAGGCTGATAGAAGTGTCCGTGCTTCACAGCCAGATGTAACAAAAAGCATTTTTGAATGTAGGTATAGTCATGGCTCTCTTTCTTTCTCCTGCTGAGCATCCAACAATACTACATGACCACACTCTTATATACACCTACTCACTCCCTACAAACTCCCCAATACTACATGACCACACTCTTATATACACCGCTTTCTATTCTCCTTTTCTTGGCTCTTATTCAGATGTAACAAAAAGTATATTTGAATGTAGGTATAGTCGTGGCTCTCTTTCTTTCTCCTGCTCAGCATCCAACAATACTACATGACCACACTCTTATATACACCTACTCACTCCCCCATTCTAATTTACATGCAAACTCCCCTATATAGCAAGACTCCCACATTATGTCACAATCTATTTTCTCAAATAAACTCCCAAACATAGCTAAACCTTAACTTTCTGGATGCTTGCACCGGAACTCAATGCAAGACTCAACAATCTCATCACCCATTTTCTCAAGCAAGTAGCCCATAGAGACCTTGACATACGTAAAGAACACGCAGGGCAAATTAAACACAACAGTAGAAGTACGCATATATATATCGACAAGCCTAAATAGTACTGGCTGCCATATGATCAAGTAATTTAACAACGGTATACACCATAAATCTCACATACACTTTTGCATCACACAGATATTAAATGTACACTCAAAAGGATGAACAAAGGGAGAAAAGAACTTGCCTTACCCATAAAAGCTGCGAATGCTGTCTTTAAACCAAGCACATCAACAAACCGCTCACACGCGGGCGGATATTTGGTCATTGCAAAATCTAACGCTCTTATGGCAGAACCATATGCCAATTTCTTCTGCTTCATTATAATGATCATCAACTCAACCCCCTCAGCCTTCACAAACCTCTCCTTATTCTCCAACGGCATCAACAAACAACACAAGCAATCAAACAAGTTCTCAAGCATTTCCTCCTCCTCGGAGCTCTTGGGATCCTTAGATTTATACATAGCCACTGCCTGAAGCATCACATCAACACCATTTATCTGCCCGAGCCGCTTCTGATTAGCAGTGCTATTCTGAAGCAAAATGGCCAAAATCTCAGACGCATACTGCTTATTGGCATCGAACTCCCTGACCTTAATCTTCCCCAACAACCACCTAAGCAACTTAGTCTTCTCACACACAATCTCAGCAACAGCAGGCTTAACCTCAATCATATTCTCAATGGTAGCTAAGGTACTATGCGCTGCAGCGGCTTCATCTGGGTCAGTCTCGTTCAATCGGAGCAAATTCTGAACCAAGAGCTCCAAGGCATTGTTCTCAACAAGATTATCAACCAAAACCCTAGCGGGTTCGTCATTATCGTCGAGAACATCCTCGTCGGTAAGGTCCTGAAGAAGAGATACAACATCAATGGCAATATCAGTGTTGTCATGATTTAAAAGACCCAGAATAGAGGGGATGGTGTTGAGATTGACGAGGTCAGGGTAGAGTTCGGGGCCGGCGGCGAGGAGCTTGAGCTTCTGGAGCTCGTCGTGAAGCTCGACTTCGGAGTCGGCGAACTTCTCCGGTTGGTCAGGGTACTTGAGACGAGCCTCAATGTTATCACGTAGACGACGTTCGAAGGAGAGCACCAGCTTCTTTAGGGTTTTCAGGTCTAGGGTTTCCACCGTTGTCTGAGATTTTTCGATGGCTTCCAGGAGGCCCAAATCAACGCCATTCTCCGCTGCCGAAGTCGGGAAGCCGTCTTCGTCCGCTTCTTCTCGCCGACGCTTCTGGTTGCGAGGGTTTGCTATCTCCATTTCTCAGTTACTGCTGCGTGACCAGGGAAAGTTCGAGTTCCCACTGACTGATGAGCGATGATGAATTAACCCAAGCTTTTCAAACGAGTTTAATTTGCGCGTCACCCTCTCTTTGTCTCTCCTCTCTCTTCCCCCTCTCTCTCGCAAATTATAAAATATCACTGAGTGTACGATGCTAAGTGTGTATGGGAGAGTAAAACCACGCATATATTTGTTGATCATTTTTCCCCTATGTAGTGCATTTTTTCTCCAAATTGAATGCATACTTCGGAAACATCAACGCAGTATTCAAATACAAGAATGCATATTTGTTGATAAAATTTCCATTTTGCAATGCATACTTTCCCTTATTCAATGTAGATTTTCCCAAATTTGATTCATCTTCTTCAACACACTATGCATACTTTTTCCACTGCGTAGTGCATTTTTTCCCAAATAGAATGCATTCTTCAGAAACATTAACGCAGTATTCAAACACAAGAATTCAAATTTGTTGATAAAATTTCCATTATGTAACGCATACTTTCCCATCTTGATACAGTATTCAAGTACTCTAATGTATTCTATTGAGTGCATCTTTGATAGTGCATTTTTCTCCAAATTGAGTGCATACTTCAGAAACATCAATGTAGTATTCAAATAAAAGAATGCATATTTGTTGATAAAATTTCCATTTTGCAATGCATACTTTTCCTTATTCAATGTAAATTTTCCCAAATTTGATGTATCTTCTCCAACGCAGTATGCATACTTTTTCCACTACGTAGTGCATTTTTTCCCAAATAGAATGCATTTTTCAGAAACATCAACGCAGTATTCAAATAACAGAATTCAAATTTGTTGATAAAATTTCCATTATGTAATGCATACTTTCCCATCTTTGATGCAGTATTCAAGCACTCCAATGTATTCTTATTGCAATATCAATGGTTACTGTTTACCAAATTCAGGAACGTCTTCTTGATGGTTCTCTGTTTCCCCGCCATTGTTGACCAAGCAAGAACACGAACGACAAACTACGCGGTGCAAGAAGGAAAAAATTTGACTAATAAAGGATACGATCAAGTAATATCCGCGTGATAAGGAATGAGTCCATAATAAAATCTCACAAAATCTCACGTGAAGCGTATATAAACCCTACCCATATATATACCGAGTGTACCATGCTATGTACACTCGGTCCTACCATATAATTGCTGAGGGTGACATGGCAATTTTTAAGTCAATGGGTGACATGACATGGTCAAACATCAAAGAAAATGTGCCGCCACCGCCACTTAGATTTCCCGACGAGTCAAAATAAAGTTAACTCGGTGGTGTGTTACTGGGGGCAACAGGGGGTCAAAGTTCATATTATTCAGAACCTAATCGAAAGTTCATATTATTAAGTCTTATATGGCCAAAAGTTCGTATTATTATAATCCAATTTCCCTTTTTAAAATGTCGAATAGTTTTTCACTCCCTCCCAGATGGGGATGACAATCAAAAAATTTCTGGAAGGTACCCTAATATCTAGGAAAACTATTTTTCGGTACCCCAACTTTTCAAAACTCATTTTGAGGTACCCTTACTTTTTTGGGTTAGTAATTATTTGGTTTTTTTCGGTCATCAATTTATTAAGTGACCGAAATACCCTTATTCTTCTTCTTTAAGGGTATTTCTTAAAAATAGAAGATAAGGGTATTTCGATCACTTAACCAAATTGATGATCGAAAAAGCACCTAATAATTTCTAACCCTAAAAGTAAGGGTACCCGATAATGAGTTTTGAAAAGTTGGGGTACCTTAAAAACATTTCACTAAAAGTTAGGGTACCTCCGAGTAATTTTTTGAATGACAATGGTACTCGAATTTGAAGCAAATTCTAGCCTACCCGAAGCTAGCATTTCAATCATGGAAATTGGGCTATAATAAACCAACTTTTGAGGTGCTTTGATTTAACGAATCAACATTGAACTTTAATATTAGATGAACTGGCTTTAAGACTTTATTTTTTCTAACGAATCGCCACCGAGTCCAACTCGTTGGAATGATGACATGACGGTGGCGGTGGCTTATGTGGTAGTTTTTTAAGCAAAAAAAAAAATAGCCATATTTTTGCTGAATTGGATTAAAATAATCTAACAATTTTCATTTTTTTAAATCCACCTCAACAGTCCCCTCTCTTTCTCTCTCTCCCACTCTCTCTCTCTATCTCTCCCCCTTTCTCTCCACTCTCAAGCCCGACCCCCACCCTCCCCAGCCCCTCTCTCTTTCTCTCTCAAACCCCCCAGCCCCCGACCCATCTCTCTCTCTCTCTCTCTCTCTCTCTCTCAACGTAACCCCCTCATCCCATCTCCCCAACCTCTCACTTTCTCTCTCAACTCCACCCCACCATCACCCTTCCTCCCCCACTGCCACCACCACCACCTCACCCCCTCCCCCATTCTCTTTCTCTCTCTCTCTCTCTCTCTCTCTCTCTCTCTCTCTCTTTCTCTCTCTCTCTCTCTCAACCCCCTCAGCCTGACCCATCCTCTATGTTCGAGTTCCCTACCACCAACACCCACCACCCATCGCCGCCGTTGTCGCCGGAAAACTGGTCGTCGCCGATCTGCCCCCTCTTTCCTTTCTCTCTCTTTCTCTTTCCCGGCCTACTCTATTTTCTCTTCTTCCCCCTCTGTTTCGATTTCCTTCTTCCGCCATGCCACCAACGTCGTATCATCGTTGCCGCTGCCTCCACGAAACCGACGACCACCTCACCATCGTTGCCTGCCACCGGAGTCGCAACCTACATTAACGTTGCCCTGTTCTGATGAGTTTTTGATGTCTGCCACCGCACCAAAAATGGTTGAGAGAGAGAGAGAGAGAGAGAGAGAAGGGAGGGTGAGGTGGTGGTTGTGGCGGTGGAGATGGCGGCAGTGGAGGTGGTGGTGGCAGTGGTGAGGAACGGTGATGGTGGGGTGGAGTTGAGAGAGAAAGTGAGAGGTCGGGGAGATGGGCTGGGGGGTTACATTGAGAGAGAGAGAGAGAGAGAGAGAGATAGAGAGAGAGAGAGGAGCGGGGATGAGGAGGGTGGGGGTCGGGCTGGAGAGTGGAGAAAAAGGGGGAGAGATAGAGAGAGAGAGAGTGGGAGAGAGAGAAAGAGACGGGGGGTGCTGAGGAGGATTTAAAAAAAATTGTTAGATTATTTTAATCCAACTCAGATAAAAATATGGCCCATTTTTGTTTTCGTTTTTTTTTTGCTTAAACACCGCCACATTAGCTACCGCCACCGCCACGTCACACTTCCGACGAGTTAGACTCGGTGGTGGTTCGTTAGGAAAAAATGAAGTGTTAAGGTCAGTTCATCTAATATTAAAGTTGAAGGTTGGTTCGTTAAATCAAAGCACCCCCAAAGGTTGGTTTATTAGATTCCAATTTCTCTTAAATAAACTCGATCATTATACTCTGTTTGGGAGAAGGGTTCGGGAGGATTAGGGGTTAGGTAAAAATTTGGTTATGAGCTCGGGTACACGGTGTTACTGTGCGTCTGGGGCATTTTCACGCGTGAAGAAACCCATGAAGAGAATGCAAAGCCCGTTGTGAGAAGAATGGCATGTTCCGTTTCATTTATGAACATTGTTGTTCAGGATTACGAACAATGATGTTCAGGGTCATGAGCATAGTGATGTATGAACATTGATGTTCAGAGCATAATATATTTGAACAACTTGTGTTATGGGTTATGAGCAATGATGTTAAAGATTATGAGCATAGAATTTTATGAGTATAGTACTTGTAGGTAATGAGCATACAAGTACTAGACTATGAACAAACTTATTATAATGTATGAGCATTGGTGTTCAGGCTCATGAGCATAGTAGTTTTAGGTTAACAACATAGAAGTTGTAGATTATGAACATTAGTGTTCACGATTATGAGCAATGACGTTTAGATTTTATGAGCATACTCCTGGTAGGTAAAGAGCATACAAGTTCTAGATTATGAGCAAATTTGTCGTAGGGTATAAGCATTGGTATTCATGTTTATGAGCAATGACAGTCAAAATTATGAGCATAATGGTTATAAGGTATATATGAGTGAGTATACAACACGTCCTTCGTCGAGTCGTGGAAGACGCTAGAGCAAAGGTGCGCCGACGTCACCTGCGCTGGGCTCACCATGCCCTGTGCTCCCAGGCTCACAATTGACGCACTGGGGGTTAGGGGGTGCTTACTTCTCCGTACCTCTCTTTGAGAATGGAGTGAGAGGGGTAACTAGTAAGGGGGAGTAAGATGTAGTGAGATTTACCATTCTCCATTTCTTTTAACTTTTAGTTTTCTAACATAACAATTTGGGGTATAATGAAGAGTCTAATAACATTATAACATATGTAATACATAAATTTACAATTTTAACTTTCCATTTCTCCATGTCTTGCTTTGAGATCTTTCTCTCACACACACATACATATCTTTCTCTCTCTCTCTCTCTCTCTCTCTCTCTCTCACACACACACACACACACACACACACACACACATATACATCTTTCTCTCACACACACACATCTCTCTCTCTCCCTCTCTCTCTCGCAAACACATACACACATCTCTCTCACTCTCACTCTCACTCTCTCTTTCTACCTCACACACACACACACACATACATCTCTCTCTCTGTCTTTCTCTCTCTCTCTGTCTTTCTCTCTTTCTCTCTCTCTCTCTCTCACTCTTTCTCTCTCTCTCAACCCTCTTTTATCTCTCTACTCTCTCTACCCTCCCTCTCCCCTTTCTATCGTGAGAGAGAGAGATGCGTGTGTGAGAGAGAAAGAGAGAGGGCTAGAGAGAGATTAGAGATGAGGTGGGGTAGAGAGAGGGAGAGGAGGTAGGGAAAGAATTGACATAAAACTAGTGTATGAGTGTTATTGTATTGCATATAATATGACGTCAATTAAAAATTTACTCTTATGAACTCTTCTAATTGATCACCTAAGTAGGGGTAATTAGTTTACCCTTACAAACACTCCTATACTGTCACCATCCTTTACACTATGTTTGGATTGAGGTTATTGGAGGGGAAGGGAGGAGAAAGGAGGGGAGGAATATTAAATAACCTCATTTACCCCTATTTGGAAAAATAAATAAGAGGGGAGGGGAGGGTAATCATTTACCTCCATTCCCCTCCATTAAGCCCCTTTTCATTAACTCCCGATATGAGGGTTAATGGAGGGGAGGGGAACTTATTATGTATTAAAAAAGGAAATAACTTTATTAATATAATAACTACTTAATTTTCCTCCCCTCCCCCTCCTTCTCTCCCTTTCCTAATCCAAACACAACAATTAACCCTTCTTACCCCTCCTTCCCCTCCACTTATAATCCAAACAAGATAAACATAGATCTCCTTCCCTCCCCTTCCTTCCCCTTCCCTCCTCTCGTCTCTAATACCTTCCCCTCCCCTCCCCCTTTAATAACCAAACATACCGTTACTCTTGTCAAATCCTACCATTATTTTTAACTTTCCTAAAAAGAATACAGTCAAAATCTAATTTGACTCCAGCTTATTGTCTTTGATTATAATCGTAGTTGGACGTCCAAGTTACCTTTGATTATTCGAAATCGGAGATTAATTCCAGCTCTGTTTTTAATCGGATTCGAAATCAAAAGTTCCCAAATCCGATGAGACTCCAACCCGTTGTCATTCCTACTCCCTACTTTCTTTTTCTAGGAAATAGAGTTAGAAGCCACATCTAATATATATTGTTTACAGTTAGAGACCATAAACAATTCATTATTGTCCAACGTCTCTTTTATTGTGTAAAGACCCGAATTGCATGTAGAGAGAGGCTTCTAGTGAGAGAAGCTCCAACCTACCACAAAAAAAAAAAAAATTAAAGCCCGTCCACCTCTATGAAGAAATCCTAACCACAAATTCAACCTACCAAGGAAAGGAGGAGTCTAAGTCAATCATCAAGCCGGAGAATGAAACACAGACATCAACCAACCACATCCTCGATAAGCTACCTTTGTGCCTGGTACAGAGGTGGATAGAGAAGTTAAAGAAGAGGTAAAGGAGGAGTCAGGGGCAGGACGAGGAGTAAAAGAAGAGTCATAAAAGAGTAACTTGTGGATGGCTCGAGAAACGTATTGCTAGAACCAGTAAGTATTCAATATTCCCGTAGAAAGCTCTAGAGACCTGTAAATACCCATAGATCTCTCCTTATACGCTCAATACAGAGTTAATTTAGAGTTAACTCAGTATGTGATATTCAGAGAGGAAGGGAATCAATTGCAGATTTCGGTAAGTTTCCGGTTAAGGAAGAGAAAGGTTGTACTTATTTCCCTTCACCTCATTAAAAGTTAGAAGAGTTACTCTACTAGGAGTGACATGCGCCATTTGCAAGGGTGGTGTCTGGCTATAAATAGTAATAGTGATTTTAGTGCAAAGCACAACCTACATAACACCTCACAAAAGAAAAAAAAAACCATATATGGGATCTCACCACTCTTACTTCAGCTCCTTGATTTTCAACAGCCTCCCAACTCGCCTCCCCCCCCTCCAAATATTCCTTTTCGTCTGGTCAATCGTCAGGGAACAATTCTAAAGCTCCCTAATGCTCAACCACCAATCTATCAACAATGGGGGACAACATTCATAGGGTTTTTCCTGGACACAAGGAAATGGAAACCTTACCAAATAAGATCTCTTATCAATGCTTTATGAGAAAACAAAGGACATAGCGCAGTACAACCTGCCACTCACGAAAGAAAGTTCTTCTTCTTCAACACTGAAACACTGGAACAAGCCGCTGATTTGATGAAGGTAAAGAATGTTGCTCTGGATTGAGGACTTCTGATCTTAAAGTATGTAGGGAAAATGGCATTTTGGAAAATTTGAATATGATGACAAACTCCCAATGGGTCCAGGTTGAAGGGCCGCCAGTTAAACACTGATAGAGAGGCGCCCTTCAACTATTTTCTGCAGCCTTCGGTGAGATCGAGGAGTATGGCTTCCCTTGTGAAACAACATTCTCACATGATAAAGTAAGAATCAGGGTCAAGCTTAACCTCGATCAAGACCTAGTTGTACGGGTCTATATCCTAGATGATAAGGGCTAACCAATGTGTAAGGTTTTGATATGATAAGGTGTTTTTACTACTGCAAGGAGTGTGGCGAAATAGGACACAAAATGAAGGGATGCACAACTTCAAAGATTGAGGTAGTGAATAACATCATGAAAAGAATCAACGAGGTAGAGGGGAAAGGATTCCAAATTAGGGTTGGGGACGAGCCATTGTATACAAACAAGATAATGGCCTTTCCACCCATTCATCTTTTCTTCACACCATGATTTCAAAATAGGGAACCATAGTTTGTTACGGAGGTTTGATAGGGAAGAAAATACAACAAGAGAAGAAAAACGAGGAGGAAAAAGAAGATCCAGGGGATAGAGTAGTCTAGAGATACAGAGACGTGGTGAAAATTATGGAATTAGCATTGACGAAATACCCACCACCCGAAGATCTCTTTCATCAGTAAAGCAGATGAAGTGCATGAGGTGCATAGAAGAAATGGAGAAGGTCAAGGTGAACGCGACAACGGGAAAGGAAAATGCATTGTAGGAGTTGCAAGGAAATTTGAGATTGGGTCATAATCAGGAATTGACATGGAAGTAGACGTACAAAAAGAAAGGGCTGACATTGATATTAATCATCAGTCAATTAACAAGGACGAGTTTGATGACCTTAGCAGGGCAACATAATTGAGTAAACAACTTTCAAACTCCCTCCTATTTGATAATATGCAAGTGGACACCTCCTTCACTCTAGGTTGTCCTGCCCCAAGTATAGGGGTAGGAGTGGGGATTAAACAAGCCCAAGAGGTTAGTATTGAGCCTACATACCTCGACAAACTTGGTCAGCCTAGTCTACCAATACAACCTTTGGCCTTTGTGGGCTGCAGACCCACAACTTTAGGCTATTTAAAGCAACCCCCTCAACACTGGTTATCACCCCCAAACCCAACCTTCAGAAATATCCAAGATCAAACAGCTGCAACCTTGTTCCAAAATCTGTTTCTTGTGGCCCCTTAACTATTCCACTAGTTCCACCTTCATAAAAAAAAACCTCCAAATCCCTAGAGATCATTATCAAACCCTCAAGATCACCATCACCTAAACCCCTAAACCCAACTTTCAGAAATATCCAAGATCAAACGGTTGCAACCCTGTTCCAAAATCTGTTTCCTGTGGCCCCCTTCAACTATTCCACTAGTTCCCCCTTCATTAAAAAAAAAAAAAAAAAACCTCCAAATCCCTAGATATCATTATCAAACCCTCAAGATTACCATCACCTAAACTAATGGAGGTGAATCTAGCCTATCCGAAGGAGGAGGCAGTGGAATCTAGTACCACAACCTTCAACTAGAGCTCACTATTAGAGGCTCATAGGAGATCATTCAGCCAGTGTCAATTTACTACGGAGAACAAGAAGAGAGTGGGGATATAAGGGAGGGGTTGGGTAAACAAGGGAAACAGGGTGTTCGGCACAGGTTGGGTAACTTGAAGAGAGCCCCAAGTCTTGACCTCCAAACAACCCAAGGAGAAGCCATCAAATTTTTCAAACATCTTAAACAAAAAACCCTCCCAACACCAGATCAAGGCACCACGACCAATGGAGTGTGGGAGGTGAAGGAAATATATTTCACTCCATCTATGAAATTTCAAGCACTTGGAGTCTAAATCTTTTTTGAATTTGTCGACGGAGGTTTTCAATTCAAGTAGTATAAGGCAATTCAAGAATGGGAGAAATTAGGGAGAAGCAAGATGAGAGGTGGAAAGTTGCTGAAAAGACGTATAAGGTCATGGTGGTGAGCCGGAATAGGCCTCCAATGGAGCCATGAAACTCTGTGCGTGGAGTTATAGAGGAGTTGGTACGAGAGAGTCCTTTGTAGTTCCCTATCTTTGGTGGATACTCCGCCAACATTCCCAACAAGTTTTCTATTTATTTGAATGTAAAACGTCAATATGTACATAATGTTTGTGATAAGGTTAAAAGCCTTTTAAGCTCCCGTTAGTAGGGGGATAGGTGTTGTTGGTTGTAAGGTGGTATCGTAGTGCTCAGTAGCAACAATGTTCACTGTAACCGTCGGTCTATCTCGTAACATGTATTTTTTTTGTTTAATGAAGTGGGTAATGAAGTTTATTATGTGTGTTTCGTTTATGGACACCCGGAGGTCACTAATCGTGACAAAGTATGGTATGAAATGACAAATTGTTGTAAGGATCGCAAGGGTCCAACAGTGATCATGTAGGACTTTAATTAGATGGAACTTGAGAACCAGAAGAAGGGGGAGTGGGAATATTAGGGGGGCAGAGACATTTGAGTAGTGGTTAGGGGATGCTAAATGGATAGGCCTACATTCTGTTGAGCCATCCTTCACTTGGTCAAAGAATAGGTCCAGCTACGACTTAATTGGAATGTTTGGATCGTGGATACATGAACTATGCATGGGCCAAGAAGTTGCCAGAGGCATTCCTCATTCACCTCCCAATTTTGTTCTCCGACCATAGACCAATCATTCTCCATTCTGAAATGGAGAGGGGGGAAAAAGAAGTGTAACTACAAGATGGAAGCTTGGGCCTTAAAAACGGAAGAGCTGACAAGTATCATCAAATCTAAGTGGGGAGAAATGCATTGGGAGAGAGAAGCATTGCTTAAAGTGGAGAAAAAAACTCAAGGCAACCAGAGGGTCTTGCAAGCCCTAGGCCTTAGAGTGGAAGAAACTAAAGATGGTCAAAGCCCAACATCACATAATGGAGTTACAATAGTGGCAGAAAGAGCTAGAGGACATAAGATTGGTGGAGTTAGGTGTCATAGCTTATTGTGAAGCAAAGGATAACATTGCTTCAGAGCTCAGGCCAATTGAAATGTACTGGAGACAGAAGGCTAAAGTTAGGTGGATGGTGGAGGGGGACAATGTTTTGAAGGTCTTCTTCATGCACTTCCAAAACAAGAAAGGATGTGCACAAATAAAGGCACTAAAACCAAGAGCATACACTAGATCCACAATAAGGAAGCCATCATTGTGGAAGTTGCTTCGTTCTTTGAGGACCTGTATAGAAAGAAGAACAGTGCAACAATGTTGCAGCAAAGGCTAATTGAATCCACCATATATCACTATGAAAGAAGACTCTTGGGGTAGGATATACGCATCCTACAAGCTCCGTTCAACGATAAGGAAGTCTTTGATGCAATTAAGCAAATAAGAGCTTTAAAGGCCGCAGGACTAGATGGCATTTTAGTGCTTTTCTACCATAAGTTTTGGGAATAGTTGGGAAGGAAATCTCAGAAGTTGTCATCCAAGCTCTAAACTCTGGAAGTTTCCTATCGGAGATCAATATGTCCTATATATAACTCTCATTCCGAAGAAAGAGGGGTCGTAATTCATTGTAGATTATCGACTAAACAATTTGTACAACGTTATTATATCAAAATGTCTGGTTAACAAACTTAGGCCAATCCTAAATAAAATTATTGACCAGTAAGATACTCGATTCTAGTTAATGGGGTTTCTTCGCCATCCTTCACATCCTTCCTCTACAAGAAATGGATGTGGTTGGGGTATTTAGCTAAGAAGGGATTACAAAGTTCTTTTTCAAGGAAATTCGGATAGGAAGGTGTAGGGCTGTTCATCGGTTTAAAACCGAACAAAACCGGGTCAAACCGAATAAACTGAATAAGGGGCAAAGTTCAAATCGAACCGAATAAAACCGGTTCGGTTCGGTGTTCGATTTATTCGGTTTTGAGCCGAAAAATGCACACTTTTTATGGGTTTTCATCGGAACCGAATAAACCGAAAAGGTCTAAAGTCCAAACCGAAAACCGAACCGAATAAAAATCGATTCCGTTTGGACCGGTTCAATTCGGTTCGTTTATTCGATTCAAAACCAAATAATGCACACTCCTAGGAAGGTGCGTCAATCGAAACAAAAAGAGTCAATGTACTCTTTTGAGGTTTGTAGGACTGAGGGCCTGTAATTTTGGTAAGTAAGTTGTGGTATGGAAAATATTGTAATTTTGGTAACTTTTGGTAATTTTTGGTAACTTTTGGTAATTTTTGGTAACTTTTGGTAATTTTTGGTAACTTTTGGTAACCTTTGGTAACTTTTGACAAGGGTAAATTCTTTGTATTTGATGGGAAATTTTTTTTAAAAAAAAAATTGTAAAGGGAAAAAAATAAAACAAAATTATATTTAATAAAAAAGGAAAATCATATTTAATAAAATTTCGGTAACTTTTGGTAATTTTCGGTAACTTTTGGTACTTTTCGGTAGTTTTTTGCATCTATTTACCATACCCTAATCTACCTCCCAAATTTACAGGGCCTCAATGACTCATTCTTCAGAGTCCACAAAAAATTCTATGTCATGTGTGGAGGGTAGGACTTGCCCAAGTTCTATGAGTTCTCTGGCAGTTTCAAATCATATAGATGAATGTTCTTCAATGAGTGCTAATAAATTGAGATTTCAGAAAAAGAGACACAACTATTCAATTTCTTAATTTGCATTGGTTATGAAATACTTATCACCGGAAGCAGGCCCGACCCTGAGTGTAGGCCCAAGGGGCTACCGCCCAGGGCCCAAGGCTTTTTAAAAAAGTTGGTTTGATTTTAGGGGCCCAAAAAGTGAGTAAATTAGTGAATTATTGGCTCAATCGTCTGGTTAAATTAGCATGACAAAAGAACAAATTAGTGAACTTTTGCACTCCAACTTTGGGCCCTGCCCCATTCAGATTTTAGAGTTCACAGCCTCACTTGTAATTTCTTACAAGTTACAAGTTAATTGAGCCCAAATCCCTAAGTCCCAATTGACAATTTATTAATGGAGAATTAATTCAATCTTCATCCCCATTTCATTAATTTGCCAAAAAATTAATCAATCTTCATATCATCCTTCAGCTCCTTTGATAATATGGACCATTAAATTTTTTGGAGTCGTCCATTTTGTTAGAACATGTAAAATAGTTAAAACCATTCATTTGTTTTTGTAAAAAAAACTAGTGATTGTTTATCTTTAATTTATTAATTATTAAATTCTACCTCCGTTCCATATCATTTGTTCTCTTTGAAATTTTGTGGTCAAAATTATAAAATTTGACCATAGTTTTCTCAACATATATAATAATTTGTTAAATAAAATTACTAATATTAGATTTGTAATGAAAAATTCTATCATAAAAATATAAAATTGCAATTGTTAATAAAATATTATGTAAGAAATTATCAATCAGAGTGATATTAAAGACTATAATAGTCAACAAAAGGAACGGAGGGAGTATGATGTAAGGAAGGAGCAGTGTATACATGAATTGTTAGTAAAACACGATTGTCTAGGGAGCACATACTACAATATATAATATTATGCAACTCTAGTTTAATTTGATGTGTCAATTGGTGTAATGTATTGGAGCAAACGTAGCTTTCTTGAAATACTTTTATGGGTATGTAGAAAGTAGGAACCGTTCTTTTTGCTGATATAAATTTTTTTGACTCTGGACTTGGATATATTTGAAACTTTTCAAATAGTACACAATATAAACCACATTTAAAGTAGTAATAACAATGGAAGGACGAAGTCACACAAGCATATATTCCCTTTCTATCTCTTTTTATTTATCTACTTAACTAATTTTTTTTTGTTTCCAAATTATTTGTTATTTAACATTTTTAATATATTAAAATTGTTGTTGCATATCCCATTAATGCTCTATAAATTAATGAGAATGATTGCATTTTGCATGAATCAAACTTTCCGGTTTTAGTTTAAATTGTGATATTTAATTTAATTTTTAGTAGAAAAATATATTATACCGGTTATTTTTTGTCTTTTTTTAAAAGAATTATTATATGAGCTATCTCATGTTAACCTTGTTGTATTAGTTTTGTTTAATTAGTTAATTTTTTTGGTACAGCAAAGTCGTAGGTAGTGTAATATAATTGCAATGGATGAAAAAACTGAACCTAAAATTTAATGTACTTGATTAGGATCTCAGTTATGCAACACAATTGCAATAAATTTAAATAGTTGAAAAAAAAACCCTAAGAGCTAATATACCAACCTAGCTAAGGTTTCATGGTTAGGCGGGCCGTAATTATGGTCATCACGGTCAGTCCTTAGGATAGGCTCACGGGTTTTTTTTTTTAATAAAAAAAATTGATTGGGTTTAACGGCTCAAAGATATAGATAATAGTGTTAAAAGACCCAAAATGTTATGTGAACAAATTAAGGGAAATATTAGGGGCCCAATCTAAAAATTCGTCTGTTATGTTGCCCAAGGCCCCAAAAATGTTAGGATCGGGCCTGATCGGGACAATGCTTGAAGTATATGATCCATTTAGCATGTGGTGCATGACAACAAATTGTATCTGATATAAGAACAAATCAAGACTAGCCGAATGTCAGGGACAATGATCCCCAAGTAGTGCATAATAGTAAGGGGGAAATGAAATCTTGTCATTATAGTTGCAATGAAAACATGAATTTGCAGGAGAAGGATAAGTTCTAAAATAGTCAAGCCCAAAGTGAAGGATGAAGCAAGCATGTTCCCACCCAATGTTACTACGTTCCAAGAAGTCACGTGAGACAATGGAAGGTGCAAGAATAACACAATCATAAGGGTGTTGTTCGAAGGTTGAGAAGCAACAAAAGCAGGCAAAGACGTAGCAGGTTAACAGACCCAGTGCAATTCCAAGGAAGAGAAATGATTGTAGGTATTTGCTACACGGTGGGCTCAACTATGCAAAGCGCCGCATAGGGAGCATTAGTTGTGTTTGTTCTAGTAATTACTATGGTAGTCTGTTTTCTTTTATGGGGGGATTGCATGAGAGCACCAATTAAATTTGCCAGTTTCATAACGTTAGATCGGCTATATTTTCTATCTAGAATATCTCCTTTATTAAAAAATATATAAAGCACCAATTTTACTCGATTGAGGGCCTGTCAAATTTTTGGGTAAAATGGGCAGATTAAATTTTTACCAAAATTTACAAGAACTGAAAAAACAAAAAGAATTTAATTTTGTTATGCTAAGATATAAAATTTACCAAAATTTACCAAAAATTATCTAATAGTTAACTTTTATCCTATTACATTCTATGCATAAATTTGACAAACTCTAAATGAACTAGTTTTTGCCAACATCTATATTTGCGCTGGGCAGCTGCATGATCGGCTACCTTAAAATTTCTTTTGAAGGCCCTTAAAACTATAATCAGAAATTAAAAAGAAAATGAGGTCAAAGCCGACGTCCCTCACAAGGAGCCAGCCGTCCAAAACCATACACCAACGATGCCTACCCCCCGTCCGCAACCACTCCAATTTACGTCTTTCTGGAAGTTTCTTATTTATTTATTTATTTATTTTAATTATTATTTTGCTGGATGAAGAACTGTAGCCCTAACTGTAATTTTTTTTTTTTCTCCGGGAAATTATTAATTTTGAAGCTTAGCAGCGCTGCAAAACCCAAACGTGTCGGTCGATATCCCATTATTATGATTGATTACTTGTTATTCTACGCTTCTGTTTCTCTCTCTAAACGAAAACGATACCAACAAGAAGAAGTCATCTTCTCCCACCCAACTCGTTTCTCTCTTTAGATTCCCTGCAATCCTCTCTCTTCTCGCATCTGATCTCGCCAATTCGCTCCCATGGCGACGATCGGCCACAACAATCTCAATGCTAAACTCGTGAGTTTATTGATTCATCATCTCTTTGCTTTTCTTCTAATTTTCCTTGGCGGAGCATTCGACAACACTCTTGATCTTTGATTTCAAAGTTTTGAGTGATTTTTATGGTGATTATGACTATGAATTGTTCTGAATCAGGTGCTTTTGGGAGACATGGGAGCTGGTAAATCCAGTCTTGTCCTCCGTTTTGTAAAAGGTCAATTTCTTGAGTTTCAGGTAGGGTTTTGATCCTTATTTCAGAATCCGGAGTTAATTGTGTTTATTTTTGTTGGTTTTGGTTATGATTGCTGAATTATTGTTAATCTGATTGCAGGAATCAACGATCGGTGCCGCGTTTTTCTCGCAGACACTGGCGGTGAATGATGCAACGGTGAAGTTTGAGATATGGGACACTGCTGGACAAGAGAGGTACCACAGCTTGGCTCCCATGTATTACAGAGGTGCCGCTGCAGCTATTATTGTCTACGATATTACCAGCACGGTAATCATTCACAATTATGTTAATGCAGTAATAAAATGGGCAGTGAATGTACTTTGTTTAATGACACCAAAGTAAATTGAATTTGCAAATATAATTTTTCAATAGCTCTTGAATTCTAGCCGTGTCGGTGTATTTTGTTTAGTTGCAATGTAATTATTGTTGGGTTTGCTGTTTAGTGCTGGGATGCTAAGTGCTGGTATTCATCTAGGAATGTTTAAACCTTATTTTGTGGAATGAATCGCAATATTGCATTGCATGTTATATGAGTTGGATGTGTTTCGTAAGAAAGTTTTTTTACATATTGGAGAAGTATGCTGAGAAGTTATGGTTTTAAGCTGAACTTTATACCTCATCTATTTACAGAAGAATGTAATGTTAGAGTAGACACTGGTTGAAATTCTTGAAGCAAGTTGGTTTTTTAAATACAATTGGCTGGTGAGTGGGGAATAACATCTAGGGGATCCTACATACAGTCATACATGTGTTGCTAATAGTATTATACGGAACAAAGATGAGTTTTTGTTTTATGGACCTACTCTAAAAATCTAGAAGTAATGACATTTTTTTGGAACATGACGTATGTGATTGGTGTGTGGAAAGTATGACAAGTTTGGATGTATCAGTATTTATGTTTCTTTTTAATGGGCTTTAGGGGTTTTGTTGTTTATGCTGCTTGAGAGGCCGACTATGTTCATGTGATCAGTTATCATGAGTATTCAGATTAGCACTCCTTGACACTGTTTAGGACTCCTAACATATTAATGATCAACACCGACTAACACTAATCAACTCTCATCATCACTAGTGAGCATTTATCAACAATAAATTACTTATCATAAGTCGAATGAACAAGCCTTATAAGTCGATTTTTCTTTGGAATGAGTTGGGAAACCAAGAAAACCAACCAATAGTGTTGGGATTTGTGCGAAAATTTGGATTATGGGGATGTTTTTAGTAGCGGAGAGGGTGGTTTTTAGAGAAAGAATAGTGGTAAATAAATAAAATAAGCGAGAATATGTCATTGGGATTCTAAAATGAGAAATATTATGGGAAAGAAAAGGTTAAAAAGACAAATAAATGAAATAGTATGGGATGGAGGGAGCAGGATGTTTGACTGTTAGGTGTGGTTCAACTGACCAAGTCGAGCTTTTCGTAGATCCCCAATTATTTTTCCGGGTGGATTAAGTTGATTAAAAAATGTATTAAGAAGCTGGACTCAACATTTTGTGAATATTTGTTTAAGATCAAAGAGATTAAGAATTCCTCTTGCTTAAGTCGCCTAGATAAAAATTATGTCGAAGTATTCTAATTTTCTATTTCTCCTTTTCGTTTGGGGGTTGCCGGCGGCGGCTGTTTTGGGGGGGGGGGGGGGTTGGATCTTTGTTATTGGTCCCTTACATAGTAGTATGCTAGGAGTTAGTTGGGCAAGGCTCTAGAATAAAAGTAAGAAGTTGATTATGAGCCATTATAATTTGCAGGGAAGGCTTGTCTTCTGTTAGTTTTCAAATTTTATAGCTATAAGCAGAATGCTCGTTAGAGATGGGCAGACCTTAGATCCATAATGCAGTCCTGATGATCAGATGAGTAAAGAGCACTGGCAAGGGTGATTTGTTAATTTATAAGTTGGATATGGATATTGAGAAGACATATGATCATGTCAATTGGAAATTTCTTCTCTATATTTTGTAGAGAATGGATTTTAGCAATAGCCACAAATGGATAGGGTGTATTCAGTTTGTGTATATCTACATCTTCTTTTGGTATTTTGGTCATTGGGTCTCCAACTCATATCTTTATTGTTTCTAGAGGGCTTCAATAAGGAGAGATTACCTTACTTTTCATTCTCAATATGGAGATTTTGAGTAGAGTGTTGTCAACTGCTACGCAAGTAGGCTGGTGGATGGGGTTCTCTTGTTGGCAAGTTTCTCTATTTAGTGTGTAGACTCATTGCGATAGATATTTTTAATATTCTCTTTATAGATGCCACAATGATTTCTTATGGCATTGATTGTGAGAAAATTATCCGTGTTTATTGCTTTCTTGCGTGGTTTAAGACCTCCTCTATAAGAGGGAACTTGTTTAAGCTGGTTACCATACCAACGGGGAGGTGGATAAATGCTCAGCTTCTAGCTGGGATTTTAAGATGTTAGTTGGGATTACTCCCTTCATCCTGTCTTGGACTTTCTTTTGGTGCTATATTTGAAGAGAAACACATTTGGAACCAGTCGTCCAAATATTTGAGAAGAGACCAAGTGGATGGAAAAGTAATACATTTCTAAAGAGGGGTAGGTTAACACTTATCAAAGGCGTTCTTTCTAGCATTCCCACATCTTCCTCTTGCTATCCAATTCCCTCTCTTCTAGTCAAGAAGTTAGAAGAAGATGTGAGAAGGGTTTTGGTGTTTAGTGAAGGTTTTGGTGGGATTCATTCAATAGCAATTTCAAATATCATCCTGATGGGATGTTGTCAAATTCCCAATACCTAAAGGTGGTTTACGCATCAGGGATTTGGCCTCCTTCAATAAAGTTGTATGTGGTAAATGGTTGTGAAGGTTTATGAATGAGAAAGATATGTTGTGGAGGACTGTAGTCATGGGGAAATATAGTAAAATTGGATTCGCAGTAAGTATAATAGTTCATATGGTGCTGGTCTTTGGAAGTTTAAAACTAAAGGGTGGGGCGATTCTCCCGCATTGCTTTTAAAATTAGGGATGGTGCTACATCTATTTTTGTCATAGTAGGTCGTGTGATGGTGTTTTTTTGAAGGAGTCTTTCTCTCATGTCTTTGCATTAGCAACTAACATGGATGCTCTTAGCGTTGGCAAAATTTCGTCCGACTCGAATTGTCTGACCCGGAAAAACCGGGTTTGGACATAGATTTTTTGTCCGAATTTTGATATTGATAGAATATTCGGACATAAAGTTTCTCTTTTTTCTATTGCCCGAACCCGATTTTTGCTTCATCCGAATTGTCGACACCCGGTTCAACCTGAAATAAAATCGGGTCCGGACATGAAATTCTCGTCCGATTTTCGACATCGTCCGAATTTGTCCGATTACCCGATCCCGATTTTTTGCCAGCGCTAGATGCTCTTGTTTCATACTCCTTAGCATGCAAATAATTAACCTACACTTGGTCCCCTTTGGTATTTTTGGTGTAAATGGTTGGTGTGATGGTGTTTGCTTGAAGGTGTCTTTTGCTTCTCTCTAAGAGCTTCTGAAAGGCATGTGGATGATTATTTCTGTTTCTTTCCCCCTATTCCCTACTCTCATAGGCTTATCGCCCCCCCCCCCCAAAAAAAAAATAAAAAAATAAAAAATCCCCTAATCTTATATAGATGAGGTGGAGATCTACTTTTCAGAGTCCATCTTTTGCTTGCATTCATATAAGTTGGGTACTGTGAGGGCTTCGTCTTGCTCTTTTCATGTGGAGTTTGTGTGTGTTTCGTTTGGTTTCATTTTGAATATGGAGAGATTAGCCTAAGCTTATGAAATATGACTAAATTCATTATGGTTGGAATCGTAGGATTGAGGTCGTAAAATGGATCTTGCACTGGAATATGTAATGTGTAAAGCGTTTGAATATATGCTTCATTTAAAATATGCTGTGGTGATTTTGTACCTTTATCTGTAATGCAAACAGTCTTATGCAGCTAGTATCATACTTGTCTTGTTTGTGTCACATCTGTGCTTTTTTTTTTTTTTGGGCTAGCATGCACATCTTTGTTGTTTTTCTGACATTGGAAAAGTCTTCTTGTATGTTTTCTCTGTGTTGTTTGAGTGGCTGCCTTATTTATTTTACAAGAATGCTAATGTATCTTATAGTTGCTTTTTACTCTTTTAATGAATTTTTCCTCTTCCTAAAGAACTGTTTTGAAAAGGTCATGCTTGTATTAGAATATAATTGCTCTGTGTGGTATGCTGGGGCACAAACTGGTTTACTTCTTTCAAAGTCAAATGTTACTCCAAGGATAAAAATATATTGTCTTTTGCTTTACTTAATGCCTTTGCTTCTTTTGTTTCAATAGTTACCTTAGAAAAAGGTGAATAGGAAATTTCATGCCATTCTCATGTCAAGATGCTTAATTTACACGCCTTTTTGAATTTAAAGTTGCTTTGTTTCTGCATCATCGTTGATTCTCTTGTATTTGGAGATGTCTGTGTAGGGTATGATGGGTTGGAGCTGTTAGCTATTGTTGTTTAGAGGATGATGGGATTAGAGCTTTAGTAAAAAAAAAAAAGAACTGGTCATTTTGTTTCTTTTTGTTTTAAGTTACTTTTTCATACTTTCTTTTGACTGATTTATTGTGTACAGTATTTTCATTTTTGGGTTTCTGATGTGGAAAATTGGAAATGCTTTCAGGAGTCTTTTGGTCGTGCTAAGAAGTGGGTTCAGGAACTACAGAAGCAAGGTACGGTGAGAGTGTGGACTTGTTCTGTTGAGTAGTTTACATTTATCCTACCCGAGGTTCGCTGTGATAATTTTGAGCCACCCCACCTTTGGGAAATGATTTTTACCCCACCTCACCAATAATGATAAAGATTAATTGTGGTAAAATCTGGCAAAGTGTGACTGAAAAACTGAAAAGACAATTTTGCGCTATTTATGTACAGTAAGAGATGATTCTGGTCCTATTTGTGTAAACAGAAAGACGATTATGCCCCAAATGTTAATTTGGAAGAAAAAACCTTGAATTCCGCAAATGTTCAACGTCTCCTTTCACCCTTCGGCATCTTCGAAGTCAGCAAGAACTCTTCCCTTGTCATAAACCCTAACCAAAACTTATGGTTCACTCATGGATGTTGACAATGTTGGGTGAATTCGTTCGCTTTTTAGGAAGTTAAAAATCTCTAGTTGGCGACTAAGATCTCTGGGTGTTTTTGGTGAAGACTGGAAGCATTTTGGGCATTAGAACCTAGGTGTGTTAGGAGGGAAAAACCATCTAGTCATTATCAAAATTACTTTTTAACTGGAAAATCCAAAGAAAAAATAATACAAGAAAATCTTGGGGGGGGGGGGGGGGGTAAATAAACCTACACCACCTGTGAGGTAGGGTAAAAATCATTTCCCAAAGGTCGAGTGTCTATAAATCAGTATAGCATACCTCGGGTGGGTAAATGTAAATTACTCTTGTTTTGTCATTTGCATTCTGGAATTTACTTGAAAGAAATCCAAGTCCAAATCCCACTGTCTCTGGTACGACTGGTTTGCTACTGAATTGAAGGTTAATTTCTTTCATTCCTGATGGCAGGGAATCCAAACATGGTAATGGCACTTGCTGGGAACAAGGCTGATTTAGAAGAAAGGAGGGCTGTTCCAGCTGAAGTAAGTATTAAACTTGTCTTGTTTGTGTCACATTTTCATTGTTTCTCTTGCAACCTTGAAACCAAAAAAAAAAAAAAAAAAAGTCCATTTGGGCTCTCTTTTGTGTTGTTCAAGTGTGTTTTTGTTTCTTTTTAAAATTAGAATGCTAAGCTTCTTCTTTTTGAACCATTTTGTATACTTTGCATGTCATGAAAGTGATGTTACCTCGCATGGAATAAAATTTGATGCTGCTAGTTGTCTGGTCACACATGCCCAGTATGCTGTTATAACAAATGTGTTGAATCAATGCCCCCTTGTTAGAGGTACCATTCTTATATGAAGATTAGATGATTATGGGCAACTAATGAATTCACTAATATAAGTTGTGGGTCAAGCTTATTGCCTGGATGCCTTGTAATAATATTCCAGGGCCTGTGGTGTCTATGTACAGTAGACCTGTTCATATGTCGTGGGTTAAGCTATCTATGTACAGTAGACCTGTTCACATGTCGTGTCTTAAGTCCCTGACCCCTGCCGACCCAACTTCGGATCAGGGCACCCTGACTCAAACCCTGACCCAACGGTTCTCAGGTCGAGCAGCAGGTCATCCCTACACCTGGAATTTATTTATTTGGAGAAATAAAACCTGCAAATTTAATATTACTATATGCATTTTCAATGTAAAAACCTTAAATCTCAACAATACATGACCAAATTTCAATAATTCATGACGACCTACAAATAAATTTTGACATTCTAAAGTGCATACTGCATAGAAACAGAAACACAGTGTTTACATTGGAGGATTTAATGAAAGTATATCCGTGATCGATATTTACGTGACTGTAGTCTTTTAACTGTATTTGTATGCTATCATAACACTTCAGCTGTGTATTGATATTAAACAGAGACACTGTTTTACATAGGAAGATTTAATCAAGTATATCCATGATCCATTTTTTATGTAATGGTAGTGTATTATATAATCAACTGTCTGCTAAAGTGGAAGCTATTCCTACTTAATCTCTGTTTCCCTGACCTTGGGTGGCTACTAAGGTGGAAGCTATTCAATGAAGCTTTGTGTAGGGTTCTTTCGGCAGTGATTAAAATTGTCATTCAGTGAGATGAAACATTGTGAACAAACCTTTGTCTATAGGAGGATCACGTGAGGGACTTGCAGCCCAATGATTTTGCTCTCTTTGGCATTTATTAGGGGACTCCTCACTTGACACGATAAGATGGATGCAAGTAATGAAGGGGAGTTCAAAGTTAGCATTATTTCGTTTGCAATATTCATCATTGAATGACCTTATGGGTAGTGTTTGTGAAGCAACAGATGGAAAATCCTAACTTGTGATCATTCACAAAAAAGAGAAAGGAAGGAGAGAGAGAGAGAGAGAGAGAGAGAGAGAGAGAGAGAGAGAGAGAGAGAGAGATCTTGGTTAGTAGGTGCTTTATGTGCAAGGGGGATTTTGAATCAGCGGATGATCTGCAATATTGATCAGGATCCATAGAGCTTGGAAGAGCTTCTTTTTGTGAGAGGGACTGAAGGCGATGGTTGTAGCTCACATGATTTGTTAAGTTATTTGTGGAGGAAGGAATCAACGACTGTTTGGAGTTGAAAATCCTATCTAGTGCTTGAAGGGTGGTTTCATCATGACTATGTTAGAGATAATTGAAAATGCAACTCGTCTTCTTTTGGGAGATTTTGTGGATAGTTTTTTTGGTGTTCATAGTTTTTTCCAGGATGCTATGCATCCATTCTTTTGATCATATTAAATGTAATCATCCTTTTTCCTTGTCAAAAAAGCTGAATGGATAAATCGAGAATATACTTCTCATGTCCAGGATCGCAGGTATAGGAAGTTTTGCTTCCTCAATTGTGATATGTTCCAGGTGGCTGTAACGTTATGTAATCTTATCGATTAGATTCTCAATTGTTATGATTAGTTTTACTGGTATGAAGGGCTTGTATGTTTGGTGGTTCTACTGTTACATTGTTCAGCCCAGAATCTTTGCTTTCCTTTTGTATTGTCAACAGGTTTAGCAAAAATTCTGGTTTTCCCTACTTTTTTTTGGATGTCCTAAGTAAACTGATCTTTGGTACACCTGCATGATATAATGATTCTGCATCACAATTCACATCTACTAACCTATCTGCTGGTTTTCTTAAGCCCTGGTTAAGTGTATGGATTGTGGATGTTTGCACAAGTTGTATTTTTGGAACCTTGCTAACATTAGTTTTGACTTAATATGTTCAAGGAAATTAACATGAATGCAACCTTACGGCTCAAGTTGCTGGAGAAACCTCTTTTAGTTTTGATTTGATTTGTGTATGTGTGTGCGTGTGTGGATTTTAGCATTTACATTGGACACTGTTATTCTCTTGCATTAAGTTATTGAATGGTATTAACAATTGTTACTTACCCTTTTTCTTCATTGGGATTTTGCAGGAGGCTCGTGCTTATGCAGAAGAAAATGGTCTTTTCTTTATGGAGACCTCTGCAAAAACAGCTCAGAATGTGAATGAGATTTTCTATGAAATAGGTTTGTGACAGATATTTTGTGTTAAGATATTTGATGTTTCTGAAACTGACATGTCCGCTTCTCACTACCTTCCCCTTCAGCAAGCAATAGGCTATCTTCTTGGTAATGAGTCGATTGTTTTGGGTTAGCAATGTGCTCTTTTGGTGAAAGTGTGAGACTGTTGTATGCGGTGAACAAGGATAAGAAACTACTGTAGTCCCTTCTAAAGTGTTGAGATGCTATTATAGAAGGAAGCTAAAAGTAAGCAGAGTGAAATTACGTGGAAGGGAGAGATGGTGTGTGCGCCTTTTTTTGGGTTTCTTCTGGTTTTGTCATTATTTTTTGTTTGGATGGGAGGGGGGGGGGGGGTGTTGGTTTTCAGCATGACATGGTAAAGTCAGAAACTAAGAAGGGGCAGAAGGTAAAAGTCAATGCCAACTAGAAGATGGATTCCCATAGTTGGGGAACGTGAATCATAATTGCCAGATGAACATATAAAGGAGCAAGCCATCAGAGAGGACAGGGTGGAATCTGTCTTATGGCTTTTCCATGGATGCTTTCTAGGTCTAGACTACACTGTTGCTCCCATAATAAAGATCATTGGGTATACCTGTTTGAGTCATTTTTCCTTCTTGTGGGCTTCTTTCTTGGGTTCACAACATTTGGAGAGTTCTTCACTTTGTCTCATCTTGGGGAATGTTGATCTCTTTCCCTTTTTTTATGTTATGATCTCATACCTTTTGCTTAGACAATATGCTTTGTCTACGGTTTTAATTCTTATATGTTTTACAGCAAAGTATGCTAAACCTGTTAAACTTTGTCACACAATATTTATCTTATGCGTTGTATTGGTTGTGATAATGTTAGTTTGAGGCTCAAATTTTCTGACATGGAATGTTTTGTATTGGTTGTGATAATGTTAGTTTGAGGCTCAAATTTTCTGACATGGAATGTTTTGTCATGTAAAACAGCGAAGAAATTGCCGAGGGCACAGCCTCCTCAGAATCCAGCGGGTATGGTTCTAGTTGACCGGCAGACAGAAGGCTCCAGAGCTTCAACATGCTGTTCTTAATTATTCTATGCCAACTTGACTCTTGTGTGTTTTCTATATATAAGAAATTTCCTCGAGACACCTGTTCCCCCCTAAAAAGACATGAAAAATCTTATTTTGTTCAGCAGGTGACGATGAAATTCATGTGTATAAGTCCGTATCTAAATCTTGAAATTCCTGCTGTAGGAAGAAAGGGTGAATTGTTTGTAAATCATGCCATAATTAAGAGATGGGATTGGTGTGCATTTTGTTATTTAATTAGTTGGAGGTATGGGTTGGAAATTGTGTTGCATTTTATGGTAATTCTGCCTGGAAACTTCGCATCAACCATCATTGTTAGTAACTAGTAGTATACAATAAGGAACCTTGTGAGGAGGAATTGCAAATTGAGAACGCTCCAAAATTCCTAAACCTTGAGGCCTTTTTATCCATTTTTATATTTTAAAAAAGTGAAATGGTGTAGTTTCGCCTTAACTAAAAAAATTAAAAGATTTGAATTACCATTTACCAAATGCATGTTAGCGGAGGCTAGTGTCGAAAAAGTTTGTCTGATCTGAATATTTGCATTTGTCCCACCAAGGAAAGATCGTTTTGGTCTAAATTTGATTTTGACATTGAACAAATTGGCCAAATATTAGAATACAATATTTCTCTATTTTTTTTGCCTGAACCATTTTACCTTGAATTTTGCTATGTCCAAATTGTTTGACTTGAAAAAACACTAGGTTAGTATATTGATTTCTCATATGAATATTCTTGTTGACCAAATTTATTCAGAGTTATCTAGAGTTGAATTTTTGCGATTGTTTAAGGAGACCAGTATTATTTATTTATTTATTTTTATGATGGCTAGAAGTAAATTCAAGGTAATCGTTTTCTAATTTTAGTACTGTTGTTAAGATGATGGTGTTGTTTTTAATTTCTTTTCGTAAATTATTTTTAAAAATTGATCATTTATTAAAAAATGAGTGTTTATTTTTAAATGTTTATCATCAATAATAATGAAATTAAATTCAAAAATACAAACATAAATAAATACATAATTAAGCTAAATGGGATCTACAAATAAATATTTTATAGAAATAAATTTGGGAATAAATTTTTATTGTTATAGAAATAATAGAATAAAATTGTAAAAAATAAGAATGATGGTGTAATACGGAGAATGAATGGACCTTCACTTGTATTCCAAAAATTCTGGAATACTGTTGAAATTGGTCTTAGTTGCGGGAATTGTATTCAATTATGTTGACCAGGGCCCAGGGCATACGCGGGATGGTGTAGGAACACCCTACGGTGGTGGCAACATTTATGCTTGATGTATGCTTGGGTTTTTTTTTTTTTTTTTTTTTCCAACAAAGACAGCTACAATAATAAAACACAAAAACAAACAACAAAACAAGAAACAACAAGGAACCCCAACAACACTAAGGCCTATTCTTTTCTGCGGTATTTTGCGGTGTGGTGTGGTGGAATTGTGGTGGAATGTGGTATGTTATTGGTATGTGGGGTAGGCGAGGAGAGAAAATGTAAAAAGTAGAGGAGAAAAGTGAAGAGAGAGGAGTGAGGAGAGAGAAAAGTAATGATTTGTGGCAAACTGCGGTGAGTTGTGGTACCGCAGTTTGCCAACCGCAGAAAAGAACAGGGCCTAAGTAATACCGATGGTCCGAATGGCCTGCTTGGCCGCTTGATGAGCTAGTTGAACCATCAATCTTGGAACCTTGACAATTCTCCCTGCAACAAGGTTCCTCATTGCTATCCTGCAACCCTAAACTAGAGTCCTGCAATCCACAAGAGCTCTATTCTCATTTGACAAAGCTTCCACCACGAGAGTTGAATCAATCCAAATCTATATGGACGAAAGCCCTCTATTGCATCCTTCCTGCAAGGGCAAAAGAATAGCCCAAAGCTCACATAACAAAGCCGACTCCCCCTCTTCCTTCTGGGCTCCATGCTGATCCCCCCCCTCAATCGGCCCATGGGAATCGCATTTGTACTTGTTCCAAATCAGGCATACATCGGATTAATTATGGAAATTAATTATCTATCTATCCCATACATCATCTTGCTTTGGTGGAAGAATCCAGATCAGACAAGTGTTTTTCATCACATCACATCACATTTATTAAGGGTGGGGCTTTGCTCAGGCTATCAGCAATGGTGTTCCAAAACACCAAGAATGGAGGAGAGAGTGTAAAAAAAAAAAAAGAGGCATTCTTGAGTATGACACGCATTCTTGAGAATGGAGGAGAGAGAAAAGGGTATGGGGAGGAGAAAGATAGGGGAGAACTAGGAGAGCGAAAATATTAAACAAAATTTATTTTGTTTTATCTTTTTCTTTTTTGTACTATTTTAATAATTATATATTACCCATTCCCTACTCCATTCATCAACTCATTTTTCGCCATTAACAATATCCATTCTCCATCGCAGGAGCGGATCCACATTGAGAGGAGTGGTGTCAATTGACACCACTAAATTTTTTTTAAAAAAAATCTGTTTAGAAAAAAAAGGAAGAATATTTAGATTATATATCATTTAACACCAAATAAAATCAGAAAAGTTGGTTTAGCCTGTTGGTGAGCGCACGGTCGCAGGTTCAATTCCTATCGACACCCCTTCTACTGATTTCAATTTTTTTTATTTTTAAATTTACATAAGCGCAGACATCATATGTAGCGTACTGTAGCCGTTTTTAATTCAGAGCAGCTCTAACCCTTCAATCTCTCTTATTATTCTTATATTATTACTCTTTTTTAGCGCTTACTTTAACGTTTATGTATTAGGCTATCATGAATTGGTTATAATTTGACGTTTATTTTAGCATTTATTTGTGTTCATTTTTTTTAAAAAAATTATCTGACACCACTGATTTTGAATCCTGGATCAGCCACTGCTCCACCACCTATTAAAATAATACTAAACCTACAATTTATGTACTTGGTGTTCTCCATTTTGAAGAACACCATTGAGGATAGCCTTAAAAGTACTCATTCTCCACTACCTATTAAAATAATACTTAACCTACTATTTATGTACTTGTCATTTTCCATTTTGGAGAATGTCATTGTGATAGCTTCACAGCCGACAAGGGATCCATATTCTTGTTTGGGAGTCTAAAAATCCAAACAATAACTACTACCTCCGTCCTAAAATATTTATCCATTGATTAAATTTTGACCGTTAAATTACTCATAAATTATAATGAATTAAAATATGAAATCACTATCATTAGAAAGATAATTTGCTAAAGATTACAATAACGGTAATTTTATATTGTAACTCATTATAATTTTTGAGTAATCAATGGTCAAAATTAAGTCAACGGATAAATATTTTGAGACGGAGGTAATAACAAACAACGTACATAGCAATTAGCAAATGAGAACCACGAGTTAGAGAGTCCATTTTACAAAAATGTAAACAATTAAAAATGAGCGTGTTGACAACGCGAGGAACACGAGGCGGTTCTGCATTTGCGGGCATGAAAGAGAGTGAAAAGTGTCATTAAATATGAGAAGTCATTCTGAAAATAATGCAACCTCACTTGACATATTTTAATTTGAAAATAATGGTATTTCAGCGTTTCATATTAATGATACTTAAATTAATTTTTTTTATTTTAAAATAGTTGTTACTTTTCATTTTTCAATACCTAATTTAATTATTTTAACATTAATAATTACTCCCTCCGTTTTTTTATCTGTCATTTATGTTTTTTGAGGTTCATCTTTAATCAACAATTTCATACATAATATTTGTATAAAAAAATAATATTATACTTTTTCAATAATATTTTTTTATTACGAATGTAGTGATATCAATTTTGTTTGATGAATCATTATAAAAATTAAGATATTAGCGGTAAAAAGTTTTTGACACAATTACCTAGGTGACACTTATAAAAAAACGAAGGGAGTATATTAACTTTTTATTTTTTCAATCAATAAAATTATTCATACTCACATTCTCTCACTACTCATACCTTAATATGCGAAAAACACTTTGAAAAATAGTGATATTTAATTACCTAGGTAATTTTTTTTAGTTAAACATTGATATATGGAAAATTATGAAATATAACAATTAATTTGGAATGGAGGGAGTATATGAAAATAAAATGAATTTTTTTATTTTTTATTTGAAAAATTTTCACTTTTAATAAAAAAAAATGATAGATTATAGTGAGTTACAGTAAAATTTGAAGGTTATAGTACGACATCAAATGACAAACCCACCAGGCACCAACCATGATAAAAAAGGGACCTTAATTGTTAGCTTTTGTACTTCACTTGCTAGTTCCAAGCTGTAGAACACATACATGGGTGTCTTTTTAAGCTATCTTTATTAGAGAGTATCTCAAATAAGATATTTTTCTTTACATAAGTAAAATATTAAAACTTCTCTTTTTACATTGTTAATGAGAGTAACTTCACATATGGTTCTCATAGTAAAATATTAAAGATGAGATAAATTGACTTATCCTTTTTTAAAAGCAAAAGTAATAACTATTGAATGGAAAAAAATAAAAAACATATTTCAATTTGTCAAATTTTTTCGGAAAATAGAGGTACTCCAACGAGTAACCCAATTTTTCTTCTCTCTCGTCCTTTTCATTTTCTCTTTTTTTTTTTTCCTTTTTTTCCTCTCTTCTACATGTCATGTCATTTAGAATGAAGTACTTCTCAATAAAGATAGCCTTACATTTAATACTTTAAAACTATTGGTTTAAAAAGTGGGTACCTGGCAATATTTTACATAAAGTTAGAAAATAAGAAAGTACTCCCTCTGTTTCAAATGAATTGACGGAATTAGAGATTTCACACATATCAATATTTAACTATAATAAATAATGTAAAATAATTGATTTAGGTATTGGGAATAAGAAAATGATAATTATTTTGGAACAAAATAAGTTGGTTAAAATGTTAATTAATATGGAATAGAAGAAGTAAAAGGAAAATCTTGCGCAACCAAGTAACATCCCCAAAAAACCCAATACACGAAAGCTAACTAGTCAATTGGACACTATTGACTCAGTAGCGGACCTAAATATATTAAATATCATTAATACATTATTATTTGGTGAACATATTATCTATCTGTTATATCCTAAATTATATTAAAATCTTTATTTTTTTTATGAATTTCCCCAAACGCATGAAGATCTACGTCATATGGCATTGACTATTGTGTTTCCTCAAAAAAAAAAAAAAAAAGACTATTGTGGTATGCTGGAAGATCCATGTCTTGGGTCAGAGTGTCAGACGGAGGTTTGACATGAGAAACCATGTAATAACAATGTGGCATAATTGGGAGATACTCGATCCCACGTTATAAGAGATTTTGGTGAAAAAATTGGATACCAATACAACATATGAGTTATTTTTAAGTTAGGATAATTAGGTTATGGGAAATTAGGATATCTTTTTGGGAATTGTGTTTTTAGAATGAATGTTTTGTTTTTGGAGAATTGTGTTAAGTTAAAATAAGTTACGATAAATTATGATAGTTAGGTTTAACCTAGCAAAAGAAGATCGTCTTAGTTAGGTAGTTGGATGTTTTTGGGAGTGGTGATAAAAAGAGTAAGTGGTGAAATAATAAAAAAATAAAAAATAAAATTAGGTATTTAAATAAGTGGAAGTATGTCATTGATATTTTAATAAAAAGTTAAGTTAAAGTGACAAATAATATAGGATGGAGGGAGTATTTTATTTTAGCTTCAAGACAGGGAAGGGTCTACAGGATGGCCAATATTAGGTATAGTATGAAAATAAAAGAAGCAAACATTCAAATTATAAGACTTGTGTAGGTAGTACTTGTCTCATAGAAAATACTTAAGATGGAGTTATGACCATTTAATTAGATGTGGTTCAACGTTGTTTTCACATGACTGTTACCTAAATGTGAAAGGATCGACCATGATTGATTTGGCAGAGTAAAGGGTGGAATGAATGAAATTGTCTTTATTGAGTCTAACACGAAATAGTTTTTTTATGTTAATTTGTCTTCTATGCTCCTTAAGAATCAACAATCAATCAAATGTTATGGAAGTATATACTATGGCCATATGAGCCACGAGACGAGCCCTTCCATAGCAGTGTAGTTTATTTTTTGTACTCTGTCTCCATTGTCAAAAAAAAAAAACAAACAAAAGATGAAATTGTCTGCAAATCCACGTAAGAGTCCCACACGGAGCATATATGGAAAGGCAAATTTCAATTCGCCAAAAATTTAGAAATTGGTTGCCACCTACTATTTAATGGAAAATCAACTTTTGACTCTATCAAGTATAAATATAACGATTTTGATGATAAACAAATGATAAAACTAGTTTTATATATGAGTTTGAAAATTAAATTAATTAAATTATTTATTATATTACTCTTATATAATATTTACGATGGTCCAATATATTTTAATTTTAGAATAATTTGTTAAATAAAGTTAGTACTGTTCCTAAGTTGTCCCACATGGATAGATTACTAGAATTTCTAACTCTTAAGGGAAATAAATATGCTATTTCTGATTATTATCCCACATGGAGAGAATATCTACCTCTTTATATATTAGAGAGTGTCATGGGCTTATAAATACATAAGCCCATGACATGGGCTTACATGTGCTTGTATTAAGGATCAATGCTTTGCATTGACTTGCGCATGCACACAGGCGCACGACGTGGGCTGATAGGGCGCTTATTAAGCGCATGTGGCACTTGGTAGAAGTAAATTACTATTTTCCTTTTCTTGTTCGTATCTTTTGGCAGCTGGGATATTTGAGCAGTTTGGATTAGATTCAATGGTTTAATAGTCTGAATCTATCCACAACTTCATCATTTCCAAACAGAAGAACAGGGGATTGATCATTATGTAAGAAATCGATCCAGGAAGCTTGGTTGTATCCTGGAGACATGATTTTGCATTAGGCTCAAATCTTGTCTTAAAGACAGTGATTTCATTCACGCCTCAAAGCTCCGATCAATCCCAAATTATCTAACATGATTATTTGGACCTTGTTATATGACTCGTATCACACTACAATATTTAAGAGAACTACTTTATGTGATATCATAATATTTGATTAGACAAATATGTAATATGATTATCTTGATTAATATTGAAAATAATGATATACTAGTTTGATTGATTTGATCCCAATGATTATATAAATATTATTTGTACATGTCTCAAGTTTTATCCTCACAGTTAGCTTTTTTATTTAATATAAATGGTAAAAAATATTTTTTCAAATTTTAGTTTATTTTTAAAAAATTTGAAAGGAATATTTTTCAAAATATGTTTATTTACTAGGCTAAAACTTAGAGTTAAGATATTTAAATTAAAAAAATTTCGTAAAAATTTTTTAATTAAGAAAATAGATTTTATAATGATGCATTAAATAAAAAAAAATGAATGACGAAGATAAAAGCTAACATATATTGATAAACATTATTTTCATTGCAGTGTTTGTCATATTTGACAACCACTATAAATTTTTCCTTATATAAATATATCATTCAAGTATATTTAGACTATGGTTCAAATCCATAATACAGCAGAACTAACTTGAAAAAAAAATATTGAATGAGATTGCCATGATCCTCTACTAATATATATATATATATATATATATATATATATATATATATATATATATATATATATATATATATATGTACATATACATATTTATTGTAGTATCTTGGCTTATTTAGTTAGGTACACTATATACAAGGTATGTTGGATGTGAAGATGTATGATAATGGCTACAAGGTGTGTACGTTCCTTTTCTTTTCTATCTTTCCTTTGTTCTACATAGGAGGAAAATGAAGTTTACAATGAGTTTATATATCACCTTTTCCCTCCTTGTGTTGTATTGGCTTGCAAGTGGGTTTTATGGAGGAGGGTGTGATTTGGGGCTTCCACACGCGAGCGTGGGAGATGCTGCGGACGTCGTTTTGAATCTAGTTTGTTTTATTTGCATCATTAAAGGATCGCTTCTAGCCGTTTTTTACTGATTCTTTTGGATATTATTATCTGTTGGGTTTTATGGAGGAGGGTGTGATTTGGGCTTCCACACGCGAGCGTGGGCGATGCCGCCGCCGTCCGTCGTTTTGAATCTAGTTTGTTTTATTTACGTCATTAAAGATCGCTTCTAGCCGTTTTTTACTGATTCTTTTGGATATTATCATCTGTTGGGTTTTATGGCCCAAAATCTATCTTTGAATGAAGAAGACGCTGCCCCCTTTGTTTACCCGCTGACAGCGGCGGTCTCAGGAGGCGTCACATCGGAGACGCTGCCAGCGCCCAATGGCAGCGTGTGTCGGCTGATTAGCGGCGACTCTTTTCTTTGTTTTCTAGGTTTTGTAATATTTAACATAGTTTCATTTTCCTTCATTCTACTATAAATAGAGGTCTTTATTCGCCTTGTCATATGTGGCAAGTGGCAGACGTAGTCGATGTGAGAGCCTTCAAAACTCCCAACAAGGGAGCTACAGTGTTATTTCCACATCTTTACCCTACGAGAGTGTATGAGAGATTATATTTCACCTCTTGTAATATCTCTTTTTCTACTAGTGGATATTGCATTGGTTGTTGCTCGTGGTTTTTTCCCTATTCGGTTTCCCACGTAAAATACTGTCTCACCATATATCTCTGTTCTTGCCTCTCTATTATTATCCTCAATTCTATAATCATCCTAAATTTCCTTCCGCTGCATATATTGCTCTATTTTACACCCTAACAAGTGGCTTAACAACTGGCAATCAGATCTGAATCCGATCCTAACATTATCGTTAATTAAGAAATTTAATCAGTCAACTGTTTTTATTTCTCGCCAAATTTTCCTCCATTTTTGAAATCAAACATATTTCATTAATAGCAAGCCATACGGCACTTATAATGAAAATCGTGATTGAACAATTGTAGATCTAAAACATAGATACGAAATTCAACTTCCAAATAGCTAATACTAATCTTACTGACGTTCGGCTCCGATTTCTTCGATGACTCTGCATATTTCCTTGATGACTCTGCATCTTTACCATTGACGGAGAACCTCACAACCCGTGCTATAACGATTTGAAAGTAGATCTTCATTCAACGTATTAGACCACACCAACTGAACAAAAACTCTAGAAAGAGACTAAAACCCTAAATAAGGGTACAATAAAACTCTAGAAAGAGACTAAAAACCCTAAATAAAGGTACAATAAAAACTCTTACAAAAGAAGAGACTAACTTTCTTTGCATAAACGTAAAACCAAACTAACAATTGAAGTAGAAATCAATCAAATTGGGGCTTACCATCGACAAAAGAATCGATGACAAATTTTCCTGCATTTAATCCTTGGTCTTTTGCCTTCTCCTTAACGATGATTGGTTTTTGCCTGTGTTAATGAGTTTTGTCCCCTCCATTTTCGTTTCTCCTATAAATAGGAGCCTCTGGCATAGTCTTTCAACACCCATAAAACACAACCCTATTTTCCTCTCTTCTTTCTCTTTTCTGGGTAAACAAATTTGCATCTTCCATACCCTTCGCCACGAGTGCACATGTCCAAGTAGGGACGAAGCCAGACATAAATGTTGAGGGGGACAATTATTATAATACTGCTATTGTGTCAAAATTTCCATACTATGGATATCCGAAAAAGCTTAATTTCAACTTAGATTGTAATGGAATTAAGTTAAATGTCTCAATAAACCTCATCTGCTTCTTTTCTATGGAGTATAAGGTGGGAAATGATTTCTAAATCTTGGGTCAATTGTAAAATTTAGGGGTAAAACTGTTACATCTGATTCCTCTGTATCCAACCTAGGTGGAACTTCAGAGTATTGATTTTGGTTTTGGTTTTCTATTATGTTAAAATAAATTATAAAATATATTTATACTTTAGGAAAGAGAAAAATGATACTTTACTAAATTGTAAATAATGTAATTTATTTACCAATAAATATATTTTTTTCTAATGCTACCTTAACTATCATATAATAAATAAATAAATATTTTTTTATTTCTTTTACTTCACTTTAATAAATAAACAAATTTTAGAATACTTATTTAATACACTTAAATTAATAATACTATAGGTTCAAGAACAAAATTTATTGATCTATTATTAATATTCTTAATTATTTTAATTATTTGCTATAGTTGCATATCATATATATATATATTTCTTTTTTTTTTTTGAAAAAGTGTGAAAATTAAATTCCAAAGAAAACTTGAATCAAATTACAACCTTAAACACACAATAATTCTATGTATCTCGTTTGTTTGAGAGTATTTCTAGTAAGTTATAGAGTCCTATCTCTAAGATGTTTTTTGATATCACAGTAAACAATGCCAAAATCTTTCCTGATATTCTTGAAAGTACTAGCATTCCTTGCAAGCCAGATGTTTGTAGATGTATGAAACTGCGACCGCATAAGTGATTTGCATGCTCTGACTTTTCCTTTTGAGATTTAGTAATTTTCTACCCCAATCGTTCCAGTTATCTGCGACAGGAAATGTGACCCAGCCAGTGATCAGTCCCCTTAGACTTCTGGCAAAATCGCAATCAAATAACAAGTGCTCTATTGTTTCATCATGGCGTTGGCAAAGGGGGCAGTGAAGTTGCATTGAAGGGATATGCAGTCTGGTTTTGACTTGCAATCTTCCATGCAGCACCATCCAGGCGCAGAACGAATGCCTAGGTGTATTGATTATATTCCATACAATTCTGGCCCATGGCCATTTTGTATGTTCACCTGTCAAATTATCATATCCTGTCTTGACTTTGTAACTACTTTGGGGATTGATTACGTTCTTGATTTTTTCCTTCACTGCACATAGTTTCTTGAAGTACCAACACATATCCCCCTTTGGTTGGTATTGCCTCCATTCTTGCCCTTTAATATATTTCTCATGGATCCATTTTACCCAAAGGCTCTCCTTGTGATCTGCTATGGCCATGACTTGCTTGTAAATTAGGGCTGTATTCCAAGTTCTCAGATCCCGTATACCCAATCCTCCCCCTGATTTTGCATATCATATATATATATATATAGGGTACAAAGGGTGATGATCGAAAAATTTATAATTGATTTTATTTAATTTTTTAAAAAAATCATGTAATATTAATGAGTACATTAATGTGTATGTTTATATTGATGACTCTTTTTTCTTTTCCCTTCTTTTTATGCACTATTCTTTTTTCTTTATTTTTTTAATAAGAAAACTATTCTTTTTTATTTTTCATTATTATTTTTTTTCATTCTTTTAAGAACATTAATAGTAGATTAGAAAGATAGTGGAAAAAATAGTGGGAGTATCCACATGAGAGTGGAATAACAATGGGTGTAACACTCTTTCTCCTCTTTTTTCTCTCTTTCTCTCTCTTCTTCTCCCTTCCCTTCCTATCTCTCTCCTCCCTTTTCCCTCCCATGTCACAGCTCACATTCCGCGCCTATCATGGAAACAAGCAATATGTATTATATGCTCTTGGAGCACATGCTCCACATCCTATGTGGCATCCAGGCGGCGTTAGGGTTTAGTATTTTCATTTTTATATTAAAAAAATTTCAATAACTGCCTCACCCACGTTTTATGAGCTAAATAAATTGTTCATTGCATTCCTTAATCTACAGGCCATAGCTCCATGTCCCCTCCCTCTTCTCTCTCCTCCTCCCAACCACCATCACCGCCGGCGATACCATCAACATCGTTGGTCTCTGAACACCATATTCACCGCGAAAGACTTCCTGCCATCATCAGTCATCCCCTTAACCAATCAATCATCTCCTTCTTCGCCGTCGTTGCAGACGAGGCAACCTTCGTTGCTGCCGTGGACACCGCCACGTCCCTTAACTACATAATCCCTCATCAAATTCTCCTCTTTGCCACGAATAGCTCCGTCAGGAACTCCAATGTTGACAAGCTACCATCATTCGTTCATTTCTTCCTTCTACCAAGGTGGTCAGAGCATCTTAGATCGACATAATGGTTGGCGGCAACATCATCAGCTTCCACTAATGGCGGAGAATAATAAGAAAGATCATGATGAACAACTATATGATTTCAGAAACTTATAGTTGTTCACTGACCGATTGATAGTTGTTCACTCCCTAATCCATAGTTGTTCACTCATCAATTCATGGTTGTTCACTCATTAATACATGGTTGTTCACTCACTGATTCATAGTTGTTCATTCACTAACGCATAGTTGTTCACAACCCGATTCATTGTTGTTCACTCACTAATATGTGGTTGTTCACTCACTAATACTGACTCCGTTTTTTCATCAGGTGATTCTTTTCCTTTTCTTTGGTAATATGTTTGTTCGCTCACTAATTCATGGTTGTTCATTGTAAATATTATGGGTTTCTTTTTTTTTTGTGTGTGAATTGATCCAAAGTCACTCATTGTTGAAATTCTCAGGAACAAGGCAATATGATAGAATATGGAGAATTGGAAAGGTAGAAGAATTGTTGAAGATTTGCTTTCTCCAATATACCTTCACCCAGAAAGCACATCTTCACCCAGAAAATCCAATCGACAACCATTGATTGAATTATGGTTGGAAGAAAAGAAAATGACGTGAAGAACAAGAAGGGAGGAGCAGAGTGTGGTGCCTAGAATTTAGGAACAAAAGGAAAGAAGCTGCTGTCAATTTAACAAATACAGAACCGTTGCATGTAACTGTTCAATTTCTTGTTAAAATAAAAAAAAATAAAAATTATATCTGACATGGCTGCCATGTCAGCTCCTGGAGCACACAATAATTTGCAGGAAACAAGGCTGTGAAATTTTCTACTCTTTCCAATCTAGCCACTCACAAAGCGACAACTCAGCTCTTCACTCTCTCTTGCCATGCTGCTGGGAGTGCTCTAAATATAACCTTGGTAATATTTTCAACAATATGTATGGTTTACTTGCGCCCCGTGCAACGCACAAGTCTAAGTACTAGTATATTTCTAAAAGAATATGAAAAGGAAGAAGGGAAAAGGCATGGGATGACAAAGTAAAATGGACAATGCCTTATTGAGTGTCGAACCCAAGACCTGCCTCTTAGATGACAATGGACTCTACCATCTGCCCCATAAATAAATTATGCTAACATGAGGTGCAGAATGTGTATTGATGTAGTGAAGGCAGGGGGCAATTGCCCCCTTTTCCCCCAATGTAGCTCCATCGTTGTGTCCAAGGGTCATCTAAGTTAACCTTGGGGAGCGACCAACAATTCCGATTGACACCAAGGTCGGGTCATAATCGCTTTCAAGGCAGTGATTGTTCTACGGCTAAGATTTTTGTATTTTCCCACAACCTTGATTCTTATTTTTTTCCAACAATTTGAAAGTGATTATATCAATGGATGCTCCACCAAAAACCCTCGCTGAAATCTACAAATTGAGCTTTTCGATGGAAAGAACTACAAACGATGGTCCCAAAAATTATTGTTTTGTCTTGAGCAATTAGAGATTGATTAATTATGTTTTGTCCTCATCTTATCTTGAGGAACCAGATGTGCCACCTCCACCTCCACAGAATGATTCTGAGCAAACTCCTATTGCCCCAAGAACTCCAGCTGTTCCATGATACGCCACAAGTGCACAGGGTATTGCGTAGTATATCAAGGCTGTTCTCTCGAGGACTTGCTCAGACTATGCACTAAACTATCTCACTACAAAGGGTGCTAGGTCGTCCAAAGGGTGTTTTTTTTTTGTTTTGCAAATTACCACACTAAAACTAAATAAGCAAACAAGGGATTTTAACAAATGATTAAAGTCGTTTAGGGGAGTTCACTCTAGTTAATTAATTGATTGGGTGTTACAGGTAGTATTAGTATTATTTGGGGTCTATAATCATTCTAAGGTCTATCACAACAATCTTTCGATCTGGGGTGAGTTGCGGTGATTAAACTAAACACATGTTCTCATGGCTATTTAATTCAATCAACAATAAGAATATATTATCTAACGACCCTAAGTATGAATACATTATTTCTACCTGCATTCTATACCTATTTAATCTTTGTCAATTAGATTCAAAATAACAATTTTTCGACATGATATTAAGAATCTAAACCAAGTAAAAGGCGATCAATCAATTACTATGACATATGAAATACAAAGATTAAACAAACTGAATTACTACTTCTGTAACGCCCTGGAAATTCACTTATAAACTTAACGGTCAAAGTCAAACGTTGACTAATATTAACAGCGGAAGTCTCCTTTTTTTTAATTTTTAATTGGGCGTTACTGCCGTATCCTCGGAGGAATACAAGGCAAAAAGGAAAGACTATATTACCCTTGATAATCCTTCGACGGTCCTACGAGCTCAAGTGTTAACAATTTAAACACGAAATAATTAAGGACGTAAAATAATACTCACGATGTAACAACAATTATAATCCGATTTTTCGGGGTTTTACATCATTACCCCCTTAAAAGAAGTTTCGTCCTCGAAACTTAAACTCAAAACCAATGGTCTGTCAGATGAAATTAACGGTGGCTTTACCCAAAAATCAGGGTTTTACATCATTACCCTCTTCAAAAGAGTTTCGTCCTCGAAACTCGATATATCTTATGCTCTTGATAGGTGCGGATACTTGATCTCATCTCCTCTTTGGTTCTCCAAATGACTTCAGTTGTGGAATGGTTCTCCCCTTGCACTTTTACTACAGGGACGATATTTCTTCGAAGTTGCTTCCCTCCATAATTTAGAATCTCCAACGGCGGCTCCTCATGGGTCGGGTCTTGCCTTAACCCCCGAATCCTCGTTGGGGTCTTTTTTTTGGTTCCAGACCCTCCTCGGGGCTTTATTCCATACCCTCCTCGGGGTTTAGTTCTTGCAGAGATGCTAGAGTCGGGAGCTCATAGCAATGGCAGCGATAAGCCATCCAACAGATGTAAAACAAACAAGCATGCATTCGCAACACGTAGTGAAACAAAGAAAGAGACACACATCCCATTCCCTCATCCTACACTCTTCACTCCGAACGTAGCTTCCTAAGCTCTAACTAAAAACCTAATAGACACTTAGGAGCTACCAGGTCGTAACCCAGAGCTCTGATACCATCCTGTAACGACCTGGAAATTCACTTATAAACTTAACGGTCAAAGTCAAACGTTGACTAACATTAACGGCGGAAGTCTCCTTTTTTTTTATTTTTAATTGGACGTTACTGCCGTATCCCCGGAGGAATACAAGGCAAAATGGAAAGACTATATTACCTTTGATAATCCTTCGACGGTCCTACGAGCTCAAGTGTTAACAATTTAAACACAAAATAATTAACGAACGTAAAATAATACTCACGATGTAATGACAATTATAATCCGATTTTCTGGGGTTTTACATCATTACCCCCTTAAAAGAAGTTTCGTCCTCGAAACTTAAACTCAAAACCCTAAATGTAACCTCCTCAAACTCCCCCTTTCTTTTCTCTGCTGATAACCACCGTCGTCACACACTCCAACCACCGCAAACCACCAGACTCTGTTCTTGCTTTGTCTTCGTCTCGCTCACTCACCCTCTGTTGGAAGTTGTGTGACGCCACCGTCACCGAGACCATCGTAGACCGTCTTCGACGTCGCTGCTCCACTCACGACCACCGAGCACAGCCCTCGTAACCACCGGAATTCGCTACACGTGCCTAACTCGGAGAAACAAACTGTTGTCGCTGTCGCCATTGTTACATCGTCATTTATTGCGAGCTTGCCGTTCTCTGACGACCCTCGCCGACGATGCTCCACCGTCCGACGCCGTGTAACGACCCGCCCTAAACCCGTATTAATTAAAATCCTTAATTACGGTAATTAGCTAATTCATGCTAATAAATTTCTTTTTTACTTTTACGTTATGATTATTATTATTTTTTTATGCGTGACAGGTCTCGGGCAAGGCGATGGCTAAATGAGTCAATTATAAGTCATCTCGTAATTAAAGTTACAAATAGACCTGGCAATTCTCGACCCGACCCAGAAACCCGACCCAAACCGACCCGGAAAAAGTGGGTTTTGAACACGAAATTCCAACCCGGGACCCGAAAATGTCCCGACCCAAAGAACCCGGTAAAAAACGGGTCAGGTCGGGTCAGGTTTGGGTCAACCCGTTGGGTCAGACACTTTAATTTTAAGTGTTTTGTCTACTTTGGCCTTGTGCAAAAAAATGGGCCGATTCCATGAAAATTAAGGCCCAAAAGTAAAATATTGGTTGGTTTTGGAAAGCTATGCGTAGAGAGATATACAAATGAAATAATCAAATAACAAATGACCAAAACAAAACCCTAACACTATCACTCACTCACTCTTTCAGTGAACCCTCAAACTCCTGCAGTCCCGCCTCTCTCCTCTCTTTCAGTAAAATAGTGTATTATTGTCAAAGGTCAAAGTTCAGTGCATTATTGTCCAATACATCAAAAGTTTAGAATATTAGCATCCCAAAACCCTATGTATTTCATAAGTATTGTTATTCGTGATTGTTGACGTAAACCGCATAATACTTGTAGACTTGAAGATTGTTAAATTTTGTCCATTAGGTGTATATTAATATGTCAATACAACTATGACATATCATGGTGGTCGAACTTGGAATGGAATGATACATTAAATAGGCGTCTTTGACTAATTATAATCAATTTTATTAGTTGTAAGTGACTGAGAAAAAGGGTGGTCATGACCCGTAAACCCGACCCAAACCGCCCGAAACCGGAATACACCCAACCCGTATTTACCCGAACCCGAAATACACCCGACCCGTTTTTACCCGAACTCAATATACGACCGACCCGTAACCCGCCCGCCCGCCCGTATTGACAGGTCTAGTTACAAATATTATTTTGAGTTTATGAATACTTTTACGATAAGTTATATAATTTATTTTATCGCTCTCAATTTTACGCTGGTAACCGAAGAAGGTTATATTAATTTTAATTTCCGTTTCGATTACGATTTATGTTATCCGACCTTCTTAATTACATGTTGTCGTTCAATTTATTTTATTGGTGTTATCCTACCAATTTATTTTATAGGGTTCAATACTAGTTAATTTTAACCAATTTAATTCCAAGAAATTTTATTTAGTGTTATGCTAGATTATTTTATCAAGTTTTATACCAATCAATTTTAGCTAGTTACTAGCAATTATTTTATCTGGCTTAGTTCTAATTATCTTTCATCTAGCCTAAATGATGATTAAATAGTTTAATTAAATTAAGAGGGTTATATATTCAAAGGGGAGGGGCGGTTAGTATGGGTTTATTTCTTTTTCATTTCAGAAAAACATCACAAGCACTCCTCTTCTCCTTCCTCCTCTGGCCAGCCGTGCACAGCCCCCTTTCTGGGCGTTTTCGTAGGCTACGTGTGGCGATCGGTGGTGGCCGAGTCCCCTCCAACACCTCTCTCTTGTTTTCTTCTCCAATTTATCTCTCAAGCGGTATATATTCAAAACCCTAACTCAACTCTTTATGTTTCAAATCTGATTTTCACTTCTAATTTGTGTTATTCTTGCTGTTCTTCATCTCTTTTATGTTTTTAAGCATGAATTTATGTTGTGGTTAAGTTAGGTTAATTAGAGTTTGAGATTTGGGTTGAATGCATGTAAATTTTGGGTGTTCTTGAAGAGTTCTTGATAGATTTATGATGAATGATGATTCAATCTTTGTGCATGTGAGTTTGTTGAAGGAATATTGAGTTTTGGGACTGATTATAAGTATTGGTTATGTTAATTAAGTGATTTTGTGCTTAGATGATATGAGTTGGTGAGAATTTGGTGAAGGAGTGCTAGTATAAGCACTGTTTCAAGTAGCATGATTTAATCCATGGTTGTATGTGAGATTTATGATGTTATTTGAGTAAGTTTTGAATGTTCATTTCTGGAAATATGATGAATGTTAGCTAGTTTGAAGTTTGGTTGTGAATTGGTATGATTTAGAGGCTTAAACAAACATTAGAAGTGGGATTAAGGACATTAAAGTTTCTGTTTGGGAATCTGACTTTTACAGAGGATTAAGAGTATGATTTTAGCCCAGATTTTTACTCCTTATGATAGTCCAATGTGTTAGCTAACTATAGGCTTTTGAATTTCGGGATTTCGATATGTATAGCCCGAGTTATAACCAAAACCGTGAAGGTGTACTGCTATATACGTTTTCTGGAGTCAGTAGCTAAATGCTACTTTTTCGTCCATTTGTAGACCTTGTTGGTTCTGGTGATAAACATAAAAGTTTTAGGTTACTCTTTAAGCTTTCCGGAAAGATAAGATTTGCGCCCATACGATAACGGGAGTGAAAGATATGAGGCCGTGATTAAGGGCTGTCAATTTAGTTTTCTGCCCAGAATATTATTTCCAATTTCTGGCTTTGGGGCCATAATTCAATCATTAAGGAGTTCTAATCAATGGGTGGATTGTATGTCAAGTTTAGGATAACCAAGATATGTATTCTAGGTTGCAAGTACGATCTTTTGGTGAGGATGGTTTTCTCCTAAAGGTGTAATTGTCTTCCTCGTCACTTGACGACATTTCCATTTAAGTTCAAAGAACACTTTGATTCCCACTTTAGTCTTCCATTTCTTGGTTTTCTGCTTCATAAATCTCATTGCCTAAGTTTATTCTATAATTGATAAGCTTTCCATGGTTTATTCCCAAGGTTTTGTACCAATTTCACCTCAATAGTTCAAACCGAATGTCTTAAATACCGTTTGAATCAACTTCTGTCCGGGCCATTTTACAGGCCCTTCTTTCCATTTTTAGACCTCGGTCATGTTGACAAAGTTGTAGATCATGATTTTCCCTATTCCGAGAAGTACTCGTTTGTTTAATTCCGAGTTTCCTAGCTAGAGTCATGTTAAAAACTTTATTTCTAAAAACCTGAAATTTTCCTTCTAATCTATTTCATTCTTAAATTCTTATTTTACTTAACATTTGTAACTCACTAAGAACCCTCTTTGGTTCTCAATTTCTACACTTCTTATTATAATTCCCAAGTCACCCAAGCCGTCCCGAGCTCGAGGCGCGCCACCAAGTTTTCCTACTTTCCAAGGTACGCAAATTGTCCAACTTTTAGCATTCAAGCACGTTACGATGCTTATTCATATCAATTTATATCATGATCTGTGTTATACATTACTATTTTCAAAAGTGGTCCCGCCATATTAGTATAATTCTAGCTAGTCACGTGAAGTGCTAGCCTTTATTCATCTATAGGGTGCTCCTGATCAGAGTGACCAGACCTGACCAGTGTCCGACTGCATAGCAGTCACCCAACCCAAACTCCAGATCGGTTTGGGGCGTGCGCGTGTTAAGTGCTTTGCACCAGATTGTAAGGGATGCCACTCTATTTTCTATGTATATATGAATATATATATATCATGTCTACTTCTATATGTTTATATCTATGCCAAATCCATTTAATACATGTTTAGCCCCGTCCCCGTTTTCAAAATGAATTTAATTGCAGATCAAACCGCTGAACGGTTTAACGTGTTGGAGGTTTGTGTACTGAGTGTTTCCCCACTCACTTTGCGTATGTTTTCAATGTTTTGTTTTTAGGTGGTCCGAGCTCCCAAAGTAAAGACAAGGATAAGCAGAGGTAGAACTTCCACGTGCAAGGTAGTCTAAAAGGGCGGATTTGGCCGACCCCGGTGGTCTTCATGGTTCCCAAGTTTAATTTGCTTTGGAGAAAGTTTAATATATATATATATATATATATATATATATATATATATATATATATATATTTCTTTGATGGGTGTATAAAGTGTAATATCTATGGTTTCGGTGATTGTTTATGTATGGGTTTAAGTGTAGCTCTCACTTGGTGGTTTATGTTTATGTTGGTGGTTTGTGTGCCTTGTCCCGAGTGGGGACGGCGGTAATGCCTCAGTACTTGTCTTTTCCGCTGCGCTAATCAGAGAGTTATGGCATGATTAAGGATAATCTTGTGGTTAAGGGTGTTGGGGTGTTACACGCCGCTGCTGTCGTGGACCCCGCTCTGATCGCCGCCGGTTTTGCCTAGTAAACCTTTACGTAAATCCCTAACCTTAATACCTTTCGTGGCTTAGTTCATCAGTGTCTTTATTATGGTTATTACTTTGTTACGAGTAAGTAGTATTTTTACTTGCAATCTGATTCTATGGTGTTTTATTCCTATAAGTCATGCTTTAATATGAATGCAATAAGTTTAAATCTTGTAGTTTAAATTAATATTGACGTAGCATATGCATGTGGTTAATAGAAAATTAAAGTACATCAGAATGTGTTTGATTAGCTTGGGGTAATTGTGATTAATGGGGTCCAATCCATCAAATTGTTTCTGTCATTACTTTTATCATGTTATGATTATTATTATTTGTTTAATTTGAGTTTATATGTTCCTATTGATTAAGGATGCTTGTGAGTGAGTTTAAATGTAGTATATTTTAGGTTTAAAAGTATTTCACAAAGAGGGAGTAAGTTTTGGAGAAATTTTTATTAAAACCACAAGTTTATGGTTATTATTATATAATAGCTTTTAAAAGGGTCTCGTTAAATCTTATGGTTTTACAAGTTAAATTATATTATGTTTAGTAAAGTTTCGATCTTTAATGCAAAATCGTATTGTTATTGATTATTATATTATAATACTTTACATTTATTATGAGTTTTAATCATTTTCTTTATTTAAAAATACTTCAAAATTGGTTTTGAATGGAAGTTTAGAATTCTTGCTCTATGTGTTATTATATAAAGTTTTGATGTCAAAAATTCAAGTTTTATGTCGACCTTTACGTTATGTTTTTAAGAAAATGTTACCTTGCAAATTTAATGTGTTTAAGTGAGAATTTTTGTTAGTTTATGTGTAAATCAACCTTAGTTGTGCTATGGGGGTGAAACGAGAAGTTGTCAACGCTAGTAGGCTGTTTAGAACCTCAATTTGGAGTCCCGGGATAGTATGGTTAGAACTAGGATCGAAAATCCCGAAGTAAAAACCCGATCAGTTTGGACAGATTTTATGAGTCGTACGATATCGGTCACCATTTATTATGTAGTTAATGTTTAGCTTTACCATTTGGTCTGGAAATACCTTAGAATGTTAGCTTTCATAGGAATTTTATGAATCGGGATTTTGAGGTGTATATTCTGAGTTACGACCCAAATAACGCACCTAAGTCAGAACTGGATAGGTTGTATAGTTGGCTGTTTTTGAGGACCTTAGGGTGTGTTTTAGGTCTCAGAGTCAACATAAGAGTTTTAGTAGACATCCTGAGGTTTCCAGAAAGTCTAAAACCAGACCCATCAGATGTCGGGAGATCAAGCTATGGTTCATTTTATTTGAGTGTTGAAATCTTTCCAGTTATTTTTGTGAATAAATGTGTTGTTATGTGTGAATTATTTATTTGATTGTAATATGCAAGTATTTGTAATATGTGATGGTTTAGAATATGTAGGATATGTTTAAAAATGTTAATTTATGAATGATGGGAACCTTATAGTGTTCCTAGGGGTGGGTTAGGAAGAAATTAGATTGCGTTAACTCCGTACGACACGTTTTAATTTTAGAAATTTCGTTTTTTTAGGCGCGTTGTATACCGTTCGATCTAGTGAGCTCAAGTGTGTTCTGAAGTAAGAAGAAAAATTTTCAGGTAATGTCTATGTCCTAATCCCCACTGGGATGCACTTTACATGTTTTATGGTTTTGATTATATTTTGAAATTTGCATCCCGAAAGGGGATTTTATGGTGAAAATTGACTGTCTGTTTTGGATGTCGAGTTATGTTCTTGAGTTGGTAAAATGTGGACAGTCGATTATGTGTGATTGGGAAATGGTTTTGGAAATTTGGGATTGGGATTGGATTGATTGAGTTTGGAATGGTGTGATATTAAACCGAACTAATAATTCAAATGAGACGTAAATGCGGGTTCGGGCAACGTCCCATAGACCAGGATCTGTTCCTGCAAGGAGGTTGTCAAGAGATCAGGGGATGCCCTGATATGGTTATGTGTTCGGGCAATGTCCCATAGACCAGGATCTGTTCCTGCAGGGAGGTTGTCAAGAGATTAGGGATGCCTGATAGGTGCTACTTCCCCGGGGTTAGTTTTATGCACGTGTGTAAAATGGATGGCCATCCGTATGATTGAGATTGTGATTGATTGAGAATGAGATTATGATATTGAGATATGATTATTGTGAAGTCTTGGACTTCGAGGGCCAAATAAGCAAGGTCCACCCGCTTAATAATTATGAAAGATGGGTATAGTTGGTTGGGAAAGAAAATAGTTTGTGAAAAGATTTGACTTGTTCACTTCTCCCCCAAAACTGAATTGAAATGGATTTTAAATTGTTTTAACGGTTAGGGGTAGACATTTTTGAGTCCTCCTCATGTTTTTAAATGTTTTGTTTTCAGGGGAAGAGTTATGTGATGGGAACAGGAACTATAAATGAGGACGACAAAGTTAGTTTGATAATAAGTTTAGTTTATGTTCTAGAGTTGAAGTTAGCAATGCTTAGTTTTTGTTGTTTCTAGAGTTAAAGTTTCTTTCGTTTATTAAATTGAAGTTATTAATGATTAGTTGTTAGTTTTCCTTTCTTGCCTTGTATTCCTTCGGGGATACGGCGGTAACGCCCAATTAAAAAGAAAAAAAGAGACTTCCGCTGTTATCGTTAGTAAACGTTTGACTTTGACCGTTAAGTTTATAAGTGAATTTCCAGGGCGTTACAACTTCATACTGAAATTAAACACCACAATTCAATAAGTTAGCATCGAGTTTGTCTCCTAAACAATTAAACTAACTGCTCATAATTGATAAAAGCGAACATAACAATAACAAAATCTAAACTGAAGACATAATGAAAATAGATAACTAAACGACAATCCGAAGAGTCAATTCCAATTCCCTTGTGTCACCAAAGTTGATCCTCCTCTTCTCCTCTTCGTGGTTGGTACTGGAAACTACTCGAAATTTAGGCTGAAACAGTTGATGAAAATTCCTTCTCCTCCCAAAAACTATTGCGCCCCCCTTTTATATGAGACGCGTTAGGGAGGAGGCGCTGGCTGTGCCTCTTCCCTTTGTGCTAAGGTTCAATCTTGGTGATGGGCGCGTTCATTTTTGGTGCTGGGCGAAGTTGGTTAGGTGTCGCGGGCCCCTTTTGGGCGCCGACCCTCTTTGATTTCGTGATGTTGGCCTCTTTGTCCTAGGCGTAGCTTGCGCCAGGGAGGACGCGACCAACTCTTGGATTTGGCGTGTAATTTAGGTTGGGCCAGTGTCCATTGTGGGTTGCATCTTCATCCAATACTTTTTTTATATTCATTTTTCTTGGTTTTTACTAGATTTTTCCATTGAATCTACAAAACTTACCAATCTCTAAAGATAAATGCAAATATGCGCGGTTAGTTGTGTACGTAGGCCCGCAAACCTCACTTTAGGATAATGTAGAACACTCCAACTCTCAATTATGTAAACATAGTGGTTTGACTCACTCAGACAAAAAGGAGTAACCTACCATAGGCTTAGTAAGAAACTCGCTCTCCATCGCTAGTATGCAATGCACAAATGACAATCAAGATGTCTTTGTAGGGTTGTAATGAAGCTTAAGTTAAAGGGAATGAGTGGTAATCATTTCGGTATAGAAGAGCTAAAAAGGCCATGCTTGGAGTTAATCTAACCAATTATTGTCTCTCAACTCACACACTTGCCAAGGAGGGCAAGACATTCACTTACTCCCTCTTCTCAGTTAGAAATCGAATCAAACCCCATAGTTAGGTCGGAAGCTTCCATAAAGTACAACAACTTCTCCTTTATCACCTGTTTTCTTTCAAATTCCTTCCCCCCGCTCCTTCCCTTTTTGGTAGGTGATCAAGGAGAAGAATAAACACACAACCATAGCTTCAACCTTAGCACATATCATAATGTAACATGCTAGGGAATCACAATTTAGACATTTATATAACCAATAGAACTAGGTCCCTTTGCGAACATGTACATAAACAACATAACCAAAGTGAATATCTCAGATCAGTTGGGGAATCTAAGTACCCCCAACTCAATTATGATAAAAACAACACCCCAACTTCCCAATTTCAATCCATAGCAACACCAAACCAATTTCTTCTCCCAAAATGACAAACACTCACAACATCCAAGCAAGACAAAAGGTAGAAAATTAAAATACGCCATGGCTTGTAATGTAAAGCAACATTTAATACATTTGACATTTTTTCCTAGACAACATTAATTCATTTTAGCTTATTCCAAGGCATCATTTAATAAATTTGACATTTTTTCTTTTTTTCCCCTCCCTCTTTTCACGTGTCCAGCCATGAAAAAAAAAAGAAAAAGTGCGAAATAATTGTAGCCATAGACTGAATGATTAAGGGTGTAGATTGATCATGCTTCTATGCTCACAAAATCCACCTCTCATTTTATCAATCCCCCCCCCCCACACACACTGTTGGAATTATTTCAAGAGTATAAGAAGTTTATATAGCATAAATAATCGTGTGGAACAAGTATAAGGATTATATATAAGATAAACATCAAGAATATGATTAACACGAATCCATAAGAAACCAACAGAGAGCAAGAAAAACCATTCTGGGCTCAACACGGACCGTGTTGTTCCAATACGGACCGTGTTGAATGCCAGAATGTGTTTTTAATGCTAACGGCTATATAATCTTGAGTATTAAATTTATAATATCAATATTAAGCTCGGTATTAAGATCCAACTGCTATATTATCATAACCAAGTCAAGGTCTTGATTTTCCATTAAGTACCTTAATTACACCTTTGACTAAGAGGTATGATTATGGTTGGATTAGGGTTGAATTCTCCTATAAATAGGAGACATTCCCAAGCCATTTGAGAGCATCACAAGCATCAATTCTTTCATTCTATAATCACATCCTCTCAAGTATAGACTGCAGCTATACTTAAGAGAATCAAGTGAGAAACCTATGTCTTGAGTGCAACAAGAGCTAAGTTTTGTCCCTCGGAACATTTACGGTATAGTAAATAGTTCTTAAGGAAAATGAGTTCGAAGCAATGACTCTTAGCGATATCCAAACAAGATAACCAGTGGTTATTAAGTCATATCTCCATCTTGTCATACATACCACAAGAAGATCAAGAAGCCAAGTCAAGTGAAGATGATGAAGATTCAAGTCGGTCAAACATCATTTTCCTAACAATCTTAAGAACTATTTTACGAGACAAGATTGGAGGAAACTAAGAGTACATTGGACATTTAAGATTCAAGAGGGATTACAAAGATAAGTAAGTTTAATGGTTAAAAGTTTATTAGTATCAATTTTTCATACAAGTTAATTAAGTTTTATTGAGTAAGTTTAATGGTTAAAAGTTTATTAATCATTTGTTTATCTATATGTGTTTAGATGAGAAATTGATACATAAGTGTTGCAATACAAGTACAAGATCTTGATGTTCATGATGGGAATTGTTGCTCGATTATGCAATGATGTTTATGTAACACCCCAGGTATATGGTTAAGTGTGACTTAAAGGGATTGAAATGACTACTTATATCACTAAGGTGCACCTTCTTTTATGGTAGCTCATCCATTGGGAACTCCTCAGTTAAGCATGCTTGGCTAGGAGTAGTCAAAGGATGGGTGACCTCCTGGGAAGTTTTCTCAGGCAGCGTGTGAGCGAGGACGAAGCACGCTGGAAAGACTCATGGTGATTTGTGGGGCCATTCAGCGATCCTTAACGCAATTATCGGTAATGTCTGCGGCCCGGGAGGGGCCGGGGCGTTACAGATAGTATCAGAGCCGACCCGCAAGCGTGAGCTGCGCTAGTGGACGGGAGAGCCATGGGCAGTCACCTAGCGGGGCAAAGATTCTGGAGTGTATTGTGACACAACGAGGACATTGTGCGTTTAAGTGGGGGTGATTGTAACGCCCCGGGTATATGGTTAAGTGTGGCTTAAAGGGATTGAAATGACTACTTATATCACCAAGGTGCCCCTTCTTTTATGGTAGCTCATCCATTGGGAACTCCTCAGTTAAGCGTGCTTGGCTGGGAGTAGTCAAAGGATGGGTGACCTCCTGGGAAGTTTTCTCAGGCAGCGTGTGAGCGAGGACGAAGTTCGCTGGAAAGACTCGTGGTGATTTGTGGGGCCAGTCAGCGATCCTTAATGCAGTTATCGGTAATGTCTGCGGCCCGAGAGGGGCCAGGGCGTTACAGTTTACATGGATTAAGGGCAAGGTAACAACAAGGCATTTATAAGGAGGTCAAAGGTAATTAATTTGTTGTTAATATTTGGTGGTTATATGCATATGCATTGACCATGTTTAAGTTGCCTCTTAATATTATCAAGTTAAACCAATGACATGAATGTGTTTTACTACCTTTGACATGTTTAATTGGTTTATAAGAATTGCCATAAGGATAAGTGTATTGAAATTCCATGATAAGGTAATTGTTGAAGGATGGTGCAAGAAAAAGTGAAAATAAATATTTATTTATATATTATTAAGTGCACCATTGAACATCTACATAAGTTACAAGTTTATTTTAGCCATATGTTTTAAGTTGGCTATGATATTAAGTTACATGGAAGTTTAATTTCATACTAGTAATAAGGATGAGGTTATTGTCATTAAAAAGATTCCTTGGTTGGATGTTTTAAGTTACAAGTTTTTAAGGTGTTTAATGTGGAATTTCATTGTAGCAAGATTATAATTTGCTTCTCATAATCTGAAATTTTCCATGTTTATTCACATGTTCAAATATCATTTAGTTTATTCCGCCTATTATCTTTTGATATTAATGTGAAGGATGAGTATAAGTGGACTAAACCTTTTTATTGATATCATGATTGGAAATTTGATTCCATGTTTATAAGTGATAGGTATGAGTAATTTCATGCTTAAAGTTTCGCCTATTGTTATTCAAGTATTGTTTAATAGCATGATTAACAAGTTAATTTTATGTTTAAGTTTGAAGCATGAAAAATAGAATATGAGTATTGACAAAAGTATTATGTTATATGTTGCTATGAAATTCTATTTGGTTATCTCAAGTTTATGATTCTATTCTCGATGATTGGAATAAGTTTATGCAATTGAAAGTCAAATATGAATTTGATTGTTAAGATAGGCTTTGCATACAAGTGTAATTTTTATGAGAATTATTTAAATGCATACAAGTGACTTGTTTATTGATTCAAGTTTTTTGAGAAGTCCATTATAAGTTATGTGTGCATCAAGGTTCAAATTTCTAATTATTATCATGAGTATATTCTTATTATGCTTATAAGTATTGTAATAAGAAAAATATAATAAGTTGTTATTTTACAAGTACATACGTGTGTGTATATATATATATATATATATATATATATATGTGGATAAGTTATTTGGCAACATTATGGGGTTATTATTAAGATGAAATAGCAAGTTTGTGTACAAGAAGCCATATAAGTAATTATATATGAGAAATCATATGGGAAATTGGATTCTAATAATACGAACTTTTGGCCATATAAGACTAATTAATAATACGAACTTTCGATTAGGTTCTGAATAATATGAACTTTGACCCCCTGTTGCCCCCAGTAACACGCCACCGAGTTAGGTTTATTTTGACTCGTCGGGAAATCTAGCTGGCGGTGGCGGCACGTTTTTTTTTAATGTTTGACCATGTCATGTCACCCATTGACTTAAAAAAAATTGCCACATCAGCACCCTCTCCCTTTCTCTCTCCTCTCTCTTTCCTCTCTCTCTCTCTCTCTCTCTCTCTCTCTCTCTCTCTCTCCCTCTCTCTCTCCTCTCTTCGTCATTCTCCTTTTTCCATATCTTCTTCTTCTTCTTCTTCTTCTTCTTCTTCTTCTTCTTCTTCTTCTTCTTCTTCTTCAATTCTCAATTCTTACCCACACCTGAATTCCCACCTTCCCCCCTTCATCAATTCTCAATTCTTACCCAGAAAAACCAGAAGAAGAAGAAGAAGAGGAAGAGATCACAATTTACAGAGCAAGAAAGAGAGATAGATAGAAAGTAGAAGTAAAGGAAGAATCATCAATAAGAAGAAGAATAAGAATGTCGTTCTCATTCTTCAAGGCTCGCCCGAAAACCCCACATGAGGTTGCCAGGGCTACCAAGGAATCCCTCTTGGCTCTCTACACACCCACTCTTATCTAAGATAAAGCTCTCGAAAAGGTCTTCTTTTTCTTCTCGATCCCATTTGATCTTTTGGGTTCATCTCATTTTTCTCAAAGATTCAACCTTTCATCTGTTTGAATTTTGGATTCGGATGGGAATTGTTGGTTCTTTGCATCTGGGTGTTCCCAATTTGTTCTCATTTGTGGAGTTTTCAATGGTTTGATGATTGGTTATAATTGAGTTTGTGCTGAGTGTTATCCAGTTGGAGATTAAAGTTGATTGCTTGCCCTATGAATTTGATTGGTTGAATGTTGATTGCTGCTACAACTTAGTGAGAATGCCATGTTAATTGAGTGGGTAGTTATGTAATCTCACTCTGAAACCATTTCCAACAGCTTAGTGAGAGTTCGTGATTGCGATGGTGGGTAGGAGAGAAAAGATGGAAGAAGAAGAAGAAGAAGAAGAAGAAGAAGGAGAATGACGAAGAGAGGAGAGAGAAAGAGAGAGAGAGAGAGAGAGAGAGAGAGAGAGGAAAGAGAGAGGAGAGAGAAAGGGAGTGGGTGCTGACGTGACAATTTTTTTAAGTCAATGGGTGACATAGCATGGTCAAACATTAAAAAAGCGTGCCGCCACCGCCACCTAGATTTCCCGACGAGTCAAAATAAACCTAACTCGGTGGCGTGTTATTGGGGGCAACAGGGGGTCAAAGTTCATATTATTCAGAACCTTATCGAAAGTTCGTATTATTAAGTCGATCTTATATGGCCAAAAGTTCATATTATTAAAATCCAATTTCTCAATTTATTTTGTACAAGTTTGTAAATGGCTAATATAATTTCCTATTGGAAATTTAAGAGTACACAAGTTAATAAGAAAGACAAAGGATTAATCATGTTTATATGATTAATGGTATGTATAAATTGAAGGTACATATACACAAGTTGTCTAGGCTATTTCAAAATATTATTAAGTATACATAATATGAATATTAGTATGGGAATTCATAATATGTATAAGTTTGACAAGAAAGCTTTTTATGCTTATGAGATGTTGCATAAGTAAGAACTCATGATTATTTCTAACAAGTTGAACCTATAAGATTATTTGGCTAATTGTCTTAGCTAATTATGCAAAGGAAATTTCATATGTTTTTGTTAAGTTGTTTGTACTAAGTTTAAGGCAAGTATGAAATTTAGTTAAATACTACCTCCGTTTTGTTTTATCTCTGGCCTAGGGAATTGTGGCAAAAACTTTGACCGTTAATATCTTAATTTGTATAATAATTCATCATACAAAATTGATATCATTAGATTCGTAATAAAAAATACTATTAAAAAAGTATAATATTATATTTTTTTATAAAAGTTTTATATTAGAAATTATTGATTAAAAATTGACACTGAAAACCGTAAATGACAGATAAAAAAGAACGGAGGGAGTATTGACTTTCATGCATATTTACAAGTGTTTTGCCATGCATGTGATTCATGTCTATGAATGCTTATAGAGTTTATATGATTTATTCAAGCATGCCAAGAGGACTTAAGTTTTGGTTTGTTTGATTAAAATAAGCATTTGACTTTATGTTGTTTATGGTATGACAAGTTTAAGAATAATCACTTGATCCTATAAGTGTTTAAGGCAATTTTGCTTGTTTTTTTCCTAAGTGCAAAATTGATTCATGTGATTATATGAGTATGTAAAATCATAAGTTGTTTATTTCCTTTTATTCATGGAAATGTAAGTAGGCAAGAACATGCTTTATTCTTGACAAGGAAATATGAGTGGAGTTTTATTCACTAATATTGTGTCTACAAATTTAATTATGCTAGTAAGTTTAAGTATGACATATTTTACTACATGCTAAATTAAGTAGTTGGAAGTCATGTACTTGCAACTATGTTTTTTGGCAATGCAAGTTATTCATAAGTGACATGGACATAAGTTTATCTACATGTTTGATTGATGTTTGCTTCTCATGTTATTCAATCATATTTTAATATGATAAGAGTTTATTAAGGTTTTATGTAAGTTCACTATAAGATAAATTTCGTAATGAAATAAGTGAATGGATAGCATAAGATATATGAGAAGATTTCATACTTTTGTATGGTTTATATGCCAATATGTTTATGTTTACATATATATGTATTCAATGAGTAATGGCACATAAAGCATCAAACATGATTAGATAAGTATAAGATTGAACATGATTACTCATGTGTTTTAATGTATTCATAAATATAAGTTGAATACATGTTTGTCCTTGTTAAAATTTTTCAAGTTTATAAGAGCATTTAGTAGGATATAAGGAAGTTTTTCATAAGGAATTATGCATACTTGCGATAGACTATAGTTCATGATTATGAAAATGGTTATTATTGAGGTTATACAAGTTCATAAAGTTTAATTTATGAGGTTTCCGGATAATCATGATTGAGAATGGTCTATGTTGTTTGCATAAGTTGAGTATGCATATATCAAGTTTATTTGCTACATAAGTAGTGTATAGTTTTTATACATTTGGTTATTTTAAATTCATGGTGATATGTCTTTATCAATGGATTTGGTAATGACAAAGTTTAAGCATTGTGTTTTAAGTCTTCATAGCTATATGCTTTGAAGGGTGGACTTAAACATAAAAGGAGAGCATACAACCATGGTAATGTGATGGTTTAATCATATACTTGGTAGTATACTCTACAACTCTACAAGATAATCATTCATGATTATGAATCATTGTTTATTCAATGAGTTAAAGTTATAAGTTCAAGTATGTAGCAAAGGATTTAGATGTAATGGTTTAATTACATATAAGTTGGAAATTCAATTTCCATATATATATATATATATATATATATATATATATATATATATATATATATATATATATATATATATATATATATATATATATCAAAGGTTAAGTGGTTTATCAAGTGCGAGGTTATTTTATTCACAAGTTTGTATCCATGGCTTTTTGGATGATAAGCATATAAGAGGATCCATATCAAGTTTATACATGGTATAGTGTGATTATATCCAAAAATAATATGATGGTTTATGCATATTATGGTGAGGATATTCTTATTAAGGCCATGGTAAAGAATCTTTAAGTAGCCTAAATATATTTATATATCTAGTGGACCTTGTTATTAGAGATGGGTTAAGTAGCCTAAATATCTACTACTTCACCACAATGACTCAACTTTACGAATTGGAATACCACCAATTTCTAAAGTTCAAATGAGTACGGAGTTGTCTAAAGTAGTAGGAAGCATCAATTTTATACATCTCAAGTTAAGTGATGCTTAATATCAGTAATGACAAGAGGTTGAGTGGTGACACTCTCAATAGACTTTGGGGAACCTAATTACAGGGGCGGTAAAATCCAAAGACTACCTATGTAAGTGTGATGTGTGGCCGCTGAAAAGAACTTAGGGCTAAAGTTCTGAAACACTTAAGGATAAGGACACAAGGCCGGATAACAGTGTCAAAGTACTAGCACTAAGATTTAAAAACAAACGTATGTGTATTACGAGTATAGTTGATAAATATAAATCCAAAAATCAAGGACATGCCTACTTTGTGATTTGGATTCAATTTTGGCTTGTATATACTAAGTGAAAAGTTCAATGAACAATCTACTTTTCATTATGCATATGTTTGTGGGTTTCTCGTGTGATTACAAGTTAAGGTATATCTCAAATGGCGGGGATGTTAACTCCTTAAGTAAGAGCATTTCAAGGGGTTTTATATACTCTTGAAATAGCGGGGGATTGTTGGAATTATTTCAAGAGTATAAGAAGTTTATATAGCATAAGTAATCGTGTTGAACAAGTATAAGGATCATATATAAGATAAACATCAAGAATATGATTAACATGAGTCTATAAGAGACCAACACGGTTCGTGTTGGTCTCCAGAGAGCAAGAAAAACCATTCTGGGCTCAACACGGATCGTGTTGAGGCAACACGGACCGTGTTGAACGCCAGAATGTGTTTTTAATGCTAACGACTATATAATCTTGAGTATTAAGTTTATAATATCAATATTAAGCTCGGTATTAAGATCCAACAGCTATATTATCATGACCAAGTCAAGGTCTTGATTCTCCATTAAGTACCTTCATTACACCTTTGACTAAGAGGTATGATTAGGGTTGGATTAGGGTGAAATTCTCCTATAAATAGGAGACATTCCCAAGCCATTTAAGAGCATCACAAGCATCAATTCTTTCATTCTATAATCACATCCTCTAAAGTATAGACTGCAGCTATACTTAAGAGAATCAAGTGAGAAACCTATGTCTTGAGTGCAACAACCCTCGGAACATTTACGGTATAGTAAATAGTTCTTAAGGAAAATGAGTTCAAAGCCATGTCTCTTAGCGATATCCAAACAAGTTAATGTGTGGTTATTAAGCCATATCTCCATCTTGTCATACATACCGCAAGAAGATCAAGAAGCCAAGTCAAGTGAAGATGATGAAGATTCAAGTCGGTCAAACATCATTTTCTCTACACACACACACTTCCCTTTGTTTTATTTTGTTCTCAGTTTGTTTTTCAATGATTCTTGTGAATCATATTAATAAGATAAAAATTTTATGATGTATTAGTAGACTATTACTTCAATTCTAGTTCCTCTATTTTTCAGTTGCCATAATTAAGCATATTCTATTATCTTCTTTTTTATTCTCCCACCCGATCCTCATTGGTCAAATAAAATGTCAATATATATTAGATGCACCCGGAGCATGTGCTCCAAATATTTATGAGTGAACAATCATATGAATCAGAGTGAACAATCATAATAATAAGAGTGAACAACCTAATACATATGAATGAACAATTATAGAATTTGGAGTACATGCTCCAGGAACACGTAATAAATTGCAGTAAAACGTGTATGAAAATGGATCCTTAGGATCAATAACAAATTTTAGTATAAAACCATCTCAAAAAAATTTATCGTGAGATAGACTCCTTATATGGTGATTTTTTAATATTTTACTATGATTAAATTGTAATATTACAATGATTTTTTTAATACAAATGTGGCTAATAATTTATTAGAAGGTGACTTTTATCACAGGATCAACTCAAATAAATTATTAGTTACCCCTGTATTCATAAATGACCATCACAAAATTATACATCTAAAGATAAATTTATGATGAGACGTATTACATAAGAATTACAGATAAAAGGCTCCGTTCTTTTATGTGGCTAGTATAGTGTGGTATGGTGCGCTGTGGTGGAATTTGAAAAAGTGTGGTGAAATGTGATGAGTTGTGGTAAGTTGTGGTAGGTGGAGTATGTGAGGAGAGATAACGTGAAAAATATAGGAGAAAAGTAAGGAGAAAGAAAAATGAAGATATATATTGATAATGATCATGGTTTGATGCGATGAGATGTGACCGAAATTAAAGAATATGGTTGGATATAGTACTGCAGCGCAACCCACCACATGGAAAACGAAACCTTAATTATGATTGTTTGACTTCGTGGAATATTTGAGAAAATGGACCCCGATGACGGCTAGAGTGTTCACGTGAACTTGGCCCGGTTTTAATTAGCATGTGTCCTAGTGTTGTATATCAACTTACTTTTATTTGAGGGATCCTTTGAAGTAGTCTATAATCAAGACACCCTTTCTCCATTTTTATTTGTTCAGATCGTCAAAATTGATAATAAAAAAAATTAAATTATACTCCCTCCGTTTCAAATTAATTGATGCAGTTAGAGTTTTCACTCATACTAATATATAACTATAATAATTACTGAATTTTAATTGCATTTGACTTTTCTCTCTCTAATAAATAATGTAAAATAATGGGTTTTTGGCTCAAATTATTCGTAGTTGGAGTCCATTGGTTGAAAATAATCCAAACTCACTTTTTGGCTGAAAATAATCCAAACTTTTAACCTATTTACTCGGACTAAACCAAAATTAATTTCCGGCGGCGGAATGCTGACTAGGCAACTTGAACACGTGTTTCTTTAATTGATTTTGGCTTTGAATTTTTTTTAAAAGCTTATGTAGATCCCAACTCATTTAAACTTATAACGACATGACAATGGATTAAAATAAAAACTCTTTAACATTATAAATTTAGTCTTCCAACCCCAAAAGTTTTGATGAGAGAAAAACACGTGTTCAAAAATATTAGTTTAAGTGAGTTGGGATCTACATAAGCTTTTAAAAAAAAAAATCAAAGCCAAAATCAATTAAAGAAACACGTGTTCATGCTGCCCAGTCAGCATTCCGTCGCCGGAAATCGATTTCGGTTTAGTCTGAGTAAATAGGTTAAAAGTTTGGATTGTTTTCAGCCAAAAAGTGAGTTTGGATTATTTTCAGCCAATAACCTCCGACTTCAGATTATTTTGAGCCAAAAACCCTAAAATAATTGAATTAGGTATTAAGAATATGAAAGTGACAATTATTTTGGAACAAAATAAGTTAGTTAAAGTGTCAATTAATATGGAATGGAGGGAGTAATAGTTATTCAAAAGGACACTCAATCACTCAATCTGACAATAAAGAGAATAACTCTAATCAAACCCATGTCTGTATTGAAATTAGACTTGATCAATGGGCCGGGGACCCGCCCGGCCCGAAAAGGTGCGGGTAAAATAACAGTTTTAGGTGGTGACCCGGCCCGGCCCGAAAAAGTCGGGGCCCCGAAGTATGGTCGAGCCGGGCTCGGGCCAAGGGTTTGTGACCGGACCCGATGACCTGACTAAAAGCATTAATTTTTTTAAAAAAAAATCCTAGATTAGGTTTTATTTTTTGTGACCCGATCCGACGACCCGACTAAACGCATTAGCTTTTTAAAAACAAATCATAGGTTAGGTTCTATTTTTTTGACCTGGCCCGGCCCGACGACCCAACTAAATACGTAAATTTTTATGTTTTTTGTATATTAAAAATTCATAGTATATAGTTGTTGGCCCGTTAACATGGCCCGTAGGGTCAGGGCTCAGGTTGAGGGTATTCGGGCCGGGTCGGGCTCGGACCAACAGGTCAGAAACTTCTGACCCCGCTCGGCCCGACTGTTATGGACTTGTTTTACCATATCCACAATAATCATAAATTTTTCATTATTTAAGATATTTTTTTTTTAATTCTTAGCACAAATTTTTTTAATATATATCCTCAATTTTAATAACTTGTTTGGTTACTATAATTTTAATGAATAAATTACTAATTCTAATTAGTTATATTTTTGGTACAAATTGTTGTTCGCTACATCATGTTTTTATAAATCAAAATACGTGATGAAAGTGCCAAATAAATTGTGAAATTATCTTAAATTATGCCATATTCTTTTGGATGGTAAGTAAAATTTTAGGTAATTCTTTTGGATGACCTGACTAAATGCATTAATTTTTTTAAAAAAAATCCTAGATTAGGTTTTATTTTTTGTGACCCGGTCCGATGACCCGACTAAACACAATAGCTTTTTAAAAAAAAATCATAGGTTAGGTTCTATTTTTTTGACCCGGCCCGGCCCAACCCGACCCGATGACCCGACTAAATACGTAAATTAAATGCGTAAATTTTTATGTTTTTTGTATATTAAAATATTCATAGTATATAGTTGTCGGCACGTTCACGTGACCCGTAGGGTCAGAGCTCGGGTCGAGGATATCTGGCCCGAATGTCGGGCCGGGTCGGGCTCGGGCCAACGGGTCAGAAACTTCCGATCCGGCCCAACTGCTATGGACTTATTTTACCATATCCACAATAATCATAAATTTTTCATCATTTAAGACATATTTTTTTTTATTATTAGCACAAAATTTATTAATATATATCCTCAATTTTTAATAACTTGTTTAGTTACTATAATTTTAATGAGTAAATTACTAATTCTAATTAGTTATATTTTTGGTACAAATTGTTGTTCGCTACATCATGTTTTTATAAATCAAAATACATGATGAAAGTGCCAAATAAATTGTGTCAAATTATCTTAAATTAGGTCATATTCTTTTGGATGGTAAGTAAAATTTTAGGAAATTTATATTTAAAATCGTTTATTCAACTCACAGAAGTTATTCAAAAATAAAAATGACAGGTGATATGACATTTACTTACTTCACTACTTCACTTACCCTACCTGACCTGACCCTACCTTACCTCCACATTGCCTATACTCAAAAATAGGGTTGGCAATGAGACGAGCGACTCGTGAACCAACTCGTGGGGAAGCTTGTAAAGCTCGGCTCGGAAGGAGCTCGAGCCTGCTCGGGCTCGTGTGGAAGGTGAGCCAAGCCGAGCCTGGACAAACTCGGCAAGCCTAGTAGGCTCGGTACAAAGTAGATTAGTAGGTTTTAGTGACAAGATATAATTATAATTATATTTTAATTTTTTAATCTTTATTTCCTTTGCAAAAAAAAAAGTACAAGCCCAATGAGCCGAGCCGAGCAACCGAGTCGAGCAAAGTCCCAACGAGCCGAGCACGAGCCTCACCATCTAAGGCTTTGCATACAAGTGTAATTTTTATGAGAATTATTTAAATGCATACAAGTGACTTGTTTATTGATTCAAGTTTTTTGAGAAGTCCATTATAAGTTATGTGTGCATCAAGGTTCAAATTTCTAATTATTATCATGAGTATATTCTTATTATGCTTATAAGTATTGTAATAAGAAAAACATAATAAGTTGTTATTTTACAAGTACATACGTATATATATATATATATATATATATATATATATATATATATATATATATATATATATATATATATATATATATATATATATATATATATATATATATATATATATATGTGGATAAGTTATTTGGCAACATTATGGGGTTATTATTAAGATGAAATAGCAAGTTTGTGTACAAGAAGCCATATAAGTAATTATATATGAGAAATCATATGGGAAATTGGATTCTAATAATACGAACTTTTGGCCATATAAGACTAATTAATAATACGAACTTTCGATTAGGTTCTGAATAATATGAGCTTTGACCCCCTGTTGCCCCCAGTAACACGCCACCGAGTTAGGTTTATTTTGACTCGTCGGGAAATCTAGCTGGCGGTGGCGGCACGTTTTTTTTTAATGTTTGACCATGCCATGTCACCCATTGACTTAAAAAAAATTGCCACATCAGCACCCTCTCCCTCTCTCTCTCTCTCTCTCTCTCTCTCTCTCTCTCCCTCTCTCTCTCCTCTCTCTCTCCTCTCTTCGTCATTCTCCTTTTTCCATATCTTCTTCTTCTTCTTCTTCTTCTTCTTCTTCTTCTTCTTCTTCTTCTTCAATTCTCAATTCTTACCCACACCTGAATTCCCACCTTCCCCCCTTCATCAATTCTCAATTCTTACCCAGAAAAACCAGAAGAAGTAGAAGAAGAGGAAGAGATCACAATTTACAGAGCAAGAAAGAGAGATAGATAGAAAGTAGAAGCAAAGGAAGAATCATCAATAAGAAGAAGAAGAAGAAGAATGTCGTTCTCATTCTTCAAGGCTCGCCCGAAAACCCCACATTAGGTTGCCAGGGCTACCAAGGAATCCCTCTTGGCTCTCTACACACCCACTCTTATCTAAGTTAAAGCCCTCGAAAAGGTCTTCTTTTTCTTCTCGATCCCATTTGATCTTTTGGGTTCATCTCATTTTTCTCAAAGATTCAACCTTTCATCTGTTTGAATTTTGGATTCGAATGGGAATCGTTGGTTCTTTGCATCTGGGTGTTCCCAATTTGTTCTCATTTGTGGAGTTTTCAATGGTTTGATGATTGGTTATAATTGAGTTTGTGCTGAGTGTTATCCAGTTGGAGATTAAAGTTGATTGCTTGCCCTATGAATTTGATTGGTTGAATGTTGATTGCTGCTACAACTTAGTGAGAATGCCATGTTAATTGAGTGGGTAGTTATGTAATCTCACTCTGAAACCATTTCCAACAGCTTAGTGAGAGTTCGTGATTGCGATGGTGGGTAGGAGAGAAAAGATGGAAGAAGAAGAAGAAGAAGAAGAAGAAGAAGAAGAAGGAGAATGACGAAGAGAGGAGAGAGAAAGAGAGAGAGAGAGAGAGAGAGAGGAAAGAGAGAGGAGAGAGAAAGGGAGTGGGTGCTGACGTGACAATTTTTTTAAGTCAATGGGTGACATAGCATGGTCAAACATTAAAAAAGCGTGCCGCCACCGCCACCTAGATTTCCCGACGAGTCAAAATAAACCTAACTCGGTGGCGTGTTATTGGGAGCAACAGGGGGTCAAAGTTCATATTATTCAGAACCTTATCGAAAGTTCGTATTATTAAGTCGATCTTATATGGCCAAAAGTTCATATTATTAAAATCCAATTTCCCAATTTATTTTGTACAAGTTTGTAAATGGCTAATATAATTTCCTATTGGAAATTTAAGAGTACACAAGTTAATAAGAAAGACAAAGGATTAATCATGTTTATATGATTAATCATGTTTAAAAAAAAAATCATAGGTTAGGTTCTATTTTTTTGACCCGGCCCGGCCCAACCCGACCCGATGACCCGACTAAATACGTAAATTAAATGCGTAAATTTTTATGTTTTTTGTATATTAAAATATTCATAGTATATAGTTGTCGGCCCGTTCACGTGACCCGTAGGGTCAGAGCTCGGGTCGAGGATATCTGGCCCGAATGTCGGGCCGGGTCGGGCTCGGGCCAACGGGTCAGAAACTTCCGATCCGGCCCAACTGCTATGGACTTATTTTACCATATCCACAATAATCATAAATTTTTCATCATTTAAGACATATTTTTTTTTATTATTAGCACAAAATTTATTAATATATATCCTCAATTTTTAATAACTTGTTTAGTTACTATAATTTTAATGAGTAAATTACTAATTCTAATTAGTTATATTTTTGGTACAAATTGTTGTTCGCTACATCATGTTTTTATAAATCAAAATACATGATGAAAGTGCCAAATAAATTGTGTCAAATTATCTTAAATTAGGTCATATTCTTTTGGATGGTAAGTAAAATTTTAGGAAATTTATATTTAAAATCGTTTATTCAACTCACAGAAGTTATTCAAAAATAAAAATGACAGGTGATATGACATTTACTTACTTCACTACTTCACTTACCCTACCTGACCTGACCCTACCTTACCTCCACATTGCCTATACTCAAAAATAGGGTTGGCAATGAGACGAGCCGGCTCGTGAACCAACTCGGCGGGAAGCTTGTAAAGCTCGGCTCGGAAGGAGCTCGAGCCTGCTCGGGCTCGTGTGGAAGGTGAGCCAAGCCGAGCCTGGACAAACTCGGCAAGCCTAGTAGGCTCGGTACAAAGTAGATTAGTAGGTTTTAGTGACAAGATATAATTATAATTATATTTTAATTTTTTAATCTTTATTTCCTTTGCAAAAAAAAAAAAAAAGTACAAGCCCAATGAGCCGAGCCGAGCAACCGAGTCGAGCAAAGTCCCAACGAGCCGAGCACGAGCCTCACCATCTAAGGCTTTGCATACAAGTGTAATTTTTATGAGAATTATTTAAATGCATACAAGTGACTTTTTTATACAACTTGTGTATATGTACCTTCAATTTATACATACCATTTAAGGCTCGGCGAGCCAAGAGCTGAGCTCGAGCATATGACCCAAGCAACGAGCCGAACTTCGAGCCTGCCAAGCTCGAGCTTGGCTCGGCTTGTTGCCAGCCCTACTCAAAAAACAAGGTCTAAACAAGTCTACATTATATTGTGTGTCAAATTATCTTAATTGCGTATGTAACTATTTTTTATGATTAATATAATAATTTATATTTTATTTATAATGATTAGTTAGCTTAAACAAATCTACATTATATTGTATTTCAAATAATCTTAATTAAAATTTAAAGTTACACTAATGCATAATCTAGTCGTTATACTAAAACAAGAGCTCCTAAGGAAAACCCAATCCTGAAAAAAGGATTTTGAGAGGTTTTATTTTTCCAAACCAAACGCCAAACCTATTAGTATTTTTCTTCAACAAAAGTATGAAATATTTTGCTTCTACCAAGACTTGAACCATGGTAGGGAAAATGAAAATTGAGGGTAGTTACTACTTGGCTATCACATTTTATAATAATTGTCAACTTTAAAAAAAAAAATCATACATATATGTTACAATAATATACAAATAAAACAATATTCATTAGTTTTTTTTATAAATAATATTCATTTGTTAGTCTTCTTTCCACCAAATTTACTAATCAAATATATCAATACTACAAATATAAAAATATATCAAAGTAAAATTTAAGAGATATTAAAATGTAATAATCTCATAAACAAACCTATATTATTATTCTATGGAACATAATGATAAATAAATAACTATTAAACTTTATTATAGTTTTAAACATGATTCTTAATTAATTTACCTAATCATCTTTTTTAGTTTTTTTCTCCTCTCATATTGGTCATTACAAAATAAAAATGTCACTAATGACGGAGCCCCTTTGGGGCAAAAGGGGGCACTTGCCCCCCTAACCCAGATAAAATTTCATATTAGTTAAATCTTGTGGCATATTGTTGCATAAATTCTTATTGATAGAATTGGAAATCATGTATGCTAATAATCTTGAGGTTCCACGTTCAAATCTTAATGTTACAGTATGGACAATTCTTACTTTTTGGAAACAAAACCAAAGGCTATCATATTTGTTGGATTCTCTTTTATTGTTGTTTTCATAATTTGTTATTGTTTCACATTATCATTATTGTTTTATTTTTAACCATTTTCTATGATAACTATATGCAATATATAATTTTATAATATATTTTTATAGTTCAAGCACAAATTATATAGAATGATGATGTATTAAATTATTTATTGTAATTTAACTCATGAAGTTAGAATATGTTATGTATTGTAGATTTTTGTAGTTATAAATTAAAAGTCTGTAACAACACTTGCATCACATAAAAACTCGTTATTACCATATCATTTTTTAATAATAATTGAATTTTTGTCAACTATTTATGAACTTAAATTGTTATTACATAATAATTCTATTGTATTTCTGACAATTATTTTGCAATTCCTAAATTTTCTAATTAATATAATTTATTATAAAAAATTTCAATTTAATATTTTACCACCTCGACATTAACTTCTGGCTTCGTCCCTGAATGTCACAAGCCATATATGTACGTTTTTGTATCCACGACCACATATTTCAAAACACTAGTATTAAAGAAATATTTACATTAAGTAAGTATATCATTATTACGATAATATAGTTTTTTCTAAGATATTAAAATAAAGTTATAATTTAGTACTAAAAATAAATTAGCTAAATTAATAAAATAAATTCATCGTGCATCACACGGGAAGTCAAAAGCTAGTTGCAAAATTAACAAAGTTAAACAGTACTCCCTCCGTTCCTCAATTTTAACTAACTTTTCATTTTCCATAATATTTCTCACTTAACAATTCCAATACAATATTAATAACAATTTTCTAAATACACCTTTTGCTTTTATCATTACTATATATATATATATATATATATATATATTTCAAGTCACTTTTTCCAATTACTTTTTCACAATTACCAATACAATATTTTTATATATATACAAAAAACCCACCACAACTTACCAATAACCCACCATAATTCCACCACACCATATCACAAGCCACCGCATAAAAGAACAGAGTCTTATTTTATTCATCGTTGGCCAAACTTTTGTGTCCAATTGCAATAAGTAATAAAAAAAAAACTCATTTAGCAAATTGACACTCCCTCGTTATTATTATACTCTGAAGTGTAAAAATGAATGGACGAACGCATTTTGCCTTGAAAATAATTGTGACAAAAAACATAAGAAGTGATTGAATTACATGATGAATTGTAGAGTACGTCCCCTTATCAGCTAAGAATAGGGATGGCAATGGGTCTTAAACCCTGTCCAGATCCGTTACCCCAGATCCATTTTTAAGGATATGAATCCATAAATTTTAGACTTAAAGGATATGGGTAAGGATATGGGTCTAATGGCCAAAAATGGATATAGGTCCAGGTCCAAGGGCAGGACTCAGATCCGTTATATTATATATATATATATATATATATATATATATATATATATATAATAAATTAATAAGTAAAATGAATTTAACATTTTAAGATATTGGAAACCCTAGTTTGTATTAACACTTTAGATTAATTTAATTCTTTTATTTTTTTTGTAATGTCAAATGTGAAGCACTGAAGCGAGAAAGTGAAAAAAATAACCTAGACTATTTTGGATTATTTTTGAGATTTTATGTTATAATTTGGGATTATATGACTACTTTGGATTAATTTAATTCTTTTATTTTTTTGTAATGTCAAATGTGAAGCACTGAAGCGAGAAAGTGAAAAAAAAACCCTAGACTACTTTGGATTATTTTTGAGATTTTATGTTGTAATTTGGGATTATATGACTACTTTGGATTATTTTTTAGATTTTAAGTTTGACATTTGTAGATTTTCGGCAAAAGTTTTGCGGGTTTGCTCTTAAGTATGCGGTAAAAGTTCAATTTAAATGTCAGTAAAGGATATGGGTAAATGAGTAAGGATATGGGTCCAGTAAAAAATATGGATAAGGATATAGATCGTTTCAGAAAATACCCAAAGGATATGGGTAAGGACATGGGTAAAGATATGAGTCCAACTAAAAATATAGGTAAGAATATTGATCCAGGTGGACCCTGCCCATATCCTGCCATTGCCATCCCTAGCTAAGAAACACTATAAAATAAAAGTAGCAATAAGAACCACCAAATGAATGGTCGAAAAAGGGTCATTGGTAAAAGCAGTTGATAATTGTTCTACACGATGACGACATGTCAACAAAAGTGTTTTAAATCGCAATCATATCATTCATATGAGTATTGAATGTACGTTGTTATTGAGTTGTCCTCATCAAAAATAAAGAAAATTTCAATCATAAATGTTATTCTAAGGCTTTATTTCGTGGAAGTATCATAGTTTTTAGAATCCAGTGATATTTTAAACAATTCAAGTATTTTTCACATGACATTTTGGAAAAATAATTTCCGAAATGGAAAACAAATGCATTTGTAAATGCTATAGACTTATTTTACCATATCTGGGTAAAATTTAGCAAATAATGGCTCTCAGATACCTCTTATTTTATGGGAATTATTTTAAGGGATCTATATTTGTAAAATACATTTAGACCATTTTTTTGTGCGATTGCTATGGTGTGAAAATGGTGTGGCGTGGTGAAATTGTGAAAAATGCGGTGGAGTGTGGAATGATACGGTGAAATTTGTGGAAAATGTGGCTGATGTGGCAGATGAAGAGTGAGTGTGAAAAGTAGAGGTAAAAAATGAGGAGAGAGAAAAGTGATATGATATTATTGGTAATGATTGTGGCAAAGTGTGGTATGGTATGATAAAGTGTAGAAGACTATTGAGTGGCATGGTGAGTTGTGATAGCGCACCTCACCGACAAAATAACATGACATAAATAAACAAATTTTGACTTATAACTAAAAAAAAGATTTTGAATTTTGAGTATGGAAGAGTAAGCTACTAAATAATACTATATCTGTCCTTATTTATTTGTCCTCTTAGACCCTGAAAATGTGTGTGATGGGATAAAATGAGATAGCTGAGATAAGGCAAGATAAGTGAAATAATTTTTAGAAATATACATCACATTAATTACATCATTTAAATATATAAATTTTTTACATATATGATTTATAACTTTAATAATGTGTTGTCACTTGTTAGTAAACCAAATCACATTAGTCATGTCACTTATCAAATATTATGAATTTTAAATATATATTATATGTAAGATAGGTAAGATGAGATAAAATAGCGTGGGAAATGAAGGATAAAATAGGAAATGTAGGATAAAATAAAATATTATATATATATATATATTTGGGTTTTTGGCTCAAAATAATCCAAAGTCAAAAGTGAATGGGTGAAAGTAATCCAAATTAACTTTTTGGCTGAGAATGTGCCAAACTTTTAACCTATTTACTCTAACTAAACCATAATTGAATTCCGACGTCGCAAAACTGACTTGGCGCCTTTGAAAAGTTCGGACTTGACTGAAAATAATATAAATGGACTGAATCAAATATTAACCCACTGCACCTTTGAAATTTTTAAGGACATTAAGTCAGTATGATGTAGGAATTCAATTATGATTTAGTCAAAGTAAATAGGTTAAAATTTTGACACATTCGCAACCAAAAAGTCAATTTCAATTATTTTGAGTCAAACTCTCTCTCTCTCTCTCTCTATATATATATATATATATATATATATATATATATATATATATATATATATATATATATATATATAGGGAATGGATCATGTAAGCATGCTCTTATGGTGAGCATATAAGCATGAGCCTTCTCAACCATTGGATGCTCATCTGATGGCGGATGTTTTTTAGGTAATTTAGATTATTTTTAGGAGCATATCATGTGAGTTTTCTCCACCCTAATCTTTCCTAATTGCTCTTTGTTATGGCATGCGTTAATTACAGGATTGAAGATCCCAAAAAAACAGAGAGACTAAACAGAATTCTGGCCAAATTTGGAGAGTTCGTTGGAAGAGAAAAACCGGCCATCATTATACATCGCCGTCCGCCCGAGAAGGACATCGTTACACTACCGGACGGTTTGTACTCCATAAGCGTGAAGGACAAATTTTGAAACTCAACTGCGGTGAGTTTCCGACGGTCGAGAACAACTCTAGTCAACGAGCGGCGGTCACCGACGCCAGAATTTTGTCCACTCTCATACTCTGTTTTTCGATGTTCTAACTCGAAGTTTTTGAGTGTAGGGTTACGAATGGAGCAAGCGGTTGAGGTGTCCAGATTAGGCGACGAGGGGAACGACTACCAAAAAGAAACTAGAAGGTTAGTGTTATTGATGTAGTTTGTGTGTTTGGGTTTTGTGTAATTACAAAAGTCAGATGTTCATGTGTGGTAAAAAATCAGTGGGCATGACACTGGTGACTGATTTGTTTTCGTGTTCGTATTTCTTGATATCAGTTTGTGTGAGCATAATTTAGATGTTCATAATGGCAAAAATCGAATTGGGGTAGCCATTGGTGAGCACGGTGGATGTTCTTTGTATGGCGGATGTTATGTTTTTCTGGTCTCCGATTCTTATTTTCTTCAATTATGAAATCTTGTGATTGTTCCCTATTAGTCTCCATCTTTGGTGTTGTACTTTCATGTATAATGGGAATGATTATAATGAAAACATGCCTGCATTTTCTATGTCTTTTTTTCTTCTTTGGGGGGATTTAATTATGCAGTCCCCTTCCTTGTTTATTCTTCTCTGACTTGGCGTTTACATGATGATCACTATGATACGATGACCTTAGAATTGAGCCTGGAATGGACATAAATTGAGTCTGGAATGGGCATCAATTGATTATGGGATGGACATTAGTAGTTAACTAATGAATTTGTGATCCCCATTTTAGGTCTTTGGTGGATGAATTAAGCAAGGTTCAGCACGTGACGGAATCGGTGGGCACGGTGTTGATCGAAATATCGTTCGGTGGGCACGGTGTTGATCGAATATGTGACGACCTCAGTAGCCCCCTCCCACCCCTTATTTCAGGGGGTTCTGATCCGGCAAGAGATGAGGTTGACGATGCATTGACCTACGCAAGCCCTCAGCTGGCACAGTCCATGCCTGTGGTACCTGACAAGACGGACTGCCCTCCTGTCCCTAGTCAACGACTGAAACGGAATGCTATCGGGGATATCAACACTGATGGTGAATTTCAATGCTAAATGCAATATCATAAGTTGACATGGTGAATGCGTGCGACAGACCATGTAGCCTTCTTCCACTTGTACTTGATGCTTCACACGCTTGGTCATGACTACAAGCACGTTTACAATTTCTATAGGCTGAGGGGCTGTTGGCGTTGAGAAGACGCTATTGTCATGACATGGTTATATACGAAGGCAACCGAGTTAAGGATCAAATTATGAAAATGGCGATGTAGTTGCATAAACACGCCCGTTTCCACCCCGGCGTGAGCCTTAGATGAAATGCAAGCGGGAATAGATGCATTGCTTTTGTTTTCCTATATCTTTTTTTTCTGGAAACAATTGAGATGTGTTCCTACATTATGTAGACACTATTTTTTCATTAAGGTGTAATGAAACCAAGAATAAGACATAAATATTTTTTTTTTATTATGAACACATAAGGTGTTTGAACATTATACGCAATGAAGTCATCGGTTTGTCAGTTGGATGTCCATAATAAAGTTACCAGCTTGAAAAAAGCTAATGTTCGATGGTGGTGAGTGCATGTTGAATCTGATGTCCATGTTAGGCATAATTGATGTCCATGTTTACATCCCTTCAATGAGCACATCAGAAAGCGTAATGTCCAGTATGAACCTAATGTTGTCCTTTTCCAATCTCACTGATGTCCATTCCAATTTTACTTTGATGTCCATTCTACAAAATATTGTTTACACAACATATTGTCCAATTGAGCCTTTTTTAGAGTTCCAACATTATGAATCACCTATGCTTGCATCAAACGTCTATTTCATTGAATGTTGATGACCATTCTCACTAAATGTGTTGTCCATCGGTGTATTAACAACTAACAAAAGAAATTCTTCCATTGTTGCAACAATATGAATCACATATGCTTGCATCAGATGTCCATTTCATCGAAAGTTGATGACCATTCTCACTAAATGTGTTCTCCATTAGTGTTTTTAACAACTAATAAAAGAAATTCATATAGCCCATCGTTGCAACAATATGAATCACATATGGTTGCATCAGATGTCCATTTCATTGAATGTTGATGACCATTCTCACTAAATGTGTTGTCCGTTAATGGTTTTAACAACTAATAAAAGAAATTCATATAGCCCATTGGTGCAACATTATGAATCACATATGTTTGCATCAGATGTCCATTTCATTGAATGTTGATGACCATTCCCACTAAATGTGTTGTCCATTGGTGTTTTTAACGCCTTAGACGACCCTGGACTCCTCGCAACTCTAATCCTCTTCTTCCCCGACCCTCCGGCCTCCGCCTCTGCCTCTTCCTCCATCTTCCGATCGAGCTCCGGGCAGGCGCAGGGCATTCTTCCGGCAAGGAAATTCTCGCAGACCATCATGGGGTCCCGCTTCCTGACACTATCGGCCAACGTCGGAGAATCGGAGGTCGTCAAAGGAGGAGGGGCGATTTCCGGGGGGGTGGGGTGGGGTGGGGAAGAGGTGGTCGTCGATGGGGAAGTCGAAGAGCTCAATCCACTTGAAGGAGGCAAGCGAGTCGTCGATCAACGGAGGGATCTCCATGGCCGGAGGAAGAAAGGAAGGAACCCTAGCAAGGCCTTCTCCTGGTCGTTAATGGAGGATTACATAGTGAAAAGTAAAGGAAGAAGAAGAAAAAGGGGTGGTTGGGAAAAACAGGAAGAAAGTAGCGTAGAAGGGAGGGAAGGGAGATAGTGATAAGTCAGAGATTCGGAGATGGTAGATTGGAAATCATCATCTCATTGGTGAGCCTCAAACAGAAAGAATGGGTCTGATTCCTCCCGTAATTAACGCATGGCATTACAATTAGGAAGGATTAGGGGGGGATTGTCACGTGCCCTGGTGGAAAAATAATCTAAATTCTCCAAAAAAAGGCAGTCATCCGATGGACATCTAATGGTGGAGATGGATCATGCTTACAATGCTCACCATAAGAGCATGCTTACATGATCTATTCCCATATATATATATATATATATATATATATATATATATATATATATATATATATATACACACACACACACACACACACACACACAAAGAGTGAGGGTGGTAATATATAAGATTTAATGAGGGCCGTAAAATTGCATATTTTTACTTTTTAAAGTTGCTATTGTTTTGGAAATGTATACTTTTAAATGCTATTGAATCTATTGACCATTCTAGGGAATAAGGTATAATGGTATATTAGGATGATGATACTTTGGTGTGTTCAGTAGATTTATTTAGATTTTTCATTTCTAGCTTTTTTATTTTTTGATTTTCTTAATCGTTTTTCTGTTATGGTTTTTTTTTTATCATTTAACCATTATAAGGTTCTTATAAAGAATATACACTATATTTATAATTCCTAATATGAATGTTCAGAAAGATATACATCAATGCTCATAAGTTATAAATCAGTATATGAATACTCATAAACCAGCACACGAATGTTCATAACCTCTGACACGAATGTTGATAACCTCTAACACGAATGTTGATAACTTTTTACTACAATTCTTATAAACCTCTAATACGAATGTTCATAACCTCCAATACGAATGTTCATAACCTGACATTTTTATTACAATTGCTCATAAACCAATATATAAATATTCACAAACCTAAATTGCAATTTTCATAAACCAGTATATGAATTCTCTTAAATACATCGCATTCAATATTTATAATTTCTAACGTGGATGTCCATAAATTTATACTACAATGTTCATAAATTTTAACTACAACGCTCATAAACATATCTCATAAACATATCTCATGCAATATTCATAATTCGCAACATGGACATTCATAAGCTATAACCACAATGCTTATAACATATTCCATGTAATGTTCATAAGTGGTATGCTCATAAATCTATACTATAATGCTTATAAACTATTTTTATTGAAAATGTACTTAAAAGTACGGAAAAAATTAAATTACAAAATAATAAAAAGAATATAATGCAAATTACAATGAAAATTTTTAAAAAAATAAATGAAAACATAATTGCATTGGATTAGAAGCTATGAGTCTAGAGGTGGCAAACGGGTCAGAACGGGTAGTTTTCGGGTTGGACATTTTGGTCTTTCCGTTATTTTGGGTCATTTCGGGTTACGGGTCGAAAACGGGTTTGTTACTGTTTGCATTAAATTTATTTACTGTTTGCACAGTATTTTTACTGTTTGAATAATATTTTTACTATTTGTCATAAAGTCTCACTGATTTGTATGTCTGCTGATTAATTTATTGTCGGCAAACGAATATTTTGTACGTTATTGTTTTAAATATCTTTATTCTTCGTCTGTTAAATATGTTATTTGTGAGTCTCTTAAATTTTTATTTGGTTCAAACCAAATTGAATATTCAAACATTTTTTCTAATAATGCTATTTGATCTTTAATTAAATTAAGGGTAGTTATATGAACACTAGATGGTAAGCATGCTAAATATAAATATTTAGATTTATTTAGATTTAACATTTCCATCATATAGCTTCTAGCAGTTAAATTAAAAGATGTCAAAAATTCCCATGCTTCTTGGACAATATAACATTTTAATTATGGTAAACTAAATGTTTGCCATGATATTATATCTCCATCTTTATTCATTTTAGTTGTTGATTGCATATTAATTTTTTGCGCAGGATGTATATAATTCAAACAATTTTTCTGCTATAAATAAAATTTTTGTAGAGAAAACTAAACATTGTTGTTTATTTTGAATTAAATATTTTATTAAACTTATTAATCCTTCTACATCATATATTCCAACTCCAATTTCAATTATAAATTCTTCTAAATTCATATTCAAAGTTCGTTTATAAACATATTTATCATATTGTTCATTCATTTTAGTGCTTTTTTATATATTCTCTTGGCTCTGACACCATCAATCACAAAGGTCTGACAACTTTTTGTAGAAAAAGGTTTAAAACTATTTCTTAGAGTGCAAATTAGAGAGTCTTATTAATTTTAACGACTTTAACTTTAACGTGATTTCTTTCAGCGATTTATATTGGTACTTGTAGAATAAAATAAACTGAATCTATAAATTTCAAGATAAATTTATACATTTCTTTTTCTGAAATATGGAGAGCCAGGAAATTGTTGAGCCTGCCGCCACGCCTTCTCTTCAGGACTTACTGGTCTTACTTCGGCGTTCTAACCTCACAATCTCTCTTTCTCTCAGAATTTGAAAGTTATAAAGATATCGGAAATTTATAAAAACAAACTTATTTTATTACTGCTTTCCCAAATGGGAAGAACTTAGAACATTTTTACAAAGCTTAAACACTCAAATATAGAAGAACTCTCAAACTTTCAAACACACTCTGCCCCTCCTCCTCTGATGCTTCTTTTATTTATAGATGGAGGATGATTAACACCACGTCACTACATGCGTCACATACTTGCAAATTACATCATTGCATACATCATTTTTGCTAAATATCTTCTTATTTTGATGACTCATCTGCATCTGTGTAGATATTGTCTCCAGGTGTGGGTATCCTGTAGCCTGATTTTGACTCTTCATAAATTTCAAATTATTGAATTTTTGTCTTCTTCATTTGCTAAAATAATCTGCATATTTTCCCTGCACTATGCTGCTGCTCTTGAATATTCCAGGTTCAAGATTTTGGTAAAACTCAAATATTGGGTCGTCGAAATGATTTGACTTGACTCCTTTTTTGGTGATAATAATCAGATCCATTTCTTTAGTACAGTAAAGTGTCTTGTATCCATCTCCAAAATATTTTCCGCTAAGATTTCTGACTGCAATAGCTTCGCTTCTTCTGTATTGTATTCCTGGTAAATTGAACTTGAATGGTTTGTAGGGTCTGAATAATGTTCCTTCAAGCTGGTATCCATCAGCTATATTTCCAACTTCAATCATGGATATAATTGGAAAAAGTTCCTTTGTAGTCTCATCTTTTTCTGGTGGGACTACAGAAAATTTTACGTGGATATCTCTCATGGTCATAGACCTGAAATCCATTATTTTTTCTATGATAATAGAAGGGAGCTTGGAAAGTTGGGTTAAATCTTTGTTTGGATATACAAGATCAAGGTATCCATATTTGTAGAATTGGTATATAATATTAGGGTCGGCTATTGTGGCTATAATTCTGGAAAGTTGGATTCTCCTGTGGTATAAAATAAATTTGGGAATCTGAAATTTTGGTGTAGGCAATCTCATTGATTTTTCTATATTCCACATAAAATAGATCATTGATATCTATTGGGGATATCCTTTAAATAATTCTTTCGCCTGTGATTTGAATAATAGGTCTTTGGGCTAGAGTTCTAGCTTGACGTATTAACATCTCTTTCTCTTTTTCAAGAGAGGGGTTTGATGCTTTTCCCTTGATAATATCTCGTTTAATATCATTCTGGGGTTCTTTTTTGATATTTGGCACTGGTGAAGAAGATGATCCTTCTTCTTTGATCCTTTGAGGTTGAGAAGAGGTTCCTTCTCATATAAGTTCTTTAGACACCTTGAAGATTTCTGCAACAATAGTCCTTACCTGTGCCATATCGAGTTTTATTCCTTGTATTTCGGATTCTAAACCTTGGATTCTTTTTTCTGCAATCTCGAAATATTCATTGATATCTAATCCAATATCCTCTATATGTTTTGCCAAACGATCTGGATTCATGATCGGAGATATTCTTCTTCTCTTGTGAGATAATCTGCAATAAAATTTGGGTATTGCTTAACGCCGCCCCCTTTTTACTATTGTCGCCCACCCAAAAGACGTTTTTGCCCCTCATATATTTCAACTCTCTTCCCTCTCCTCTCACTCTCCCCTCACTCTCCCCTCACTCTCCCCTCACTATCCCTAACATTCTCTCTCTAAAATTTTGATTTATTTTTGAAATTTAACCTAAAATGTCAAGAGAAGGTGATAATTCAAATTAAGAGGAAGAGGTTAGTTTGTAAAATTTAATTTTGAAAAAAATAAAAAAAAAAATTTCGGAAATTCGGCCGGTGCCGTGCCCAGAATGCCCGACGGCCGGCGGCGCCGTGCAGACTGTGCGGCAACCGCCATGGTGTTGCCGCACGTTCCGCACGGCACCGTCGCGGCGCCGCCGGCCGTCGGGCATTCTGGGCGGCGCACCGGCCGAATTTCCAGAAATTTTTATTTTTTTAAAAAAATTTTCAAAATATTTATAAAATGTTAATATTATTATTTATGTATAATATTTTAATATTATTTATTTATTTATTTATAATATTATTATTAAGGTAATCAATGTTGTTAATTATAATTATTATGTTAATTATGTTAAAATTATGTTAATTAATATTATTATAATAAGTTGTTTATAAGTATTGTTATTATTATTATAGTATGTTAATTATGCTAATTATTATTGTTAATTTTATTTATAATATTATTATTAAGGTAATCAATGTTGTTGATTACAATTATTATGTTGATTATGTTAAAATTGTGTTAATTAATATTATTATAATAAGTTGTTTGTAAGTATTGTTATTAATAATATTAAGTGTTGTTAATATTATTATTTATTTATTTATTTATAATATTATTATTAAAATAAATAATGTTGTTAATTATTATTATTATGTTAATTATGTTAAAATTATTGATATGTTGTTATTATTTATTTATTTATTTATAATATTATTATTATTATGTTAATTAATATTAGAATTTTATGTTAATTATTAATGTTAAAGCTATTATTATTATTAGGAATTCCTTGTATCCCAGTTATTATTAGTATAATAATAATTGTTTATATTGTTTGTAGGTTTTTTTTTGGAGGACTTTGGCGGGGACGGCGTTGATTATTCAACTCATTTTGTAACGCAAAATGTTTTTGAGAGTATTGAAGCATTGCAAGAATGGGCCAATGGAGTAGCTGCGGGCATAGGTTTTAGGTTTGTACGGGCTTCGTACAAGAGAAAAGATGCGGAGAGTCCGTTAAGGTGTTATTTGAAGTGTTGGAGGAACGAAAAATATCATGGGAAATTGAATGATCTCGATGATGCAACTTGTCGGAGTACGTCAACGAAGGCGTGCCAATGTAAATTCGCCATTGTTGCGTGGACTCGCAATGAAACGGAATGGCGAGTTTGTGTGTGTGACGGTGACTGGGGGAAGCACAATCATGCCTTCATCGTGTATGAGGAAGGGCATCGTCACGGACATCCATTAACTTCTGAAATGAAAGAACATGTCCGGGATATGACCAACACGGGGTGCACACCGGCCACAATATAAACGTCGCTGAAGATTAGGTTCCCTGCCTCTAAGATAAACGTGAAGCAAGTATACAACAAGCGAGCAAAGATGCCACCGAGGAAATGGATGGTAGGACGGCTGCGGGACAATGTCTGCACATGGCGAAACTCGGCGGGTACGTCTCATTTGTTGATTATGATAATGATGGCGAGCTTCGTCAGGTTTTTTTATGTCATCCTTACTCGTTGAAGTTGCTACGTACGTACTCGAATGTCATTCTCATTGACACAACGTACAAGACAAACAAGGCAAAGTGACCTTTATGTGAGCTGGTAGGCGTGACACCGACAAACCGCAACTTCCAGATTGCTTACTCGTTCATGCGAGACGAGAAGATGGAATCATATGAGTGGCTGATATGGAGGGTGCATGAATTGTTGGGTCCTGATGTTATTCCATCCGTGTTTGTGACGGACAAGCAGGATGCTTTGTTGGGGGATGTTGCCAAGGTTTACCCAAATGCGCACCAACTTTTGTGCGTGTGGCATATTGGGAATGATGTGGAGAACAAAGTAAACAAACTTACTGGGGGACCTAAGCTCGGACTCGGGCTTCATTTCAGACATCATTTCTGGAACGGTATTGTACATGCGAAGACTGTTGGAGATTTCAAGGTCAAGTGGAAAGACGTTGTTAACGCGTGGATTGGGCAAAACAAACCGATAGTTGATTATCTTATTGGGATGTGGCTGAGTCATAAAGAAAAATTTGTTTGTGCTTATACCGACAATGTACCTCACATGGGGAACACAGCGACTTCTAGAGTTGAGAGCCAACATTCTTCACTGAAGTATTATATCGGCAGTTCCAGAGGCACCTTCGATCGTGTGTTTGCGAAGATTCACCATCACTTGGAGAATCAACATACTGAGATTAAGTGGGAGCTTGAACAGTCAAGGAGCACGCACATGCATTTAGGTCCATCTCCATTTCTTTAAGAATTTGCACGGAAAAGTATCTCATCACGCATCGGACCTGTTGTCGTTTGAGCTCAATAAGATGCTGGCGATGAGGTATGAAGGAGAATGCTACTTATGCGATCACCTGGTGTCGAGAACCCACCTCCTCCCGTGCGCGTGTTCCATGATGGAAGTTTACGCAACTAGAGAGCCAATTCCGCTGACACGGATAAATATGTTTTGGAGACAACTGATAGTGATTGGCGATGGTGAAACTCCTTGCTCAAATGATGTTCTATTAGGTACAGACATAGAACAATTTGAGGAACTCGCTAAACAAGTTCGGGAGAGTGACCCAGCAGTTGTACGACACGTAAACAGTGTCCTCAATGGAGAGTTGAATCCCGACAGTCAGTATATTCCTGATCCGCAGACAAGCCCCCCATGCCCCGGGAGACCAAAGACTTCAAGATCAACGCGACGCAACCCCAGTGCGTTTGAGTACGGCCGAATATCGGTCCGGGGTAGCAAGACTACAATGAACTCCTCGAGGAAAAAGGGAACCAGTTCTTAATCAGTTGGGATGGGTTCAACAGGTGTGCATATCTTAATCTTTATAGCCGATGTTTAGGGTTTTCATAATGACTATATATTGTTGTTTATAACTTAAGATAATCTGATGCGCAGGTATCAACCGGATGTGTCAAGATCCGTTCCCGTTCGAGGACGCTTTGCCACATTTCATTCTGCGATACATCGTTGGATGGACGGATGTTGACGCTGATGGCAACTGTGGGTTCAGATGCGTAGCCGATGTAGAATTTGTGGTCAACTGCTAGGTGGTCAATGGGCACTGAGTTGCAGGCGAGTGAAAATGCATATGTTAATGCGGTTTTTAACAGCAAGGAGATGTTCCTTGAATCCTTCACAAGGATAAAAGGCCACTTGAAAGGGCCAGCCCCTTATGAACATTGGATGTCGGCTCCAAATGATTTATTTCCAGCTGCGACAGTGACGAATATTATGTGGATCTTCTTGTCAACACCTTATGGTCCACGATCACAGACAACTGAGCTATGCATATCAATAATACCCATACGAAGAGGGCCTAGACGTACGACACCTGTGAAAGTTCAGGGAATTGTGTGATACAACAACCACTTCATGCTTATCCATTTACGGGATGACTGCCCTCTACCGCCAATTCATATTGGATGGCAAGCAGCTAGAGACGTAACTGTTCAAGGTTGGGATGAGCCCTTCTATGCTCGTATTGATAGATGGCAGGCTATTAGGGCCGCTCAACGCCAATGATGGTTGTAGTTCTACCCTTGTGTATTTATGAATTGCTAATTATATTTATATTGAAACTCATGCAGTTAATTGGAACATGATCGTCAAACATAACACAAATTAACACAAATTAACACAAATTACTATCGAAACGCAATGTCACAGTTGATACAAAATCAGGTTATTTAGTAAACACAACACAAAATCAGTTAATTAGTTCAACACAAATTAACACTAAGTTTAGGGTACATTAAAAACAACGACATTGAAAAACATACTCTACTCCTCCTGCTCATCATCTTCCTGCTCGGGGACCTCGATATGCATCTGACGGCACCAACGCCCGTGCAAGTCGACCATTTCATCATACCACCCACGACTCACTAGCACTGTCTCTTCGTCCGGTTGGGGTGGATGCCTCCCTCGCTCCAATAGTGCGGCATAGATATAGGACCACTTTCATAAAAAATAAAACACAAAATAAAGAAGTTAGACCAAACATTATATAAACCATCCTAAACAAATCAGTTAAACAAAATATTAAATAATGCAGAAGGGTTTAGGGTACCTGTTCGAGCGACGGTTGATCATCGCCTGTCGATTGGTTGGCAGAGGCGTTGTTTATCAAAAAACTTGTGTGAATGTGCCGCAAACCAATCGTTGTAAGCGACATCCGCTTCCCACGGCACATGTTTCGTGCGTGGCACATCATTCACTGACATTTTGTTGTATATCGGAAACCCTGCCCAGTCAGCGCTGACGTCAGCATCCACAAATTCCACTTTGTAGGGGCCCTTCGCCGGTTGTTCCGCGCTCTTCGGTACCGACAATCTGCGTGGGATATGTTGTAGGTGCCCTAACTGACGGACGACGCGATCGGGCATGTACAGCTCAGTGATGTCGTATTACGAATGCCGCCCTTGTACAACGTCCTGCTGCATGACTTGTACGGGGTAGGACCGTACGGGGCCCAACTCACACGATCCGGCGTCAACGCATCCAAGGAGGCCCTCAATCGCCGTGCATCGAACTTCGGTGGCGGATGGGGAACCACCTGCTCGCGCGAGGCCCATCAACCGGCTGCTCCGCGTGTGGCCTAAAATCAGGAAAGTACTCGTAGATCCAGGCCTGCAAAAGGGTCAAACACCCAGCCATCTTGGCTGTCCCGGCCCTGCTCGCCATCCCTAACTGGCGGAAAAGGAACGCCAAGGTCACCATACCCCGAGCAATGCGATCAATGATAACGTCAGTGCTAGGCCACGGGTGCGGCCTAATTCTATCCCTCGATTTGTCCAAGAGGATAGTGTTTCCCAACATGCTCAACAACCACGCCCTTATCCTATGGGGAATGGGACAACTGGTCGATAAACTAATCGACCTCAAATGGGAGTCAGCTATGGCACCCTTATCATAAATGTTATCGGCCTTCAGCTCTGCTATTTCTTTTTAAAAAGTCACGGGCACGTACTGGTTAACCACTTCCCGAGGAAGTCCTTCAGGCATCAGGCCATCAACTGCAATACCCAATATATGTTGCACATCATGCAACATGATCGTCATTTCACCGAAGGGAAGGTGAAATGTGTTTGTGTCGGGTTGCCACCTCTCAACGAACACCGAGATCAACGTCATGTCGATGTGGTACATCAACTCCATCAAATTGGTTATTTGGATCCTTCCTAGTGTACCCTGGCATGCGGGATCCATCCTGGACTGTACTGACCTCAATTCCCTCAACGCATTCTTCTTCGTCACACAATCAAGAACAACATGGGGCGAATGCGGACCCTCCCATATTACCCGAGCAATGTGACCTCCAAAGCTCGGTATAACTGAGGGAATTGCAGGTCCCCCGGGCACGTTACCATCAATCTTCCAGGAGTTGTCGCCGCTTCGCCTCCTCTTCGGATATCTGCTACTGGACCCAACTTCACCAGTAGCAGAACTGCTTCCCTGCCCACCCTGTCGAATTGGGGCAAACTTCCCCGCTGCATCCCTCATCGGCATGTGTAGACCCCGAAAAAATCTGCCAATCTTTTCGCGGCGCTACTCAAAAGAGGAGTTCTCTTTTTTAAATTGGGAGCCGACTAGGATTGCTTATCCTTAATTAAAGGTTTAACTTTTAAGGACACTTTTAAGTTGACAAATTAGATTAGCCCGAAAACTCGATTTTATTAAAGAAAAGAAAAGATGGAAAGAAGAAAAAAAAAAAAGACAGATGAGAACTCGATGGAACCCGTCTGAGTTCCACGAGAACAAAACGAAAACAAGGCAACGAACCCAGACGGGTTCTTTGGAGAATGAGAAGGGGAAAACAGGGCTAGGAACCCATCTGGGTTCCTGCCTATGCTTTCGGTGAAAACAAGGAACCGTGCGGTTCCTTGTCAAGGGTTAAAAAAGGATTTTCGGGGAAAAAAAGTTAGAGTCGCCAGTTGAATTTAAGGATAAAACAACAAACCAATGAAAAATTAAGACTCCGGCCTACGAACCCAAAAACGGATTCGGGGGTAAGGTTATGGATTTGACAATAAAAATCATCAAACCCGCCTATTCAAACGAATAGACTCTACTAGAATTAAATTAAAGTGAAGGATTTGAAAAGAAAGGGGAGGAATTAAATAAATCTCATAGATCTATCATTAATGTCATGCAACAAACGAAAAGAAAGAAAATACAAAAGGACGTAGAATTACATTATGTACAATAATACAAAAAAAACTATGCTAACCTTAAAATAAAGCACGCAATGGAGGGAGAAGAGAAGAGGAATATACTAGTGTCAATACTCCCAGTATATTCCGGTGTGTTTTTTGTGGGTGATGAATGGTGGATATTTATAGGGGGGAATTAGGTTTAGGTTTAGGGTTTGGAGGCTAGGTTAAGCCGCGGCGCCGTGGGAATCAACAGGAAACCCAGACGGGTTCCTGGAAGGAAAACGGGCCTCGGGCCCAGGAACCCAGACGGGTTCTGTGGCGAGCCGAGCTCCGCCACTGAACCAGACGGTTCTGTGGTGTTGAGTGAGCTCGCCCACTGAACCTGTGTTCGGCATTTGGGCTTTGTATATTTTTTTGGAGTTTTCGGTGGAAAGAGGCTTGTGTGCCATTTATCAGTTAGCCTATTTTCTAAAACTAACACTAAAAAAAAGGAAATAAAACCGATACAAAATTCAGCGTCTACAGATAGCCCCCACTTTGATCGAGTTTGAGTAAAACGATGATCAAAGTAGTCTTGATGATCTTGGATATGAATCAGAAGCCTGTTCTGAAGCTGGTTGACGCTTGAAACTGGGTCCTGCGTCGATGTTGAGGTGTCGTTCATCGCATTGTGAAGGCCCTATGATGGCCCTTGTCGCATTGTGAAGGCCCGACAATGGCCCTCGTCGTGAAGGTCCGACGATAGCCGCTGTTGACGCTTGGAAGCTGGGTCCTGCGCCGATGTAGATATGATGTTCATCGCATTGTGAAGGCCCGATGATGGCCCTTGCCGCATTGTGAAGGCCCGGCAATGGCCCTTGTCGCATTGTGAAGGCCCGACAATGGCCCTCGTCGCATTGTGGCCCGACGATAGCCGCTGTTGACGCTTGGAAGCTGGGTCCTGCGCCGATGTCCATCGCATTGTGAAGGCCCGATGATGGCCCTTGCCGCATTGTGAAGGCCCGACAATGGCCCTTGCCGCATTGTGAAGGCCCGACAACGGCCCTCGTCGTATTGTGGCCCGACGATAGCCGCTGGCGCTGAAGGCTGGGTCTGCGCCGATGTAGTTGTGATATTCATCGCATTGTGAAGGCCCGATGATGGCCCATGCCGCATTGTGAAGGCGACAATGGCCGCCGTCGCGCATTGTGGCGGCGACGGCCTCGATAGCCGCTGTTGTATTGTGATATTCATCGCATTGTGAAGGCCTGATGATGGCCCTTGTCGCATTGTGAAGGCCCGACAATGGCCCTTGTCGCATTGTGAAGGCCCGACAATGGCCCTCGTCGCATTGTGGCCCGACGATAGCCGCTGTTGACGCTTGGAAGCTGGGTCCTGCGCCGATGTAGTTGTGATATTCATCGCATTGTGAAGGCCCGATGATGGCCCTTGTCGCATTGTGAAGGCCCGACAATGGCCCTTGTCGCATTGTGAAGGCCCGACAATGGCCGCCGTCGCATTGTGAAGGCCCGACGATGGCCGCCATCGCATTGTGAAGGCCCGATGATGGCCGCCATCGCATTGTGAAGGCCCGATGATGGCCGCTATCGTATTGTGAAGGCCCGACGCTGGCCCTTGTCGTATTGTGAAGGCCCAACAATGGCCGCCGTCGCATTGTAAAGGCCCGACGATGGCCGCCATCGCATTGTGAAGGCCCGATGATGGCCGTTGTTGATGAAGTGTCGTGCACTAGCCCGGCGACGGCTGATGTCACGTATTGTTAGGGCCTGATGACGGCCGCTAGCTTTCGTGCATTGTTATTTCGAAAGTAGGTTCGAGTTGAGCATAAAACCGCGTTGGGCTCAGAAACCACCTTGATCTCTTATTTCGGCCCAGAAATGCGTCTGAGCTTGCGAGATTGGGCGTTTTTGGCCCCAGGAACCCGTCTGGGTTGCGCCGTGTTGGGCTTGTTTTGGCCCAAAGAACCCGTCTGGGTTCTTGTTTATTGGGGCCTGTTTTTTGGGCCGAGGAGGCCGTCCAAGTTCGGCTTTCTTTTTTTTTCACGCAATTTGATAAGATAGGATAAGGGTGGATTTCCGGCCAATGCATGTCTTCCACAATCCGGATGTTGGGGCCTGCCGCTTGGACACTTGTGCGGTGTGTATTCACTAACTTTTCCTATAAAAAGGAGGCTCCTCTTCCCTCAAACTCACACCTCAAGCTTTCATTTGCATTCTCATAGCTTCTCTCTCTTCCTTGCATCCCTCTTTTCCCTTAAAAGCAACTTGTTTGCTAGTTAGGAAATAATGGTTAGGAAGGCTAGGAATCCGCCCGTTCAACCCCATGCGGTGAACTGGGCACATGAGATGTCTTCCCGGCGAGCATGGACTCCCCGGCCCGGTTGGGAACCGTCGGAATTGGTGCCCGAGCCATGGAACCATGTATGGCACAAGCATTCGCATGTCCGGGTAATGTCCTTTTCTTGATTTCGCTTTTGGTTTTTAGCTTAAATTTGCAAGTAGAAATGTTTGATTCCCACTTGTTGATTTAGCTAAATGTGATATGCATGCATCTTTTAAGTTGAACTCTTGGTTGCTTTAGCTTAAATTTGCAAGTAGAAATGTTTGATTCCCACTTGTTGATTTAGCTAAAAATCGGGCCGAAGTAGAAAAACCAGATTCACAATGTTGGTCACAAAAATTAGCGCTTGGCTGCCACTTTGAACTTGGGCTCAGCGATGTTGGGTTGACAAAATGGAGCCAGTACCCGTCTGGGTTCCCATGGTCATGGCTCCCTCTTTTTGTTCTTGCTCGTGAGCTGAGAAAATGGAGGGCGTAGGACGAGCCAGGAACCCGTCTGGGTTCGCATTGAGATGGACCAATCACCTTTTGTGCATGGGCCGAAAGTAGCGGGAAAAGAAGCCCATTGGAAGTGAGGAACCCGTCTGGGTTCCTTTGATTAGCCACTCTTTTATTTGCGTTTTTTTTGCATGTGGGCCGGAAAGATGGAGGCCCGCGGAGGAGATGAGGAACCCGTCTGGGTTCTTGACAAGCCACCTATCTTCTATCATTTGTGTGTGGGCCGAAAGGTGAGGGGAAGCCCACAGAGGAGAACCTGTCTGGGTTCTTTCATGACATGGGCTGAGGGAAGTTGGAGCAAGGTCCAAGGGGCCCAAAAAGCATTGGGCTTTTTTTGTATCTTAGACTGTTTTGATTCTTTGTCCATGCCGCATAGCCCCCAGTTTAGTGGGAGTTTGATCTAACTCTGGCTAAACCGGGGATTAATCGATCGTTGCTATAACGACATGCTCTTTTTGAATCCTTCTATCGTGAATTTTCAGGAAGATTCCCTTAGAACAGGAGGCAATATGCGGAAGCCGATCAAGGTTGTGGAGCATTTTGCGGAGGATCACTGGGCACTCACTCTTTTGGAAGAGTCGGGGTTCGATCTCTTTTGGAAATGTGTCAAGGCATGGGAGCCTTGTACACCACGAGTGATGGAGCGCGCGCTCGCGGAAAGATTTTGGGATTCTACCAACACCTTCCACCTCCCTGTGGGAGAAATGTCCATAACCCCTGTGGATTTTGTGATGATTACAGGGTTGCGTTGGGGTGGTCAAGATGTTGAATTCGACCCCGTCATACCCGATCAAGTGATGGAGCTGCTAGAACCCGTGCTTGAAAGGCGTGGATTCGGCCGGAAGATGAAACTCTCTTATGGCTCCTTTGAAGAGGTAATCCTTTCCGCCGATTTTGCTCATATGGATGAGTTTCAGCGCCGTTTTATTTTTCTAGCATACTTCATCTCTGCTACTATGTTCGCCAATCGAGGAGACGATGTTTACTTGACTTGGATGAAGAATCTCCTCGATTTGGAACAAGTCATCCATCGGAATTGGGCTAAAGCCGCCTATGCCAACTTCATCCACAAGCCGCGACGGTGTTCGTCCAGATCGATGTGGATCCGTTCTTTGCGCCGGAGAGCCCGAAGGAAATGAGTGGTCCGAGCATGTGGAAGGTGCTCGAGGTAACTTTCGAGACGCTTCTCTTTTACATGCAATCTCTTTTCTTGTAGCTGTGGAATATTAATATTCTTGCAGGTATGGGGATACGAGTATATTAAGGGGTTCACCATCCCTACTCGCCATGCTAAAACTGTGCCGGCTGCAGAACGGTGGCACAAGGACTATCTTGGGCGTAAGAAAAAGCCTTTTGGAAGCTTGGATGAGCTGCGCCGCACCTTAGATCACCTTGAAGAGGTTAGGCTTGCAACTTTCATGTAATCTCTTTATTCTATGCCTTCTATTTCCTGGGTGCCCACATTCCCTTTCTTTACAGGGTGATGTCAATTGGGATGCTTGGGTCGACTTTGAGATGCCGCAGGATTTCATTCCCTCGCGAACGCAGTCAGAGATGGTAACTGCGCTTGATTATGGAGAGCCCATCCGTTGGGTCCGAGTCTTGGCGAGAGGCTTACAAGGCAAACTCTTGGCCAAGAAAGATGGATAATACCATCTGACCCCCCTGAGACTATGAATGATCCACGAGCCTTGCATGCCGAAGCTTTCGCTGCAGCTAGGGGAGGTTCTTGGTATACCAATCATGCATCGCTGGCATCGCCCGCCCAATTCTGGGAGGAATGGGAACAGTATCAAGACCGTCTGGCATTCAGAAAGGTAGAGAAGAAGAACTCCATTTATTCTTTTCATGTCCCTTCTATTATCGCTAACACGACCAACTCTTTGTTTGTTGCTTGGGGCCCTATGCGAGGATGACGAGAAGAGCCAGAGTAACTCTGGGGACACAGTTTGTGGCTACCCAAGGGCGACTAGCGAGGACATCAAACCGGAATTAGAGAAGATCCTGGGAAAGCCGGTAGGTGATTCCCCTTTTTCCTTGCTCAGTTGTAATTTGCTCAAACTTTGACCAATTTTCCTTATTCTGTGCAGTGGCGATGGAAACAAGCGAAAGGCTTTCTCAAGAATTACTTCACACTTAAATGGGCTCGCGAGAAAGACCTTGCAGGTTCTGTGGTCGGGGACGCAGACGTGGATGATGATGCACAGTCTCGTCCTGTGGATCCTCCTCGCCATTCAGATGTGCACGTGCCTCGTGGCCGGTCGGAGCAGAGGGACCCTCCTCGACATTCTTCCTTCATGGCTGACGCGAGGCGGTCTTATGGGGGTGACGGTGCTCTTCGGAGGCACGGGGAGAGGAGCAGGCGGAGCACGGGCGCGCCGGCTCACGATGACCGTGGGAAAGGCATCTTACTTGAGGATAGTCATTCAACCAGTTCCCACTACGGAGACACGGATTTTGGCCACGACTTTCAGCGGTCTGTGGAGAACAGCATATCCTCCATGTCTTTGGGTGAGCAGGGGCATCAGGTGCGGTCTCATGATCATGGGAATTCTCGCCGTGGTGGAGACGTGTTCCGAGTCTAGTGCTGTTGGTGGAGCTGTGTGCGGTGAGCAAGAAGGCATTTCACTGCATTTGGGTACTCCTTCAGAATCTCATCATTCGGGGTCTAGGCGCCAACCCTCTCATCCTTCGCCTCAGTACCCTTATAGAATGCCTGGGTATGTTCCTGCGTCTCTGACCGACCGTGGATTTGGGTTTTGCACTTCCGCTGCGGTCGATCCCACCGTGGTGCTTCGCAGATGACTCGGTGCATCTATGGGGTATAACCGTGCCCTCGCGATGACGCCTCATCGCTTCCGTCTCAACCGGTTGTTCCCGCATTCCTTCGCAAGGGGGTTTGGAGCGACCTCGATCGTCTGACGGGGAACGCAAACTCGGGAATGGTCGGGATGGCCCGAGCCCGTAGTAAGAACTTCGCCGCTCCACGGGGTGGCACGAGGTAATCAAGAGTGGCAGGTTCCAGAACACTCTTGGCTTAATGCAGGCGATACCGAAGTGTTGCATTTGTCTGGCTCGGGTGGTGATACTGAGGTGGTAGATTCCTCTTACTACCGGTGGGACACTTACTTTGGATCTGGCGGGAGTGGGGCCCATGGAGCTGATAGCGCTAGTGGTGGCGGCGACACAGAAGTCTGGCGTGATGACGACTGAGAATGACGTGCCTGCAGAATTCTTACGCTATGCTATGCATGACTCTTTGCTATGTACTTAGGACAATGTGATACAACAATGTACTAAAGCTATTCTAATGCATTTATGTCTTTATGTGCGAGTGCAGACTATTGATGCAATGTTTATGCAAGGATGATGTTATGCAATGCAGTTATGACTTTCTATATACTACTGAAATAACCTGGGACAAAGAATTTTCGATCAACACAAAGTCAAACAAGCAAGCACAAAGATTAATCTGGACAAAATCAAAACTCAGTTCGAAAGAGAAATAGAAAGAAGTTTTCGAAACTTAAGGGAGAGAACAAGTAACTCAGAGGCATAAGTCTGCCAACAGTTCGAAGAATAATGCAAATATGCGCGGTTGGTTATGGACGTAAGCTAGCCAGAAAGAGCAAAACTCTCATAGGAAAGAATGAACACTCAAACACTCGATTTTGAATATGTATGTGGGTTTCTCTCATACTCAAACCAATAGAAGCAGACTACCATAAGCTTGGTAAGAACCTCGCTCTCCACTACTGGTATGCAATGCACAAGTGACAATCAAAAGGACTTTTTCGGGTTGTAACGGGGCATAGGCTAGGGTAAGGAGGGGTAAAATTTGGGAATGAGGAGTTAAAAGCCATGCTTGGATTGATTTTCAATGAAATCTTCTAAAACTCTTCTCCTCACTTAACGTATAAAACATCTCAATCGAAAGCAACCGAGTCAAAGTTTTATGGACTTTAAGTTGAATCTCCCTAACCACCCTTTTATTTTTTTAAACTCTTTTTTTTTTGATTTTTTTTTATCCCTTTTTTATTTTTTTATTTTTTTTGTTTTTGGGTGATCGGGGAGGAGAAACTTCTATTACGACTTTGACTTTGAATAGCATAACCACATTGGCTCAAGATATGGGACTTTCAGATTCTCCCAAGCTTCATATTTCGCTCACACGAAAGCAGTTGTTCCTTCCAAAAATGACAGACTCTCTTCCAACCCAGCGTTCTTTCCAGAAATGACAGACTCTCTTCCAACCAAGCAAGGCTCAAGGGGTATTGGATATCATAGGCTAAGGCTTGTACTGTCAGGGTTCAATGATGAAAAAAAAGATGAACAAAGGCTAGGCGGGGCAAAAAGAACGGTAAATACAATGTAGGGAAGGCTATTTGGCTATGTAGCTTTAAAAAATAAAATCGAATGCCTCAATCACTTTGTCACAGCGTGCAATGCAAACATGTAGTCTCAAGCAAGATGCAAAACAAGTTCTAGAGATGCAACTAATGGGTGAGTCGCTTAGGGAATCATGGAATTGATGAAAATGATCAAATCAAATTTAGGCAATGTGGACTCACGGGATAGGCTCAATCAACTGTGCTTAGCCCAAAGATTTGCGGCACGCACATTTATACCTTCTAAGATAGTCAAAGCAGCCAGATACGTCTTCTATAACTTGTCTCAAAATCAGAAGGTTTGGAGAAAAGGTTTTGAAAACTTTCGAGATCTCATCCAGATTTTTCTAAGTGAAGCAAGTTAAGCAGGAAAAAAGGTCGATTTTTAGAAAAGGTCATTGAACTTTTTTGTTTTTTTATTTTTTTGCTTCTTTTTTTAAACCTATGACTAAAGCGACATGATGCTCATGCGACACAAAATCGACCTACATGATGGGAGGCGAACTCATGCAACACAAAATCGACCTACATGGTGGGATCGTTCCCACTTCCCCAACGAAAAAGATAAAAAAGAAAGAAAAGAAAATTAAGCCTTATAAGTAAATTCGAGCAGCGGTTTGGGGCTAGCGAAGACGCATAATTAACTCGAGGACCCATATCGCAACCATAATCGGGCCCAAAGGAAGATTGTCCGAGTTGAGAGCCCAAAAGGAGCTGTGGCCTACAGCAGATGGGCCGAGGAAAGGAACACAATGGCCCAGAACCCGTCTGGGGTCTTGGCATGGAAATGGTGCTACAAAGGGACCCAGAAACCCGTCTGGGTTCCTGGCTTGGGAATCAATGTGGTATCAGGCCCAAGGAACCCGTCTGAGTTCGTTGCTTGGAAATAAGACTCCAATGGCTCGAATGAGTCTTCTGTCGGTGGCCATAAGACGGTGGAACCCGTTTGGCCATTGCAATAAGACGGTGGAACCCGTCTGGGTTCCACTATAAATTCATCTCCTCCTCGTACCTTCGTCATTCAACCTCTGAGCCTCCAAATCATTCAGTGATCCGTCTGAGTTCCTCGTCATTGCATCAAATTCATCCCATCTCCTCTCATCTCATGGCGTTCGAAAAGAAGTTGGCCACTTGGATAAGTACCCTGTCCAAAGAGGAAAAGAAAGAATTGGGGCGGTATAAGTTGACATCCTTGCTGAGTCTGAGACAAGTGACGATAGATTGGGATTTTCTGCGCGCTGCTGAGACCTTCTGGGACAAAGAACTCCACGCATATAGATTCGACATGCAAGAACTGATTCCCTTGCCTGAAGAATGGTCTGCTATCCTTGGGACCAATCATTATGCACCATCAGTGATGCCTCCTCTTGCTACTGACGTGAGGAAGGAATACCAGGAGTTGTTATGCCTTCACCCTAGGGTACTTGGAAGTATGATAATAGGCGATATGGTGCACTTCCAAACCGTAGTGGAGTACTTCCAGGCTCCCGAGACCTTAGAGTATGGGCCCGTGGTGCGTGTGAGAGCTCTTGTACTATGCACATTAGGAGAGTTACGCTTTTACCATGGCGGCAAAGGGCGGGTCCGCGAATCTGATCCATGTGGTGGAGGATATGGCCCGCGGCTACAACCCTGTACCGATAATATTGGGAGAAACGCTAATGTGCTTAGATGATTCGAACCCGGAACATGATTACCGCGGCAGTCACTTGATTTTGTATACAAGAACCGCAGGTTCTTTGTTTGGTTACCCTTTTCTTATGCGCTTGATAGCAAACCCGTGCAGGTTCCAAATCGACTAATCTTTTCGTTTCGCAGTTTGGCTAATGGAGCACCTCAACACGGTTGAAAAGGCGAGTCTGCCGGCGTTGGCGAATTCTGTCGTATGAGGAGATATCGGCGTCGATCAACAATTGAATGGGTTGAGCTAACTGCGAAGGTCCGGCGAGATCATGATCTGATGGTGGATAGAGAATTGGCACATCGCGATTTCATTACTTGTGATCAAAGAACTCCATATGTTTGCATTGCGATTTGACACGACATTCTACTTTCGGCGGGCTATCGGCAAATGGGGTTGAGGCGTATTCCCAGACTCATGCGCCCGAAGATACTTCGCCTCGAACCGTTGCGAGAATCTTGGTTGAAGTATTGGGAGAGGCGACCCACTATTCGTGCCCCCTCAAAAGCAAAAGTATCTGAATTGGTGATCCAGTTATCTGGATTGGTGGCGACCGATGAAGCAAAGGGTACTCATGCAAGAGATATAACAGGCTCTAAGGTTAATGTATTGCAGCGCTTAGGTCCCAAGATTAGTGTGAAAGATCGCTTGGGCCCTAAGGCGATGTAAGAAGTAGGCCCACCGCTTCCTGGAGTTGTAATAAGGGAGCCCCATTCTCCTATGCCAAGAGATGCTGACACATCAGTTGGGAAAGGCAAGTCCCCTGTTATTGCTCCAAAGAAGGCGAAGAAGAGATACCGTCCTAAGGACACTGAGGGAGGGATTAGTAATACTAAGGAGATCAAGACTGGACCAAAGACTGTTGATGGGAAGAAGATGAAACAAGCTTGAAGCAGTGTGCCAATTTCATTTTGTTTTTTTTTAGATAATGTTTTAGATGAACCTTTGTTAGTTACTATTAGGATAATTGCACCATCTATTTCAAAGATCAAGCGTTGTAACGGAATTTTCTTTTATTAATAAAACAAACATTTCAGTATACAACGAAGCCACCTTTTGCAAAACTCATGAAATCGGAGCCCAATAAGCGCGGAACACATGCAGGTTCGGCTCCTTTCTTACGAGAAACCGTCTGGGTTTCCTGAATTTCTGACCCATTGCACGGCCCAATTTGGTAACTAAATCTGTCTGGGTTAAGGCCAAGTGTCTAGAAGTGGATCTTTTAGTTGCTTGGCTTAACCATGGCGGGGTCCGAACATGGTTTGGATTATAACCAAGTGTCTAGAAATGGATATTCTAGTTGCTTGGTTAAATCGCCCTAATTTTCTATGCATAAAACTTCTTCAACTGATCCAGATTAGTATGCTGTATTAATTCCTCTCCTTCTGCCGTGACTAAGCGGGCCGCTCCCCCCGGCGGTACTTGCATGATGACATAGGGCCCTTTCCAATTTGGCGCGAACTTACCCCTTGGATCTTGAATAGGTGCCCTCATTTCCTTAAGCACTAAATCTCCCTCTTGAAGAACTCGGTCTTTTAACCTTTCTGTTGAAAGCCCGAGATATGCGAGCCTGATACAGGTGCACATTGTGTAGGACTCTAAGCCTTCTTTCATTGTCGCTATCCCAAATACCATTAACAGTGAAGTCGTCTGTAAATGGAGGAGTAACTGGAATTAGCTGACCCATTTCAGTGATGAGGGTGGACGGATCAAAGTGATCTTTCTCCAGAAAGATGGCATTGCTGTGATTAGGCATTGGGTTCTCTTTGTTATTGGGCCTCTGAGATGAGTTTGATGGAGGGATAACACCGTTTCGAATCAGTCCTTCGATCTTATTTTTCAAAGTCCAACAAACCTCGGTGTCATGACCCCGACTACGGTGGAAGTTGCAGTATTTGTTTCCGTCCCACCTTGGAGGCTTGATTTCAGGTTCGGGTGCTGGCAAAGGTAACTGGATAATCCCCTTTTTCACAAGCCTTTCCAATGCCTTAGTGTAAGACATGTCTAGCGGATGATAGGAGTCATACTTCGGGGGGTAAGACTTTCGTTGGATAGAATTAGTCTCAACAGCTTTCTGAGGGATGCTAGGTGTAATAGTGGCCCTCCTGTTGGAGCTAGATCCTTTCCAACAAGAGTTTTGCGTGCCCCTCTCATTGTTAGCAGCTTCAACTTGAATGCACAAATCTTTCAAAGTTTCGAAGTCTTTGATGGACTGGAAGCCGAAATGTCGCGTGATGCGAGGGTGAATGCTTTGCCTGAAAGTGCTCAGTTGCGTCCTAAAGGGGATAGCTTCATCGATTTCAGATAGCATGGTGTGCCATCTCTCGTAGTAGGAAAGAAATGGCTCGTTCTCCCCTTGTTTCATGGAAGTCAGGTCATCCAGGTGATCTCCTTACATTGTAGACGACTAAAGTGGTGATGAAGGCTTTGAATAATTAAATGCGCATCGGTCTTAACTTGTGAGGTAGATTTTGGTACCATACCTTGGCCTTACCTTCTAGAGTGGAAGGGAAGGCGTGGTATAGAGACCTTCATCTACCTTATGGAGAGGGCCGACCTCATGAATTCCTCCAGATGATGAGAGGGATTTTCAGTGGGCTTGAACTTTATGGTGGGCACCTCAACTTTGTCTCTTACCCTCGATACATGGTGCTTAGGAATGGCTAGATCCATGCATGCGTCGGTGAAGGTCGGATCGGTTTTCATCATCCTCCTAGTGAGCATATCAACCTTCTCTTCAAGCTTTCTGACATAAGGGTCCTCCGAAGTTTTGGAGCCCTTTGGTGTAAGTTTGGACTTGACCTCACCAGATGATTTAGGTTGTAGGCCTCCAGTTTTGGTTTTGAGGCGTTCCCTTCTATCTCCGTCATCAGTCTCGGCCTCAGACTCAGACTCATAATAGTTTTCCTCTTCTTCGGCTTCAACACCTAGCTTTTTATTGAGCTGCCTAATTGCCTCCAGCATGCCATTCATGGTCTGTTGGCTTTCACTGAACCTTTTTTCCAACTTTTCATTAGTCCTATCCTCCAAATCTGATATGTAAAAGGCCATTGCTTCCTGTATCCTCTCATATAGCCCATCAGGTAGCTTGTCACCAGAACTTTCCCCGGAAAGGTTGTTGTTAGGAGATCCCGACATGATGGATTCACTGGATTCACTGGACTGGGTTGGTGGTCTGTAGCTGGGATTGTGGACGAGCCTACCGGTGTGCGGGTCGTGGATGCGGGCTCGGAGATGGTATGCTATCTTGCCTGCATGGAAACTAGTTCAGTGATCGAAAGAACTTTTTATGCTACCCACCCAATGTATGCATGACTTAGTGGGCCTACATGGACCTAGGACACGGACACGATGCCTATATGCTGACGTAAGGACGACTCACCCACTTCGCGGGAGTGCATGTCTTAACTCTACATGGACCTAGCATGCGGACTGACAACACTAATCGTCTATTGGGTCCTTACTCGGATCAAGTCACGATTGCTTTCGGTTTCGGGCTCAGATTCAAGTAACAGACGCAATAGGGATTAGACTTAGGGAATGTCATAAAGGGCCGAATAGGATCATCGTAGCGCATTGGGCGCATCCATGGTGAAGCAACAGTTCAAGAAGAAAAAGAAGGCGAGACAGGTTGAGAACCCGTCTGGTTCTCTCTTCAAGAATGGGCCTGCATCCGACACCACCAACACAGATGGGCGGACTTGGCAGGCCAGAAACCCGTCTGGGTTCCTGGTGTCTAGTCTGCTCTTGCGTGTTCCTACGCGAACTAGAACGACTCCCGACTAATGAAAAAGGTTGAATACTCGGGCTCGAAGACTCTTTATAACCAGACTCTAAACTCTTTACAAGATGAAACTACATAATGTATATATAGACTCGAAACTCTTTACAGAATAGAATTATACAGCATATACGTGGACTCGAAACTCTTTACAAACTAAAACTCTACAGCATATACATGGATTCAAAACTCTTTACAAAAATAAAACTCTACAACATATACATGGAAAATGAAATCACATAGCATACAAATGCGGGATTAGCCTAACCATGACTCTAGGTTTAGGGTTTTCTAGGTATAGGAGATAAGGTACCGCATGTTCTCGCCGGTGCAACCTCCTACGTTCATAGGAAGCGTTGTGTGGGGTGTTGCTCTTCGCTCAGGAAACCCTTAGAGTGTAACACGGGGAGAGGAGGAGTCAAAGGCTTGGCGATGTAAGTGCATCCCACAAGTAGTGACTGCCCGCTCTCAGAAGGTAATCCTAGTTTTAGAACCTACCAACGCTTTTGTGCTCCCCAGCCATAAGGCCCAAGAGTAGCCTGGATGCAATATGCCTAAAAAATGATAAAAATATGAAATAAATCAATTCCTCCCTTTTTTACAAAAAGACTAAAATTTAACCCTTTCAAGTTTTACCCTCTTTTAAGTTTAAGTCCCCAGTGGAGTCGCCAATCTGTAGACCCCGAAAAAATCTGCCGATCTTTTCGCGGCGCTACTCAAAAGAGGAGTTCTCTTTTTAAATTGGGAGCCGACTAGGATTGCTTATCCTTAATTAAAGGTTTAACTTTTAAGGACACTTTTAAGTTGACAAATTAGATTAGCCCGAAAACTCGATTTTATTAAAGAAAAGAAAAGATGGAAAGAAGAAAAAAAAAAGACAGATGAGAACTCGATGGAACCCGTCTGAGTTCCACGAGAACAAAACGAAAACAAGGCAACGAACCCAGACGGGTTCTTTGGAGAATGAGAAGGGGAAAACAGGGCTAGGAACCCGTCTGGGTTCCTGCCTATGGCTCGGGGTGAAAACAAGGGAACCCGTCTGGGTTCCTTGTCAAGGGTTAAAAAAGGATTTTCGGGGAAAAAAAGTTAGAGTCGCCAGTTGAATTTAAGGATAAAACAACAAACCAATGAAAAATTAAGACTCCGGCCTACGAACCCAAAAACGGATTCGGGGGTAAGGTTACGGATTTGACAATAAAAATCATCAAACCCTCCTATTCAAACGAATAGACTCTACTAGAATTAAATTAAAGTGAAGGATTTGAAAAGAAAGGGGAGGAATTAAATAAATCTCATAGATCTATCATTAATGTCATGCAACAAACGAAAAGAAAGAAAATACAAAAGGACGTAGAATTACATTATGTACAATAATACAAAAAAAACTATGCTAACCTTAAAATAAAGCACGCAATGGAGGGAGAAGAGAAGAGGAATATACTAGTGTCAATACTCCCAGTATATTCCGGTGTGTTTTTTGTGGGTGATGAATGGTGGGTATTTATAGGGGGGAATTAGGTTTAGGTTTAGGGTTTGGAGGCTAGGTTAAGCCGCGGCGCCGTGGGAATCAACAGGAAACCCAGACGGGTTCCTGGAAGGAAAACGGGCCTCGCCGAGAACCAGACGGGTTCTGTGGTGTTGAGCTGAGCTCGCCCACCGAACCAGTTCCGGCATTTGGGCTTTGTATATTTTTTTGGAGTTTTCGGTGGAAAGAGGCTTGCGTGCCATTTATCGGTTAGCCTATTTTCTAAAACTAACACTAAAAAAAAGAAAATAAAACCGATACAAAATTCAGCGTCTACAGCATGAAACCTGTTGGCCTGGAAACTGGCCCACTAGGTGGCGCGACTGAAGTCGGGATCATCTGCATCTCGGGCTCCCCTGTCTCATCGTCCCCTGATGTTTCAGTGCCGGTTGACTCATCCATGACTTGGTTGAGATGGTCAACGAAATCTCGCGTTGTCTGACTCCCCGTGTCCTCGGGCTGGCCGCCCGCTGCATCACCTGCATCCGTACCACAACTAGCACAGCGAGTTGACGCAGTCACATTGCGTTTGTGGGGGTCCCCAGACTCACCCCCCTCCAACCACTCACAAGTCGATTCGCCCGGTCCAGAAACCCTCGACCCTTGCCCTTCCCAACCATTTTAGATCACCTGCAAAATGAAGACATATATAACATAATAATCATTTTAACCGCAAGAATATGCACAAATGGGTTAACGTGTGTTGGTTAACTAAGTCGTGTCACGAGGCAAGAGGATCCTGTTATTGTCCAAGGAGAGTGTGTTGGTTAACTGTTAATCTATGGCTGAAAAAGACTTTCATCAGCCGTACCGACTTCTCGTTTATTTGTTTGGTTCCAAAAAAGTAACGCACTGTCAGCAGTGAAATTGCGCGAAGTCTACAGTGCTTTGGGAGTTAGAAGCGTCTCAGATTCGGTTCAACGCAATGTTTCTATTGTGCAGCCTGGTGGGCAACAAGACAAGGCGGATCTGAAAGAGAATCTAGTAGCAAAGGGTCTAATACAAATCGTGTTGGGCTTTCTTGCATGTAAGATTCACAGGTCCATCAAAGCATTGAATTTGCATCATCGTTCAGTGCTTTGATGGACCTATGAATCTTACATGCAAGAAAGTCCAACACGATTTGTACTAGACCCTTCACTACTAGCTTCTCTTTCAGATCCGCCTTGTCTTATTGCCCACCAGGCTGCACAATAGAAACATTGCATTGTACCGAATCTGAGACGCTTCTAACTCCAAAAGCACTGTAGACCTTGCGCAATTTCACTGTTAACAGTGCGCTACTTTTTGGGAACCAAACAAATAAACGAGAGTCGATGCGGGGCATTGGTTAACCTTCTCAGCCATACATTAACAGGTTACAACACACACTCTCTTTGAACACTAACATGACCCAAAACTCAACCTCTTTTTATGATGCATCCAACTAACATGCTAGAACTATACATTAACATAATTGTTATCCTAAACTACCATCACAAATAACCTATTTACTTACGTATCAACTAGTTGTTGAGTACCTAAGTTATTAAATGGATGTGACATAACTATTTATATAATTTATGTCTTCATTTGGAGTTACGAGTACATAAGTTAACAATTAAGTTGGATTATGAATAAATTACCCATACCAACTTTATACGCCAACTCACTTACTAATAACAACCAAAATCATCCAAACTCAACATCCTTTTAACACAACTACATATAAACTATTCGGAATATATACCCTAAACCCTAAACTTAATCTTACATCACAATTACAATTTTTTCTAACACAATTAATCACTAATATTAACACATGCTTAATCACTAATATTAACGCATCAAATATTAACAACGAATCACTAATATTAATCACTAATAATTATCATATTAACACATGCTTAACAATAATATTAATATTAACAATATTAATATTAATCTAATTTTCATAACACAATATTAATAATAATAATAATACAATTAATCACTAATAATTATCATATTAACACATGATTAACAATAATATTAATAATAACAATATTAATTAATTATCATATTTAATAATAACAATAATATTAATATTAACAATATTAATATTAATCTAATTTTCATAACACAATATTAGTAATAATAATACAATTAATCACTAATAATTATCATATTAACACATGATTAACAATAATATTAATAATAACAATATTAATAGTTATCATATTTAATAATAACAATAACAATATTAATAAAATTAATATTTAATTTTAATTTATTGTTTAAAAAAAATGAAAAAAAAAAATCAGCGACGGCTACTGCGCAAAACGCACGGCAAGCCGCCGCCGGTGCCGTCCCGGACTTTTTTTTTATTTTTTTTCGTTTTTCTTCAAATTTTAAAATTACAAAACATAAAACCACAAATTCAAAACACAAATTCGAAACATACCTCAAATTCGTCGATTCAATGCCGGTATGAGGGTGGTTTGTGGTGGTCGTTGGTTGAGAGTTTTCTAGAGAGATAAACTAGAGAGAAGGTGAAGAGTGAAGTTATTAGGTTCAAGGGCAGTGATTGGAAATATTATGCGAAAGGTAGGCGACAATAGTAAAAAGGGGGGCGACGAAAAACAAGCGGGTAAAATTTTGATTTCCTGAAACATGCTCATAAACAAGAGATAAAAATGTCTGCCATCTATGAAGTTTTCTCATATGAGGGTCATTATCTATACTTTGTTTTACAAAAGTAGTTGCAAATTTATGATCAGTTAAAACTTTAAATGGTTTCGCTATTAGAAACAATCTCCATTTTTTCATTCTTCTAATATTGCTAATAATTCTTTTTCCATGGTATTATAGTTTTCTTCTTGAGGCAAAAATGTGCCACTATGATATCCACATATAGCATTTAAATTTGTCTTTAAAACAGCTGCCCATGTAGTGTCTGATGCATCTGTTTGTAAGATAAGGTTATCACCTGGTTCTGGTAGTTTTAATGGTTTTAATTATGAACCTTTGGCTTTTATTTTTCTTACTTGTTCTGTGTGATAATCTGACCATTGCTTTGTATTATTTTTTCTTAAAAGTTTCTGCAAATCTCTTTTTTCTTCTGCTAATTTTTCAATGTAATCTCCAGCATAATTTAACAATCCTAAAAATCCTTGGATTTGCTTTTTAGTTCGTAGCTCGTCTGGATATTCTAATATTTTTCTAGTGATATGAGGTTGAAGCGAAATTCCATTTTTTTCCTAATTTGAATCCTAAAAATTCAATTTCTTCTTTTTTTATAATAGCTTTCTTTTCACCAAGGCAAATTCCTTCTTTTATAGCTATTTCTATGAATGTTTTTAGATGTTCTCTATGTTCTTCTAATGTTGTAGAGCTGATTAATATATCGTCTACATATACTATTAAAAATGAATTTAAATGTTTGAACGCATTGTCCATTCATCTTTGAAGTATTCTGGGTGCATTTTTTAATCCAAAAGACATTACTATCCATTCATAGAATCCTTGTGGGGTGCTAAAACCTGTATATTTAATGCTATCTTCTTCCATTTTTATTTGCCAAAATCCAGATTTACAGTCAAATTTTGAAAAATAGTTTTTGTTTTTAACTAAATTAATTAGAACTTGTTTATTGGGTAGAAAATAATTATCTGTTTTAGTAAATTGATTTAATTTCTTGTAATTAATAACCATTCTAACTTTTCTTCTTCTTTTTTCTGCTTCATTCATTACCATAAAGGCAGGAGATGAATAACTACCTTTTGATGGTCTTATTAAACCTTTCTCTAATAATTCTTTAATTTGTATTGAAAATTCCTTAATGTCCTCTGGAGTATATAACATTGGTTTTTCTTTAATATAAACTTCTTGGGTTAGTTATATTTTGGCTCTGGGATGATTGGGCTTCCAGAATTGTAATGGGTTTTCAGAGTAATTTTGTTTTATCTTGTCCAGTAAATCTTCTTTCCGAATTATATGGACTTGAATTTTGGGCTGTGATTGAACTTGGGCTGGTAATGTTGTTTTTTCATACCCTAGTCCACCACGCTTGGGCGCACTCTGTATGGGCTTTTTAAAGTGGGTATTTTAAGAGTATGGCCACATTTAGTAGTAAAATAGTCTGCATATGTAGTTTGGGTAAATTTTGCAAATTGTTTTAGAAAGTCATTTCCTAATAGAATGTCATATCCTGAATTATATTGTAATACTAAAGGGATATTGATTATTTTATTTCCTATTATTATTGAAACGTTTGTTTGAACATGTTCTACAAATACACTGGCTGAGTGAACTCCTTGAAGTTGTATCTTTTTATTAGCTGGTAATTTTTCCCATTTTGGTAAAAGGAAATCTCGAAATATAGTTACTTCTGATCCGGTATCTATCAAAGCAGTAGTAGTTATATCTAATTCTTGAGCTTTTATTTCTGTATATGTGACAACATGAAGTTCTAATTGTCTCATAATAACCTTTGGAGAATTATTTTTTGTCCATTGTTATTTAAAATTGTATGATGTGGTGTAATTTCATAGGAAGTATATTGGTCTAAAAATTTCATTCCTAATAAAATATGATAATATTCATTATTAATTGTATGATCTACATAGCATTCAAATTCTAGATAATGTGAATCGTGAGTTTTCATCATAATTTTAGATTTTTGTTTTAAAGATGTATTTCTTCCATCATATGTAGAGAATGGTATTGTTCGACTGAAATTATAGGTAAAGATAGAATTTTACAATGACACTGAGATGCTCCAGTATTTATAAGGACTTTATTTTTTATCCAAGATTGACCATTAAAATATTCCAAATTTACTTTATAAGTACTATTAGTATTTGGGAAGGTTAATTGTATATTTTTAGGTCTAATTTTAGCTTGTCCTATTAATAATTCTTGAGTCATAGGTGTAGGGTTTGATATTCTAAAACCTCTTTCTGTATATGATAATCTTGGTGGTTGATAAAGGGTTGTTCTGTGGTATATACTTTAAAATATCTTATTAATTTTCTAGTAAAGAAATCATCTAATTTTCTCAAAAAAATTTCGAGGATCCTTTTAAGATAGATCTTTGATTATAATTTTTTCATAAAGTCGTTGATCAAAGGACATTATTCCCATATAATTTTCATTATTTTCTTGTTCTTCGGAAATTAAAATTTCTTCGTCTTTAGTATTCATTTTCAGATTCTGTGTACTCTTCTATTTCAGATTCTATTATTTCTTCTGAGCTTATAGATTTATAACAACTAGAAATTTCATCATATTTTGCAACATCTATGGGGTTAAGTTCATATTCAATTTCTTCAAACTCTTCTGTATATAGTTTTACTAAATTAGCTCGTCTTTTATTACAATCTATAGATTTATGTCCTATTTCTCCACCGTTCCAACACTGACAAGAGGTAGATTTTTTATTTCTTTTATAATATTTATTTTCACGATTTATTCTATCTTTTGTTATTTTTCATATCTAAAATGTTCACTACTTCTTTGGGGTTTATTAACCGATTGTTCAGATCTAGTTCTTTCTGTTTTACTTCTTTTTGAATTAAAATTTTTTGATTTAGAAAATTTTCTTCTAGGGATAGTAGTTTTTGAATTCTTTTTAATAGTTTTCTTTCTTTTGTTTGAAGAATAAGGTTTCCATTGCATCTTCTATATCAATTATTAGGTGACTTTTAACATCTGACTCTATCATATATTTTGGATTAGATGAGGCTCCGTTCCACCAATCATGAACTATTCCTTGGAATGAGTTTATTATTACATTGAAAATTGCATCTATATCTCTTCCTTCATTAGCATAAGTGGCTGTAGTTATTAAAGAATGAATCATTGCAGTTTTCCATGTATCTAATGCCTTTCTTATATCAGTAACACAATCTATATTTAAAAGGTATCCATATGTTGGTATAGGTTCTTGTTTTAAAGAGTCTTGTGGAATGAAATCTTCATTAACTTTTGATGTATTTCTTTTTCTCCTAGGTATAAATGGAGGTTTTCTATCCCTGGGACTGGAGTTTCTAAAGGAATATGAAGCTTCTCCTCTTTCATGTGTGAAATTACTATTATTTGATCCTACGCTACCAGTTGGTCCTCATGTATTCATATTTCCTTGTTTAACTATTTCGGAAATCTGTAAATCTTCAAATTCTTGTAATAATTCCTCAATTGATTTATTATAGTCTCCCATTGTTCGTCATTAGATTAACTAGATTGTGGATCCTTATTATATTCTTTATTTTCTAGTTTGTTCAATTTTTGTTGTTGTCTATCCTTGATTTCTTGTATAATTTTTTCTTGATATCTTTTAGCATATATTTCATCATCACTTCGTGGGGTTATGGATTCAGGAACTTTTATTTCAATTGTTCTGAATTGTTTTCTTTGTTTTGGTTTTATCATATTTTCAACAGATGTAGTCATTAATTGCATCTGAATTATTAGGCTTTTTTTACATTGACTAATTTCTTCTACTTATTTTGTTAATTTCTTTAATTGATTTTCTATTTCAGGAAAACTCATTATTTTAATATTCGTCGTTAAACCAAAATTCAGTGTCAAGTTGATATAAATCATTATCATTATAAACAAATTCTTTGTTTTTGAAATATTTTCGATTTTCATAATTTTTTATAAATTTTTCATGAGCTCTTCTTTCTTCTTTATAAATAAGTAGGTCTAATTGATCTTTATGAAATGAATTTAATTGACTATTTTGAGGATTATTTTTCTCTAATTCATCTTTTTGCTTAATATGAGTTTTTTTGTAGATGTTCAATCATTTCATCAGATAATTTTTTATTTGATTCAATTAAAATATAAGCATCTTCTTCTTTAATTGTTTTTAATTCTGGCAAAATGGTGCTGCCATTAATCTTTAGGCTTTTTAGTGATAAATATGCATAAACAACACTTTATATTAATTCTAATAAAGGTTTTCTTGCCACTTTCTTTTTTAGTCCTCTTGTTTTTCTTATTTGCATCTCTTGGTCCCTCATGAGTTATGACTCAAGACATCTTGGGCGCATGGAGGCATGGAGAGACCGGACTCATGATCATTTTTTTTACAATAATTATTTATCATCATTTGCATATGTTCTTTAATTTATGCAAATCAATTGCTGAAAAGTTAAAATAAAAATAAATGTGAAAAGAATCTTAAAATCATCAACAATAATATAAAAGCGACATTCTTAGCCATACTCGTACTATGGTCCATCTCTTCGCGATATAAAATAAACATTCTAAAGTATATGCTTGTACGTTGTTATGTTTCATTATACAAGGATGTAAACTAGTTGAGTTACGACTCATCCTACCCAAAAAAAAAATATGGAAAACATTGTGAAATCCTTTTGTTTGGTACGTGTCTTATTTTAAGATTTTTTAAAAAAAATTTCCCCTTGTATTTAAATTATTATTTCTATTTTTTTAAGAGTGTTTTACATTTATTCCGTGTGTTATAATAACTTTTATACTTCACATTTATAAAATGATTTTTACCCTATTTCATTGGAATTGTAAATTTTTTAACCTCTAGATTTTCCTCGAATAATCATTCTGAGGTTTTTCTTGTAAAAATGGATTTTTGATTATAAAGTGACGATTTTACTATTCGTTTAATTTTTTTATTCCATGCCTTTGCTCCTCATATGGCTCCATTACATTAAACTAGATCGTATTTTTAACTCATCTCATATCAAATTTTAGTTTAATATTTAATAGTATTTGATAATATTACATATAGTATTACATATTTGATAGTATTGATCCGTTTTGATCTGACTACCCTAAGTATTGAACGCGTTATTTTCTTAGGAGGCTATAGGGTCTTGGGATTTTCATGGTCTGGGCATGAAGAATAACCGAGGTATGGTCAAGGCAATTTTCCCAAGTCAAGCCCGTGAGCACCCTTGGAAGTCAAGGAAGAAGAGGGATAAAAGAGTCAAGGAAAAGAACTTGCAATAGGTCACAAACGTGACCCAAATGGTCATGCCGGCAACCAAGCGTTTGATCCAGCTCTTTTGACAAACCGTGCGTCACGCCCATGACTTGAGAAGGTCACGACCTTGACAAGCTTTGACTGGCTGGTGACCCTTCTTCAAGAAACTAGGGTCACGACCATGACGAACAAGGTCACGCCCGTGACCCCAGTCGGCCGGCTGCCTCCTCGCACAAGAAATATATGTCATGCTCGTGACACCTGCATATCATGACTTTGACGTAGACGATTTCAGGGTTTTATTTCATGTTCCCCTCCCCTCTATATATGTTAACCCGATTGTATTTATGAGAAACTTATGTTATTTGATCAAAATGAAGAATGGAACCTGGGTATTTGAAAACTCAAATCTTGATTCTTGCTTTATCTATGGTGAGTGGTGGTGCTAGTGGGGTGATTTCTTTAAGAGTTGATTGATGTTATCTTTAGGTTACCTTGGGTGGGATTTCTTGGCTACTTAAGGGTGGTCGCTGGTAGTCTTCCTTTATGCAATCTCTATTTGGGTACCTAGATCATACTTGGTGAGCTTATGACAGACCTTAAATGTATCAGGTCTGTGTACCGCAAGTGTACGGGTCTGTGTAGTAATAAAATATCGTTATCTTTCAGGGATTTGTGTTCAACTACGCACTAAACTAGTTCACTGCAAAGGATGCTAGGTCGATCAAAGGGTTGTGGTGATGATTTAGAAAACTAAACTAAGAAATCAGGAATTTTTAGGGTTTTAACAGATAATTAAAAGCGTTTAGAGGAGTCCACTCTAGTCAATCAATCAACAATCCCGGTGTAAAGTAACAAGATAGCTCGGTGTCTATAATCTTTCTAGGCCTTTTCATAGCAATCTTTCGATTCGAAGTGAGCTACCGTGATCAAACTAAACATTATTTCTAACTATTTAATCTAATCAAAGATAAGAACTGATTATAAACGACCCTAGGCAAGAATCATTATTTCTAACTATTTTCCATGCCTATTCAATCTACGTCTTTCCAATTCAAGATTCAAACTTTCGTCATATTATCAAGAAACTAATACCAAGTAAAAGGCGGTTAGCCAAATTTTACTATGACAGACGAATTTCGAAGATCAAATGAATAAAAGGAATAACTTAACACCGAGACTGCATTCAAAATTAATCAAAAGTCATCGAGTTTATCCCCCGAACAAAGGGATTTAGCTACTCATAATGCTAGAAACAAACAACAAATAAATTGAATGTAAACTGGAAAACATGGGAAAAAGTAGAAATAACCGAGTGTTTGAAATGGCGGAATCGATCTCTTCGTGTCACCCGAATCGGTCTTCTTCGTATCCTTCAATCACTACAATAATCTAAACTACTAATAATACTGAGGAATAAAACTGGAAAGAAACTATCCAAGAACTACTCAAAAGCTCTAAAAAAAAACTCTAATATTCGATGATGATTTCTTACGGCCGGCTGAAGTGTCTTTTATATCGCACGATTAGGGCACAAAACGCCGGCAACGCCCCTCTGGCAGCGTTTGGCAAGTGAGACTTGTTCTTCGTGTCTAGGTGCTGGCACCGTCTGATTTACGCTGACAGCGTTTGAAGTCTTCTTCGCCACCACTTGAGATCTCTGCCAGAGGTGCTGGCAGCGCTTAAGGTGCGGTGGCTGCTTCTCCTTACTTCGCCCAAATTTTGGGCCGGTCCTTGAGCTTGGGCCGTTGATTCTTCTTCAATCTTTCTTCCTTTCAACTTTCTTTTGATTTTCTTTGTGTTTTCTCCCTTTTTCCAACAATTCTCTATGCTTTTGAGTGTGTTTCCAATATCCCCTGCAAAATGTACCAATCTCGCAACCAAGTGAAAGTATCACAAAAATTGATATAAAAACATGGAATTCCGGTTAAAAAAGCATGAAATATATGTGATTCGAGCCCTAAAAATACTATATAAAAATCACTTATCAAATCCTCCCATGCTTAGCTCTTGCTTGTCCCCAAGCAAGTCAGAATTAAAAACATGAGGAAGAGGGCTCAAACAGGGAAAACAAGACTTAGGAAGAAAGAGAAGTGACAGGAGTTTTCGATAGGGTTAAAAGAAAAAAATTTTAACGCCTCCTCAGGCTAACCAATCAAACACATCAGTTCAACAGACAATCACTAAGATAAATCTGGAAGAGAACAAAATTCAGTTCAAAATAGAAAGGAAGAAGTTTTCGAAACCAAAGGAAGAGAACAAGCACTTCAAATGTACAAATCCGCCAACAGTCTCAAGAATAATGCAAATATGCGCGGTTAGTTATGGACGTAATACAGTCAAAAGAGCAAACCTCACATTAGGAAAGAATATGAACACTCAAACACTCAAATTTGAATATGTATGTTGGTTTTTCTCATACTCAGACCAAAAGAAACAATCTACCATAAGCTTGGTAAGAAGCTCGCTCTCCACTACTGGTATGCAATGCACAAGTGACACTCAAGAGGGCTTTTCGGGGTTGTAAGGAGGCTTAGATTAGGGTAAAGGAGTTGTAAAATTTAGGCATGAGGAGCTAGGAGCCATGCTTTGATTGATTTTCAATAAAGAACTGCTCTCAATCTCACCCTCTTGCTTAATTATGCAACGAACTCACTTTTCTCCCTCATTGATATCAAACACCTCATGTAACTTTACAACCAGGTCAAAAGCTTGCAGAACTTTCAATTGAATCTCCCTAATCACCCTTTTCTTTTTGGAACTCTTTTGCTTTTTTTTTTTTTATATATTTTACTACTCTTTTTGGTGGGTGATCAAGGGAGAAGAGAAATATGGAAATATAGCTTTGACCTCAATATGATAAGCGAACAACACAACCAGTTACTGACTATCCAAAAGGTGGAAAATTCAGCTTATTAAATCTATAACAGTGATCATAATCACTCCCCAACTCTTCACTTTCATTCAAAACACACCAAACCAATTCTTCCCTTCAAAAATAACAAACTCTCACTCATCCAAGAAAGGCAAAAGATATGAATTATTATTATAGGCCAAGGCTTGTACTGTCAGGGTTTAATCATAAAAGAAGGATAAACAAAGGCTAGGCGGGGCGAAAAGAACGGTAATTAAAATGTCAGGGAGGTTGTTTGGGTATGTAGTTCAGCAAAATAAAAATGAATGCCTCAATCACTTTGTCACAGCGTGCAATGCAAATATGTAGTTTTAAGCAAGATGCAAAGCAAATTCTAGAGATGCAACTAATGGTGGAGTCACTCAGGAAATAAAAGAATCGATAAAAGTGATCAATTCATAATTTAGGCAATGTGGACTCACGGGATAGGGCTCAATCAACCAAAATTAGCCCAAAGATTTGCGGCACGCATATTTACACTAACTAAGGTAGTCAAAGCAGTTAAGCATACTATTCATACTCGACTCAAAATCAGAAGAATTGAAGAAAACGGTTTCAAAAACTTTTGAGTTCTTATCCAGACTTACTAAGTGAAGCAAGGTAAACTGAAAGTAAGATTGGTTTACAAATCATCACTGAAGGTGTTCCGGATTTTAATCCTAATCCTATCCTATATTTTTTTGTTTTTCTAGTCTTTTCTGATTTTTTTTTTTGAGTTTTGGAATAAGGTGAATGCAAAAGAAAGACAAAGACAAAGAAAACAAACTAAGAAAAGAAAGAAAAGAGAAATCTACATGCTTCTAACTAATACAATCTAGGTAAATGCAATTTTGAAACTAAAAGGAAAACTAAGAAAGCTTAAAAAGGAAAAAAAACTAGAAACAAGCAAAGAAAATCACACAACTAAAAATTCAAATAAAAGAAAACACACTAGAATAAGAGCAATCAAACTAAAGAAACAAACTAAAAACAAGAAGAACACACTAAATTTTTGAAAATTAAGCATGAAACAAGAAAAAAAAGACGAAAATAAAATAAAATAAACGAAAATCAGAGAAACAAGAAGAAATATTCACAAAGTGAGATATAACCCCCCATGCTTAAACACTGCATTGTCCTCAATGCAGAAGACAATGGTGAAGAAGGTAAAGTCGGACCAAAGGATCAGTCATCCTCCCTCGATGTGGAAGGGTTGGTTTGGCTTGGAGGTGGTGATGGTAAGGTTTGGTCAAACATGGCTTGAATAAGGCCAGAGAGGTGGGCAATCGACTCATCAAGGCATGTGAAATGCCCTTTAAAGAGGTTCCTCGACTCAAATAAATCCTACAAATCATTCACATGGCTCTCGGTCTGGTTGATCGCTATTTGGAGGTCGCGGTAACGCAGCTCAAGGTCTACAGGAGGTTCTTGGGGTTGAGCGTCAGGCTGCGGTTGGGGTTCGGGTTGCTGGTGGGGCTCGACATCAGGAAGATGGGATAACCAAAGAAGGTTTTCTTCGTTGAGGGGAGAGATTAGGGTAAGGTAAATGAAACCTAACATTGTTAGGGTTGCTCCAAAGACAACGCAAGTCACTGTCGAACTTGCACATATTAAAAGAACTACACTGGTCTGCATCTAAAAACATGCTACCTGGAACACGGTCGGGGGTGGCTTGGGTCGATCTAAAACCAAATCGGCGTGCTAGGTGTGTAACATAACCACCTATGGCTATCACTTTGTTGGATGAGGTAGCAATGCGTGAAAGGTGCGATGCAAACATGACAGCAAGGTCAGCATGGGTGTCGACATCAAGCATGGCAAGCAACATGTAGCAGTCAACTTTGGTAGCCTTGTTTGAGCTATCGGGTCTCCCAAATATACCGCATGAAAGGATGCAGTGTACATACCTCAGAGCGGGGTTCCTAATGAGGGAAGAAGGGGAGTTGCTAGGATCCCAGTCATCGACACTAACTATCCTACGAAAGAAACCCTTCCCATCCCAGTTTCTAGGAATGAGGTGTGGGTCTCTACATGTACGCTCGGGTAGACCAAAAGCAAGAGCAAATTCAGACACAGTCATCTCCCTAATCACACCAAGAAGCTGAAAATGAATACAACCATCCCTCCATTGGAGGTTCACCACAAGAGTAGACAAAAACTCTAAAGTAAGCCCCTTAAAGGTCGGTTCATCAAGTCTAGCTATATGTGTCATTTGTCCACGTCCCAATAGCCACAAAACATCAACAAGCATGCCACAATTCCTCGAGAAGCCCTCACTCAGATATTTGGTAGGTATCAAAACTCTTCTAGAATGAGAGTCATACCTTGCTTTGACGTCCCCTTCGAAATTGAAAAGGTTTGAGCTTCTTGAATCCCGAGACGGGGTAGCCTTTTGCTTTCCTTTCTCAGCGACAGTGACCTTCCTTTTTCAGCTTCCTCTTCCATCGTCATCACCTGATGGAGGTCCGGAATAGCTCTGGTTCTTTGTCCTTACCATCTAAAAATATTCAAACATCAGTATTACCACCAAGATAAACACTACGCATCAAAGAAGCATGATCACAATGGATATTATCGAGACTAATATCCCCCCATGCTTATTTGATGCTAAGGATTGAAATTGAAACTATTCTAACCTACAAACACACCTAAAAACAGAGCACAACATCACTAGATATTCACCATCCCAAACTAAGCCTAAATTTCTCAAATTTATCATCACCTTACTCCCAGAATACACCCAACATAACAAATTTCTCAATCTTGAAACTAAACAGAGTGACATCCATCACTCTAGTTCATGTCCTAATCAAGAATCAACCAAAAATCAAACCCAAGCAAGAAATTTGAATCATGGACATGGACATGGTATAATTTCAACAAATTAGTCAAAGAACTCAAGAATTCAATCAAAATCATACCACAATCAAAAGAGATAATCAAAGAACATGAAAAAGGAGTTGAGAAATTCATACCTTTGAGGTTGAAGTGAGAAGAGTAGTAGAACTTGAAAGTGTTGAGTGAGAGAGTGCAAGTGAGAGGAAGGAGATGGGAGAAGAAGAGGTGGTGTGGTGGTGTGTGTGCGTCAGCGAGCAAGGGGAAGAACGAGAGGTGAGTTTGAGGGAGGAGATGACAGCGCTTTGATCGAGGGAGGAGAAGTGAGGAGCAAAAGCTTTGGGTTTTACTTTTTGAAGGGGAGGGCCGACTAAAAACTAGAAGGCGGGCAAAAATTTTCGACAAGACCTAGAAGCGCTGCCAGCGTTTTTCAAGCACTGGCAGCGTTTAGCAAAGTTCACGCACCTAAATCTCTCTAGAACAGGCGCTGCCAACATTTACCAGGCGCTGGCAGCGTTTTTGTACCTGATGATGAGAATTCGATTTTCAACCCTTTTTGCTTTGTTTTGCCACTTTTCCTTGTTTCCTTCTTGCTTTCCCTACAATTTGGTATACCATAAAATCCCTACAAACATCAACCAACTCAAAAATTATTAGGTCAGAGATTAAAATTTCAATAATGATAAAAAATTCTTCTAAATTTCTTCTTTTCTCTGCACACTAAAAAGGAAAAATTAGTAAATAACAAAATAAAAACTAAAGAGATAAAAATTGAAAGAGATAACATAAATAAATGAAAAGTGGGGAGGAATGAATAATAGTAAGTGATGTACCTCCCCGTGGTACTTTGTTTAAAGTCGTTAGCTCGACGTTACGGACCCCTAATCATCGGGGTCTTTAATCTGTTTTGGAACCATATCTCCATCATCTTAAATTATTTTTGGGACATGCCTTGGAGCTAACTTGCCTTCTCGTACCTCATACTCCGTCATTGACTTCCCTAGCTCAATGACCATCGTTCCTCTCTTCATATCCATTTTGCAATTTATGGTTGAAGAGAAGGATCTCCCTAGAATAATCTCTGGCGCAGGATCTTCACCTGTGTCTATAACCATGAAATCAACAGGAACAAAGTGTTCTCCTACCTTGAGGGGAACGTCATGTAAGATCCCTAGAGGTTTCTTAAGGATTTTGTCTACTAAACGAAGAGTCATGTTAGTCACCTTTAACTCCCTATGATCATATTTCCTTAGGTAAAACTTTGGTAAGACGTTTACCCCAGACCCTGTGCCACATAAGGCATATTTGATGGGTCTCCCATCCAACTAAACAGGGATCTTAAAACTACCTGGGTCTTCCTTTTTAGAAATAATTGAAGGAGCTATGGTTCCTTTTTAAAACATAAGGCATATTTGATGGCTTTCCATCATAGTTTCTAAGTTAGACTTTTGAGGGGGCCCTTGTTGAGGTGGTCTTTGAGGTGGAGGTACATACTTTTGCTGTCCTTGTCCTTGAAGAGGATCAGTAGGGTTGTTGTTCCTATAAGAAAAGTTTGGGTGGTTTCTAAATCCAGGATGGTAGGCGTTAGAATTCATATCATAGTTTTGTCTTTGGTTGCCAACATAGTTGGCTTGCTGGACTTGTTCATTACTAATTCCACCTGATGGACAAGTAAAAGTTTCATGTTCGGTCGGCTGACAGACATTGCATGCTGGAGGGTTAGAAGGTGAACTCAATCGATCCATCTTTTGCGTTAAAGAATCAAGTTTAGATGACAATAAAGAAATTGCATCAACATTAAGCTTACCTCCCGCTTTGTGGCGGGGTTTGGACCATTGATATGAGTTGTTCGCTAGATGTTCAATCAAATTTGTAATTTGAGGCACAGTCTTGTCCATAAAATCGCCTCCGGCTGCTGAGAGGATGCTTCCTCTCGTCGAAGAATGTCCTTAAATCTTTCCCAAGCATCATATAACGACTCATCCGGCTCTTGTGTAAAATTTGAAATTTGGTTCCTCAAACTGGTGAGCTTGCAGGAAAGTATTTCGCCAAGAAAGTGCTGGCGAGTTCATCGAATGTCGTTATCGAATTTGGTGGAAGTGAATCAAGCCATTCCCATGCCTTGCCTTCTAACGAAAACGGAAAGAGTCTTAGTTTGATGGCGTCTTCCAATACGTTGTTGGCCTTGTATGTGTCACAAGCTTGACGAAAAAGTCGCATATGTCGGTTCGGGTCCTCGCTTGCCAGCCCATGGAACGGTGCTTTTGACACCAAGTTGATTAGAAATTGACGTACCTCGAAATCATTCGCTTGGATGGTGGGAACGTTGATAGCCGATTGTGGGATAGTGACATTGGGAGTCGGATACTGCCCGAATGTCCGCGCTCGTTCGCCCATCTCTTCTTCTTTGTCCGATTCTTGTTCCTCTTCGTCCGTTTCTTGATTTTCTTGTTGTTCCTTCTCCAGTCTCGCTCTTTTCCTTCTTTCTCGAAGTGTGCGTTCAATCTCGAGATCGTACTCGAAAGAAAAATCTTTTTGCATAAACCTAAAAAAGACAAAAACAAGAACACCAAGCGTAATCAAAAGTGATAAAAAGAAGAAAAATAAAGAAAAACAAATAACCTAGTCACCCATAGTGCGTTCGTTAAATGGCAGTTAGAGGAACAAATCCCCGGCAACGGCGCTAAACACTTGACAGACTAAAACTGACTAAGGTTGCTTAATCCTTAAATAAGGATATTTTTATTTTTATAAAACGTTTTCAATATTTTCGGGACCTTATATATGTCAACTCGCTTGAGGCTTAATCGACTCATCTTAATTAACAATGCACCAACAACCAAGCCCGCTTCCAAATTTGGGCCAAGAAGGACGCGTGGGCCACTGGACTGACTCCTAGGCCATGCGACCATGAGAGGAGCCAGGCCAGGGGCCCATTTATGCCCCGCCTTGGGAAAAGGGGCTTGAATCTAGCCATGGCCACATGGCCTTGGCCAAACTCTAGTCCAATATTCCTTGGGTCGACCCTTCAATGTGGATGGTGGGGGGATATTGATCCATTTAAATTAATCTGACATGACTAGCATAAAGGACGCGTTATACATGTTTAAGATGAAAAAAAAGAGTCGTTAGTTGATTTAAGGAAATCAACGAACCAAAAAAAGAATATGTAAACTCCAGTCTACGAAGTCGAATTCTGAGCCCGGGGGTAAGGTTACAAATCCAAGAATTAAAGAATTCTCGGATTCGCCTGTTTTGAAAACATACTCTACTAAAATCGACTTTGAAATGAAAGAGAGCGGGAGGAAGTCTAAGAGGTATCACAATATTATATTCATGTCATGCGAGCATAAATTTTATTTACAGGATGATGTACAAAGTTGATTAACAATACAATTACATGATTACGAAATGACAAACAAATAGATGATCAAACCTTGCTTGATTGCAACTGCTAATGGAGAAAGTAAAGAACGGGACGGATGCGTCGAACGACTTTGAATGTCGATATCGTAATAACCTCGGGATCTTCTGTATAAAAATAGGATAGAAATTTTAAAGAGAGATAGAGGAGGATTATAAATGATGGTTGATGATGAGAAGAGTTGATGATTTCGGTGGTGATGAAGGATGGGTATTTACAGGTGAGGAGGAAGGAGTATTTGGATGGAAGGAGGGAGCATGATCCAAGAGCACCATGGCCGCATGGCCATTGACTTTATATGAGTCAAAGGCGCCATGGAACAGATCGCAGGATCAGCTGGTGAAGGGAAAGGCGCGAAAATCCAATTTGAACTGGCAAGGCCACGCAGGCAATAGCAATCCAGTGCACGGATTGATGACGTGGCTAGGCGTGAGAATCCTATTTGAACAGGCAAGGCCATGCGGCCATGGTGACTTTCATGGGACTATTTGCGCGCTTGGGGCCTGCTCGTTTAGTTATCCAAGGCCATGCGGCCTTGGCAGCTTATTTTGGGCCTGGAAACTAGCCACGGCCGCATGGCCTTGGTGCCAGGGTAGTTCAATTTCAAACGACCATAATTCCTTCATCCAGACTCCGATTGAGGCAATTCAAAAGGCATTGGAAAGCGATGTGGACTTTACCCTCATAAAAAGAAATAAGGCCTATGAGACTTGTGAAAAAAATGGGATTCGAAACAATGAGCTGTGAGCACATGTATATGGAAAGAGCGGAAGATGAAGACTTTTGTTGTGAGTTGGCCCGGTGGCTTTTGATTGAGCCCAGTGGCTTTTGATTGAGGAATGCCTAGTGGCTTTGCTTTCATTCTAGCCTCTTTTCTTAGTTTTCCCGGTTTGTTCTTGTGCACTTTTCCCGGTACAAAACCCAGTGTCTACAGAAGACACTCACTCCCAAGGGTTGTCTATCCCTAATCCTATTGTGGGATCATCATGGCCGACAGGATTATAGGATTAGCAAGCCTCTCAACACTTCTGGCTTGGCGGGTCGAGTTCTACGTATGGATGGCCTATTTTCAAGCCTGCTTCGGGACCTTCTTAGCCTACTGGCTCGTAGGATTGGCAGGTGCCCCAACATTCTTGGCTTGAATCGATGAGTGAGCCTGCCATAGACTGGAACGACACTTCCACAGTTCCAACTTTGATCCTGCACTGGATTCGGTGCCCCTAAATTATTATTCATGGGGGACTTACTTTACTTTGATGTAGGTTAGAAACCAATGGTGGAACAACCGATAATGGCAGTGATGACAAGAGCTCCCTGGTTTGGTATGACTGAGTTGGGAAAACATGCAATGGTTTTAGGTCCTTCTAATGTCAATTAGTTGATGTAATTATATATGACGTTTTTCTTGTATGCACTTTTATGCAAGGGAAGATGTGATTTTTCTTTTTTTATGATGCAAGACAATATATACTATTATGGATAACACGTTACACTTTACTTACATGCAATATGCTCATCTACATGGTGGGGTTAATCTCGCTTCCCCATACGGAAAGGAAAATAAAAAAAAGAAAAGAAAAGACAACAAGTAAGTGTCATAATTAACTTTGAGGAAAATTTTAGAACAAGAGCAAGAAAAAAATTGAGTTCATCCTCATTAATCATGGACCAAGGTCGAGTGACCTACATTGCTGTGGACTGGGCCCATTATGCTACTGAATTGGCCCAAGAATAAACCTAAATCCCAGATAAGGATAGAAGACTTTCATGGGATATTATAGACATTATGATTGACTTGATTTGTGGTAGAATCGGTTTATGATTGCATGAAGATCAAGCAACCTTAGGGGTATTCTGGAACTGTCTGGTAATCTTTTCCATGCATAATCAAGCCCATCCCCAATATAAATAACACTCCTCGTCCATGAATTTTCTCCACATAACTTTCTTCATTCTTTCTTTTCTCATAGGCGATTCTTCCTCACGTAATCCATGGCTTTCGAGGAAAAAAATGTTCATTTGGATGAGTACTTTATCTAAGGAAGAAAAGAGGGAGCTAGGGATATATAATTTGACTCATCTGCTGAGTCTAAGGCAACTGACGGTGAACAAGGATTTTATCCCTGCGGCAGAGACTTTCTGGGATGACGAGCTACATGTTTCCGGTTTGCCTTGAAGGAGCTCTGTCTCCTACCCGAGGAGTGGTCCTCAATATTGGGAACAAACCACTATGCTCTACCAGTGGCACCACCTTTGGCTACCGACATAATCAAAGATTATATAGAGTCGAGTGGTGGCACCGGGCTCTAGGATGAAACATCTTGGCTTGGTGGAGAAACAGGAGACAGCGTCGGTGTTGGCCAACTATTGTGACTTGTTACAGAAGTGGATAGCCCTATTAAAGAATCCATACGATATTTGTTGGTGGGTAGCTCCATTATAGAAGCCATATGATATTCGTTAGTGGGTCGAGTGGTAGGATATTCCGGATTATGTGACTAGTTACAGAAGACATGTATATGTTTGCTTCGCTAGTTTGACCTATATGACTTACTACTTTCCAGAGCAGGTGATGCAACAAATGGCCAGGCGAGAACTAGTTCCCACGCAAATGCATGAAGCTTCTGAACTGATCCATTTTTACAAGATCGTGGTGGGCTTATGGCTCAAGTATTGGAAGAAGTGGCCTACTCAACGAGTTTCTCTTAGTATCCACGTATTGAACCAGCTGGATCCTGACTATCAAGGATGACTTTACGGGGACATAGTCTCAAAAATTCGGGAAGGCCTTGAGGGAGAAAACTGCCTTAGTTGGAAGGTTGGATCCTAAGACTGATGTACTACAATGATTAGGACCTAAAAGACACCCGTGACGGATCGATTAGGTTCGAAGACTGTTGTAAGGGACACGCTCGATCCGACTCAAACTAGAGTTGTGATTAGGGGGCTGAGGGATATTGTACCCAAGAAGACAGGCATGCGGAAAGCGAAGGGAAAGGACACTGGGTTCACAAAGGAGAAAACTAAGAAGAGGTACCGCCCTATGGACAAAGACATGGCTCATGGTTGGACTAAGGAAGCATAAATCGACACAGAGCCAACTGATAACTCGAAGTAAATTATGACACCATGAAGCTGCTAAGTAATTATTGTAATTGTTTTAGCTGAATTTAGTAGTAATAAGTAGAGTACTTGTACTTTTATTTTAAAAGACCAATAGTTGTAATGAATCTCCTTCGTTATTAATAAAAGAACATGTTTCGTGTACAAGTCAATCTCCAACTTCATTCTACACTTCTCACCTTACATTGGCCTAAAACAAAAGGTTCAAATGGGCTTGCTCCCTCCTCTGAACCTATCGACCTTAATGGGCCAAGATGGAGCCAGACTTGACTTTTCATTTTTTGTGAATTTCGACCAAGTGTCTAAAAGTTGGATTTTCAGTTGCTTGGTTTAATTTTGAAGAACTTGTGCTTCAAGTATAGAACCGCTTAAGTTGATCCAAATTGGTGGGTTGGATCAACTGTTTTTCATCAATTGTGGCTAGTTTAGTCGCTCCTCCAATTAGGTGCGAACTTTCCTCTAGGATCTTGCATAGGCACTCTCATCTCCTTAAGCACTACATCCCCTTCTTGTAATGCACAATCCTTAACCTTTCTATTAAAAACCTGCGTAATCCTGATTTATATAGTTTCACATTATGCAACACTCTTAACCTCCTTTCATCAATCAAGGTTAGATCATCAAACCTAGCCCTCGCCCACTTAACCTCTAGGAGTTGGCTCTCCGCTACTATTCACAGTGAAGGGATTGCTAGCTCAATTGGGATTACCGCCTCTAGCCCAAAAGAATAGCGAATAAGGGGTAGCTCTTGTGGCCGGTAGTGTGTATAGACGTTCGGAATCCCGATAACGCGAATGAGAGTTTATCAGGATAATTTTTGTATGTGACGACCATCTTCTTCACTATCCGACCAAGGTTTTATTAGCTTCCTCTACGACTCCAATGGTTTGGGGCTTGTAGGGCGACAATATGTGATACTGAATGTTATTTTTGGGCAACAAAGCCTCCAATTTCTTCCTAAAGTGGCTTCCGTTATCGTTAATGATCTCATGCATGTGACACCGCGTATTTGCAAATGATATTGTTGATGATGAATTTGGCCACGTGCTTGGAGGTAAGTTTGGCATAAAAAGCAACCTTTACCCATTTAGTAAAGTAATCTATAGCAACCAGTACATATTCGTGACCTCTTATGCCTGTGGGAATAATCTTGCCAATAATGTCTTTTTCCAATATCGAGAACAGGAAAGGAGATGTCAAGGAGGCCAGGTAAGAGGACGGTTGATTTTGGAGGTTAGCATATTCTTGACATTCAGAGCACTTTTTGAAAAACGCGAGGCAACCTGCTTTCATGGTGGTCCAAAACTAACCCGCCCTTTCGATTCTTTGACAACATTCTTCCATTCATATGAGACTCACATTCTCCTCTATGTATGATTGTCATCAATTCTTCTGTTGCATTCGATTCTACACTTAGCATGTTGATTCCTTTCCTAGACTTCTTGTATAAACGATCCTGGATTTGACATTATTTTGTTGCCATGGATCTTGCCGCTCTTTGCCCTCAAGAGTAAGGTTGTAGAAATCAGGGTCCTAACGCGGATCTATGGATTAGTTAAGATCGGAATTAATCCACATAGGATCGTCGATCGGAAAGTAGATAGTAGAATCGTATCGAAGATTTTGGATTATAAAATCGTAGAATCGTAGATTAGGATTGGATTTTAGTAACTATGCTAAAGAGTTGGCCTCAAGAAGATACTTTCCCTTTCTTAAACACATGTAGATATCAAATAACCAAGCTTTTGGATCCGAAGGATACTTATCCGTGGTATAGATATACGCTGGCTCAGAGCGTCTTTCCACAAATATGGGCATTTTGTATTTCGACAAGGATGGATATCATAGAGGAGAGCTTGGATAACATATTTGCCAATTCATTCTTATCCCTAGATAAGTATTGGAATTCGATACGCTGGAATTTATCAGCAAATCCCGACAACCATTCCTGGTATGCTACGAGAGATTCATGTCGGGCATTCCATCCATTTTTTGGACTGATTAATGATGATGCTTGAATCACTAAACATCCTAATGTGTCAAATCCCGATGGTTAAGGTGACTTGTAGACCCATGATACCTGCCTCATACTCGACAACATTATTAGTGGCGTTGAAGTCCAACTTAACGGAGATATTGGTATGTGCACCTTTGGGTGATATTAGGAGAACACCCACACCCATTTGATTGGACGTGCTGTCGAAATACATATCCCATGTGACATCATCAGTGTGGAAAATTTCCTCATTGGGAAATTCGAAGTTAGTGCCTGGAGGTTCTTGTGAACGGAAGTTCATCTTTGTTCACTTGATATTCACTTTAACTAATGTTACTTTATATTCATTTCTACTCAACTATATTGTCATTTTGTTACCATGACAAACCGAGCAATTAGACTGTCCCATTTCTTAGTTGATGTTCACTTTAACACAATCAAATGTTCACCTTTGTCCCCTTTCTTAGTAATGTAGTCTGAAAATGATTGTAACTCCCTCTAATTGATGTTCATTTCTACTAATTTTTTATCATGACAAACCGAGCAATTGGATGTTCATTCTGTATGTACTTGTTGTTCAGTTCAACACAATTGAAAGTTTGTCTAGGTTCTTTCTTGTAATATATACTAGAATATGATTGTAACAAATTCTAATTCAATGAGTGGAAAAAAAATATACGTGCCAACCACAATCACATGATCAGTCCCATCAAACCTTCGCTGACTAGAGTGATGCATACCGTGTCACAAAAATAGTTACCATATTTCTAGTTCACGACAAAAGTACTGGTAAGGTAGTTAATCAGTTACGAAGAAGTAGATCATCAGATGTGTGCGAGAGACTTTATTTCGTTCCAATGTATTTCTCTAGAGTGTACTGTGTCCTTCAGTTTATTTTCTTCGTACATGATCAAGTTGTCGCAATATCGCCTTTTGGACACATCCAACTGCTCATCCTGCAATGGACAAAATTGTTCCATTTCATTAATGCAATATTAAATTATATAAACTCATAAATGAACACCAATTTGAACACCACTGAACATGACATAGTAAAAACATGAACATCAAGTACAATTTAAATGAAATTTAGTATAGCATGTCACAAATGAGCTATACATATAACATTGTGAGTATATTATGGTAAACATGATAAACATCAAAATGCATCTCGTCAATGTCCCATTGAACATGATACACCCCCAAAATGAACAAGAAGTTGAATCAAACACAGATTTTAGGTTACAACATGATGAACATCAGCATACCCTAAAATTTAATCCAACAGATGCAATGATCAAAGTTGCAATGTCTTACAAAGACAAAGTCTGTGAACACGCTTGATGAATGATCATCAACTATGATATAATTGAAACACACAATCACACATGAACATCAACTCTGTCAAAATTGAACATCAAGAATGGTATAAATGAACATCACCAAGCCCACTGATGGAACCCATTATGAACATTAAGATGAATATAAAAGAGCTTTAAGTTCTACTGTGATGAACATCACCATGCCCTAATTACACACATGGACATCAAAACACACTTTACGAATGATCATCAATAATAATATAATTTAACGACACAGTCACACAAATGAACATCGACTATGTCAAATTAAACATCAAGAATGATATAAAATGAACCCCACTGACCATCAATCGCCATAAGCCCCACGGATGCAAACCAAGAAGAACATTAAGAAGAATAGAAAATAACTTTACGTTATACTGTGATGAACACCACCATGCCCTATAAATTTTCACCAGATATTACACAAATTGGTTATGAACTAACAAACTCAGGGGACGAAGGAAAAAAAACAATAAACCTTGAAACAACCCACAAACTGTCATTCAATTTTCCCAAATGCATGAATTTGCGCTATTTTGATAAGTTTCCTTCTCCCTGCCAATTTCCCAGATGAATTCACCCTGTTGTTCGTCTATGGCCATTTTGATAAGTTTTTCAAAACTCGAATGATGGGTTTTGGAAATTGTGTGGTGTGTTAATGCTGGAGTATGATGTTTGCATGTGTGACTCAACTCCTCTTTCTCTCTCTCTCTCTCTCTCTTTTCTTTTTTCTTTTCAACTCACTTGAGCTTCAATGAAGTTTAGTAGTTTACATTAAAAAAAAGATTCAACCAATCAAAATGAGTCTAATCTCTACAAAATAAAGATAAAACGGTTACTTAATTTCAACCCCATATCTATTAATCAATGGTTGAGATTGATCATACTTCCATGCTCACCACTTTCCGATTCTCATTATATTTATTCCCAATATAAAATTATGAATAAAATGTGGATTCTCTACTATGATTGATAAAATTAGGTTATAATGTATATTTGTTGACCAAACTAATAAGTGTTATACTCGTATAGTTGATAAATATATATAATTATTAGAAAAATTTTATTATTGAAAATTACAAAAGTATAAATTATAGACGATTCAAAACTGTCTTTAACCATTTTAGGCTCCGTTTTTTTATGCGCTAGGTTGCGGTGCGGTACCACACTATACCACACTTTTTGATTTCTACTACACTTTACCACACCACACCACAATCATTATCAATATATCTTTCACTTTTATCTCTCCTCACTTCTTTCTTCTTCTTTTAACATTTTGTCTCCTCACCTACCCAGCTACTAAAATTCTCACCACATTTCGCCACACTTTTTTAAATTCTACCACACCAATCGTATAAAAGAATGGAGCGTTAATTCAAGACATGTATCATCGTCCAAATAAATATAAATATTATTTTAGTAAAAAGGAAGACAGCGTCATAGTTGTGGAAAGTGCGGTGAGGTGTGGAAATGATAGTAATATTAGTAAAATATAAGGCCCTTTTTTTATGCGATTGGTATATATGGTGCAGAAATGATACAGTATGGTGAAATTGTGGAAAGTGCGGTGAGGTGTGGAATAGTATGGTAAAAGTTGTAGAAAGTTCTATTAATATGGTAGGTGAAGAGACAGAATGTGAAAGAGTAAATTACATTTACCCTACCTCACATTTGTGGTAATAATTTTTATACACCCGACATTTATGAAATAATTTTTACCTTACCTGACATTAAGTGTTCATACATTTAAACCTTCTAAGATATTCTATAATTGATTTTTGTTTGATTTTCCGGTGAACATTAAAAAGATAAATATTAATTGATTTTTTTACCCTTGATATTAATTCATATGACTTTCAATTAAATATGAATTGACGTTTTTACCTTTAATATTAATTCATATGACATTTAAACCTCAACATTTTCTCTACTTTATTTCTTCGAAAACCCCACCCCTACCCATTCTGAAAATGAAAAGGTCATTTAATTCATTTCTTTTTCAATGTTAGGGGCAGTATGGTACATTCATATAGTCATATAGGGACATTCTGGTATTTTTCACATTTTCGATAAGAAGTAATCAGATTCTTCCATTAAAAATTATTTTCACTTAATGTCAGGTAAGGTAAAAATTATTTCACAAATATCGAATGCGTAAAAATAATTACCACAAATGTCGGGTAAGGTAACTATAATTTACTCGAATGTGAAAAGTAGATGAGAAATGTGAGGAGAGAGAAAAGTCAAGAAATATATTGATAATAATTGTCATAAAATGTCATAAAATGTGGAAGAATATTAATTAGCATGATGAGTTGTGGTTCAAAGTATAACCAGGTCTAAACTATATAAGTGTAAAGTTTCAACATTCTAAGGTTCAATTTAGCAGCTAACACTTAGATGAGATTATTTCAAATTCACTCGCGGAACCCACAGCATAGATCTCACTCAGGTTGGAATGATAAACGTCTTGTCGCAAGATTGAAATTATCCATCTTGCATGACATGATACCCTCCACTTCACTTTTTTTTAATTTGTGTTAAAAATATAATTTCCATGTCATAGGGTCATTTGAATAAATAAGCAAAATTATAGGGTCCTTGTTATAAATATGAAGAGAAATAATTCATTTTTGAAAAAAAATTAATTTCAAAAATTAATTATTTAATGAGAAAAAAGAAATTGAAAAATATTATTTAAAAATGAAAAAAATTGTTAAATAATTTTTTATATTTATGTACTGATTTAATTTGAAAATATTGAAAAATATTTTTCAAATAAATGAATGAAAAATATATTTTTATGAAATGATATGTCAAATTTAAGAAAAAAAATACAGAAATTTTAGATAAAAAAAATTTGTTAAAGAAAGAATATTGATAAAACAATTATTTAAAATTTTATTTTAATGGAAAAAAATTAAATATTTTTTTTTGTATTTATGCATTGATTTAATTTGAAAATATTGAAAAATACTTTTAAAATAAAAGAATGAAAAATGTTTTTTTTATAAAATGATATGCCAAATTTAAGAAAAAAACAGAAATTTTAAATGAAAAATATTTTATTCAAAAAATAAGTAATGATAAAATAATTATTTTAAAATATAAGTAAATATAAATAAAATATGATTTTTTTAAAAAAAATGAGGAAAACATAGCACTTTAAATATAATAGATTATGTATTTATTTTTACGGAAATATGTTATTTATTTTCTGAAATACATATAACAATAAATAAATATAAATAATAAATTAAAAATAAGATATATTATAGTAATTTATTAAAAGAAACAAAAATGATTGCAAAAGAAAAAAGAAAGAAAATGGAAAAAGCAAAATAAAACTTCCACATCCTCAACCATAAACCATAATGGGGGTGGAGAAATGGAGAGAGATGGAGAGCATGCATGAAACGTGTGTGTTGGCATTGTTTATACAGTACGAATTAGCATTTAATTTTTTTTTTGTAAACAAAGTAGGTTATTATTATTGTAATTAATCATTATATTAATTATTATTGGCATTGTCAAATTTTTTTCTATAATATTAAATTTATAATTTTAATTTATCATTACACTAGTTATTATTAATTTGAAATATTAATTAATATTACTGTTTGTTATTAATTTTTGATGAAGTTAAATTATTTATTATAATTACTAGTTGGAAGTTACCTGATGTGTTGTTATTTATTTACTTACCCCTAATTTGTTCTAAATTATGCACATGCTCTGCTGATTTTTTTTCTTTTTTTTGCCATTTATAACTACCTTGTACATATGTCACTTGCCAGATCACGCAAGATGGATAACGCAAGCTATTTATCACGGTCCGTTTTACAATACATCCAAAATTTAACGCTTGATCTTCCAGTAAAAAAAAAGTAAAAAATACCAAAAAGTAAGAAGGGAGAAAAAGGAGCATAAATTACAAGCGTGATATGGTGAGTTCTTGGTGTATTTGCGGCCCATTTGCAAACTCCTTTGCTTTTTCTCTCAGTAGTTTCTTCTCTGGTTTGTTATTCCCATTCCTGGGTATCTCATTGACAAAAACCACTTTTCTTGGCACCATATAACGCGTGAGATTGGCCCTACAATGCGAAATTATTTCCTGTTCAGTGACCTTGCCAACAGCCTCCTTCTTTGGCACCACAAAGGCACACGGTGTCTCCTGCCATCGTGGGTGTGGCATTGCCACCACTGCAGCATCCGCCACTTTTGGGTGTTTAAAAATGGCCCCTTCCACCTCCACACTGCTTATATTCTCACCCCCGGAGATTATGACATCCTTGAGCCTGTCCTTGATTTCTATGTACCCATCTGGGTGCACGACGCCTAAGTCTCCCGTGTGGAACCACCCGTGCTTGAACGCTTCAGCCGTGGCTTCCTCGTTCTTGAAATACCCCTTCATGATGCCACTCCCACGCAGGACGATCTCACCCATGGCCTTCCCATTTCGAGGCACCGGACGATTTGTGTTCAAATCAATGACATCAGCGTCTGCCACGGTCAGGACGCTTATGCCCTGACGGGCTTTGAGGTGGGCCCGCTTCTCGTGCGAGAAGCGGTCCCACCCTTTTTGCCATTCGCAGACGAGGGCAGGCCCCGTGGCTTCGGTCAGCCCGTAAGCATGAACCACGTGGAAGCCTAGCTTCTCCATCTCCTTAAGCAGGGTAGCCGGGGGTGGTGCCCCGCCGGTCAGGATTTGAACAGGGTGCTTGAGCTCCACCCGCTCGTCATCCCGGGCTTCTTGAAGGATCTTGAACACGATCGGAGCCGCGCACAGGTGGGTCACCCCGTGCAGGGCGATGCTTCTGTAGATGTCAACCGCTGTCGTGTTACGAATGCAGACGTTGGTACCTCCACGCGCAGCAACGCCCCACGTGAAGGTCCAACCGTTGCAGTGGAACATGGGTAACGTCCACAGGTAGACAGGCTCAGTTCCCATTTCCCACCCCAGGATTAAACTCAAAGTGCTCAGGTACGCCCCACGGTGGCTGTACACCACACCTTTAGGCGCAGACGTCGTCCCAGAGGTGTAATTAAGCGCGATCGGATCCCACTCATCGGCGATCATCAATGGCTCGAAATGCGGGTCTCCCATGGCAACCAATTGCTCGTACTCCAAGTGGGGGCTAGAGGGACGAGGATCGACGTCGACAAGAGGGAGTGTGGACTGAAGCATAAGGTTACGATAGTCGGTGGTGAGGACAAGATGGTCGTATTTGAGTTGGCCCTGTTTGACACTGCCCGTGCTGGATGAGCCCATGATCTCACGAATGAGGACTACAGACGGTAGAGTCCTTGTTGGATTGTCTGCTTTCAGAAGGTGCAGGGCTTTACAAGCTAATGAGATGTACTCGTAGTCTACAAACAGGATCTTGGCCTCCGAGTGGCTAAGGATGGTGTTGATGTCCTTGGCGCTAAGCCTTGTGTTGATGGTGTTCAGCACGGCCCCTGCCATTGGCACGGCAAAGTGCATTTCATATACTGCCGGAATGTTCGGAGCCAAAACTGATACCTGAAAACAAAATGAAAATGAATTAGAACAATGATACACATCTTGCCCCAGATGATTAATAACCATCTTGAATTATCTATATTTCACATTTTGTTAACTTTAAATAATATTTTCTCTAATAATTACATATATTTATCAACTATAATAGTATAATACTTATTTGCTAGGTCAAAAAAATATAAATAATAGCTAATTTTATCAAGCATACTAAAAAATGCATGTTTTATACATACTTTTGTATTTATGAAAAAATATAAATAAATAAATATTTTTATACTATTTATAGGTTATAATAACCTTCAAAGTAATAAAACATACCTATATTTAATATTATGAATGATTTAGGTGATATATAAGATGGTTAAAAATCATCTTACAGCAAGATATTTATCATTTTCGATTATTAATTGATAAATTAAACATTAGCGTCTAAATTATCATATATAAAACCAAGTCAATTGACAAATTTGATTATTATGACCAAGACAAGACTCGACTTAAATATAAAGCGGGTTCACATTCATCATAAAATAATGCATATGTTATAATAGTAATAATTTCCAAGAAAAAGTTAGGTGGTCGGGTGTGGAGGGTGACAACATATAAGCTTTAACCGAAAGTAGTATGTGCTAGTGGATTACTCCATATATAAACCTCACAAATAAGTGACGCAAGCGAAAAATCTGTGCGGTAACGCTCGTGTTTTCGTTCCATGACAGATTTATTGAAAAATATTTATTGATAAAGTATTAATAATTCTTTAAAAATTATGCAATCAAGTAACATTTAATATGAATACTTGTTAGATATTTTGGAAAATTTTAAAAATTTTACATATTTTTCCAAAATATTGGCAACCATATTTATTAAAGTTTATTACATATTTGTAATATGAGTATCTGTTACATTACTTACATATTTAACATATGAGATGCATAGTAAAATATGAAACTACTATTTATACAGTTGAGATGATTCCAAGCTCAAAAATTTGCAAATTAAAAATAGAACGAACGTACTAACCACATCATTCTTGGCAACGCCAAGGCGGGTGATGAGGGAAGAGGCGAGGCGGCGACAGCGGTGGTAAGTCTGGCTCCAGGTGAAGCGAGCCTCGCCGTAGATGACGGAGGTACGGTCAGCATAGCACATAGAAGCCCTTTTCAAGAAAGTAATAGGAGTAAGAGGTTGGTAGTTTGCCTCACATTTTGCCAACTTATCCATGGATATTGTATCCTTAATTCTCTTAACTGATTTCCTTGATTATTTTCTCTGGCTTAGTTAATAACAAAGCTACAGATTTTTGGAGATGTGGGGGGAGTTTAGAAGGGGAGAGGTTGAAGTTAGAGATGATGAGCTCGAAATGGGATGGAAGTGTATGTTTATATAGATAAAGACGTGGGTAGGACGGAGAGGGTGGGGTCAACTTTTAAGATTTTTTAAAAATGTTTCTTTAATTGCTTCAATAGTGTGGTTGGGGGACTTGCTTGCTCAAGTGTGGGAAATTGCGACGGAAATTACTTTGAGAAAACATAAACATCATATCAGTGTTTGAACGCTCCTTTGGAATGTCTAATTTAGGTAGGGGATAAATTGTATTCATATCTCTGTACTAAGGGCTGTCAAAATATTTGTCCAAATTTAAGAAAAAAAAGGGTATTATTTGAATTGTTAACTGTGATAGATATTAGGGAAGCATTTGGTAAGAATTACACACAAAAGTTTGGGAAAATTTTCATGAAAAGTTTTTTGGGAAAAATTTTTCCATCCTCCTATGTAAAATTTTTCTTAAGTATAACTTGTAAAGTTGGATGGTAAATGGGTGAAAGTAAAACTTTTCAAAAATTACCGTAGTTTACCAAAAATTGTCAAAAATTAATGAAACTTACCACACCTACCAAAAATAACATTTAGCATTCAAATTAGAAGTTACCAAAATTTACTGAAATAAGATTTATCATACTTACCATTTATTACTGAAGCTTACAGGTCGTAAAGATGGAAAATTATTGGGCCCTTGTATAATTTTTTCAAGGCCCAAATGCAATCACATAATTTATATATTTATTAAAACAATAAGTTCAAAGGAAAACCCAAATCTATGAGAAAGAATTTGAAAGATTTGTTTTTTCCAAACTAAATTCCAAGCTATAAATAAATTTATTTAAAATAAAAATGAGAAATATTTTGCTTCTATTAAGACGTGAACTTTGGTAAGAACCTAGATATATGGTTAAAATATGACATAAAGATATTGAAATGAATACTTATATTACCAATTGACATCTTCCTTTTAGCAAACTCATATGTTGAGAATTCCCCAATTAAGAGTGCTTGGTTTGAAATAGTTTAAGGATAGGGTGACATCCTGAGAAGTTTTTCAAGGCAACATGTGAGTAAGGATGAAGCATTTCGGAAGGACTCGTGGTGATTTGTAGGGTCAATTGTCAATTTTTGAAATAGTTATCGATAATGTCTGAGGCTTGGGATGGGTTGGTGCATTACAATTAGTCTTCAAGAGCAAGACATAAGAATCTCTCCAAGATAACCACACATTAAGGGAAGCTTTGATCCTAACATGTTCGACGAGTCTAGAAAATGTGCATGGAATGGAATAATGGATTAATTGTGCGATGATTAATCAAATAGTGTACGAAGAAGAAACCGATTTGGAAGTTGATTCCGACATTGTTCCAAAAATTGATTTTCATTGAAAAATGATACATTAATGTTTTTTGTGCAAGCACATAAGGAAAAAAGAAATTTTAATTGTAACTATTACTTTCTTTATCTAATTTATTCATTAAAAAATTAACATGTAATTATTAAATGATGGATCACTAATATGTTAATTGCTATATGCGTTGATGTGTACTTTTTAATGTTGATAGTACTGATCTGTGCAGAATGCTATAGACGTCGAATTTTGTCCCATTTTTGTATAATTATTTGGTAACTTTTTTATTTTATTTTCTATGTTAGATTAGAACTTGGGCCAATTAGTCATGTGATAATACACATCTCAACTATCTCCATAAGATATCTCATTTCGTTCCATTTGTAAGCATCTCATAACAAACCATTTTCACCTCAAAAGCCTTCGTTTTCTCCCATCCTCACATATACAGGTTTACTCTTTTGAATGCCATCATTTCCACAGATTTTCGATGTGTTCCATATTTTGGGTGCTTGAAGTAGACTTTATAAGTTTTCCAAAAATTCTTAAATAACCTCAATGGGAGTTCGGACGAGGGAGTTATAATCGTTTGAAGTTGAGCTGCGTACGCAGTAATTTTGTAGGTCGGACAACTGGCCACCTAAACTAGGAGGTTCTGCTCACCCTTGGCTGGCTGGCCTTGCTCCAATGGTAAAAAAAAAAAGTCAACCCTTTAGAGCTTAGGCTGGCCTAGCGTCTCTCCACCAAGTTCAACATGTTCCCCTTCTTAAGTCGGCCGACCTTCCCATGATAATTTCATTACCATTTTCCACAATATCTCGAATTCGAATTTGACGAAATATCTAGTGCGACTGAACTACATGCGGAATCAGATCTTCTCGTTATATTTAATTACAAAATTCTCTCCATTCATTCAATTATTGTTATTGCTCCCGTAATATTCACAATATCTGGCGACTCTCCACCATATGTAGAGACCTAGTCCGTCATTAATATTTCTCACTCTAGAATTTCTCAACGTATTGACATTGAAAAAAATTCTTCTTTCTTCTCCCTCCCTTTTCTCATCGTGTGCTTTCTGCATAATTATTGATTTAAGTTTAGATTCATTCTAATTTCATTATTATTCTCACTCTTGTTCATTTAGTCATGCAGTCCTAATTTAATGATCATGCCTTTATAAAATGTACACTTTCTCTTATTCATCTCTTTTGTTTATTTTGCATGACATAATGGTTAAAATTATGGAATAAATCAATTCCTCTCTTTCAACTATTTCTAAATAAAAATCTAACTTTAGTACAGTTTGTTTTATTAAAACATGCAAGTCATAAGATTCTTTTAATAATAGTTTGCATAATTTGATCGATGATTATATTGGTGCATGGCGTATGTATTTTGATTAATTAAATCAGTAAATATTTTGTGAAATAAGCAAAGAAGCAACAATCTTGCACTCACTTAGGCCGACCGAACTAACCGTCTTCTTGACTAGTTCTTTATGCACTGTCGAGCATGGAGCCATTGTCCTGACCAATCCATATATAGGCGAGCCAGCCTACTGTTAGTCTGATGGTTTCTTCAATTCAATTGCATATATTTAGTATTATTCATTCGATATATTTAGTCGAGTTATTCATTTGAGTTCACATAATCTTACAAAATAAAATTACAGATTTTTTATTCTTAGGATTTGTCATTTAATAATTCATTATCTAAGCATTAAGCAACCTTTTTCACCTCAACTTCAAATTAAGTAGTTCAACAAAAGATCACCGCTTAGGGATTATTTGGGATCCAAGCGAATGACAACTCTACTAGGGACTTAAACTTAAAAAGAGAGTGAAACTTGAAAATTCTTATTTGTGTGAATTTGTAGAAGGAATAAATTTATTTATTTCATATTTGTACTATTTTAGGCGTACTATATACCATCCTAGTCTCGTTGCCTGAATGGCAAGAGAGAAAAAAAGGGATGGTTTAAGTTGTTTAACACCTTTTTACCCTTAAAGAGTGGAATGACCTCTACTAATGAGATGCACTTACATCGCTAAGCATTGGATCTCCACTCCCACTCATGTAGTACTCTAAGACTTCCTTAAATTAAAGAGGAATACCCTTAACACTTCCGTTATAAGTTCCATATAAGGAAAGTGCATAAAGGGTGATGTATGTGAGTTATAAGCCTATTAATCTTAGACCTGGCAATTTTTGACCCGACACAAACTCGCCCGAAATTTCTAGGTTTTGAACAGGATTTACCACAACCTTATTGTTCGGTCTCGTGCCGAGCCGAATTTTAGGTCTTTTATAGGGAGTCTTGCTTGTTTTAGCCCCGTTTTATATGTTAGTTATGTTGTTTTCTTAGTCTTGAAGGTTAATAAAGAGTTAGAGCCAAAAATCGAGCGGAAAAGGCAAAAACAGAGCAAAATTTCACAAAGTATGGAGAGCAGCAGCAGAAGTGTGAGCAGCAGAGAGACTCGCCCGAGTCTATCCTTGTCACGGACGTGACCTCGGCCTGTGGCCCTGTGGCATGCAAATTTTCTTCTTCATTTCCTGTGAGACCGAGAGAGTTGCCAAAGCAAGGGATCGTCCGGTGGCCAGAAGCTAGTCACGCCCGAGTCAGGACCTGTCTCGCCCGAGTCGTTCTGTTTTACGCGCAAGTTCTCTGGGTGAAATGCTGTGTTTTGTATAACAGAATTGGCTTTGTATATAAACCCTTAGCAACGAATTCAATAGTAGCTTAGCTTTAGCATTGTTTTACTTAGTTTTTAATACATTTTCCTTTCAAGTTTATGCAATTGCTTTCTCTCTCTTAGGTTTTCAAGCTTTCTTGTTCTCCAAGCTCTTGTGTTCTTGAGTGTAATCAACACTTTCCTTCAAGTAATTTCAGCAAATTTTCTTCTTCATTTCCTTTGTTGCCTTTGATTTCATTGAGGTTATCTTTGAAAGTTTCTAGGTTAGCCACCAAATCAATCATTTTAGTGAAAAGGGGGATTAAGGATCACAAATCTTACTTGAAGTGAGGATTTGAGGGTCCTTAGTAACTTGATTCACAACTTTCTATTTTGTTCGGGGAAAGTTACAAATGAAGATCAAGGATGAAGGATGAAGAATAGAGATTATGATTAGTCTTCGAGGGTATGACTTGGTGCTCAATTTTGTTAATAGTTAATTCATTGCTTTGTTAATTGCTTTTAGTTGCTTCTTGATTATTGTGATACTTTTAAGTGTTATTAAATGTTTTCCTTGCTAGTGTTATAGGTTTCCTTTAAATCGATTGCTAGTAATTGCTTGATTAGCTTTGTGATAGTTTCTTGATGGTAATGTCTTAATAGCATGATTAGGATTAGTTTAATAGCTTAATTTACTTATTTATTGCTTTCTGCCCTTGGACCTTTAGCAAACCGAATAATGGCGCCATTGCCGGGGATGACGTTATTTGGTAGTTTAGGTGCTTGGTTTGTTTGTGAATAGTTGCGAATAGTTTATTGCTTTGATCGATTAGAATTTAAGCTTAAAATCACTAAAAATTGAAAAAAAAATTGAAAAACCAACAAAAAGAAGTTAAGAGCCATATGCCAAGGGTTGGGTTCGTAGTTCCGAGACTCATAGATTGATTAGAAAGGAGACGCCCGTAGTCGACTTACCTAGGATGGGGGATCATAGGGTGACTTTGAATGAGCAATTGTATCCTACTTACGACCCACCACCATCATGCTTCGTTTTGCCGACCCTACCACCGGGAGTTACCTTCGACCCACGACAATATCATACCCAAAACCTTCCATTCTTTATGGGGACTGGGTTAGCCTTGATTTGGACTGTTGAATATAAGGAGTATATTAGTATGGTTACCCCACTAGGATTGCCGTAGGACTATGTCTTGTTGAAGTACCTTCCATTTTCCTTACGAGACACCGCTAAGCGGTGGATGTACAGTATTAAGCCCCTATTCATAGACTCGTTGGACAACTTCCTTAAGGTATTCATGAAACGATACTTCCCGAATTCTCTAGCTGTCCAATTGAGGAATTCTATTCTGAAGTTTAGGCAAGATAAGGGAGAGCCATACTGGAAGGCGTTTGAGCGATTCAATAACTTATTGTCTCAATTTCCCCACCATGGGTTTGACCTAGTTAGGTTGTGCCAAATAGTTTAAGAAGGATTTGATCAAAAGACTAGAGTGACTTTAGAATCCATGTGTCAAGGGGGGTTTATGGACAAAACTACCGAGGAAGCTTGGGTTTTTCTTGAGGGTATGTTAGAACGGGCCATGCAATGGGGTACTACTCGGGATGAGTCAATAGGAGCTCAGTTGTCTAATGCGAAAGAGGGAGTCCATGCAGTTAGTGAAAGCACGGGGTATGAAGCTAGGTTTGCGTCTTTAGAAAACATGATTAAGACCCTAGCTCAGCAACAACTAGTGGCCTCTAAGTCCCAAACCTGTGCGCAGGTGAATTCTTGGGAGCAACCTGTTTCCCTGACCCCCCCCCCCAATCTCAGTTGTCTTGTGCTTGGTGTCAGGGTATAGATCATGTGTATGCTAATTGTCCTTTCTTCATGCAATATGTGTCTTCAAGTACGGAAAATGTGAATGCGATGTACAACAATTACCGACCCAACCAATACCGACCTTACCAGTACCAAAGGATGCAAAAGCACCCTCTTCTGTCTTATGGGCCTAATAATCAGAATGTTTTGAGACCACCGCTTCACCAAGGAGGAGGTTTCCAAGGAAACTCACCTCCTCATCCTCAACCTCAACCCCAACCCCAACCTAGACCACCACCCCAAGTTGTTTATCAAGCACCTCGAGGGCCGCCCATCCAGTCCCAAATTGCCCAAACCCGACCACCACCGGGGTATACGAGTGAAGATAGGCACGATAAGAAGATTAGGGAGTTGGAGAGTGGGTTAAAGGTTGTCCAAGATTCAGTTAAGGAATCTATTAAGAATGAAGTGGAGAAAATGTCAGAGAAAATGGTGAAGCAGTTTAATGAGAATTTTTCACAGTTGCTAATGGCCAATAGGGATAGAGGAACCTTCCCTGGACAACCCGAGGCAAACCCCAATGGGCAAGCCTCCGGTTCGTCATCATGTGACCCTAGCCAAATTAGGGGCATTAATGCCGTGATAACCCTTCCCCTCAAAGGTTAAGGGGGAGCAAAGACCAAAAGTTCTTGGATAAGATTAGGGAGACTTTCTCATAGGTTAAGGTTAATATCCCTTTGTTAGATGCCATCCAGCAGTTTCCTTCTTATGCCCGACTTCTCAAAGAGCTCTGCACCACCAAAAAAGCTACCCAAGTACCCAAGAAGACTTTCCTAGCCTCAAATGTGAGCTCAATTCTTTCGAACCATGTTCCTGTGAAATACAAAGACCCTGGATGTCCTACCATTTCCATCACCATAGGAGAGAGCTTGATAGAGAGAGCCTTGCTTGATTTAGGAGCTAGTGTGAACCTGTTGCCCATGCATGTTTATGAGACCCTAGGTTTAGGTGAGCTGAAACCAACTAGGATGGTGTTACAATTAGCTGACCCGTCCACTAGAGTTCCTAAGGGGGTGGTAGAAGATGTTTTGATTAAGGTAGGGAATTTTGTGTTTCTGGTGGATTTTGTAGTGTTGAAGACTGCGTGAGTGCATAGTGTTAGAGATGAGATTCCAGTTATCCTAGGCCGACCTTTTCTAGCTACTTTAAATGCCTGGATAAATTGCAAGGATGGTAGGATGAAGTTAACCTTTGGGAACTTAACCATGGAGTTGAATATTTTTGATTCGCAAAATTCATCCTTAAGTTCTGATGAGCACGAGAAGAATTCCCTTAATAGGGTTAGTGACTTTGTGGACGATAGTGAAAATTCTGACTCGGTTGATGTGCCATGTGCTGATGAGGAGTGGATTGAATGTTTTGATGTCATTGCTGAAAAAATTTTCGAGGATGAGAATTGTTTTTCGTTTAAAAATAATACATTAATGTTTTTTGTGTAAATACGTAAGGAATATAGAAATTTTAATTGTACCTGTTACCTTCTTTATCGATTTTATTCATTAAAAAATTAACATGTAATTATTAAATGATGGATCACTAATATTTTAATTGTTATATGTGCTAATGTATACTTATTAATGTTGATAGTACTAATCAGTGCAAAATGCTAGACATCCAATTTTATCCCCTTTTTGTATAATTATTTGGTAACTTTTTTATTTTATTTTCTATGTTAGATTAGAACTTTGGCCAATTAATCATGTGATAACACACATCTCAATTATCTCCATAAAATATCTCATTTCGATCCATTTGTAAGCATCTCATCACCAACCAATTTCACCTCAAAAGCCTTCGTTTTCTCCAATCCTCACATATATAGGTTTACTCTTTCAAATGCCATCATTTCCACATATTTTCGATGTGTTCCATATTTTGGGTGCTTGAAGTAGACTTTATAAGTTTTCCAAAAATTCTTAATTGACCTCAATGAGAGTTCGGACGAGGGAGCTATACCCGTTTGAAGTTGAGTTGTGCGCGTAATAATTTTGAAGGTCGGACGACTAGCCACCTAAACCAGAAAGTTTTGCTCACCCTTGGCTGGCTGGCCTTGCTCCAATGGTCAAAAATTCAACCACTAAACCCTTTAAAGCTTAGGTTGTCTTAGCGTCTCTCCACCAAGTTCAACATGTTCCCCTCCTTAAGTCGGCCGACCTTCCCATGATAATTTCGTTCCCTTTTTCCACAATATCTCGAGTTCGAATCTGACGAAATATCTAGGCCGACTGAACTACATACATGTGGGATGAGATCTTCTCGTTATATTTAATTATAGGATTCTCTCCATTCATTTAATTATTGTTATTGCTCCCGTAATATTCACAATATTCGGCGACTCTCCATCATATGTAGAGACCTAGCCCGTCATTAATATTTGTCACTTTAGAAATTCACAACGTATTGACATTGAGAGAATTCTTCTTTCTTCCCCCCCCCCCCTTTTCTCATTGTGTGCTTTCTGCATAATTATTGATTTAAGTTTAGATTCATTCTAATTTCATTATTATTCTTATTCTTGTTCATTTAGTCATGCAGTCCTAATTTAATGATCATGCCTTTATAAAATGTACAACTCTCTCTTATTCATCTCTTTTGTTTATTTTGCATGACATAATGGTTAAAATTATGAAATAAATCAATTCCTCTCTTTCAACTATTTCTAAATAAAAATCTAATTTTAGTACAGTTTGTTTTATTAAAACAGGCAAGTCATAAGGTTCTTTAACATTCAGATTTGTATCCTTATGTTCAAATATGATCTCTGACTCGTAGGTCGAAGTCTATTTTTATTTGAGTTTATTTATCTATCTTTAAAACTAAATGACGATTCTTTTAATCATAGTTTGCAAAATTTGATTGATGATTATCTGGTGCATGGCATTCGTATTTTGATTAATTAAATCAGTAAATAATATGTGAAATAAGCAAAGAAACAACAATCTTGCACTCGCTTAGGCCGACCGAACTAACCGTCTTCTTGACTAGTTCTTTCTGCACTGTCGAGCGTGGAACCATTGTCCTGACCAATCCATACGCCAGCCAACCTACCTGGTTAGTCAAATGGTTTCTTCGATTCAATTGCATATATTTTGTATTATTCATTCGATATATTTAGTCGAGTTATTCATTTGAGTTCACATAATCTTACAAAATAAAATTACAAATTATTTATTCCTAGGATTTGTCATTTAATAATTCATTATTTAAGCAGTAAGCAATCTTTTTCACCTCACCTTCAAATTAAGTAGTTCAACAAAAGATCATCACTTAGGGATTATTTGGTGTCCTACTGAATGACGACTCTACTAGGGACTTAAACTTAAAAAGAGAGTGAAACTTGAAAAATCTTATTTTTGTGAATTTGCAGAAGGAAGAAATTTATTTATTTCATATTTTTACTATTTTAGGCATACTATATATGTAACGCCCCGGCCCCTTCCCCGGTCGCGGACATTACCGATAATTGCTTCAAGGATCACTGATTGGCCCCACAAATCACCACGAGTCTTTCCACCGTGCTTCGTCCTCGCTCACAAGCTGTCTGGGAAAACTTCCCAGGAGGTCACTCATCTTGATACTACTCCCAGCCAAGCACGCTTAACTGAGGAGTTCCCAACGGATGAGCTACCATAAAAGAAGGTGCACCTTGGTGATATAAGTAGTCATTTCGATCCTTTTAAGCCACACATAACCATATATCTGGGGTGTTACAATCACCCCCACTTAAGCGCACAACGTCCTCGCTGTGCCTCATTCAAATCCAAAATCTTTGCCCTACTAGGTGACTACCCATGGATCTCCCGTCCATTGGCGCAGTTCACGGTCACAGGTCTGCTCTGATACAATCTGTAATGCCCCGGCCCCTCCCGGGCTGCGGACATTACCGGGAACGACTTCAAGGATCGCTGACTGGCCCCACAAATCACCACGAGTCTTTCCAGCGTGCTTCGTCCTCGCTCACACGCTGCCTGAAAAAACTTCCCAGGAGATCACCCATCCTGAGACTACTTCTAGCCAAGCACGCTTAACTGAGGAGTTCCCAACGGATGAGCTACCATAAAGAATGTGCACCTTGGTGATATAATTAGTTATTTCGATCACTTTAAGCAGACACCCTCCCTCCCTCTCGCATCTCTCTCTCTCTCTCTCTCTCTCTCTCTCTCTCTCTCTCTCTCTCTCTCTCTCTCTCTCTCTCTCTGTCTCTCTTAAACACCCCCAAGCCCCAACCCATCCCCCCCCCACCCCCAACCTCTCACTCTCTGTCTCAACCACCATCACTCTTTGGCTCCATTTCTTGCCTCCGGCGGGGACTCCAGTTTTCATAACACCCGTCACCAATTTTTCGTTGTAAAATTGCTCCGCGAATATAGGCCATGTTACCATTGGCACCCCCGTTGAGACTCCCTCTAGTGTCGAGTTCCAACCACAATGAGTCACAAATGCTCCTATGGATTCATGCTCTAAAATCTGCACCTGTGGAGCCCAGCCTTGAATTATCAGACCTCTTCCCTCCATCCTTTGTTCGAACCCCTGTGGTAGCCATTCCTCGGGTTTACTTGTGTTGTCGACTTTCCTTACTACCCAGATGAAGTTTTGCCCCGAAGCTTCTAGCACCATGGCAATCTCTCGCAACTGAAAGGGTATGAAACAGGCCGTGCTTCCGAAGCATATGTAAAGTATTGAATTGGGTCTATTTGAATTCAGCCAGTTCCGGTGGAGGTGTGGGAGAGGGTGTGTGAATTGGGCGGCGAGTTTGAAGGAGACGGCGGTGGGGAGGTGGAGGCGGCGGCGGAGTGAGGGGTTCTGGGTTGCACGCCATGTGTTTATGAAAATGCCCCAGTGAGATGGTTAAGTGCTTTCAAGTGTCATGAATAAGACCACTTATTTTTGTGATACCTATATCACAAAGTGCATTGTTATTGATTGATCAAATGTATAGATGAACTTTATTTCCTAAGTATAATACAATGTGCTTACTGATATTTGATTGAATACTACACGAGCATATAGATAGAATCTATATTCATGGGAATTTGATGATAAGTCATTATGCTCATAGACGTGTTTTTAATGATCTTGATGTCCATGATCTACGCTATGAATGTTTATTTTTCAACTCATACATATGTGTGCTCTTGAAGCTCCTCTGAAGTTTAAATGATATTTAAATAATCTAATTTTCAAAGTGATGTATGTGCTTTTGAGGTGGAGTTGTGATTTAATTTAAAGCACTCACATAGTCACACTATATGCTTTATATCATGTCATATTTGCTGATTAAAGTGAATGTTATAGATACTTGATTGGGTTTATGAAGAAATGAAGAGATAGGTGTCATGTAGGCACCGGAACAATGATGAGAGAAACGAATATTAGAATTATATCTCATCGTACAACTTTGATAAAAGGCTCCAGAAGTGCTCATATAATACTATTTGGTGGAATTGACTCTCGTATTGACAATGTACTTTATTCAATCAAGCTAATCTCAAAAGAACTTATCAATTAAATTCAATGCATATTCGTAGAAATGAATATCATATTGAGATAACTAGTGAGTATAATGTTTGATTGCATAACATTGAAATTGAATTGAGCAAAATATGCGTGTTGGAAAAGCAAAAACAATTATCCCACTTATTTTGCAAGTTACTCTCCACAACTAACCCAATCGAAACACATACTCTAATAAATTAGAAGTTTACTAATAAAGAAAGTTATCATATGAAAAGATCAGTAGGAGCATCTTGGATTAATGCTCACACGAAGAACTCATATGGGTATATTTTGGAGTTCCAATTAACTGCTTACTCTCAAAGATAATTAATTATAACACCATCATTAGTAAAGTTAGGGATCAAATCCCTTCGATTCCTGAGTTGTAACAAGTGATGTTAATGTTGATCCTGTAGACCCATAGGTAAACTATTTGGATATTTTAGTTTTTTAGTTGACACATCAATGATAAGTCACTTGTATATTTACTGTCAACATGCAACTTGGCGTTTGCAAGATTGTTTGCTCAATTGATATTAGAGCACAATTCAAATTATCAATCAAGAAGATCCATCTTGATAATGATGGTGAAAGCTTTTGATAGTCTTTGTATGCCAATGGACATAGAGGTTGAACATCTTGTGTCAAATGTTTATACGTAACATGATCTTGTAGAATAATTGATATATGAGATGTTGAGTTTATAACTAATGGCAAACCTATTACTTTTGATAGCAAAGCTAACTACAACTATTTGATGACATGTCATATTGCATGCACCAACACTGATCCATACAAGGCCAACTGGTTATCAAGAATATTTATCACCCCGCACAATTGGTTTTTGGCCATGAACCAAATATTCTCCATCTATCAACTTTTGCATGTGCGATGTACGCTCCATAATAATGCACTAAGATGGGACCCCGAAGGAATTTGGAATATATGTTGCACATAAATATCCATCCATACTTAAATGTAATAGAATCATTCATTGGTGATATACTTATGACATAATTTGTCGATAATGATGACACAATTTTCCCAACATTAGGGGGAGAAATCAAGTTGATGGACAAGGAAATAAGTTGGAGCGAATTATTATGATCCTCATACAATGTAATGTGAACTGAAAGTTAAAAATATAACTCGTCTACAAACTTGAGTAAATTTACTATCAGATATTCTATTGATCCACAAAGAATTATTAATCATTTGTCTCAACTACTAATGCTCATATAAGAATTGATGTCGTAGTAGGACAAATCTATATAATACCAATGAGAAAGTTTGTGGGTCCCATTAAATCAAGTAATTAAGGAGATTATCTTTCTGGGACTCGACTAATGAAATGAGAGATAAATTTGTTTTTAAATATTTTATTTGTGTAGGTTCGTGCAGTTAATTGTGGAGATTTCTGCAGTTAAAGTGTTGATATCAAAGCGGTTAAATCCCAGTAATTGGGTCTATCTCTTTCCCCCTAGATTCTGCCTGCTCTCATAGGTAACTGCACCATACCACTTCCCCTGTTTTCGGTAATTGCACCATACCATATCTCTCTCATCATTTTCCTTTGTTTATCTCCACAGTCAACATTCATACCCCCTCACCTTTCTCTCCTTCTCTCTCTCCCCCATCTCAACTTATAGAGTGGATTCAAAACCATGATTTGAATATTACTCCACACGCACACTTTGGATTTTACACAAGCATCTTGGGGTTCGGGGAATCCTACAGCACTTTGCAAAAGAGACTCTTCACTAACGTTGTTGAAAGGCCTCATTGTAACTTTTTCGTCAACCAAGAAATCACTATTCCACAAATTCGATGGCAAAATCATAGAACAAGAAAGAGTATGACAATCGCTTTTGTGATGATCGCTTTCTCTGTCTTTGTGATGGAAGGAACAAACATGGATAGCCGCCTAATCGCTCCCAAGTCGTCATTTCATCTATTTGCGATCCATCATTGACTTTCATTTTTTTCCCTTAATTCATGAACTCATCTTTGTTACTTTTACTCTGAAGATTTCTAGCTTTTTGGGGATTTTTTATGGTGACAATATGTTGCTTCTATCAATATTGATTTTCAATGAAAAGAGCCTAGGAAAGTATGAAAATCTATCCAATTTTCACATGGAGCGATGGAAGGACATGGCAGGTCTATTACCTTGAGTTTGTCAAAAACTCTTATCTCTTCTGTGATATTCCCTTTGATGACAACAGAACAAGGTCACGGAAATCTTCTGTAATTGTTTGAATAATTACTTCATATCTCTCTCTTGAAAAAGATACAATCAATCCCTTTATAAAGGGAGAAAAAGGAGGAGAAAGAGAAAAAGAAAGCAAAATAAGCTAACAGAAAAAATAAAGAACTTAACTAATCTAACTATCTAACTAACCTACCCGCCAACACCCCTCCCCCCTCAAGCTTGGATGGGGAAGCATCCCAAGCTTATGTAAAAGATGCCAATGTTGATTCGAGGGAAGAATTTTAGTGAGAACATCTGCAAGTTGATGTTGAGTAGGAAGGTAACTGAGTTGCAGCAAGCCTTCCATGACCTTGTCTCGAGTAAAATGACAATCCACTTCAATGTGTTTTGTCCTCTCGTGAAAAACAGGGTTCTTGGCTATATGCAATGCAGATTGATTATCACAGTGAAGAAGAATAGGCTTTGTGATGGGAACTCCAAGCTCTTTCAATAGATTTGTCAACCAAGTTACTTCTGCAGCAGCTTGAGCCATAACCCTATACTCAGCCTCAGCTGAAGACCTTGCCACTGTGGATTGTTTATTGGACTTCTAGCTGATGGGAGATTTGTCCATCATGATGAGATAACCTGTGACAGATCTCCTGGAAATTGGACAGGCTGCCCAGTCAGAATCAGAGAAAGTAGTGAGTTGAACTTGATCAGTCCCTTTTAGCAAGATCCCTTGGCCTGATGTTCCAACTACATATCTGATGAGGTGATCCAAAGCATCCATGTGAGGTGTTCTAGGATTCTGCATGAATTGGCTAAGTGTTTGTACTGCAAAAGAGATTTCAGGACGTGTATTAGAAAGAAAGTTAAGTTTCCCAATAAATGTCCTATAAATACTGGGATTTTCTAACAAGTCTCCTGAATCAGAATGTAATTTGTAATTTACAGGAAGAGGAGTGGTTGTAGGCCTGGAGTTGAGATGTCCTGATTCTTAAAGGAGGGCTTGAGTGAATTTTCTTTGAGTCAGACTGATGCCTTGTGGCAGATAGGAGACTTCAAGGCCAAGGAAGTAATTGAGGAGGCCAAGATCTTTGATCCCAAAAGCTTTGTTCAACTGATCCTTGAGTCTGTCAATCTCAAAGACAGATGATCCTGTAAGCAAAATGTCATCAACATAAACAGCTACAATTGTTATATCATCACTTGTTTTCTTTGTGAACAGGCTATAATCATTTTTTGATTGAGAGTATCCTTGATCCTTTAAGAAATATGCTAACTTAGAGTGCCACTGTCGAGAAGCATGTTTAAGGCCATATAGAGACTTTTGAAGTTTGCAAACTTTGTTTTGAGGGTTGTGAATTCCTTCAGGCATTTTCATGTACACCTCTTCATGCAAGTCACCATGGCAAAAATGCATTGTCTACATCAAGCTGAAAGAGAGACCATTTTCTTGCTGCTGCTAAAGCTATTATGGTTCTGATGGTAGTCATTTTCACCACAAGGCTAAAAGTCTCATTATAGTCGAGCCCTCCTTTTATGTGTTGCCCCTTACAACCAATCGAGCCTTATATCTTTCCAAGGAACCATCAGACTTTAATTTGATTTTGTATACCCACTTGGAGCTGATGGCTTTCTTGCCTGGAGGAAGATCTACCTCAATCCAGGTGTCATTGGTAAGTAGAGCATCAATTTCTCTCTTCATTGCATTTACCCACTTTGGATGTGTAGCAGCTTGTTTGTAGGATGTAGGTTCTTCCAAATAATCAAGTTGAGCTATTTGTTGTTGCTGTGAGGCATTGAGAGCAGTGAATTGAACTATATTGCAGATCTTGGGAAGTTGAACTTCATAGTCTCTCAGATATGTAGGTTCTTTAATGATCAAAACAACCTTTTCACATCTCTGTTATATATAATCTTCTTATCATATATGTCATATAATTTGTAGCCCTTTTTTATTGAAGGAATATCCCAAGAAAACACATGGATGAGCTCTTGGATCAAATTTATGTCTATTTACATTTAAGGTAGAGGCAAAACATAGACATCCAAAGATCCTCAGTTTACTGTAATCAGGAGTAGCTTTGTATAACATTTCATAATGTGTTTTAAAATTAACTGCTGAGTTTGGAATTCTATTGATTAAGTAGGTGGCAGTCATAACACAATCACCCCAGAATTTTAATGGCAGTTTAGCTTGGAGCAGAAGGGATCTGGCTACTTGCAATATATGCTTGTGTTTTCTTTCCACAAGATGTTTGATGCAAAATGCCATTTGAATTATAGTAAGAATTAGCATATGCATCACAAAATTCTTTTCCATTATTAGATCTTACAGTTTTCACAGTAGCATCAAAGTGCTTAGTGACAAAGGAAATAAAATTTTCTAGCATAGGAAAAGCATTAGTCTTGCTAGCCAATAGATATACCCATGTTGTTCGAGTACAATCATCAACAATGGTCAAAAAAGAATGAAAACCATCATATGTATGGACTCTAAAAGGTCCCCAAATGTCTACATGGAGCAATTCAAACTTATTAGCTGCTCTACTGCTACTAGAAGAGAAGGGAGATTTATGTTGTTTTGCTTGTGGGCAAACCTGACAGACAGATGTACTAGGGACATTAGACAACCCAGGGATTCTTGTGAGGTACTCAGGAGAAGGGTGTCCTAATATGTAGTGCCATATCTCTGATGCAGATAGGATAGCAGTGCCTTTTTCTTGATTTTCACATGCACTCTTGGTTTTAATTGGATTATTGGCCAAGTAAAGTCCTCCTTGCTGCCTACCAAGGGTTAAGTGTTGGGTCTTCATAGGGTCCTGGATATAACAGTTTCCAGGAGTAAAGACTAAATTTGTTATAAGATCCTTGGTCAATTTATAGGCAGAAATAAGATTAAAATGAAAAGAAGGAATATGCAAGACATTTTGAAGTACAATTCCAGATTGGAGAGTTACATTTCCTATGTTTTTAACAGCTACTTGATCACCATTAGGCAATGTAATAAAGCAAGATGTGATAGTAGGAGTAAAAGAAGAAAAAAGATGCAAGTGAGGAGTTATATGATCTGTTGCACCATTATTAATCACCCACAGAATATTCTTATTGTCAGAGACTAAACATAAGGATTTACCTGCAAGAAAGGCAGATTGTTGTGGATCCATTTGATCAGCAATGTGCACATTTTGCTTTCCAAGAAGTTGCATCAATTGTGCATATTCTTCACTGCTGAGAGTATGTCTTGGAATTTCTTGAATCTCAGATTAACTAGGAGCAGTGTCAGAATTAGTTTGAACATTTGCAACAATCTTTTGTGATTTCTCAGCTTGTTTCCTAGCCAGTTTGAAGCATTTATCAGTAGGATGCCCAGGCTTCTTGCAGTAATAGCAGTAAGGTCTTCTATTCTGATTATTTTGGGAATTAGAATTGGCATTGGGTGTTCTAGGTGCATGCTGAGGTGCTGGATAGGCAAGATTTCCATAATTCCTTTGTGGTGTATAGCCTGACTGTTGATATTGATATGAATTTTGAGCATTTCTGGAATTTTGATTTCTAGTCACATTGAAAGCCACAGAAGCTTCTTCAGGAAAGGATGGTTTCTTGATGTTTTGTTGTTGTTCTTCTTGAAGAACAATACTATAGGCTTGATTAACACTTGGTAAAGGTGTTATCATAAGAATACTCCCCCTTACAGTTCTGTATTGATCATTCAATCCCATTAGAAACTGAAATAATTGTTGTCTGCCTATCAATTTAGATGCAGAACATTCAGAGTTGCAATTACAAGGGTAACAATCATCACATACTCATCCCAAATTTGTTTGCATTTGGTGTAATATCCAGAAATGGACAGATTTCCCTGCCTAAGGTTACTCATCTCCTGCTGGAGTTGATAGATTTTTGCACCTGGATTATAGTTGAATCTTTCTTTTAAATCACTCCAGATTGTTGTTGCAGTCTCAGCATAAAGAATGCTTGATGCTATGTCTTTTGAGACAGAATGAAGAAGCCGGGAGATAGCCATTGTAAAACCCCGAAAAAAATCCAAAGATGTTGACCGTGACGTCATTAGTAAATTAGGTTTGACTTCGTTAATTGTTCATTATTCGTTTGTGTTTATTTTTCTAACACTTGAGCTCGTAGGATCGTTGAGGGACTAACAAGGGTATATCGGTAATTTCGTGGGTTTAGTATTATTAGTTTTACTCTAATTATTATTTGTATTACTATTAATATTATTGTGTTTATTAAAATTTGTTATATGAATAATTACGTGAATATTATTTACTATGTGATTACTATTAATAATATTATTATTAGTATTATTATTATTACTACTATTATTATTGTTATTAGTTTGTTTTCCAGAAAAAAATCAGATTTTAATTGTTTTAGTTTTGGGTTGGGTTAGGATTAAGAGTGTTTAGTTGGGCCTTAATTATTAGCTAATATAAAAGCTCTCTCCTCTCAAAACCCTAATTGGAAAACCATAACCCTACCTCATTCTCTCCCTCTCCCTCTCTCCCTTCCTCCTCTCTGCCGTCCCACCATGTACCGCTTGTGCACGCGGCCACACCGCAACCACTCTCCTCTCTTCTCCTTTCTCTCTCTCTCTCTTTCTCTCTCTCTTTCTCTCTCCTTCTCTCTGCTCGCGTCGCGCCAGAACGTCGTGCCCAGGCCGCCGCTGCACTCCACCGCCGGCGACGTTTTCGACCCACGCCACCCTTGCTACCGCCTCGCCGCTCGTCAGACACCGTCGCACGTCCAGACTCGAAGGAGGTGATCGACTGCTGCTTTTGGGTTGCTGCTGTTCGAAACCTAACCACCGCCGCGGGACACACCATCACAACCTACGACCACCCCGTTGCCGTTGTCCGACCTGCCGACTACCGTCACAGTCACCGGAAACCGCCCAAAACATCTCGAACGTAAACCCTAATTCAGTTTCAAAACCCTTTTCTTTTATTTCTTGTTTTTCTGTTTTGATTTGTAATTTATTCTTGATTTAAATCTTATAATCTGGGTAATTAAGGGTGTAATTTTTATTAAGTTGTTATTTGTAATTATTTGTTCTTGTGTTGTATTGTTTACGTGTAAATTGTCTAAATTATTATATGTAACTTTTGTGTTTTAAGTTGGTGTATTAGGGTTGTAATAGTTGTAATAAAATTATTAATGTTCAATTGTTTGGTGTACCTTGTTTTCATGTGAGTCATGTTAGGGTTTTAGATAATACTATTATTGTATGCACGAATTTTTAAAGTTTAATTATCTAGATTAACTCTTGAATCGTTAGTTAAGTATTCACATGTTTTTTAATTCTCTTAGGGTTCAATCATGTTTAATCTTATGTTTAATCTTGTTAAATAAGTTAGGTTGATTGAATTACTAAAGTTCGATTCTTGTTTATTAATTTATGATTCTTGATTAAATCTAGTAAAAAAAACAAAACAAATTAGTTGTTGAGATTCTTGATTGGTAGTTTGAATGTTTATATGTTCTTTATATTTTATTCACATGTTCTTTAAGTTCTTTCTTGATTATTGATCAAGAAATTCATGTTTTATACCCTTCTATGTTGTTATTATAGGACCTTGAAATAGTTTATTGTAGAATTCATGTTTAGGATAATGTTATTCTTATTTCATGTGGATTTCATGCTTTTAGGGTTAGTGAAAATATTAAAGTGGATTTCATGTTTTACAATTTGGTCTTGATGGTAGGAAGTTTGATGTTTGGACCTTAGTTGGATTAGACTAATTACCTTGGACCTTAGTTGCTGTTGTAAGTCCAAATTAGGACCCCGGGATCGAATGGTGAAAGTTAGAACCGAAATTGCAAATTAAATGAGAACCGGGATCGGGACAGTTTTGTTAGGGTCTAAAGAACGGATCCCCATGAGAGTTATAGTCGTTCTTTGATCAAACCCTTTAAATTTGAGGTTTCCTTAGATGTTAGCTTTCATAGGAATTTTACGGACCGGACTTTGGAATTTTATAAGTCGAGATATAGCCCGATTACCAGACCTAGGTCGGATCGGGACAGTTTGGAAAGATGACGGTTTTTGAGGATCTTAAAGCGTGTTTTGAGTCTCGAGTTCAACTTAAGCGTTTTAGTAGACATCCCGAGGTTTCCGAAAAGTCCAAAACCAGACCCATAGAATGTCGGGAAGTCAAGTTTTGACCCTTTTTATGTGGATGTTGTAATCTGTTTTGTTGATGTTATTCATTAATGAAAGTGTTGTTGAGTGAAAAGGTTGTTTTGATCTTGTTATGTGATTACCTGGAATGTGTTAGGTAATTTAAAGTGTAAATTCATGAATGATGGGAACCTATGGTGTTCCTAGGGAAGGGTTAGTTAGAAGGTAGATAATACTAACTTCGAAGGGCACGTTTTGATTAGAATAATTATTCTATTTTAGGCCCTAGCTAATTCGCGTCGTTAGTGAGCTCAAGTGTGTTCATTTTTGCTGTGAAGTGAAGCTAACCAGGTAATGTCTATGCTCTAATCCCCACTGGGATGCTCTTTAAATGTGTTTTAATGTTTTCTAATATGTTTTGAGAATTGCATCCCGAAAGGGGACTTTTGTGGAAATGTGACCATCTGTTTTGGATAATTGTTTATATTTGTTGTACTTTGATTTATGAATTGAGAAATTGGATGGTCTTTTATGAGTAGTTTTATTATTGGTTTTGATAACATGGGTTGGGTTTGACTTGAGAGTTGTGAGCTGAGTTTGAATAATATACTAATAACTCAAGTGAAACATTAAGCGGGTTTATTCTTTGATTCCTTTGGTAGGCAGTTACTTTGATGCCTTTGGTAGGCGATTGTTGATGCCTTTGGTAGGCGATTATTTTGATGCCTTTGGTAGGCGATTATTGATGCCTTTGGTAGGCGATTATTATATTTATGCCTTTGGTAGGCGATTATCTTTGATGCCTTTGGTAGGCGAATGTTTTGATGCCTTTGGTAGGCGATATTACTTTATGGGATTTGATTTCCCGCCCGCATAATAAAATGAATGGGCTGGGTTAAGGAAAACAGTTGTAAGGGTTAAATGGTTTATGAAAAGGTTTGACTTGTTCCCTCTCGCTCAAATGAATTGAAATGAACTTAACTTGTTTTTAACGTTAGGGGTAGACATTATTGAGATTTCCCCCTCATTTTTGAAATATTTTGTTTTCAAGTGAAGATCTATATGTTGGGGACGGGAATTAGAAGTGAGGACGACATGTCTAGAAGTCGTTAAATATGTTACTTTTCTTTTCTGAGAAACTTGAAGTTAGTTTTGAGGTTTATTTCTAAGTATGAGTTTGTTAGTTGGTTTGCCGTTGATAAACAGTTGTAGTTTTCCTTCTCACCTTGTATTCCTTCGGGGATAAGGCAGTGACGCCCAATAAGTGTTTGAGTCTTCCGCTAAATTTTGTCTGTTTACGTTAGTTTGACTTTGACTTTTCTATAATTGAATTTACGGAGCGTTACAACCATACTGTTACATCTTTCCCAAAAGGGCAAAAGAGGGGAATTAGCAGCAGGTTTTTCAATTTCCCCTTCTATGAAGGTTATTTTGTTCTTGGCTTTTAAAGAAACTACACACGACCTACTCCATTGCCCATAGTTTGTCCCAGTTAGAGGCTCATTAGTTAGGCTTGAATTGGGGTTATCTGAGTGATGAAGATACAGAGGGTGATCAGGACCTACTGTAGTTGGAACTATAGCCTTTTCTTCACCCATGTCAGGAAAGAAAGAACGAGGAGAAAAAGAAAGAATACAGTAAACAAGATTCCTGACACAAGAGAAACAGAAGAGGAAGAATAGAGCAAGATGAAAGAAAGATATCACCAGATGTTCTTAGCCAGCTGAAGGAATCAATTTGGAAAGCTCTGATACCATGTCAAAAACTCTTATCTCTTCTGTGATATTCCCTTTGATGACAACAGAACAAGGTCACGGAAATCTTCTGTAATTGTTTGAATAATTACTTCATATCTCTCTCTTGAAAAAGATACAATCAATCCCTTTATAAAGGGAGAAAAAGGAGGAGAAAGAGAAAAAGAAAACAAAATAAGCTAACAGAAAAAATAAAGAACTTAACTATTCTAACTATTCTAACTAATCAAACTATCTAACTAACCTACCCGCCAACAGAGTTCTATGGTATTTCTAATCTAAATTGTCTCTATTTGCATCGATTAAATTTTAAGCTTCCATTCGAGTCTACACATTTGGATTTTTTTTATTTGCATGTGTAGGATGAGCTACAAAATCATGGAACACATCTGCGTTTGATTTGAAGTACCTGCTTTGCTTGAGTATTGTCATTCATTTGATGTTGTCGTTTGATAGCACCGTATGATCTTTTCAAGTGTGAATTCTGGCCAGTGGCAACACTAGAACTTATCAACTAAAATTCCATATATCATTGGCTCAACTGTAATTTTATCTGTAGGTGACTGAGGAGAATAGAGTGGTTAATGTCTCCTTTAGGTCTATAGTCCATCTAGATGTAAAGTATTCTTCCTCCAATTTTTTTGGATTACGATTTGGTCTTGAGTCACTAATTCATATTTTGCTAGATGTTACAGGCAATTCATAGGGGTGAGGCTGCTACTGTTTTGCTTAGGCAATAAATAGTAGCAGATACTTATGTTGAATATATGGCTTCCGCAGTTCTTCTTTCACTCATCGATGAGTGGAATGATTTTCATTTGATTGTGTGTTGATGTATATATGATTTGCCTCAAATATTATATGAGAATGGTGCTTGGAATAGGAATGAGACAAAAGTCATTTGATTTTCGTCTGATGATAGAACCTTATGGGGTCCACTACATGTTTGAGATTTTTATTTTCTTTGCTATTTACTGGATGATTTGACTCACTTTGGAACATGTCCAAGATCAAATGAAGACACACCTCTCTTTGCAAGAACGTTTTGAATGTATGCATTGTTAATTCCTTTCATATTATGAGTGTGTGACTTTTATTGATTTGTTCATCACTTTTTCAAGTTGTATACCGATGCCAGGCTGGTAAAATGAAGAAATAAATAAGAGGTTGAGTTTTACTAAAATATTGAAAATTTTTAAAGATTTATTTTCTGGGTTTCAATTCATTGGTCTGCACCATAATCATGAAACGTGCTTTGTCCTAGCTTTTCCTTTAGTTGTGTCATTGTGTTTACACTTCACAAATATGAAATCATGTTGATTTATGCCATAGTAGTGTTATGATTCATTTGCATGGTCTGATCATGTTTGCTTTAATTGTCGTTCAGAGCTTAAAAGTAGTGCAATTTCTTTATTAATGTGTTAATAGTGACTCTGATTTTTCCCTAATATGCATTAGCACTAATGATGCTTGATGTGAACAAGGTGGTCATATTGGCTTTGTTTTTCTTTTCTTTTTTTCTTTTTTTTTGTTCATCACTTATAAATTTAATTACTACGGAAACTTGAAACCAAATCAAACTAGGACAGTGAATCCCCCCTCCCTCTGAGGCAACAGGAACACGGTTTGTCCCACTTTGTAATCCTACTACACATCAGGCTTATTACTGATGGAGAAAATTTTCCATGTCCAGTTGAATAGTGAATGGTGAGGGTGGTTTGTACTTTCGGTGTAATCCAGACAATATTCCCTTTAGAGTTAGTGTCTGGACTTTATGATGCAAATTCTAGATGTTGGTGTATAGAACAAATCCGAATTGATCTGAAGATTAATTGTCATGTTTCATTCATCTTATTTGCTTGCATCATCTGCTTTTTTAATTTTTTTTTTATCATGCAACCAAAAGTAGGTTGGTTCGGGTTTATCCACATACTTATCAACCATGTCAATTTCAACATTGATCTCAATTCGACATTGGAGTTATTGCATCTTTCATAATTATACACAGTTATGTGCGCCACGGTAAGATGGTTTCAAATTAGAAATGGACGGGCTATGGACTTAGGTTAAGGTATTAATAAAAGTTCTACCTGAAGTTGTAAATTTATCTTTTCTTAAATAGTTACCTGTTAAATTTTATCAAGATTTTGGTTTGATTGTTTTTTTGCATTTGAATTGTTGACTAGATATAAGAGAAATAAAGTATCAGTTCAAACTAATTATGTTGAACTTAAATTGAAATTAAGTTCTTTTAAGTTGAAATGTAGCATTGATTCAAATAGCGTGTAGTTAAATTATTATTTTATTATACTATGTGCATGGCACGGGTCTTAAACTAGTTGAATTGTTAATGAATCTTGACCGCATATGAAGCGTGGTAGATTAGTGGGTTTCAAAGACAAAAGTCCTCGAAAAAAAATGAACAAATAATTATGCAACTTATTGTAAAACTCCGAAAAATCCAAAGATGTTGACCGTGACGTCGTTAGTAAATTAGGTTTGACTTCGTTATTTATTATTATTCGTTTGTGTTTATTTTTGCTAACACTTGAGCTCGTAGGATCGTGAGGGACTAACAAGGGTATTTAAGTAATATTCTGTGTACGTGGGAGTAAGGGTAATTTGGTAATTTTATGTGATTAATATTGTATGATTTTATGTGTTATTCTTTTAATTATTTACGAATCATGTGTTTCTAATTTTATTATATTATTATGTGGTTATTATATTTTAGAAAATTAAAAAGTTAATAATTTCCCAATTACTCTTATTAGTAGCAGATTTTATATATTGTATTTTTGTATTATTATATTGTAATTAGTTTTTTTTAGCATATATAGTAATATTAGGAAACCTAATTACTAAACGTCTAAACTAAAACCCTAAGTGTAACCACTCTCCTCCCACTTTCTCTCTCTGCCTTCAAACCTTGTCGATGCCGCCCTCCAACTGTCGCCGCCGCACCACCGCCACAGTCGTCGGACACCACCAGCAGTCACCGTCGCAGCCACCGCGACCATCTAACGCACCCACTGTGTTCGTTACTTTCCTCTCACCCTATGCTTGTGTGCGAGCGACACCAACCATCGCCCAGCCTTCACCGATTGTTGTCGCCGCCTTTCGAACCTCAGTCGACCGTCGCACCGCCATCGAAGTCGCCGGAAACTGTCGTACGTGCCCAGACGCGAAAGATCGTGTGCCGCTGCTGCTGCTGACGTCGCTGCTGCTGCTGTTGACGTTGCGGCTGCCTCGAACTCCGACCACCATTGCGATCGTCGAGACGCCCCACCGTTTGCCGCTGCCGACCCTACTCCGTCTACCACTGTTCTGCCCAGCCCTATTCGTACACCCTAAACCCATTCTACTGCCTTATTCTTCTCACGTTCATTGCTTTATTATCCTTTATACTATATTTTTCATGATAATGTGATTAGTATTATGTTCTGATAATTACTACTATTAATTTAGTTTCATTATGGTTGTTTTGGTACGTGAATAAGAGCGAAAAGGGTTTGGGGATCAAGTTTGTAATTTATTTGCATAGTATAATCTTTAATAATAGCCAATACATGTGAATTAGTGTTATTGTATATAAGAGAGTTATCTTAGAATTTGTTTATGGTTAATCCATGAAGTTTATTGAAAGTAGTCTACTAATTTTATATGTTCATGTCCCTGTTTTCATGCATGCTTTTAGGATCAGTGAAAATATTAAAGTTGATTTCATGTTTTACATTTTAGTTTTGACAGTAGGAAGTTTGATGTTTGGACCTTAATTGGATTAGAATAACTACCTTGAACCTTAGACACTGTTTAAGGCCCAAATTAGGGCACCGGGATCGAATGGTGAAAGTTAGAACCGAAATTGCAAATTATATGGAAACCAGTAACGGGACAGTTTTGATAGGGTCTAAAGATCAGGTCACCACGATTAGTATAGTTGTCCTTTGATCGAACCCTTTGGATTGGAGTTTCCCTTAGATGTTAGGTTTCATAGGAATTTTGCGGATTGGATGTTTGAGTCGTATAGCTTGAGTTATAGCCGTTTTACCAGACCTAGGTCAGATCTGGATAGTTTGGAAAGATGACCGTTTTTGAGGACCATAGGAGGTGTTTTTGGTCTCGAGTTCAACATAAGAGTTTTATTAGACATCCCGAGGTTTCTGAAAAGTCCAAAACCAGACCCATAGGATGTCGGGAAGTCAAGTTTCGGCCCTTTTTGTGTGGATGCTATAATCTGTCTTGTTTATGTGAATTATCAATGAATGTGTTGTTGATTGAAAAGGGTTATTTGGTATTATTATGCGATTACTTGGAATGTGTTAGGTAATTTAAAATGTAAATTCATTATTGATAGGAACCTATAGGTCCTAGGGGAGGGTTAGGTAGAAGGTAGTTAATACTAACTTCGAAGGGCGCGTTTTGATTAGAATAATTATTCTATTTTAGGCCCGAGCTAATTCGCGTCGTTAGTGAGCTCAAGTGTGTTCGTTTTGCTGTGAAGTGAAGTTAACCAGGTAATGCACTTTATATGTGTTTTGTTGATTTCTAATCTGTTTTTGGAGGTTGCATCCCAAAGGGGACTTTATGTGGAAAATGTTACCATCTATTTTGGATAATTGTTTATGATTGTTGATTTAGTAAATTAAGAAATGGAGATGGTCTTTTATAAGTAGTTTTGATACTAGTTTTGATGACCTGGGTTGGGTTCGACTTGAGAGCTGTGAGTTGAGATTTGCATAAAATACTATTAATTCAAAGAGAAACAACAAGCGGGTTTTTATTAATGCCTTTGGTGGGCGAATGTTATGATGCCTTTGGTGGGCGAATGTTTCGATATGCCTTTGGTGGGCGAATGTTTTGATATGCCTTTGGTGGGCGATTGTTATGATGCCTTTGGTGGGCGAATGTTTTGATATGCCTTTGGTGGGCGAATGTTATGATGCCTTTGGTGGACGACTGTTTGATATGCCTTTGGTGGGCGAATGTTATGATGCCTTTGGTGGGTGACTGTTTGATATGCCTTTGGTGGGCGAATGTTATGATGCCTTTGGTGGGCGAATGTTTCGATATGCCTTTAGTGGGCGAATGTTTTGATATGCCTTTGGTGGGCGATTGTTTTGATGCCTTTGGTGGGCGAATGTTACTTTATGGGATTTGATATCCCGCCCGCATAATAAAATATGAATTGGTTGGGTTGAGGAAAACAGTTAAGTGATTAAAGGTTTGTGAAATGGTTTGACTCGTTCCCTCTCCCTCAAACGCATTGAAATGAACGTAACTTGTTTTTAACGTTAGGGGTAGACATTATTGAGTTTTCCCACTCATTTTTGTAATGTTTTGTTTTTCAGGTGAAGAGCTATATGTTGGGGACGGGAATTAATAGCGAGGATGGCGTACCTAGTAGTTGTCGTTCATTTTGTTTCTTAATTGAGAAAGTTTTGGAGTTGAGTTGTATTATTCCCGGATTTGAAGTTGTTAGTTTGGTTTTAAGTTTTAAGAGCGGTTGTTAGTTTTTCTTCTTGCCTTGTATTCCTTCGGGGATACGGCAGTAACGCCCAAATAAACGGAAAAAAATAATGAGACTTCCGCTAAGTTTTCCGTTAACGTTAGTTTGACTTTGACTTTTCTATAATTAATTTTCAGGACGTTACACTTATCAAATTGAATTGTTAATGAGTTTAGACCACGTATAATTCTATTACCTAGATTAACTGATTTTTCAAAATTAATTAAGGTAACAAATAAAGCTACAAATTAACGAGGGCAGGTAAATACTACAACTAAGATATATGTCCTTTAATGCACGTACAATTATTGCAGTCATCTCATCATAGGCATGTATAGCATTTGTTTGCACAATTGCGAGCAAACATAAACATTCAAGTACCATGTTTAGTTTAAATTACCAGTGATAAATGCATGATGTGTGTATTCAAATTGGGCTACTTAAATATGAAATTGGAAATGATATGTTTTACACGTGTTATTTGTATTTTTTTTTTTTAGGTTATGGAAGGAGAGATTGATAATATATTTGGAATTGATTAAGTTAAATTGCTATAAGAAGAAAATAATAGAATTTTCCTTTTTCTTTGAATTGCTTAATTGAATTGACTGGATTGAATGAATCGCATGGGTATTGATAGTTGACATGTTCTCCAATTCAAATACAATGAGTCATATTCATCGAATAATGTACATTTATACATCTTTCTATATTCTATGAATCCTTCTTTCTAGATTATTTCACCTTCCTATGTATCTTCTAATATTAAAACTATTCAATGCATTTAACATTATTCTAGACATTTAGACTATGATTTTTCTATATTAATTTTAGTTTTTAACACTCGCCGTTAAGTTTGAAAAATCTTGAACTCTAAGTTGTTTCCCAAAGCATATAAGTTTCTCTGTCGATAATGTCTTCGTAAATATGTCTACAAGTGGATTTCCTGTCTTGCAAAAGTGTAGCTTAATCTTGGGTTTGTCAACCAACTCGCGAATGAAATAATGTCTTATTTCTATACGCGTTGTATGACTATAAAAGACTACATTTTTCGTCATTGATATTGCCGACATATCGTTACAAAAGAGTGTTGTGGGATCATCTTCACATGTTTCACTAGTCGCTACTGCATAATCTCTTCAACCGATGACAGAGCAATCGTTGCCTTCTTCTTGAAATAGTTTTGGGTCTAAGTTGAAATATATACACACTAGTATTCTTTCTGTCATCTACACAACCTGCTCAATCGCTATCAGTGAATCCTGTGAACTTGATGTCTTTTTTGGTGTTATAGAAAACTTCATAATTCTTTGTTCTTTTGATATACCAAAGTATCCTCTTAGCTGCAACAAAGTTTGCTCTGTTAGATTCATTCATGAACCTTGAAACAATGTTGACAACATATATAATCGGCCCTGGTGTATGTGAAATATATCAATGACCCGACAAGACTTCAATATATGGTTGCATCAATTTTCCCCGTGTCATCGTTTTTAGAGAGTTTTTTCATTGCAATTACTCATATCAAACTTCATTTGAGGAGATCTTCAACATATTTTTCTGGCGATAGAAAGATTTGACCTTGGCTTTGCTTGCATTCTAAGGAAGTACTTCATCTGACATAGGTCCGTTATCTCGTACTCTTGCACCATTGCATTTTTGAAGTCATCATCATCTTTGGATTGGTACCCGTGTAGATAATAAGATCATCTACATAGAGGCATACTATAAATTTTTTTGTGGTCATTATGGCTTGATGTAGAGAGATGATCCACTTGGGCTTTACTATTCCATGCACATAGTGCATGCTTAAGACCATATAATGTTTTTTGAAGACGATAAATTTCAAGGGGCACTCCACTTAAAACCTAGATATTTGGAGTATTAGCCCGTCTTCTGAGTTTTCTTTTATTTTGGTTCATGATAATTTAGGAAGACGCCTTGCGAGAAGGGTCTCCTAAATTCCTTTGTACTCTTCTTTTACCCGGGTTCAAAAAAAAAAGTTTCTTTCCACTTCTTCCAACTCCTACAATTAATTGAATTATACTAGTAAAAAATTTCTATATTATTTAGAAACGTGTGTGTTGTACGTGTGTGATAAACAAAAAAGTTGGTTGGAAAAAGATAGATTATAAAATTTAACTCAAAATGTCGATACTAGATACTTTTAAGTAATTCGATAATTTAACTTACCCTTTATATTTTATTATGTGGTAGGAGAATATGAAGACTAAATTTATTTTAAAATATAAAAAATTAGATATTACATAATAAATATTAAAGCAATAGCCCTATCAATTATTATGACATAATTTAAAATAGAATAATTAAAATTTGTTCAAAACAATCAATATTGAGAAAATTTTTATTAAGAAAACAAAAATACATATCAAAATGTCATTGTCTATGATAAATTAAAGGATGTAAATTGATAAAGAGAAAATGGGAAAAAAAAACCTTCTCATACGTTATAATATAAAATATTATATAAGAGTATGTGACATATGTAGGATTAAAATATGGTATTATAATAATTAAGATTCTACTTTTTAAATTTTTGAATAATTTTGCATACTTTAACAATATTAAATATGTATCTTGTGATTTTTCCTCGATTATTTCTCTCCAAATATCTCCTTGCTTTAATTTTAGGATCATGATAAACATTTTGCCTCAAGATTCATCTTGAATTGTCTATATTTCACATTTTATTAACTTTTAATAAAATTTTCTCTAATAATTATGTATATTTATCAACGACAAGAATATAATACTTATTTGCTAGGTCCAAAAAATATAAATAATGGCTAATTTTATAGATCATAGTAAAAAATGCACATTTGATACATAGTTTTATATTTATGAAAAATACAAATAAATAAATATTTTATATTGTTTATAGGTTATAATAACCCTCAAAGTAATGAAACATACCTTTATAATGATTTAAGTATACTTACATTTAATTTTATGAGTAATTTAGGTGAGATACAAGATCGTTAAAAACCATCTTAAGGCCAGATGTTTATCATTTTCGTTAATTTTACCCTCCGTTCAGCCATCTTCTCATCTAGTTTGATGGTGTTGTTAGATGGTTCCACTCTCAACTTGATCAGTTCTTTACATCTTTGGAAAGCACATTAAAATGCATATCAATTTTTTTTTTTTGAGTTAGTTACTCGGGAAAGTTTATGGTGATCAACTTTTCTTTTTACTAATGTGGTTAAATTTGGTATTATTTATTGGTTATAGATAGATTAATCATATAAAACTGTCATTAACGCCACTCAACTTTTTACCTTCTATAAAAGTAAAAAGTAAAATATGTCACTCAATTTTCTAAAAATGTCAAAAATGTCATTCAAACTTTCTAAAAAAAGTAAAAAAAATGCGTTTGTTACCTTCTGTAGTATTTTTTATTTTTTTGGAAAGTTAGCTGTCATTTTTTACTTTTTTGAAAAATTGAATGACATTAATCACAATTTCTAAAGATCAATGAAATTTTTTATTAAAATGAAAAGTTAAGTGATGTTTTTGTACATACACTCCCTTTTATAGATCATTCCAACTTTAACCAGAATTTTCCAACATTCAACTCTATTTTTCTTACCTTAACTCTTCATTCCCTACTTTGTTGCTACGTGTGGGTGTTTTTTGCCAATACATATTATATGCATCTGGAGCATTTGTTTCGGGTAGATACGTGTTAACAATTACGCTATTGAGAGTGAACAATGGGTAAATATAAATGAACAATTATACTATTAAGAGTGAACAATGACCATATTTGGAACACATGCTCTAAGAGCACGTAATAAATTGCAGTTCTTTTTGCATAGTTTTTGGCTTGTTCATTGTGATTACAAATTTTGGAGTCTAGTACAGAATAGTAATTATCTGGATGAGATCCCTGTTGACCTTCTCTATCTAGCAGGGATGGAGATGGAGCATTGTTAAACAATTTTAGTGTCTAGCTAAGAAGCAGAAAACCTAACAAACCTAAATTAATTCTCTTAGATTTTAGGGTAATTGGATTCTAATAATACGAACTTTGGGCCATATAAGACTTAATAATACGAACTTTCGATTTGATTCTTAATAATACGAACTTTGACCCCCTGTTGGTCCCAGTAACATGAGACCGAGTTAATGAATTTTTGACTCGCCGGAAAGCTTTGTTGGCAGGCCAGGCACGTGCTGTTTGTTCTCTTGCGTTGCCAGGTCAGCAATTGACCAAAAAAAAGCCACCTCAGCCTTCTAATTTCCCTCCACACCAACTGTACGTTAGGTTTATTTTTTTTAATTTTTGTTTTGAAAAAAAGCCCCACAACTACTGTAATATTCATCCATCATCTTCATCGTCTATTCTCTCTCTAACATCTGCGAAGTACAATTCTGGGTTTGGGGAAGGGTTTTGTGAGAAGTGCTTGCAAATCTCCATCAACTACAGCTGCTGCAGACGTCTCCAGTACTCACAGCAAGCCTCGATCGACACCCTGCAACGGTAAAAGCAAAAGCAGAGGTTAGTTGTTTTCTTCCTTGAAATGATGACAATGTCGACCAAAACCCTAGCTTTGATAGGCCCAAAAATTCATTTTTTTTGGAGTGAAAAGTAGTTTTTTACAGTTTAGGGTTTCTGGGTAGGGAATCTAGTGGGGAATTTTACCATTTAAAAGTTAGGGTTACTTGAAAGTTCGATTTTGGGGGTTTAAAACTGAACAAAATGGTAACATTGTTTCCTGATTTTGTCTTATGCAGAAAGATGCTGTATGATTTGGTTAATTTGACAATTTACTATGGGGGTAAATTTGTGGAGGACCCAGAATATAGATATGAGGGTGACTTGGTGAGATATGAGGCTTATAATGTTGATAAACTCTGTTATTTGGAGATAGTAGGGCTTGTTAAGGATGAAGGGTACACTAATGTAGAAACTGTGTACTATTCCGTACCTGGTTTGGACTTGAAGTCATCATTGAGGAAGTGTTTCACACATTATGAGAGCATTGATATGCTAAGCGTGCAATGACATATGGGAGATAAGCGTGTATGTTGTGCACATGATGGATGAGGCCATATTAGATGATGTTGTTGGGTTTTTGGAACCCCCTGTGTCACCTTACGGGAAATCAAGGAAGAGGTTTAAAGAGGGCATCAAATACTCCCAAAAACTCCATTGCATAGCAGCCGTCGTGGGGAAAGAGAGTAAAAGCGTGATTCCCAAATCCCCTTTTAGGAGGTGAAGTCCAAAACCAACCTGCAAAAATGGATGATCCTTCTTTGAGCAACCCACAACACAGGCATCTACTCAAGTTGATGACATTGAGATGCAACCAAGCACCCAGCCATATTCCCAAGTGGATGACCCATTCAATGAACCAATCACCCAACATTCCCAAATGGATGAGCATTTCATTGAACCAATCACCCAACATTCCCAAATGGATGAGCCTTTCAATGAACCAGCCACCCAACAATCCCAAGTGGATGACCCTGAGATGCAACCATCCAACCAGCCTGACCATGCTTTGGGACAGAATGTTGATGACCATGAAGTTGAAGAGCCAGTCATTGAACCCTCTACCCATGCTGATGACCATGATTTGGGACAGAATGTTGAGGAGCCTGTGAATGACATTTCAGTTGGTAGGTCTTCAGAGAAGGTTGATAAAGGCAAGGAGAAGGTTGTATTCTATGATGATTCAAGTAGTGATCCTGATGATCAGACTTGGGTGCCGGGAAGAAAGGATCTAGATGAGTTAGATGATGATGATGGTGTGAATGAAATTAAGTCAGGTGGTAGGAAGGCAAGAAGAAGGTTGGATATGTATGCTGAGGATGGGTGTGATGATGATGATGATGAATCAAGTGATGATGATGTTGAGGGTGAAAACTCTGTACATGAAGAAGTTGATACCTCAGATGATGAATACAAGATTGCCAAGGAGAAGGAGGCTGAGTTTAAGAAGAAACAGAGGGAGGAGGTGTTGAAAGATGATGGAGCGATGAGGATAGACCCAACAGAACATCCTCATGGTATGTAAGTGACTATGATGACTCGAGGTGAGATGGAGACAGATGAAGAAAGTGGAGATGACATTCCAAGGATGTTGAGGAAAAGGACCAAGAGATGCAATGTTGATGACCAAACACAATTCAAGGATTTTGAGTGGCAAGTTGGTATGACTTTTGGGACTGCAAAAAGATTCAAAGAAGCAAGGTATGGTTTGTATGGAGGTTATAGTGTTAAAATAGGTGTGTCGACAATGAGGTTGGGAAATATGGGTGTGTGCCAATTTTGTAAGTTCAAGGTTTATGTTTCATGGGATAAGAGGTGAGGACTTTTGTGGTGAGATCTGCTAACAACCATCATGCTTGCACTAGGAGCATGACAAAGAATCGGTTGAAAGCCCTTGGTAGCACAACACTACCTTGCAAGGTATAAGGAAAGGCCTCATTGGCCTTCAAAAGAACTGAAAGCCCAAGTGATGCAGGAGTTTGGGTTAGAGATAGCAAGGTGGTTCTGTTATGATGTGAAAAGAAGAGCTCACAAGATGCTGCATGGTTCAATGAAGTCCCACTACTGCAAGATTGGGAGTTATTTGGAAGCACTCAAGGCTGCTGCACCTGACAGCAAATTCAAATTATGTATCAATCCAGATGGTGACAGTGATGTTCCTGAGTTCCACAGGCTGTTCTTGTGTTTTCATGGGATGAAGGATGGGTTTTTGAAGGGATGCAGACCTGTTATTTGCATCGATGGTGCTTTCCTGAAAACATTCCTTGGTGGGTGTCTGTTGGCTGCCATAGGAATAGATGGAAACAATCAAATGTTTCCCATTGCATGGGCTATAACTGAAGGGGAGAACAATGACAGTTGGGAATGGTTCCTGTTGAATTTGCAAGAAAGCCTAGGGGGATGTGATGGCTCTGGTTGGGTGATCATTTCTGATGAGCACAGGGTAAGTGTCTGTTTCAATAATATGAACTTAATATGAACTTCCAATAATATGTCACTTCCAATAATATGAACTTTTCATCCTGTTAGTTTCAATAATATGAACTTAATATTTGGTCAATATGAATAATATGTATTTCATTTCTAGATACTGACTAAACAAATGTGATTATTTGCAGTCCATATTGTATGCAGTTCCAAAGGTGTTCCCCAATGTTGAGCATAGGCGTTGTGCTAGACACAAATATGCCAACTGGAAGAAAAATCACAGGGGTGAAGAATTGAAGTTATTATTTTGGAACTGTGTGAAGGCATACAATGAAGCAGACTTCAAGTATGCTGTTGATGCTCTTAAGGAAGAAAACCAGTAGGCAGCTGAAGATTTCCTTGCTGAGAATCCAAGCCAATTTTGTAGGGCTTTTTTCAGGACAGATAGCAAATGTGATGTGGTATGCAACAACATGGCTGAAACTTTCAATGCTTACATTGTACAAGCAAGGGCTAAACATTGCATCTACATGCTGGAGGAAATCAGGCGTCACTTATGGAGAGGGTCAGAACTAAGAAGAAGATCATGGAGGAATCTGAGTATGAAATCTGTCCCAGGATCAGGACTAAATTAGAGAAATCTAAGCAGAGAGCAAGGAGTGCATATGTTCACCCAGCATTGAACAACCAATTTGAGGTGAACTTAAATGTGGACAAGTGTAAGGTTGATATGACCAAAAGAACTTGCACTTGCAGAGAGTGGGATCTGACTGGCATACCTTGCTGTCATGCCATAGCATGTACTGTGCGGTTGAAGCACAATCCTGATGATTATGTAGACCCTTACTACAAGAAGGCCAAGTATCTGGATGCTTATCTTATTGGAATCCCACCTGTTGAGGGGGAGAGACACTGGCCAGCAGTGCAGCTACCTCTAGATCCACCACCAGTGCAAATTGGACCAGGTAGGCCAAAGAGGAACAGAAGAAGAGGCCCTACTGAAGACCCTAAGAGACCAGGGAAGCTCACAAGGCATGGAAGGGTGATGGTTTGTTCAATTTGCAATTCTCAAGGTCACACTAAAAGGAAGTGTCCCAACAAAGATGACCCCCGATACACCCAAGATCCAAACATCCCACCTCCAGCAAAGAGAGGAAGGGGAAGGCCAAGGAGGAATCCATTGCAGCCTCAGCAAAGTCCCATAACAGAAGCAGCTCAACAACCATCAGCTGCCAGAGGTGATATGATGGCAGAGGTAATGGTAGTGGCGAGGTGATGGGACAACCGCCGAGGATGATGGGACACAAACCACTGGGAGGAGGAGCGCACAAGGCGAGGCAGAGGCAGAGGCGAGGCAGGCAAGGACACGTGATTGGAGTTGGGAGGATGTTTCAAAGAAGATGACACAGGTATGTTCCAAGAAGGGAGCTTATAGGGGTTACGGATGCAGTGGAAGAGGTGTTTCTTCCGTGCCGATCTGGATCCAAATCGGTAGAGGAGGGGGTCATGGCAGAGGAGGGGCTGAAGGCAGAGGTAGAGGAAGAGGAATGATGGGCAATATTGGGGATTGGTTCAATTGTAGCAGTGGGAGAGGGGTAAGTTTTTATTGCTTCTCACCAAACTTATGTGTTTAATTTTCCTTTATTTTTTGTTGTTATTGTTTTTTTAGGGTTCAATAAGCCAACTTGTTTCCCCACTTTTTCCAATGGATAGGTAGTTGGTGATGTTGCTGGTGGAGGACCACAAAATGAAGGGAATGGTCAACAAAGTGGGGCATCACAATCCTAAAGATTCTCCATGCCAGCACCCACTTTTTTTGTTGGAAGAAGATATTGTTTTCAATGCTCAAAAGATGCTTCCATACTGATGTTTTTGTAGCAGCAAACCCTAGAACTCTATTGCTGTAATTAAGTTGGTTGTGTTGTATATTTGGGAGTAATTGATGCCATTTTGTGATTGAAACACATGGAATCTTTTGGCTGTAATTTGGATGATGTTATTCAGTCAATGTAATCAGCCGTTTTTTTCATCGCTTTTGTTCTAAATCTGTCATATATTTTTGGCTACACCTGTTTTTCAATCTTATATGCGTCAGTTTCAATAATATGAAGTTTATAAAATACAAGTCTCAATAACATGGACTTCCACATGTGAAACCATTAATAATATAACGTTTAAGTATTCATTATTTCAATAATATGAAGTTTAGAATTGTCAGTTATAATAATATACACTTTTCATGTGTCACTTTCAATAATATGAACTATTATCTACATCTGTCTTGTCAACATGATTTATTCCATTTGATGTGATTTACCCACTGTTTTTTTGTCACAAAATATGAACTACATCAAGTCATGAATCGATTAATGCAACTGATCCATTCATTTAATTTGCCATTCATTGTTCACCAAATTACAACACCTATCCACTCCAAGATGCTTACATCCACAAAATTCATCACTGCCCACCCTAACCTACCCCACATAGTTCAGATGCACAACCTGACTTTTTACCCACCCAAATCTTACATCCACTTTGAAACCAGGACAACCAGTAACATACCAAAAACTATGCCTAAAACCTCCATTGAAGACCTGTTAAAGGCCTTCTTCTTCTTCAGCATGACAATTTCTTCCTCTGCCTTGATTCTCTTTTCTTTTTCCTTTGCAAGTTTCTTCTTCAAGCCCAGATTCACCTCCTTCAAGTGTGCAACACTTCCAATTTCTGACAACAATTGTTCAATCCTCTCATTCATCAACTTGTTCTGCTCCACCAAACCTTCAACAGTTCCAATTTCAACTTCCCCAACCAAATCCTTTTCCCATTTGAAGAATCCACAGTCAAGGTGCTTCGACTGAAACCAGACCAAGAAGTTAGTTCAATTTCTGGAAAAACCATCCAAAAACCCAAATCCGAAAAAAACCCTAATTTCAACCCCCTCCCTCCGATACAAAAATCACACGCAAAAACCTCAAATTTTAGGGTTTACCTTCCACATTGGACATCCATAGAACCCTAACCCAGCATTTTCTCCCCTTCGACAAATCTTACGCACAGCAGGGATCCCGTGTTCACACTTTATCCTTCCATGGTTCGCAGTCCACCCAGAGGAAGCCCCACTCGAAACTCCATCAGACTTCATCACTTCGAAATTCGAAATTCAAAGATGGAGCTTTGCAGAAGATGAGCAAAAAAAATTTCAAACCCAGATCTGGGCTGTCAAGACTGACGATGAAGATGAAGGAAGGAGATGGAGATAGGAGATGGAGATGAAGGAAAGAGACAGGAGTTAATTTTAGGTAAAATGGTTGTAAATGAAATAAGTGAAGGAGGGAAAACTTTGCTGACCTGGCAATTTTTTAACTCATAATCTGACCTGGCAACGCAAGAGAACAAACAGCACGTGCCTGGCCTGCCAACAAAGCTTTCCGGCGAGTCAAAAATTCATTAACTCGGTCTCATGTTACTGGGACCAACAGGGGGTCAAAGTTCGTATTATTAAGAATCAAATCGAAAGTTCGTATTATTAAGTCTTATATGGCCCAAAGTTCGTATTATTAGAATCCAATTACCCTAGATTTTATTATAGAAATTACAGTCATCATACCAAAACTCCAGCCTCCCTGTCATGTATTCATATAAAGTTGAGACCAAACAAATTCTCACATCAGTCGAGACGTGTCCATGTTTGTCTGTCAATGTTTTTGACGTAAGAACAGTAGCCGGCTGCTAATATGCTATCCTTTATTCGTACACATATATCAATCAGTTTCTGACTCGACCCGATAACACGATCCAAACTCGACCCGATGTTTCTAGGTTTTGAACACGATTTTTTCAACTAAGTCCGAAGTACACCGAACCCGAAAATTAGTAGGTCAAACCCTGTAGTATTGTACCATTAATTAAAGGGAAAATTACTTTGTAGTATTGTCCAAGAAAAGGACTTGTCGTCGATGTATTTTTCTTTCACTAAGGTGTTGACATCAATCAAAGTACATTTGACCAAGAAAATAATTTCAATATAATCCTTTTAGTAGGTGTTTTAAATTATCACGTCAAATATTTTGTGTTGATTTTTTCTTTTTTTTTACATAAGAAAGAAGTCACACAAACTAACGCAAACCCAATTGGACACTATGGAGAACCCAACATGGGATAGGTTCTGTAGCACCCCTCCAGGGTCGCGGACATTACCGAGAACAACTTCAAGGCTCGCTGACTGACCTCACAAATCACAACAAATCTTTCTAGTGTGTTTCATCCTTGCTCACCTGCTGCCTGAGAAAACTCTCTGGATGTCACCTATCTTGAGACAACTCCCAGCCAAGCACACTTAACTGGAGAGTTCCCAACGGAAGAGCTACTTTAAAAGAAGGTGCACCTTGGTGATATAAGTAGTCATTTCAATTGATTTAAGCGACACTGGACCATATACCCGGGTGTTACAATCACCCCCACTTAAGAGTAGAACATCCTCGTTCTGCCTCAATCCACTCCAGAATCTTTGCCCCGTAGGTGACTGCCCATGGATCTGCCGTCCACTAACGTAACTCATGGTCGCGGATTGGCTCAGATACCATTTGTAACGCCTCGGCCCCTCCAGGGTCGCATACATTACCGGGAACGATAGTACTTCAAGGATCGCTGACTAGCCCCACAAATCACCATGAGTCTTTCCAGTGTGGTTCGTTCTCGCTCACACGCTGCCTGAGAAAACTTCTCAGGAGGCCACTCATCCTGAGACTACTCCCAACCAAGCACGTTTAACTGAGGACTTCCCAATAGATGAGCTACCTTAAAAGAAGGTGCATCTTAGCTTGGTGATATAAGTAGTCATTCCAATCCATTTAAGCCACACTGAACCATATACCCGTGTGTTATAGGTTCACCTACGCATTTATGGAGGTTTACGGAGGACGAGTCAAATTATTGAAAAATACTCCAACTTTATACAAAAATACATGTACAAAAATTATAAGAAGATATAATTAGTAAATAGATATATTAAAATAATAATTAGTGAAATAATTTGGAGTAATTAAGTAGGAAATTATCCAAATAAAATGAGCTATGGGTTGAGTGTAATCGGGTTTGGAATAAAAGGAAATAAATAGTTAGGGGTGTTATTTAGTCTTTCTTTCTCCTCCCCCTTTTGTTCTTTAAAAGGAAAAAAAAACAGAACCAGAGGGAGAGACAAGAAACGACGGTGAAACAGAAGCAAAATAGGGCCACAACTGTTGGTTTCTGGCGGGAAGAAAATGGTGGCAGTGAGGGCTATGACGTAGGGAGAGCCGAGATTTGCGGCGGTAGTCTAAAGTCGGTGGCTTGGGGTTCGGTTGATGCATGACAGGTAGAGGAAGATAGGTTTTTTGGGTTGTGGAATCGATGCTTTCCAGCAAGTCCTCGACTAATTTGGTATGTATTAACTTAAATTGAATGGATGAAAGTTGAGGGTATGGATAATTTGGTTTGACTTACTAGTGTTTCAGATGGGTTTGGTTTTATTTTTGGTTTGTGTTGGTGGTGGTCTGCGTGTCGATGGGTGGTGGTGACGGTATTTGGTGGGTTGGTTTGGCGATGACACTGGCAGTGGTGGTGATCGGAGTGGTGTTGGTGGTTTTCGTAGTTGTATGTACTTTTTTCGGTTCTGCTATACGTTGCCCTAAGGGAGACATGTAAGAGCATCTTATCCATGTAGAATTTAGAATCATTCCTCATATTTATTTTGTATTCAATATCAGTTTTCTAAAACAGAGTCCTAATCAATTATAATTTTTTTCTAAAATCAATCAATTATATATAATTCTATTTCCTAATTTCTGTTTATCATATTTTAGTGGCTAAATTAAATCTTACATATATCATATGATGATTATATTTCCTAAATTTTCAAATTTTTTTTAAAAAAAATAAGATTGGTCATTATTACAAAATTATACTAAAATGTAAATTTAATTTCTTTCTAAATAGTTGATGGACTGACCAAGTAGCAGTACAATTGTATTAAACCATGTGCTTCAATCTTGTTTTACATGCATGAATGTTTGCTCTAAAGTGTAGAATTTAATTACTTTCAATGTTTTAGAATTTAACGTAACGGTTATTGATTAGATTCTAGAACAATTTTTTACATATTCTCTTTAGTTATTTATCGTTGTTTGTTAAAGATAACTAGTTAAAATGGGCCAACAACTTAGCAATATATATGGAGATATAGGATAATTTAAAAACTTATAATTACAGAGAAAACACGATGAGAGAAACATTACCATTAGAAATTCAGTTATTATTTGCTATAAAAATAAGAGATTTGTAATGAATTAATTTAACCACTTAAATAGGATAAGAAATTTTGTCAAATTAGGAAATAGAATTATCATTGCTTGATTCTAGAATAGAAGAGTTAACATTGATTGAGGTTCTATTTTAGGGAATTGATATTAAATATAAAATAAATATGAGGAAATAGTTTGAATTGTAAATGGATAATATTTTGTCAAATTAGCGAAACTGTTTTTTTTTCCTGGTGAAATGGTGATGAATCTGATCTATTTCATTAGGTTTGCATAGTTAACCTCACAAAACATCATTGTAAACCCACTTTGAGTCAAGTTTACATATGCCCCTACGTGGGTTAACCAAATTTCTATCAATATAACTTTTTTTTAAAAAAGTAATAATAGTAATTCCAATAGGGCTAGACCTACCACCGACACCTTATTTAATTGTCAAAAAAGACCAAAATTAATTTCCTTGATCAAACATACTTGATTGATGGCAACACCTTAACGAAAGAAAAATAAGTCTATAATAAGTTCTTTTTTCGACAACACTACAAAGTAATTTCCCTTAATTAAAAGATTGTATGAAGGCTAAATAAATAACATCTAGGGCTTGTCAAATTTATGGGTAACTCCAATTTACCAAAATTTACTAGTTTTTAACTAAATTTACTAAAAATTACCAAACTTTAAAAAAAAAAAATTGATATATTGGTGTAAATTTGCCAAAAGTTACCAGAATTTACTAAAAGTTACCAAGAATTACAAAAATTTAACTTTTGTCAACTATTTTTTATCCATAGATTTGATAGACCCGCAATTAGACAATAGACATGACAAAATACTATTGTTCAAAATTCAGTGTTGAGTATGGTCCTGTATGGACATACACATACATATAAGACAGGTTCACATTCACATCTATGTAATAAACATGATAAAATTGGGAAATTTTGGGCAACTTTCATGTAATTTGCAGAATCAAGTAAGGCCTTTATTAAATTAATATTGGGTTGGTTGGCTTTTTTATGGGACAATTAGATGGCGATCGAGAATATTATTCGGTGAAGTGGGGTTTAGTCAAGTCAATCAGGATCAAGTCTTGTTTTGGTCAATTAACAAAATTTCCCTAGAAAAATAATGGTGACAAAAGCTTCTAATCAACTTGTTGTTCTGTATTTTCTGAGCCTTTGCTAACAAATTAAAAAAAATAGCTTACGTTAGGTAGGTATGAATACTGAATCGCTTTTGAATTGAATCTTGGTCCAACAAATTAAATACTCAAATCTTATAAATTGACTGCTGGTATCATGAGTTTATATATATGTGTAATAGATGATTGGGACTAGACCTGGCAATTTCTAACCCGACCTGAATCCGCCCGAAATTTCTGGGTTTTGAACATGTTTTTTTCAACTAAACCCGAAATACACCGAATCCGAAAATTAGCAGGTCAAACCCGACCCACCCATTTGACCCGAAAATTTAATTTTTTAAGTAGAACTTTATTAAAATTTGTTACTTTTTATTGGAATTTTTAACTATTAAACTATGACCGCAACTTATTTATTTGTTATTTCTCTTATTTAAGTTAAAATTGTTACAATAATCTATCTTTTCTAGAAGATAATCATATTTTATTAGGTATATTGTACTAAAAGTAGTATTTAGAGACCATTTTTGAAAAAGAAAAAACGGAAAAAGTTCGCAATCATAACCCGTTGGGTTGACCCGAAACCGAAATACACCGCCCGTATTTTCTCGAACCCGAAATACACCCAACCCATATTTACCCGAACCCGATATACGACCGACCCGAAACCGCCCGCCTGACCGAATTGACAGGTCTAATTGGGACTAGCGAGTATTGTTAATTCTATGCATGTTTTAGGAGTTTTTTTTCGATTATTGATAGCCAAAAGGATTAAAGGTTCATAAAATACAGCAAATCGCAACACAAACAATAAATAAATAACCACCTCCAAAAGAAAATGTTACAACCAAACAACTAAAAAAATAATACAACAAGGACTTTCATGTGCACCCCAGCCAAACAAACCATTACGCCGCAAATATGATGCAAGACCAATGAACTCAGCTTGATGGGTCATCGAGGACTCGCGCACCTATATCATTGTCAATATCACGGCCCTTCGGTCTCAGCTTCAATATTGTCAAGACCGTCACTTTTCGACGTAATCGTACGCATATTCATCCTAACCTACTGACCACCCTTTTGGCCACGAGCAGCTCTATAAGTTGCATCTCTGACAAGTTGTCACTTAGATTTCATCAATATGTTTAGGTTTCTCTTACTTCTGCCTTAGCTTTACCCTTCGAAGCCTCAAGGACAGAATTTTCAAGATCTGCAAGTAAGTCATGCTCAGCCACACCGTCAAATGATTCAATCGGGCTACTATGAGTGCAGTCACTATCAAAATCGACCACCATAACCCTATCGGTCGCCCCATTGATTTTGGGAATTCATGTTTTAGGAGTTTTCTTGATTCTATAAGGAGTTTCTGTAAAGTGTATTCAAGTCAAGGTATTATAATTTTTAAATGGAAAAAGATACGTTAAGATTCGCAGGGCGTTGTTAGAAGTCAAACAATAATAAAGGGAGAAAAATAATAAAGATTCGACACAAAAAATTAACGTGGAAAAACCCAAACCGGGAAAAAAACAACGAACGATGCACTATCAAAAGATTACAACAATGTTTCAGAGATTCTCAGACCTCCACATTCTCTCACAACCTCCCTAGAGTTACAACTTGATAACTCAACACTCACATATGAGCCTCACACAATTTCCTCAAGGACACAGAGATTACAGGTCAATCTCTTGTTGTATAAGATGAAACACTCTCAATTGCGATGTATCATAAAGAGAACTTGACCCCTATATATGCTAGGAGTACAAGGGAGAACTAGGTTATAGTAATAACCTAAAACACGGAAGTTTGCCGCACAAGGAAAGCACAAGGGCGGGCCTTCAACCACAGCCCAATCAACGAACTACAGCAGTCACCAGGCGCTGGAAGCGGGAGCACACACGTCGGCAGCATGCGTCACGTCCGTCCTTCTGGACTAGGCGCTGGCAGCATGTCCCGGGGAGCTAGTAGCGTCACATCTTCGTGAGTCAGCGCTAGGAGCGTCTCCTAGTTCCCTCTCCATCTTCCACCTTTCTTCCGTCTTCTTTCTCCCATTTGATCTCCACACTCAACAAATTGGTCTCCACACCCAACATGATACACATTTTGACTCAAAATGGTTAATGAGCATCTTGAATTGTATATATTTCATATTTTTGAAACTTTTATTAATATTTTCTATAATAATTATATATATTAATCAACTATAAGAGTATAATACTTACTACTAGTGAGGACAAAAAATAGAAATAATAGCCTAATTTTATCAATTATAGTAGAAAATGCACATATTAAGTTGACGCAGCTTGATGTAGATCGGTACAGATAAATGGAGATAGTGCAGATGTAGGTTGACAAATGAATTAAAGAATAGGCCCTAAAAGTTTCTATTACTTGTAATTTGAATGGCATGAACAAAGAAAAATAAAAATAAGATTAAGACCGAGAAAAAGTATAAGAATAAATGAATAATACAGTAATTGTTTTTTTTTTTGAAGTAATTGTTTTTTTTAGATAGACCAAAACATACATTATGTTTTAATTGTTTTTTTTTTAACTTTTACGTTCATCATAAGAGTCACAAATATTCTGTGATAGATGACCAAAACGTTTCCATCAAAAAAATAATAATAATAAGATGATCAAAACATATATTATGTTTTACTTGTTTACTACGATTACTAAAGCTACGGCATATTTTTTGGATGAGTTATTTTCAAGTTAAGATAGTTAAGTTTCAAAAAATAACTTGGATGTACCCCAATAATTAGGGAAATTATTTTTCAGTGTCCCAACTTTTCAAAACTCATTTTGAGATACCATTAATTTTTGACTTAGTAATTATTTGTTGTTTTCCGATCATCACTTTTATTAAGTGACCTAAATACCCCTATTTTTCTTTTTCAAGGGTATTTCTTCAAGAATGGAACAATAAGGGTATTTCGGTCACTTAACCAAATTGATGATCGGAAAAACACCTATAATTACTAAGGTCCTGTTCTTTTCTGCGGTATTTTGCGGTGTGGTGTGGTGGGGTGTGGTTGAATTGTGGTGGAATTGTGGTAGGTTATTGGTATGTGGGGTATGTGAGGAGAGAGAATGTAAAAAGTAGAGGAGAAAAGTGAAGAGAGAGAAGAGTGAGGAGAGAGAAAAGTAATGATTTGTGGCAAACTGCGGTGAGTTGTGGCAAACTGCGGTGAGCTGTGGTACCGCAGTTTGCCAACCGCAGAAAAGAACATTGCCTAAATCAAAAATTAAGGGTACCTCAAAATGAGCTTTGAAAAGTTTGGGTACCGAGCAATTTTTTGGTTAGATTTGGATAAATTAAAATATTTTTTTGAGAAATTGTATTTTTAGAGTAGATATTTTTTAGGAGAACTGTGTTAAATTGAGATAAATTAAAATAAATCAGAAAAGTTAGAAACAACCTAACAAAATAACATGACCTTATATTACGTTTACGTACATCATAATTATATGGAGCACTAAACAGATATTGGAGTGAGGATATTTTGTTTTTCCCATCGTATATTAGTATGACCCTTCTGTCTTCCCAAGTGTCGATGCCGTTTAGTTAATTTGCTCAGGACTTCAAGTCTTATTCAGTCAGTGTCAATGAACATATTAGAGTAAAGAAGCATGTGGCTTTGAAAGTTGAAACATGACTTCCACATAATTATTCCAAGTCTTGCTTGCTTCCTCGTGATTATCATGAATTGAGGGTGAAATTACTCTGCTTTTTATCAAATACAAGAGGGAAACATAGTGGCCAGTTGCATCTGTCATTTTCTTTTTTTAAAAAAAAAAAACATTAGATGATCATGTACCTAACTACCTATCCCATAAATTATTATTTACGTCTCAAAATATTTGTCCTTTTATCTAATTTTTTTATCCCAAAATATTTGTCTCATTTACAATGTCAATAATTTTATTACTTTTCTACCTCTAATTAATAAATTCATTCTTCACTTTTTACAATTCCAACAACTATTATCTTCAATTAAAATAGAGACATTTTTAGGTAAATTACAAACTTTTCACCTGAATTCCCAATATGCATTGGTATTTTAAAATTAGGTAAATGGACAAATATAATGGGACGGAGATAGTATTAATTGCACAAGAAAATTAAAATCTTACTAAAAAATTATTTTTTATATTCTAGACCAAGCCACAGATTTTAAAATATAAAAACTTGAATTATACTTTATCCGTTCTTTTTTATCTTTAATCAATAATTTCTAATATAAAAACTTTTATAAAAAAATATAATATTATATTTTTTTAATACTACGTAGTATTTTTTATTACGGATCTAATGACATGATTAATTTTGTATGATGAATCATTATGTAAATTAAGATATTAACGGTAAAAGTTTTTTACACAATTTTCTTGAAAACAGATAAATAAAAACGGAGGGAGTATTATGCGTAGCATAGTTGTACGTTAATTTTCAAATTTTTAGGGCAATTACATCTGTCTTAAATTGCAATGGTTACTAATCATTTTGAATTATCGGTTACGTAAGAAAGTATTGTACATAATCTAATTATATCAACTATTATAGAGAATTTACATCTTATGTGTAACTTTATGTCTATCAGGGGTGGAGCCAAAAAATATTTATTTGTAGTGCCGGTACTTTATTAATATTCTTGTCAACTTGATCATAAATTTAATCTTCAGATTATTTATTTTTACTTGTTTATTGAACTTTTATCCAATCTCTTTTATAGTTCTTTTACGTTCAATCTAGTAGAAAATATATTTATTAAATTTTAATCCCACAATGAAGTATAGAACAACGACAATGTACTTCAGATAATCTCACTAAAGCAAGGTTTAGGGAGATTTAGATGTAGGCAGTCTTCCCTATACATAGAAATATATGAAGAGACTGATTCTGGCAGACCTAAAAAAAAAAAAAAAAGGAACCCTTTGAAAGAGCTCGTAATGAAATAGAAATATAAAGATGAAAAGAATAGGAAAACATCATCTTATAAAACTATGTATCTTTATGTATTAATTATTTTTAAATTTAGTACTTCATATAGTATACAGTGAGAGATAAAAAAACATGCATAGGAAAAGATGAAATAAATATTACAATTCATACAAATGGTTAATTAAATTACAAAATATAAAGCATGTGTTTTTTAGCTGACGTGGCACTCAAAAACGAAGTTAACACGGTCAAACACATGCCCATAGTGTCATGTCAAAAAACCACTGAGTCACCGCCCCATAACTCATCGACGTCCCACTCAAATCCAATTTTTTTGTTTTGACCACCAAAATATAAACTGAAAGTAGGGATTATCTTCATCCAATTTGCAAAAGTTGAGATTATTATAATCCAATTTTCCCATATATATATATATATATATATATATATATATATATATATATATATATATATATATATATATATATAACGCCTAGGCCCCTCCCGGACAGCGGACATTACTGATAGCTGCTTCTAGGATTGTTGACTGGCCTAACAAATTACCACCAGTCTTTCCAGCATGCTTCGTCCTCGCTCAAACGCTGTCTGGAAAAACTTTCCAGGAGGTCACCCATCTTGATACTACTCTCAGCCAAACACACTTAACTGAGAAGTTCCAACGGATGAGCTGCCATTAAAGAAGGTACACCTTGGTGATATAAGTAGTCATTTCAATCCCTTTAAACCACACTTTAGTCATATACCCGGGGTGTTACAATATATATATATATATATATATATATATATATATATATATATATATATAAATCCATGTAAACATTCGGCTCCGTTCTTTTATGTCGCTAGTTGGCTGCAGTTTCACATTGCACCACAACTTTTCATACTCCACCAAAATCCACCATCTCACTTACAATTATTTGTACTACAACATTCCACAATCCACCACAATCTTCCACATTCCACCACAACTTTCCTCAACCCACCACCATTTTCAAATTTCCACCACACCGTACAGCAACCAATCGCATAAAAGAACGGGGCCAAATGTCATGAACGTAACAAAACACAATACTGGTACTCCTATGCCATAAGTTACATAGTAGCTCCATGAAGAAACATTACATTATTTTTTATTGAATTTTGACAAGCAAAGAGGATCTAATGGAAAGGAGTTGGAAAGACAAACTCTTACAAATGTCAAGTTTCATTTTTCTAGAACATATGATATGATTTGGGAGAAAGAGAGAAGAGAGTTAGAGAGAGGGAGTTCCGGAGAGAGACTTAGAGAGAGAAAAGAGAGTTAGAGAGAGAAAGAGAGAGAGAAGAAAGAGAGAGAAGGGAGTTAGAGAGAGAGAGAAAAAAGAGAGAGAAGAGAGAGAGAGAGAGAGAGAGAATTGAGAAAGCCAGGAAATGAATGAGAGAAAGGTTGACTTTTAAATTCAAAATTTTTCTCTCAATTTTCCTTTCATTTTTAAATGGGAAATTTTTTGTTCTTTTTTCTCCAAATTTTCCATGTAATTTTTCAACTATTTTTTCTATTCATTTTTCTTCAATCCAAACAAAGGAAAAATTCTCATTTTCCAAATTATTTTTTTCCATATTCGTTTCTGAGGTCCAAACGGACCCTAAGTGAAATGCTCCTCGACATCCTTTAGCAACACATATAATTTAGAGAGATTTTAGAGTTGAAGGCCAATTCTATGATTAAATTACATTGGGCGATACCTAACTCATAGAAAGGAAAAGAAAAAAATAATTAAGTATCTCATATTGCCCTGTTCTTTAGATTGGATAAAATGAGGTTTTGATGGATTATATTGGATTTGATTGGATTGGATTTGATAAGTTATGATGCTTTTTTGGAGATTTGTGTTTTTAGAAAGTTTTTTTTTTAATTGTGTAAGGTTTGGATTGGATTAGAAAGAGTTACCAATCCAAAGAACAGGGCGTATATTCCTATGTAAATGCCAAATTAAAGTCAAAATTAAACTTAGGGTCGTTCTTTTATGCGGTAACTTGCGATTTGATACCGCATCAAACTGTACTACTCAATATTCTATCACATTTCACCACGCTCCACAACACTTTATCCTAATCATTACTAAAATATCTTCTTACTTTTCTCTCTCCTCATTTTACATCTTCTCGCTTCACCTACCCCACCTACCACAACTCACCACAATCCACCACACTTCACGACACTTCTTCAAATTTCACCACACTGCACCATTACCACACCGCACTGCACCGTATAAAGAACGGAACCTTAATAAATTTCCTTTAAAACAATTAACATTGAATAACCCATATGAAATAGAAAACTCTAATCTTAAGAATGTTATTCGCAACATTAGTGGTGAAAACTCACCTTACCGAAGTATCAAATTATGAAAATCATTTTTAAATAAAATGATTATCCTCTAAAGGAAGGAAATCGATTTCCTTTGTTCAACCTAGAAAAAATATTTTTCATCCTTGATTGCTGGATCAATTTTCACCACTAAGGCCCCGTTCTTTAATGTGATACTGTGCGGTGCAGTACCGCATCACACCGCACTACTCAATATTCCATCACACTTCACCACACTCCACCGCACTTTACCATAATCATTACCGAAATATTTTCTTACTTTTCTCTTCTTCATTTTTCTCCTCTACTTTTTACATTATATCTCCTCACCTACCCCACCTACCACAACTCCCACCACAAATCAACACACTTCACCACACTTTTTCAAATTCCACCGCACCGCACCGAATGACATAAAAGAACGGAGCCTAACTGTAACTAAAATTTGAGGGCGAAAATCAACTTCAAACGTTTTGCTCGCAATTTTGTAATATGATAAAATTGAGTAGAAAGAGCTCAACTATAAATTTTTAGCTCAAAATATTTTTATCTGATAACATTCGAAAAATTGCTCGGAGGTACCCCAAAATTTAGGGAAATTATTTTTCGGTACCCCAACTTTTCAAAATTCATTTTAAGGTATGCTTAATTTTTGGGTTAGTAATTATTAATTAGGTGCTTTTCCGATCATCAATTTTATTAAGTGACCGAAATACCCTTGTGTAATACCCCACCCTAAATCATACGTATTACAGTAGTTAATCTATTTTAATTAGTTACAATTTGTTGATTAAATACTTTGTACCTCGTGGTTAGCTAATGGTGACAGGTCTCGGAGGAATGGCGAAGCGGTAAATTTTACCGATCAAAATTCTTAAGCGAATTATGTTACGATATATTTTGGACCTCATGTTATAATTATTTTAGGTTCTATGATTTTATTTCAAAGTCAGGTTATTTACCGTTCCGTTTTCACGACTAAACGAGTTAAATTTAATTTACTGATTTTACCGTCTTTTTAACCCGCACAAACTAAATTCAAATATAGTTATTATTTACTACTATTTTATTTCTCCTTATTAAGAAAACTAGTATGATAATTAGAGTATTGATATTATAATTATTATTATTATCTTTTAATTTGGAATGGAGGAGTTTATAATCTTGCTAAGGAGATTAAGGGTCATTATTTTCAAAACATTTGATAACTCTCACTCAAGCTTTCCCCTCTCCCTCTCGGCACCGAGCACCACAGCCCCCCCCCCCTCCCTGGTGTTTTTCGCCGGCAACCGGCGGCCCTCCGGCGAAGATTCCGGCGGCCGTGGTCCCCTTGTTCCATCTCCCACCTCCTTGTTCATTTTTATCTCCTTTTTCAAGTGGTATTCCATCCTATACTCTCCTCCATTGTTTTATAATTTGAAAGTTTTGATGTTTATATTGTAGAGTGATGTTTTTATACTTAGTTATCTCTTTCTTTCATGAGTTTAAAGTATAAATTGTTAGGGTTGATTGTAGTGAACAACCAAGTGTGTTGGTTGAAGTTTTGGGTAATCTTTTGATGAGATTATGTGGCTTGACGAAGAAGATGATATTCCATGGATGTGCATGTTGTATTAGATGAGATTTTAGAGATTTACTTTTTGTTTTACAAAGATAACTAAGTATTAGTGGTTTACTTGGATGGTTTACATGAAATTGAAGGAAATTATGACAATTGTGGTGTAAGTTAAGTGCATGTAACTTGATGTTAATGCATGTGTTTTGTGCAAGCTTGAATGGTAATTTTAGAAGTTTAATTTCTGGAAATTAAGGAGGGTATGGATATATTACAATTGGTATTTTATTAGTGTAAAGTTTTGATGAAAGTAAAGCATATATGGGAGCAAAATTATACCCAGAATCTACTGCCCAAATTATGATTTTTGTAGGGGATGTTAAAATTAGTTTTGAGCCCAGAATTTGGTGTAAAAAGGTAGCCAAAGATGTTAGTAAACACCGGGTTTTGGAATTTCGAGTTTTCGTTTTGTATAGCTCAAGTTAGAGCCAAAACCGTAAAACTGCGCAAGTATATACGAATTTTTGAGTCAGTGAGTTATTGTGCAATTTTCGTCTGGTTGGAGATTGATTTTGGGAAAATGTTCAACATAAGAGTTTTAGGAGACTCTGCAAGCTTTTCGAAAACGTATGATATGTGTCCAACCGATATCGGGAGAGAGAGTTATAGGGCTCGGAAACGGGACTGCGAAACTGGAATTTCTGGGTAACATGATAAATGTATTGGTTGGGCTAAAGGTTATTATATTGGGTTTATAAGTGGTTTTAAGAGTAAGTAACCTAAGTCATATGACCTTTGTGATATAGTCCATAAGTGGGAACCATAGTACTCGGTTTTGAAGAACCCCGACACCTTTTTAAATGTGCTACGTTATCGTTTTAATTTACCGAAAACTCATAAAATTTAGTAAAATGAGTTAATTTTACCTTGGAGTTTTTATAAGTCTCTTTGAGAAATTAAAGGTCTATACTTTACAAGTACTCTTTGATTCATAAAGCTTCTATGAGTTTAGAGTATATACAAAATTCTATTGATTTTGTCTAAGCACCAAAACCGCACATGTTTATATTTTGGTATTTTTGCTGCTTTCTGTCCGGGGCCTTTTTCGAACTCTTCTCATTTTTCTTAGCCTCTGGCCCAGTTGACAAACTTATAGATTATATTTTTCCCTTCCGAAAAAAATACTCGCACATCGAATACCGGGTTTTATAGCCCAAGTTACGCCCAAAATACTATTGTCATGAAAACCTGAAACTTTATACGATTTCCTTCCGAAACTCTATTGAGAGGCCCTATACCCTCACCTTTTCATGGCTTTTATTCTAATACCGAACTCTATCATTTTAAGCTCAAGGTTCAGCCTCGACCCGAGCCATTCCCCGGCCGAGTTCACCCCCGAGCAGTCCACACGTTCAAGGTACGCAAATTGTCCAACACTTACGTTTATTTAAAGTAAAGTACAGTTTTATTGCATGGTGTATATTCTAATGATTTTACTGATTTAAAAGTGGTCTTAGCTCCCAGTCTACAGTAGCTAGAGTACAGTCTAGCATTTTACAGGCTCCTACCGGAGTAAATTTGACACAGCGGCGTCATTGCTCGTGATCAACCATCCAAACTCGAGATCAGTTTGGGCGTACGTGCGTGAGATGCCTCGGCATCGATCTAAAAAGGGGGACCACGTCTAACTATAAGGAATCTTTGTTTGCTAAGTACCGCATATGCATAGAAATCTTTACAGTTTAAAATCTTGGATTCAAAGATGTTTTATTTTTTCCCCTCCCCGTTTTCGAAATTGTTTTAAAGGCCGGCATGAAAAACCGTTTTTGAAACGGTTTGACATGTTGGAGGTTTGTGTACTGAGTGTTTCCCCCATTCATGTTTGCGTTGTTTTACCGTTTTGTTTTAGGCGGCCCGAGCTCCTCCGAAAAAGGGAAAGGTCCCAGTGATCGTCTCTCCAAGTGAAAGGTAGAAGCTTTTGTATAGTTCAAAGACTGTCTTTGAGCAACGACTTGAAATGTTGGGTTTTCGTAAGATGTTAAGTTTTAGTATGGTTGTATGTTGGCATGGTAAATATGTGAATGGTGTAAAACCCCCGAGTGTGCGGGGATATGTGTAATGAAGTTCCTTTGCTAAGTTTTTGCTTGTATTCTGGGTTGTGTCGTGGCTTGGTCGGAATGTTGGGTTTTGTGGTTGTGCCTTGTCCTTAGGGGACGGCAGTAACGCCTCCGGCTGTTTTTCCGCTGCGCTAATCATGTAATTACTGTTGTATTTGGGTAATGATATGTTTAAGGTTTGGGGGCGTTACAGTTGTGGTATCAGAGCGGAGTTATAAGGGAATAATTTGGGAACATAGAGAACTATTAGAGCATTGGAACTTAGATGGGTATGGGTGTAAGGTATATGTGTTTTAATTGGTAAATTGAGTCTTATTTTATTAGAGGATCGTTGGAGTGAAAGTTGAGCGTGAGGCTCCTTGTTGTGATGGAGTAGTAAATTGTATTTTGCAGGTGAAGATAATGATGTAAATTGCGGAATAGTCCTATTTACAGAGGAAATGCTGCCGAATTTTTCCCAGAGATTATAGAGTTTATAATGAATAATAAGGGGGTAATTAAGTGAATAAATGGTTGATAAACCGAGCTGTCTTTTGGTCAATGATTGAATGTTTGTATAAGTAAAGAAAGAAAGGTTATTTGTGAATTAATGGTTGCATAAGAATAAAAATTAAAGGGTTAGTGAGGAATTTGTTCGAGATATGAATTTTATTGAACTGGAATTGAAAGTGCATAGGTGTCGTAGTCCTTCTTTGAAAGTTGGGTGATGTTTGAAGGTAAATGTGATAGTGTGGGAAAAGTATGCATTTAAAGTGTAACTAAGTAATTTAAAGATGAGTTGAACAAAAAGGGGAATAAGTCGATACTTTTACAGGGAATTTTGAGGACTAGGACTCGGGCCTTGCCTTAATTTTTCTTTTATAGCTATTTTTACGGGGATGATTTATTAAAGTTCATTTTATTGTTTTGTATACTGTAGATGGGCTCCCATGGGAATTCCTTACCCAACCCGTTTGCCCTGTTTATGGACCCGGGGGAAAGTGTATTCGATCACTTGAAGAGGTTACAAGAAGCTTTTGATATGCATAGCATGGTGGATCCCCACACTGAATACAAGGACGACATTTGCAGAGCGCGGTGCTTAGTGGCAACGCTGCCCCATGTGAAACCATGGATAGACATCAAGGACCGATATCAATCGCTGTTGCTTCGGGGGGATCCGGATAGGTACGCATGGTGCTTGGAGTATCTGGGCGCTTGGAACCAAATCGCGCTAGAGGCCGTCCTTACACAGGTCGCTCATGCCCTACGCTTGCACACCACGGACTTGGCACCGTCCCTACATGAGATTCTAGCTTTGCCCACGCCCACCACCGCTTATGTTTATCCCTCCCCGGCCAGGGGGATAGAGCTTCAGTTTGCAACGCCGGTCACGGGACGCTTGGTTCCCGTAGTTCCACCACCACGGCAGGGACCCGTGCCTTCGGGGCAGAACCCCGAGAATCAGGTAGGTCCTAACTTGGACCGAGGTAAGGGAAAAGTAGGCCAAGAACCTAACAGTGGGGAGAGCGCAGGTGACGAGGCCACCCCCACAGGGGTCATTGTGCCTCGAGACCTTGAAAAAGGTAAAGCGAAGATGCCAGCCGGGCCTATTTTGAGGAGAACCAAGCGCAAGAGATGTCTGCCGGTCAGGACATACCGAATTGCGCTAAGGGACGCTAGGGAACCGACGAAGCACCAAGACTCGGAGGAAGGGTCGAATGCAGGACCTTGAAAGGAAATTAATCTGGGAATTTTTGTACAGGATAGCTAGGAGCTAACCTATTCTTTTGGGGAGCTAGTCGACCATGATAGTGGGGTTAGTAAGATTGCCTTTAATTCAAGGATGAACCTTGTAAATGGGTCGAACTGTGCGATTTTTTTGGTCTTCCCTATATTTTGGCTGGGAAGAATGATTGTATGTCTTTTATTGCAAATGTTGGATGCGCATATACTGAACTATTTTGTGAAGTAATTGTGAGAGTATCTCCTAATTTTTCTTAGGGAGAACTCAAGATTTTCAGGAATGTTATGATTTAGTATATGATTGTGGAAATGTTGTAAGTTTTAAGTTATTATATGATTTGGAAGTACACAGGTGGAAGCAAGGAAGCATCTATGATTATATGGTTATAGTTAAAAATTTATTGTGATTCTAAGTAAAGTTCTAATTAATAGGATGTACATTGATGTTGAGGTATTGCGGACCCCAAGGGGGTATATAACAAAAATTTTATTGTGAGGCAGGAAAAATATAAAGAAAAGTGATTATGAAACAGAGGGTTTATTGACATTGTTATTATTATGATGTGTAGCATGTCGCAAATGTCGGGAAATTCACCCCATGGTGAACCAACACCAGGGACGGAAGAAAATCAATTGGAAATTCAAGGACTTCATCCTAGTCCAGGATTAGTATCTCTCCCCGAAGCATCTTCAGGGTCTGTCCCCCAACACCCGCCTATCTACCCAGACCATTTGGGTGTGTTGATACATGAATTATTAAAGCGTATACCAATTCCAACGAGCACACCAACGGTCAATAAAGAAGAGAATTTCGCTGACCGGGTAGCGAAGAGAAACCCTACTACCTATTCAGGAAGCTATGACCCTGTTATTCTAGAGGATTGGATACGAGATATGGAAAAGATTTTCGAAGTGACTGAAGTGCCCGACGAGAAAAAAGTGACTATAGGGACGTTTTACTTGAAAGGAGAAGCAGATGTTTGGTGGGGGACCGTAAGAGAAAAACATGTTGGAACCGGAAAAACATGGAATGACTTTCTAGAAGAGCTTAGGGCACAATTTTATCCCATATCGCTTAGGAAGCAGAAAGAAAAGGAATTCTTAGACTGGTCAATGGTCAATAAGGATATCTCGGTGTTGCAATATACGTCCAAGTTTCACGAGCTGTCCCGGTTTGCGCCGGAGTATGTAGCCACCGAAGGGCTAAAGATGTCTCGATACGAGGGAGGCCTAGCGCCTTACATACGCAGTCAATTATCGTCGCATCATTTCACCTCGATGCAGGAAATATATGAGAGGGCGGCAGAAGTAGAGCGAGTCCGAAAGGAGTTAAGGGCGTTAAATCAAGGGAATCCAGCGAGCATTAAAAGAAAGTGGAATGAGCGGGGCAGATCTACCTCGCCCCCTACCCCAGTGAACCAGGTCAAAAGGCCAGTACCTTCGACCCCTAGAAGTCAGCCGAACTCGGCCCCCAACAGGGAGCCGTGCAAGAAATGCGGCAGGACCAATCACTCTACCGCCCAGTGCCGGGTAGGCACCAACAATTGCTTCTGGTGCGGCGGAGCCGACCACAAAGTGGCAGACTGTCCGAAAAAGCCTAGAAGGCCGGAGCCGGGCACAACACGATCAACACCTCCAACAAGGACTGCTCCACAACAGGGAAACGTGGGTCAGGCCTACATTATGGGGAAGAAAGAAGCAGCTAAGTCTGGTATGGTTGTTACCGGAATTGTTTATATTTATTCTCAACCCCTTATTGCATTATTTGACTCTGGAGCTACACATTCTTTTATCTCCTCTAAAGCTACATTGAAATTAGATTTACAAAAGTTAGCTCGCGCTGTAAACTTTTTAATTGGGTTACCCAATGGACAAACCATAGCCTGTAAAACCTGTTTTGAAGAAGTGCCTCTAGTCTTGAGTGAGGAAACCTTCCCAGCTAGTCTAATACAAATAGACTTAGAAGAGTTTGAAGTCATTTTGGGGATGGATTGGTTGAATTTGACACAAGCTCAAATCAATTGTGGCGAGGGGATAGTCGTTTTACGGAATGCCTTAGGAAAAGAGTGTCTTTTTATTGGGGATTTAGGGTTAAGACCATGCCCGATTATAACATATGTAAAGGCACGAAAAATGTTAAATCATGGATGCACCGGCTATTTATGTTCTTTAAAGGAGGAGTCTCAGAGTCCACCCAGGATAGAGGAAATCCCAGTGGTGCGAGAATTTATGGATGTCTTCCCCGAAGAAATCACGGAGTTACCCCCGAGGAGGGAGATCGACTTTGAAATTGAGCTAGTTCCTGGAACTAGGCCGATATCTAAAGCGCCGTATAGGATGGCCCCAGCAGAGCTAAAGGAATTGAAATTACAATTGGAAGACCTTTTAAGCAAACGGTTTATTAGACCCAGTTCGTCACCCTGGGGAGCCCCAGTGTTATTTGTGAGAAAGAAAGATGGAAGCTTAAGATTATGTATCGATTATCGGGAGCTAAACAAGGTGACAATCAAGAATAAATACCCCTTGCCCAGAATTGATGACTTGTTTGACCAACTCCAAGGAGCAGGAGTATTCTCTAAGATCGATCTAAGGTCGGGATACCATCAGCTCAGAGTAAGAGCAGAGGACATTCCTAAAACTGCCTTTAGGACAAGGTATGGGCACTATGAGTTTACTGTGATGCCTTTTGGGCTTACCAATGCCCCAGCGGTGTTCATGGATTTGATGAATCGTGTATTCAAACCCTTTTTGGATAAGTTTGTGGTAGTTTTTATTGATGATATTTTGATATATTCCAAGAGTCAAGAGGAACATGGAAACCATTTGAGGCAAGTACTCCAACTTTTGAGAGAAAAACAATTGTATGCCAAATTTTCAAAGTGCGATTTCTGGCTCAAGGAAGTCGGATTTTTGGGTCATATAGTAACCAGTGAGGGTATCCGAGTTGATCCTCAGAAAGTGTCAGCTGTCAAAGATTGGGCGAGACCCACTACAGTTACGGAGGTCAGAAGTTTCTTAGGCATGGCTGGATATTTTAGAAGATTTGTGCCAAACTTTTCTAAGATAGCGTTACCATTGACCAACCTCCATAAGAAGGCCACACGGTTTGACTGGACCGATAAATGTGAAGAGGCGTTCCAGACTCTAAAGGAAAAACTCACGACGGCCCCAGTGCTGTCCTTACCCGAGGAAGGGAAAGAGTATATCGTTTATAGTGATGCTTCGCATCAGGGGCTAGGTTGTGTATTGATGCAAGAAAATAGAGTGATCGCTTATGCCTCCCGACAGTTAAAGCCTTATGAAAAGAATTATCCGACACATGATTTAGAGCTGGCAGCAGTGGTCTTTGCTCTTAAGATTTGGAGACATTATCTATATGGAGTCTCCACTACTATTTTCACTGACCACAAGAGTCTCAAGTATATTTTTACCCAAAGGGAGTTGAATCTGAGACAAAGAAGGTGGCTGGAGCTTATCAAGGATTACGATCTGAATATCCAGTATCACCCCGGGAAGGCTAATTCAGTGACAGACGCTTTGAGTAGAAAGACCCGACACGGGGCTATGTCAAATCTGATGGTTCATCCTAGGATATGGAAAGACTTGAGTAGAGCGAACATCGAATTAGTAAACAGGGGAGATACAGATAAGAGATTGACTGCTATTTCTTTAAAGTCGCCTATTATTGATGAAATCAAGACGGAGCAAATGAATGATCCGGATCTTAAGAGAATTGGAGATAGTCTAACCACCAAAGCAATACCTGGATTTTTGATCCATGATGATGGGATTTTAAGGTTCCAGAATAGACTCTGTGTACCCAACATAGGAGACCTGAGGTTAAGGATCATGGAAGAAGGCCACAATTCTATGTACTCTGTGCACCCTGGGGGTACGAAGATGTATAGAGATTTACGAGAGCAGTTTTGGTGGCCAAACATGAAAAGGGACATAGCCACCTTTGTGGATAAATGCTTGACATGCCAAAAAGTGAAAGCTGAACATCAGCGACCTTCAGGTGAACTCCGACCCCTAGATATTCCCACTTGGAAGTGGGAATCAATCTCAATGGATTTCATTATGGGGTTACCTCTCACAGCTTCTAAACGAAATGCCATCTGGGTAATTGTGGATCGTCTTACTAAGTCAGCGCACTTCATACCGATTCATGAGAGTTGGAAAGTGGATAAATTGGCGGATATCTACGTCCGAGAAATAGTACGGTTGCATGGGATACCAAGGGACATTGTATCGGATCGAGACACGAGATTTCAATCAAGATTCTGGAGCGCTATGCAAAGAGCCTTCGGATCCAAGCTTAGTTTCAGTAGTTCATACCATCCAGAGAGTGATGGTCAAACTGAAAGAGTAAACCAAATTCTGGAAGACATGCTTCGCGCCTGTGTATTGGACTTTCAAGGGAATTGGGACCAGTATATTCCACTCGTGGAATTCTCTTATAACAACAGTTATCAAGCCACTATACGGATGGCGCCTTTTGAGGCTTTGTATGGCAGAAAATGTAGAACTCCCTTATGTTGGAGTGAGCTAGATGAAGCATTAGTCATAGGCCCGGATTTAATTCAAGAAATGACCGATAAGGTCAAAATGATTCAACAGCATATTCGGGCAGCCCAAAGTAGACAGAAAAGCTACGCCGACAAAAGACGGAAACCACTTGAGTTCCAAATAGGAGATAGAGTATTCCTCAAGGTGTCCCCTACAAAAGGGGTCAGAAGATTCAATGTTAGGGGTAAATTAAGCCCTCGTTACATCGGACCCTATCCTATTGTGGGAAAAGTTAATCCATCAGCTTATCGTCTAGAGTTACCGTCTGATTTGGGGCATATTCACGAGATCTTTCATATCTCCCAACTTCGGAAGTATGTACCTGATCCACAGTATGTCTTAGAGGAAGAACCCCCTCTTTTGTCTAAAGACCTTACGTTCGAACAGCAACCGACCCAAATTTTGGATCGTAGGGTCAAACGTCTACGTACTAAGGAAGTCCCGTTGGTCAAGGTCCTGTGGGCCAACCAAGACACCTCGGAGGCCACCTGGGAGACAGAAGAAAGTATGATGAGGAATTACCCCCATCTCTTTAAAGGTATTTTCCACAGCAAAAATTTTATTGAACAGCAAGTTTCGGGGACGAAACTTCTTTTAAGGGGGGGAGGATGTAATACCCCACCCTAAATCATACGTATTACAGTAGTTAATCTATTTTAATTAGTTACAATTTGTTGATTAAATACTTTGTACCTCGTGGTTAGCTAATGGTGACAGGTCTCGGAGGAATGGCGAAGCGGTAAATTTTACCGATCAAAATTCTTAAGCGAATTATGTTACGATATATTTTGGACCTCATGTTATAATTATTTTAGGTTCTATGATTTTATTTCAAAGTCAGGTTATTTACCGTTCCGTTTTCACGACTAAACGAGTTAAATTTAATTTACTGATTTTACCGTCTTTTTAACCCGCACAAACTAAATTCAAATATAGTTATTATTTACTACTATTTTATTTCTCCTTATTAAGAAAACTAGTATGATAATTAGAGTATTGATATTATAATTATTATTATTATCTTTTAATTTGGAATGGAGGAGTTTATAATCTTGCTAAGGAGATTAAGGGTCATTATTTTCAAAACATTTGATAACTCTCACTCAAGCTTTCCCCTCTCCCTCTCGGCACCGAGCACCACAGCCCCCCCCCCCTCCCTGGTGTTTTTCGCCGGCAACCGGCGGCCCTCCGGCGAAGATTCCGGCGGCCGTGGTCCCCTTGTTCCATCTCCCACCTCCTTGTTCATTTTTATCTCCTTTTTCAAGTGGTATTCCATCCTATACTCTCCTCCATTGTTTTATAATTTGAAAGTTTTGTTGTTTATATTGTAGAGTGATGTTTTTATACTTAGTTATCTCTTTCTTTCATGAGTTTAAAGTATAAATTGTTAGGGTTGATTGTAGTGAACAACCAAGTGTGTTGGTTGAAGTTTTGGGTAATCTTTTGATGAGATTATGTGGCTTGACGAAGAAGATGATATTCCATGGATGTGCATGTTGTATTAGATGAGATTTTAGAGATTTACTTTCTGTTTTACAAAGATAACTAAGTATTAGTGGTTTACTTGGATGGTTTACATGAAATTGAAGGAAATTATGACAATTGTGGTGTAAGTTAAGTGCATGTAACTTGATGTTAATGCATGTGTTTTGTGCAAGCTTGAATGGTAATTTTAGAAGTTTAATTTCTGGAAATTAAGGAGGGTATGGATATATTACAATGGGTATTTTATTAGTGTAAAGTTTTGATGAAAGTAAAGCATATATGGGAGCAAAATTATACCCAGAATCTACTGCCCAAATTATGATTTTTGTAGGGGATGTTAAAATTAGTTTTGAGCCCAGAATTTGGTGTAAAAAGGTAGCCAAAGATGTTAGTAAACACCGGGTTTTGGAATTTCGAGTTTTCGTTTTGTATAGCTCAAGTTAGAGCCAAAACCGTAAAACTGCGCAAGTATATACGAATTTTTGAGTCAGTGAGTTATTGTGCAATTTTCGTCTGGTTGGAGATTGATTTTGGGAAAATGTTCAACATAAGAGTTTTAGGAGACTCTGCAAGCTTTCCGAAAACGTATGATATGTGTCCAACCGATATCGGGAGAGAGAGTTATAGGGCTCGGAAACGGGACTGCGAAACTGGAATTTCTGGGTAACATGATAAATGTATTGGTTGGGCTAAAGGTTATTATATTGGGTTTATAAGTGGTTTTAAGAGTAAGTAACCTAAGTCATATGACCTTTGTGATATAGTCCATAAGTGGGAACCATAGTACTCGGTTTTGAAGAACCCCGACACCTTTTTAAATGTGCTACGTTATCGTTTTAATTTACCGAAAACTCATAAAATTTAGTAAAATGAGTTAATTTTACCTTGGAGTTTTTATAAGTCTCTTTGAGAAATTAAAGGTCTATACTTTACAAGTACTCTTTGATTCATAAAGCTTCTATGAGTTTAGAGTATATACAAAATTCTATTGATTTTGTCTAAGCACCAAAACCGCACATGTTTATATTTTGGTATTTTTGCTGCTTTCTGTCCGGGGCCTTTTTCGAACTCTTCTCATTTTTCTTAGCCTCTGGCCCAGTTGACAAACTTATAGATTATATTTTTCCCTTCCGAAAAAAATACTCGCACATCGAATACCGGGTTTTATAGCCCAAGTTACGCCCAAAATACTATTGTCATGAAAACCTGAAACTTTATACGATTTCCTTCCGAAACTCTATTGAGAGGCCCTATACCCTCACCTTTTCATGGCTTTTATTCTAATACCGAACTCTATCATTTTAAGCTCAAGGTTCAGCCTCGACCCGAGCCATTCCCCGGCCGAGTTCACCCCCGAGCAGTCCACACGTTCAAGGTACGCAAATTGTCCAACACTTACGTTTATTTAAAGTAAAGTACAGTTTTATTGCATGGTGTATATTCTAATGATTTTACTGATTTAAAAGTGGTCTTAGCTCGAGTCTCTGATAGCTAGAGTACTGATCTAGCATTTTACGCTCCTACCGAGTAAATTTGACTGCTGGCGTCATTGCTCGTGATCAACCATCCAAACTCGAGATCAGTTTGGGCGTACGTGCGTGAGATGCCTCGGCATCGATCTAAAAAGGGGGACCACGTCTAACTATAAGGAATCTTTGTTTGCTAAGTACCGCATATGCATAGAAATCTTTACAGTTTAAAATCTTCGTGGATTCAGCATGTTTTATTTTTTCCCCTCCCCGTTTTCGAAATTGTTTTAAAGGCCGGCATGAAAAACCGTTTTTGAAACGGTTTGACATGTTGGAGGTTTGTGTACTGAGTGTTTCCCCCACTCATGTTTGCGTTGTTTTACCGTTTTGTTTTAGGCGGCCCGAGCTCCTCCGAAAAAGGGAAAGGTCCCCAGCGGTGACTGTCTCTCCAAGTGAAAGGTAGAAGCTTTTGTATAGTTCAAAGACTGTCTTTGAGCAACGACTTGAAATGTTGGGTTTTCGTAAGATGTTAAGTTTTAGTATGGTTGTATGTTGGCATGGTAAATATGTGAATGGTGTAAAACCCCCGAGTGTGCGGGGATATGTGTAATGAAGTTCCTTTGCTAAGTTTTTGCTTGTATTCTGGGTTGTGTCGTGGCTTGGTCGGAATGTTGGGTTTTGTGGTTGTGCCTTGTCCTTAGGGGACGGCAGTAACGCCTCCGGCTGTTTTTCCGCCGCGCTAATCATGTAATTACTGTTGTATTTGGGTAATGATATGTTTAAGGTTTGGGGGCGTTACACCTTGTTCTTTCATTCTTGAAGAAATACCCTTGAAGAAGAAGAATCGGAGGTGGAGGTACCCACCTTCCATTCACCTCTGATCCATTGTCATCCCTAAATAATCCCGACTTTTACGAATTGAACGAAAATAATCCCTACTATCAATTTGGATTCTGGTGGTCCAAAAAAAAAATTGGATTGTAATAATACCAAATCCACCTCCACATTCTTTTTATATTTTTCATTCCTACCCGATATTATTTTTATTTTTTTTGTTCCTGCCCCCAGAAAGGTAATGAATTGTAATTACTAAAATAATTTGAAATTATTTTTTGAGACTCCGAAAAACTATTATGATTTTTTAATAGAACAAAAGTAAAAAAAATCGTAAAAAAAATCACTAAAAAATTGAAAAAAATGGGAGAAACACTGTAAATTCATTACAAATGATGCTACAGTGTTATACTAAGTTTTGAATCAAATACAACACAAAATCTATGATATTTAGGGTATACTCTAGATGATGTCCCACTAAAATCCAATTTTTTTTTTGGGAAATTGGATTCTAATAATCCCTAGTTTTACGAATTGTATAGCAATAATCCCTACTTTCATTTTGTATTCTAGTGGTCCAAAAAAAATTAAAATTGTATTCTGGTGGGACGCCGCCGAATCAAGTGGTGGTGACTCGGTGGTTTGCTGGCGTGTACCGGCGAGAGTGTGTTTAACTAAGAAATTATTATTTTAGTTGTATTCTAGTGGTCCCATTTAAATTGTTATTGTATTCTAGTAGTCTCATTAACATATTTATTGTATTTTGGTGGTCTTATTTCATTGGTGATTATATTCTGGTGGTCTGAATTCTTAGTCAAACACACTGTCGCTGGTACACGTCAGCAAACCACCGAGTCACCACCATTTGACTCGGCGACATCCCACCAGAATACAATTTTAATTTTTTTGGACCACCAGAATACAAATTGAAAGTTAGAATTATTGCAATACAATTCGTAAAAGTAGGTATTATTAGAATCCATTTCCATATATTTATATATATATATATATATATATATTTATATATATATACATATATATATATATATATATATATATATATATATATGTAAAGCCTTCCTCCAAAGCAAAACATTTCAAAGTTTCTAGATTTCCATGTAATCATCCAAAATTGTTGAATTGAAGTTGAAGAAAGTTAAGAGAGAAGTTTAATATACAACCAAAATTTCCATCAAATTTACAATGGAGTTCTTATTGACCATGTCCCTACAAGACCATTCAATATAATACTTTCTTCTGAAGGTACTTTGAACTTCTATGAGATATTGGAATTCTACGTGATGCTATTGTTAGCAAAAGTGAGGTCAAAGTGTGATTCATAAATGGAAAACACCACCAAAACACGATTAAAATGACTACCATCAATTACGACCCTTTTACTCTTCTATCCCTTTCTTTATTTTCATGTCTACTTTTTTGGTGGGTCTTTTTTTATTTCTTGTCTTTGTTACTGTCTTTGTTCTGCTGTTTTGCTTTTATTTTCATGTCTACTGCTCTTATAACCAACAAAATAAGTTACCTTATCATAATCATAATTTTCAAGGCCAATGTGCAAAGTGCATGTCAACCTCCTCCAAATAATTAAAGGTGGCTGTTAGACGATGGATTTTTATTTGTATTTTTTAGAGCCGAGAAAAGCTGACCCGACACGATTACCGACCAGAACCTAACACGATATTAAACGGGTTTAGGTAGAAATTTTCAACCCGTTCAATTAAATGGGTTGTAACGGTAAACCTGTTTAATTAAACGGCTTATGTTCAGGTTAGGATTTTTGACACGAAAAAATACTTACTTAACCCGTTTAATTAGGCTTGTCACATGGATCAAGTGATTTGCTCCATAATTATTACCCGATTGTACCGTTTATCAATAAACTTAGGTGAAAGTTATAGTTAATACTCTTTGAAATATACATAAAACTTGTAATTTTAACTTATGTTTATCTTTGACTATGAATTAAAAGACATCTCCTTATATATAATTCAAATTATGTTACCATGGAAATTGTTGGGTATAATATGTCATTATTTCGATTCCACAATGAATTATTTTGTATAAGTGAGTTAATGATTAAATGGGTAAATTAGTAACTTTATTCTAACACCTTTACTTAAATGGGTAAACATGTCAAAATAAGGTTAACACGTTTAAAATTTAAACGGTAAACGGTTTCAATTTCCAATCCGTTTAATAAATGAGTTAGGTTCAGGTCGGAAGATTTTGAACCCGTTTAAGTTTGACACGAACACGAACCCGACTCGACCTGACCTATTAGCCAGCTCTAGTATTTTTGGGTTTAAAAAAAATAAATTTTATGTAATATTTCGGAAACAAAAAGGAATTTCATTGAATAATTTCAATGATATCCCTTTTTTTCCCAAAACAACTAGTATTGGCAACACTAATGAGATTGATTAACTTGAAATGGACATGAACCTCAATCACCTAAACCGATCCGACTTGATCCGATCGAATATGATTTGATGTATTTTACATAAAATTATTCATTTTCACAAGATGAGTCTGTTCCACTAAAATTAAAGCAATACAAAAACAACACAACTAGAAAATAACCTAAATACCCCAACTGTATTTGACTTGAACAACTGCAACATGCAAACAACAACAACAACAACAACAACAACAACAACCTCCCAGGTGACACGTTTGAGCGTGGTCTGGGGGATCCTAATGTAGGCAGCCTTACCCCCATGAACAAAAGTTCATGGAGAGACTGATTCCGACGGATCCGCGTGAAAAACATAGTGGAAGCTTGTTAAGGGAAGAGACTACATACCAGAATGTTGTGAGTGCTTTCGACCGAGTAAACAAGGACCTGTACAAGAAAACAAAGATACAAGCCAAAAGACCAAAAACTAGCTCGAAACACAAATACCCTTCCTGACCCTACAACCTTAATACTAGTCCGCCAAGCCCCCCTTTCTAGCGCCATGACCTCCACTAAACCTAGGAGTCTTAGATCTTCTCTTATCACCTCTCTCATAGACTTTTTAGGTCTCCCACGCCCACGACGGCCCTGGGGCAACCCAATCCCTTCGCACCTCCTTACAGGTTCATCCTCGCTTCGCCTACGGACATGCCCAAATCATCTCAGTCTAGTCTCTCGTAATTTTTCGTCAAAGGGTGCTACCTCTAGTCTGGATCGACAAACATCATTCCTAACCCTTTCCAACCTGTTATAACCGCAAATCCACCGAACCATCCGCATCTCCACAACATTTAGCCTTTGACAGTGTATCTTCTTGACTGCCCAACACTCAGCTCCATATAATATCGCTGGCCTAACCACTGTACGGTACACTTGACTCTTAAGCTTAAGCGGGATTTTCTTATCAAAAAGGACACTTGACACTGATTTCCACTTCTGCCAACCAATTTTGATTCGGTGCATAACATCATCATCGACTTCTCCGTCACTCCGAATGAAAGAACCTAAGTACTTGAACTTGTCAACCCCGGGTATGGGCACTCCTCCTATGGTTACTTCTTGTACTTGAGTGTCAGAATCTTGTCCCCTAAAACTACACCTCATGTATTCTGTCTTAGACCTACTCAATCTAAAACCCTTGGACTCCAGTGTTTCCCTCCAACTCTCCACTTTGTCATTTAAACTTTCCCTTGACTCATCTACAAGCACAATATCATCCGCGAAAAGCATGCACCATGGTATGCCATCCTGAATGTCCTTGACAGTTCATCCAGAACCAAGGCAAAAAGAAACGGACTCAATGTTGAACCCTGATGCACCCCGCTCTCACAGGAAAAATCACTAGTGTTACCCACTGTTGTACGTACACAGGTTTTAACATTACCATACATGTCTTTAATGACTCGAATATATGGTTCCTGCACCCTTTTCGCCTTCAAACATTCCCACATTACTTCCCTAGGTACCCTATCATAAGCTTTTTCTAAATCTATGAACACTATATGAAGATCCCTTCTTCTTTCCCTATAATGTTCCATCAGTCCGCGTAAGAGATGAATAGCTTCGATCGTCGACTTGCCAGGCATGAAGCCAAACTGGTTTTCAGACACGAAAACATTCTCTCTCAACCTTTTCTCAATCACTCGTTCCCAAATCTTCATTGTATGACTCAGAAGCTTAATCCCTCTATAATTGTTACATCATTGAACGTCCCCTTTATTTTTGTATAGTGGTACAACTATACTACTCCTCCACTCCTCTGGCATGCTAGATGTCCTTAGAATATCGTTAAAGAGCTCTGTTAACCAACGTACACCTTCATCTCCCAAACATTTCCATAACTCCACAGGGATGTCATATGAACCCACCGCTTTGCCCCTCTTCATGTTCTTCATTGCCCCCCTGACTTCCTCTAACAAAATTAGCGGACAAGTTGGGTTGTCTGTACACCCCTCAGCTTGTTGTACAACTTCCCCAAGAAAGGCCTCGTTCCGTTCCTCATTAAATAGAGTATCGAAGTACTCCCTCCACCTCTCCTTTATCTGGTTGTCCTCGACCACGACTCTGCCCTCGCCGTCTTTAATACACCTAACACAAACTAAGTCTCTGGACTGCTTCTCTCGTGTCCTAGCCAGCTTATAAATCTCTCTTTCTCTTTCTTTAGTACCCAACTTCTCGTATAAGTTATCAAAAGCAGCTTCCTTGGCCTTAGCCACACTTTTCCTTGCCTCCCGCTTTGCAAGCCTATACCTATCCTTAGCAAACTATCTTTCTGCCTCTACGGTACAATTCCTCATTGCCTGGTACGCCTCCTGCTTCTCCTTCACCTTTGCCTTTACTACCTCATCCCACCACCACGCACCCCTCCTACAAGCTCCTCCCCTGCGCGTAACTCCTAGTATATCCGTAGCTGCTCTCCGGATACACGCGGCCATCCTCCCCCACCTAGAAATTCATTCCTCTTTCAACTCCCATAACCCCTCATCAGTAATGCGATCTTTAATTGCTTCACCATTCTTCTTATCCAATCTCCACCACTTAATACTACGGACCCCGTTTGACTTACTTCTTCGCCTAAAATTCTTCACTTCCATGTCCATAACCAAGAGTTTATGCGGCGTCGTCAAACCCTCATTAGGGAGTACTTTACAGTCCTTACAAGTCGCTCGATCACTGCTCCTAGTTAAAATGAAGTCAATTTGAGTCTTGGAGGAACCACTTGAATAAGTCACCAAATGACTGCCCCTCTTCTTGAACCAAGTGTTCACCATTGTCAAATCACAAGCCACTGAAAAATCCAGTAAAGACTCCCCACCACTGTTGCGACTCCCAAACCCAAATCCACCATGCACATCCTCATATCCCACATTAGACTCTCCGATGTGCCCATTAAAATCCCCTCCCATTATGATCTTCTCACTCCCCGCTATAGTACGGAAAGCCACATCTAACTCACTCCAAAATTGCCTCTTGATCTCCTCAGGGAGGCCTGCTTGCGGAGCATACACACTAACTATGTTGAAGACCTCTACCCCCAGAACAACCTTAATACGCATGATCCGATCACTCACTCGGTCGACCTCTACTACCTTATCCACTAGCTCCTTTCTGACAAGAATCCCAACTCCATTTCGGTTTCTACACACTCCTGAATACCAAAGTTTGTATCCATCAATCTCCTTAGCTTTCTTGCCTACCCATTTAGTCTCTTGTACACATACTATATCTATCTGCCTTCTAGATAAAGCTCTAACAAGCTCAATTGACTTACCTGTCAACGTGCCTATATTCCACGTCCCGAAACGTAACTTACTAACCCCATCCGCTCCCCCCTACCCCTACTTGGAGGACAGGCGTTGTCTACACCATTACTTTCCAGACTAAACAGCACCAACAAACAACTTACTATACCACAACAAAGGCAAACTCTACAACACGGTAAAGATTTATACAAACAAACACACTAAAACAGAAGACACCCTAAAATAAATAAATAATAAAACAACTGATAACCAAAGAAATAAATAAATAAATAAATAAAAAGAAATCTATTTTAAACAAAAAAAAGACAAGACAAGAGAAATTGGGAAAAAAAGACAAATTGGGCTGAACAACTGCAACATGACCAAACTTAAATTGACCGAACATGACTAGACTAACCCAATTGTAAGGCCTTACTGATATTATCTTATATGCATCGCCTGAACATATATTAAATTTTTTTGTACATGCGCTAATGACTTTTTTCTAAGTGCATGTAAACTATAGTAAAGAATATAAAAAATATCCAATGAGATCCTTTGTATAGACAAAACATGGTATCCTCACACATTTAAAGCTCTTATTTATAACAAAAACAAATAAAATAATATCCTTCTGTCTTTCTTCATAAAGTTTATCATATTTTTTCATAAAAATTTTTTAATTTAACATAAATTTGAACTAATTAAACCATTGATTAAATATTATTTGGTTTTTGATGACAAAATAATAAGATATGAGCTTTAATAAAATCAACGCAAAGACAAGAATAAATAGTGAAATGATGAGTGTGATTTATATATATGTGAACTTGGATGATTTGGAGTTAGTTTTAGTGATTGTATTATTTTTATACTCGAATTTCCCATTTTATGTTTGGCTGAAGTTTCGCGTATTTTGTAGGAAATTTGTGAAGAATTGAAGAAATCAAGCTCAAATCAAATATTTGCAACCAAGTTGGTCACAAATATTGGAAGAAATCTACCACAAGGTCCAAAACTTAGGCCCAATGCATCAAAGAAGACGCCCCAGACCCAACATGGGTGAGAAAATGCCCAGAACGACCGGTGTTGGGGTCCAGAGAAGCAAAAAAATGTTCCTGCGAACAACACGGCCCATGGCCAGGCAACATGTGCCGTGTTGGGGTCAACATGGACCGTGTTGACCTGGCATAGACCGCGTTGGCCCCAGTTTATGACAAAATGTCGTTTGAAGTCCCCTTAATTGCTATTCTAGCTATTTTGTTTATCATTCCAGCCTGCCATTAATGTCCTTCATAGCCATATTCATCACCATATTCATCCATTTTCCATCCACATCCATCGTTAGTACAAGATAGAGAGATTGGGTTAAGTTTGAAGATCGATTGCAAGTTTTCAATAGAAGTGGAGCAAAAGTCTTCGCAGATCATCATTTGAGCAAGGATCGATTCAACACTTGGTTTATTTCTCTTTCCTATAGATTTTCATGCGTTCTAGTATAGATTTTTATGTGATTTATAGTTTAAACATAAATTGTGAGTGGTTTTATTTAGTTTAGGGGATAAACTCATTTTAATTGCTTTCATGAATTAAGTTTTGTTGGATTGAACAAGTATTAATATAGTTTAAATGCATTTTATTTAACCTTTGATTATGTATGTCATTGTTTTTTATTGGTCATTAAGAATATGGATTTAGATTGTTGAGTGAAGTACCGAAAGGAAAAATTCGATAGTCGGAACATTTAGGATTAAACTACTTATGAAATGAACTAGATATAGAGGATTTTATAATTAGTGTCTTTTGATAATTTGATATTTAACTTAGTTAAAATTGAAATAACTACACAAGCAGGTGATTGATTTTGCTAAGTAATTCGTTTCATTGTCAAAAGCTCGCTACGAACGAAATTATGCGATTATTGACCCTGAAATATACCAAATTAGTGACATACATGTTCAATTCACTTGATTAATTCATAGAGTAACTTAAGTTTATCCCCTGAATGTTTTTCCTATTGATTAATCTCATTATTTGTGTGAATAGTTGTTTGTTTTGCTATTAGTAGTGATTAGAAGTAGAGTTGGAGTAACCCAAACCACAACTCGACCGATTTAGCGATTACATAGGATACTACTCCCTCCGTCCCAAATTAATTGACATTTTGACTAAATTTTGACCGTTAGTTATTCACAAATTATAATGAATTACACAATGAAATTACCTTCATCGTAATGTTTAGTAAAGTATCTTTCTAATGACAATAATTTCATATTATAATTCATCGTGATTTGTGAGTAATTTACGGTCAAAATTTTGTCAAAGTGTCAATTAATTTGGGACGGAGGGAGTAGTTTGGTGTGTAGTTGAGCGAAGTCCCTATGGAAACGAAATTAATACCTACCACAACTAAAAATATGTATATTACCAACCACTTTTTTCCAACCAATTTGAAATGGTTGGAAAAACCAATCATTTTAGCAACCATTTCATATTTCAACTATTTTTCAAAAATTTTAGTGGGAAAAAAGGTTGGAAATTCCAACCACTTTTGCTAAAATGGTTGGAAAATTTTACTACCATCCTTTTTCCTACTATTTGAAAATGGTTGGAAAAATAGTCAGATTACTAACCATTTTTCCAACCAATTTCAAATGGTAGGGAAAATTATGGTAGGAAAATTTTCCAACCAATTTTAGCAAAAGTGGTTGGAATTTCCTACCAATTTTCCCAAAAAAATTTTTGAAAAATAGTTGGAATATGAAATGGTTGGTAAAATTGTTGGATTTTCCAACCATTTTAAATTAGTTGGGAAAAATGGTTGGTAATACATATATTTTTAGTAGTGTACTACACCTACACCCGTGCACTTCCGGCGTACCATGAAAATTTTAACATAAATTAATAAGAAAAATAACACGTAGTATAGTACAACTAGCAATAATCAACCTTTCATTTACAATACAAATAATTTCAATTTAGGATGAAATCAATCAAGGTCTTCTCTCGTAAAATGCATTTTTGAATCTTTTTTATGCTCAATTAATGTAATCTTAGCAAAATGAAAAGGAAGTGCCAGTTACAAAAGAATGAACGACATCTCCATACATCAATCAAACTCCATGAGATTGTTTTGTTTATTTTGATATCATAATTAATATTATTTCTATTTATGTTTCGCGAAAAAAAAAAGAAAAGGAAAGAAAAGGAAAAGGAGAAATGCTAAAAAAAATGAAAAATAGAAAATGCACAATTTATCATTTGAATTGAACTAGAGTGAAGGCGGTCTCCAATTAGATCAAAAATAAATAGAGTGAAGGCAAGGAAGTACACAGGCAGCTTGCAAAACAATAAAAAGGCAACCACCATTTTTAATATAGAGTAAGGAAAGGATATTTCATTGTTGCTTCCGTATTTGGAACCTTTAGGCCAAAGATATTGCCAATTTCCATTGATTCATGGGCCAAACGATTAGCATTATCATCCAAATTGGTGTTTAAGTCAAGAGACTTTGGTAGACATATATGGCCTCATTTGGTAAGATAGCTTTTTAGAGCAAAAAAGACTTTTTGAGGTTAATTAACATTTTGACCGGTCAAAGCAGTTAATATAGTGTTTGGTAAAAGCTTTTTGAGTTAGCAGTTTGAACTCAAAAGATTGTTTTTCAAAAAATTGCTCCAAATAACTTTTTAACTATTGTTATTTCTGAAATAGCTAATTTTACCCAATACTATTTCTGCTAACAGCTAATACAAATAGTTAATTCAAACAGCTAATACAAACAACTAACCACTAACAGCTAATACAAATAGCTAATAGCTGATTGCCAAACAGGGTCATAATCTTATCATTCTATTCTTGACGGCCTCCAAATCAGCTATAATCTTGCCATTTTGAGCATCATCCGCAACAATATTTGAAGGTTTCTCACCCCTGGCCGAATTATGTGATCCTATATCGAATTCCACAAAAAGCAAGCCACCGGACATACGATCTATGTCGATTTTTGAACCAAATTATGTGGTGTCAACTAATTTGATTAGAAACATTCCGTCAACATACAACCATCCTCCTATAATCTAAACACGAACTTCAAACTTTTCCTTAATACAACTTTGAATGTAATTGCTGAAAATAATCTTCAAACTTCTGGAGACTTTCATAGAATGAGAAGAACCACTTTCAGGTATCCCCAAGTACCAACAACCAAAATTCCAAAAAAGGAAAAAACAATTGAAAAGATTATATAGACATTTTCTGTGGACATGTTTTCATTTTTGATAGTCCAATTTGACAGGTTTCAAAAATGGCCAGAAATCTGTTATCTTCCTTGATCCCTTCACAAAACTGCCAACCCTATCCCACCACTGGCTACAGAATCACCCTGGACAAAGTTGTTTGTTGTATATCTCATTCTGGTAGGCCCTGACTGATTTTTCCTGTGCCAAATTCTAGAATGAATTCTTACTGCATTATGAATATATGTATTTTTCAGTATATACACATTTCCATGATTTACAATGTAATATTTGATAATTCCTATGTTCTGAGGTCTACGCCTTTACTAGCCGAGATGGTGTTCTTGATGGACCGACCATGGCCTTTGCGTAGGCAAGGGGCAGCGTGAGCAGCTTCTTTGGTAGGCTTACATATGCCCTCTTTGTAAAGTTGTTGTAATCATTTGCTTCGATCTCATCCAGTATCTGACGGTACAGAAGCATTGATGCCCACACCTGCATATCAGAACTCAGAATCAGATCACCTGGGTTGTTAAGTTTCGTTCCAATATAAAATCCCAAATCCAATACCCCAAAATCTCATTGTAAAACAAGGTGCGGGGGATTTGATGTAACAGTCTTGCTCCTGAATTTAAAAGTTGATAGACACTGTTTCCAATTGACCCAAGATTTTAAATTTGATCCGATATAATCAAATATAAAACTTCTGACACAAAAGGGGCCAAATCGCCCTTTTACCAACTATTATTGCCCATCCTGAGACTGATAAGACGAACCAAACTTGACCTGAACCGAAATTGACCCAGCTCAAATAGACCCATGATGCAAAGATTGCATAATGAGTATTGAATTATTTTCTAGATGAGTTTATTGGGCAGATTGACAGCAAACCTGAATGTGCCATTACCGATTTCCTATGTGATAAGAACTTGAACCAACAATTATAATCAGAGAGAACTTCAAAATGCTTACCGGCAATCTCGCATCTGCACTCAGTTCTATGACTCCTTTCTCTGCTTGATCGAAGAAACCCCTGGCTCTTTTGATCTGTTTCTTCATGAAACCCCTCCATTTGTCGGTAACCTTTCCCGCAAATATGTCTTCCTCTGAAATACCAGCCTTCGCTAATTCGTCTAGAGGTAGATAAATCCGGCCTCTCCTTGCACTGGAACAAGAAAACCGCAAGTTGATAAGTTGAAGGCCAAGTTTGATTACAAACACAGATGTGAACATTTGCTACTCAAGACTCGAATCGAGAATAAAGTACTTACTCTTCTCCAACATCTCTCAGAATGTTGGTGAGCTGATTTGCAATTCCTAATGCTAAGGCAGCGTTGTAGACGCTTACTGTCGTCGCCTTAGACTCAGGCGCAATACCCATGACGGGAACACTCATTAATCCAACAGTGCCAGCAACATAATAACAATATAGGTATAGCTCATCGAAGTTCTGGTATCTCGATTTCCTGAGATCTGTCCTCATTCCTTCAATCATATCTTTGAAGGGCTGCCAATCCAACATTTTTACATTGTTAGAATAGCTGAGTTTCAAATATGAGCATCATACAGTGATATATGACCCAGATTCAAGTCCTTAACTAAGAACCCGAGAAACCGGTCTCTGCACATGTGCAGAGAAAAGAGATGACAGTGTAACTAAAAGGGAAATGGCAAGGCAGACACTTGGGTAATCTTCAATAAGAGCCTGAGATGGGTACTGAAAGAGGGTGAAAGTGAAGGCTTCCTCGTTTTCTAAGAAATTCACATGTTGTTGTCCTAAAATGAAGTGGCAAATCTATACTATACCCATGTCAGATTGTCAAGTATCCAACAAAGATATGTACTTGCAGTACAACAAAAGAGTTTGAAATAATGCAAATGGCAAAGTATAAGATCTATCTGAGAATTTTCCCTTACAAAGTCAAAAGTTTGTAATTGAAGACAAACCTGAATGTCAATAGGAAACTTGGAGACAGTATCAGACAGAGCAGCGTCGAGCATATCAAAGGGACGACCTCTGTAAAGATCCTCCAACCTTGCCTCCCACCTATCCAAAGCGGTTGGTGTTATATGTGAAGCATTAGGCCCATCCACAAGCTCGTCAGTCCTCCTACACCACACTGCATATCGACATCAAGTCAAGCAATATTAGATGTAAGAAAACAATTGCTCTTACAGCACCAATTGGCTCCAAAACAGACATGATGCAATCAATTCATCTTAACAAGCACCGTCATAAGAACATGAAAGAAGACAAGATTGTCACGCAGAATTCTAGTTGTAAACCAAAACCTCGCTTCCTTTGTTCTATAAGGAACACTCTCAAAGGCAAGGGCGATTTAAAAGGTATTTCATATTACCAAAATCAAGAAGTTTCTCTATGACTCAAGTTGTGCCAATGGTAATAAAATGCATGATCCACTGACTTTCAAAACCATGCAAAAGAAATAAGAGATAAGCTTCAATCGAAGGAATCCAATCGTTCCCACAACCACGCGTTTTGGAACCAAGTGACTCAAAGCGTAAAGCACACCAAGTAGTGTGACAAACCATGCCTGACTAGTCACCAATCCAAGAAACATTCCTAGTGATTTTTTGGCATCGAACGATACTAGGCATGAAAAGAATACAACTGGTTCACAGATAAGGATGGAGATTCAGATACTAAAAGGGAAGATTGAAAGCATAAATAACAACCGATTGCATACCGTAAATTGCCCAGATAGCCTTTCTCTTCTCATGGGTCATTAGCTGAGTTCCTGAGACATCCACAACAGCACTATCAAAGGTCAGAATCTAATGTCAATGAAAACTACTACCATATCTCTTAATCTCACTTTTTCAACCCCAAAATCAAACAAACAAGGAAGACGAAGGAGAGCGGACCTAAGTAAAATGTCTTGGCATACTCAGCACAGACCTTGCCACAGCGATCATACGCCTCATTAAGCAAACTGAGTGTCCCCGGAACAGCGATATCAGGCTTGACATCGAGATCAGACCTTTCCCTATTCACCAAGGCAGCCTGCTTCAAGATGACATCATAGACCTTCTGTTCTGATGAAACAACAGCAAGTTCACCAGCAGCAGCGGCAGGGTTAGCCACCATGCTCGATACGACGGGGAATCCAGACCTCTTGTTCTGTCTAATTCCACCACCATTCAATGACCAAGAATTCCACTTGTGTTGCTGCCTTTTCCAAACCCTTCTGGGTATTGATTCTGCCACACTAAATCCACTACACACCTCTGTGTTTGGGGAAACTACCCATAATAAAGCAACAGACATCCTTGTTTCCTGTTCTTTTTTTTACCCTTTTCTTTTCTGTTCTTTCCTTCTTCTTCTTCCTAGAAAAGCAGGATATTCTTCACCCTTTTCAAGACACCCCCTAATTCACTGTTTTGGAAATGAATCAATCACAGTATTACTATCAATCCACTGAAAATCCAACTTCAAAAATGGGCAAAAAAACACACCTACTAATAGGGTGAATCAAAAAAGCGGGAAACAGAAAACAGCAAACTAATTCAACCCAGCAATAGCAACTTAAAATACTAAAATCACCCAGTATAATATAAACCAAAAAGAGAGAATTTTTGAGTTATATAATCTCATAACCTCTCCTTTTATGGCAAATGGGGTCAAATTATTTGCTATTTATTTAATATTAAACTAGGTTTTAATCATAGATTAGGAAGGCAAGCTTGACCTATTTAGAATAGATAACCCCACACCCATTTTTCTAATCAGAAAATAACCACAGATCCACACATGACACGCCCAGAAAAACACAAGCGTATGCATATGAAAAAGAGGTATAACTGAAAAAGATAAACAATATACAAATACAAGCACTCACAATATTGTAATGAAATAAAAACAGAGAGAAAATGAGCTTAACCTACCTTCCTACCCACAATAAGCTACAATAAGACTTGTATGAATTGGGAAGATTTTTCAAAGCAGCATCACAATCACTTGAAATTTTCTTCTGCAATTACCAAATTCTACTATTTCTGCCTCCTTTCCTTTTCTGGGTCTCACTGTTTTTCTTCTGTGTGTTTTGGTATTGAATCTGACCCACCAAAGAAAGAGCCTTTGCTAAATGCAGCCCTTTTTCTTTCTGAATTTTTGTGGGAAGCTTGGTGTTCTTCACTCTCCTGTTTGTTGTTTTATAGGAACTTCTTTTTTCTTTTTTTTTTCTCCCTTTGGTTCTTCAGGTTTCTGCTAGGGTCTGGATTCGTCCCAGTTGGCTAGACCAGTGTTGTTTCTCCACCACTAAAACTCGCTGATGCAGTGATGCCCAGTTGCAGTAGCAACCTTTTGTTTTATCCGGGAGCCAAAGTTATGGTCTTTCTTTGTTTCTTTTTTAATTTATTTATCCCACCACCAAAGTTTGTGTATGGTATGTAACCACACAAAAATCCATTCTTAATTTTTTATACAGTTATTTTTTTACAAGCCACATCAACAAAATTAAAAGTTCAATGATACCCTTAAATATTACCTTAAATTTAAATACCATGAATGTACATTTACTATTCCAATTGTATTTTGATAATTTTACTCAACTTTAGGGGTTATATTTATTATTTTATTTTCATTTTATTTAATCATCAAGTATAAAAAAATTTACTTGCACTTTTACTATTCAAAATACAATAGGTATTATCCAAATGACATTAGCAAATACTCTCAAGTTGAGAGTTTATTTTAGGATTTAACTATTTTATTTATTTATCGTTTATTTTAGTTTCCTAATTTCAAAGCTATAACTTTGCATCTACCTTGTTTCAATCGTTGTTATGAATATTGTTCATATGATATTTAATAAATTTACCCATTTGAAAGTCTATTCTAAACTCTTATTATTTTATTTAGTTTGTTCTTTGGAGGGTTGATTTACATTTAATGATTTTTGTCAAATATTGATTGGCAAGGTGATGAAGGGACATGTAAAATTTTGAAAATTTTACAAAACATGTAATAAATCCATGTATTACACATTATTAAATCACCAAAAACTTTTCAAAATTCTAGACCTTTTTAGATTAAAGTTTATGCATGACTACTTTCTTTTTCTTTATTACCTTTCTCTAATAATACTCTATCACATAATGTACTTACGCGCGCGCAACGCGCGCTTTCTTCTAACTAGTAAGTAATAAATAATTCTCTTGCAAGGCATGGGCTAAAAGATATAGGTATACAATGTAAATTTTGTATAATAATGTATATTACAGTTATTATATTAAATATATATTGTCTTACATTATAATAAATATGAAAAATTACAAATAGCAATACAATATTACGTAATTTATACAAAGTATTATATTTACTTTTTAACTAGAATGTACAATAATTTAGTTTTCATATTAACATAAAATGTTTTTAAAATTGTCAAATGCTAAAAATATTTAACATTTTCATTGTACAAATGTTATAATTGTATCAAAATATATTTACAGAAAACTAATTTCATTTGTCTTCTCAAAAGAAATTTTTACTGTCAAAGAACATCATAATTACCTAAACCCCAAATACACTGAAATCGTGTTTTTATTGACAATTTTACCCAAATCTTCGTAATACCACGGATATGTGATTAAGTGTGGATTAAGATGATTGAAATGACTATTTATATCACCAAGGTGCACCTTCTATTATGGTAGTACATCCGTTGGGAACTTCTCAATTAAGCGTGTTTGGTTGGACGTAGTCTCAGGATTGTTGACCTCGTGGGCAGTTTTCCCAAACAGCGTGTGAGCATGTACGAAGCACGCTGAAAAGACTTGTAGTGATTTGTGTGGCCAGTCAAAGATCCTTAAAGCGGATATTGGTAATGTCCGCGGCCTGAGAGGGGTCGGGGCATTACATATATTGAAATAATTCCACATTGTATCAAAATTAAGTTGAGTGAGGGATTTTAAATTTAAATTTTATCTATCTCATGTTTATTTATGCAAGGTTGTTACAAGAGCATTTATAGCATCCAAGCTTAACACTCCAAAGGCATTCACATGAAAGCGTGTCATCAACTTAAAATTTTAGTTGAGATGGTTCCATACTTTGCATGTTTACAAATTTGGTTTTGTTTTTTAATTCTTCATACAAAACTCATTTAAAATCTTGTTTTCTTTAGTTTAAGCATATTGAGAGTTTTGTTTAATAATTCTTAAGACATATTATATTTCAATTTGAATTGTGTGCTTATTCACATGTGCCATTGATTGGTGAAATGTATTATATAATTGTCTCCATCAAAATATATATAATTATTTTTAGGAAATCTGCTTCTATATATGGAGGGCACAGGATTTCGAGAGTATGTGATTTACAAGCAAGAGTTAATTGATGGTCGCACACTTTTGGGCTTCGAACTTTGAATGGGTGGACTTGACTCGTCGGGTAACTCACTTTGATAACTTCGAGTGGTGGGTTGGAGGGACAACTCACTTGGATGATTCTGAGGGACAGCTCACGTGGGCAACTATTAGAGATAGATTGTTTTGATGATTTCAAGGGATAGGTCACTGGGCCAGCTCACTTGGGCGACTTCGAGGGGCGTCTCACTTTGGCAATGTCGAGGGACGTCTAAATGGAATGACCTTCTGAGTTGGCTCACTTGAGTCGCTCCGCATTCTTGCATAAAGGCCCCTTTTGTGAACGAGTGAAAGGAAAGAGATTTTAAGTGAAAAGGGAGAGAACATACTATCAATTGACCCATCAAATGACATGATAGGGTTATTGATAATGAATATTGTTATGAGCATTTGCATTTATGACATTTCTCTTTTAAGATAGGGCAATGGTATCATTTCACCCTTGAGAAAAAGATCGGATTGACTTGTGACATTACCTTGAAACAGGAGTTAAGTTGAACTGTTTTCATATGACACTTGACCTAATTAGATTTAGATTTCCATTAATAATTTAGTTTGTAATTTTATACCAAAAAGATGATAATAATTTTTACATATAAACTCTTTTCGATACGTCATATTCTTTTTCTCTCTCTCTCTTCTATCTTTCTCATATTTGATTTTTATTCAATGCATTATGAAAATTGTAAGAAAATAAGAATGTAACATATGTGAACGGAATGAGAGTGGACACATTTTAATGTGAGGAGCATTATGCCGCTAAAATTATATTATGTGTGGATCTAATTGTGTTAATATCTATAATTGATTTATTCTGTGTAATACTAATCGATAGGGCTTCATTGGTAACTACTACAATATTTGGTACATTGAGGTCCATGGTTATGGACCCAAATCCATCAATCTTAACATTTAAAATTAAATTGTATTTAAATATAGAAAGTTGCTAAAAACACATTCTTAAAAATCATATAAAATGTGCTATTTCTCCCCTTCAAATATTATTATGATAAAATATGATATTGATCAGACCATCCAATTATCAAAATAAAATACAAAATCATTAAGATTTTCAACTTTAATATTTGAAATAACCCTAGAAGGGGGGGTGATTAGGGTTATGAAAAAATTCTGCACTTCACACAACACAACTAGATTAAATAGCACTTTTAAAAACTGAATATAACTTCTTTATTATTGAACAAAAAATGCTTAAGGGAAGAGGTTACAACTCAGCTGGTAAGAGGACTGTGAGGTCCTCGTAGCAATATGCAGAGGCGTAAGACTTGGCACTGTCTTCGATCTTGAGGCCTCACGCAGACGAAGCGATTCTGACAGCATGCTGACCTCACTCAACTGAGGTTCACTGGAAAGAATTCAATTCACGACCTTATTAGGTCCTCACCAGGATGACCACTGGTTACAATATCTCACCACTACACAAGAATGGCTACTCTCAGAATATTCACTCAAATATTCCTACACTCAGAACTTTATCTCTCAAAGTTCTTACAACTGATTTTACTTGCTTGGAAAATCACTCATTCGTATGAAGGAGGGATACTAATATTTATAGGCTTGAGGGAAACGTCTTCTTACATTCTTCAAGATCATTTCCTTTTCTGAGATGATCCTCAATCTTGCATGCGATTTCCTTTTTGAGCCATAGTATCTTAAATGAGGTCTTCAGTTGGTATATAAATTGATGCAGCAACGACTCCTTGATCTTTGGTGGGGATAGTTTCCTTCTTGTGAGTTATCTTCTCAATCTTCCATACAAATTTGATATCCTTGATTTGCTTTCCATAAATTGTGTTTCTGGAATCAAGGAAACAATTCTTATTACATCAAATCAGAAAGAATAAGAGAGAATATTATTTAGGGTTTTAATGGATACTTCCCTAAATTAATTTTGTCATACTTTCAAACAAAATCGCAGTGTTGGTGCTGGAGGTCCTCGGCAGTTGCTGTGATGAGGTCCTCAATCTGGGCTTGAGTTTCTTCAATCTCCCCCTTTTTGTTTGAAAGACAAAATTCCATAGAGCTCCTATGCATTCTCATAGTACAACAAGTATAGGCAGTAGATGCAATAGTACATTCTTGTAATAGGGTATCATATAGTAGCAAGCAACAGTTCACCATATTGTTTGATTCTGATCAATGATATCTCCCCCTTTTTGTCTTTCAGACAGAAGGGAAACAGAAGGGTACAAGTACTAAATTGTGTAGCCAAAATAAGCAGAGGAAGAGAGAGAGGAGGAAGGAGGGATAGGAGGAAAAGAAATGATGAGGACACCTTGACCAGGCCCGGATTTAATTTTGAGGTGCCCGGGAGGCCATGCTGATGAGGACATCAGAGGTCCAAGCATGCAGTGAGTTGACGAACCTGGGAGGAGGATAGAGACCACATGTATGGAGGATGGATGATAGGACTCCCCCTCAATTTGTGACTTGTGCATAGGTTGAGGTCCTCATAGTAGACGACTCCCCCTCAAATGGTGCGGGTGTTGTTGTTTCATGACCTTCCCAATGTCTAGGATCTTGTCTCCAAAGGTCACTCTTGCATTGTTGTTGATTTTCAGTTTGAAGAGCTTGGTTGGATCTCTGTGTTCGAGGCATACCTGTAATAGAAGACACTATACCTTTCTTGGTCTCTGACCAAGGATGAGATCGTTCTGATGAGGTCTTTGGGACCCAGATTTTAGTAATGCACGGAGGTCTAGTTCCTTTAGACAGGGGATTTGATGAGGTCCTTATTTTATTTTCTGTAAGAGGTCCTCTATGACGATTTTCTCTGAGAGGCGGAATGTTTGGGATAGGAAGGAGAGGTCCTTTGTTGGCATGGAAAGGAGGACTTTTGGACCGATAATTTTTGAGAGGTTTTGTATTGGGTGTGGGAAGGAGAGGTCCTCTGGGAGGATGATTTGTAGGAATTTCGGTCCGAGGTTGAGAAGAGGGGGTTGTGGAGACTGGTTTGCTTTGGTAAGGATGAGAATTAGTGACTCCCTCATTGGATAATTGAGTGATGGTTTTATAGCAGTCTTTGACCTCAAGAGACAGTCTATTGCTTTCTGTGAACAAGAGGTCATTTTGAGAGTTCAGGCTTTCTATGGCCTCACAGAGACTTTGAACATGGTTGGTAAGGTGCTTGATTCTTTCTATCAAGAACTTAGAGTATTTAAAAAGATGCATACACTTATGAGCAAGATGTAATGGTGAAAGATTAAGGAGGTCATCAATGTTTACCTCGTCATGAGATGAGGTTGGATCTTGATCCTCACTTGTGTTTGCCATCGGACATACATTTGTTATTTCTTCTACCTCACTGTGGCCTTCACTGGAATCACTATCACTCCATGTTTCCATCATTGCCTCATGGTTATGCCGTTGAGGTCGATTGTTTCTCTTGTCTTTGTTTCTTCTGGCGTGAGGGCAGTCCTTCGTAAGGTGTTTTGAGCTGCCACAAACAAAACAAGTAAATGGGTCAGCATCTTTTCTTGATGAGGACTTACCTTTTGACGTTGCTTTTCTGTTTTGTCCATCCTTGATGTATCCTCGAAAGGTTGGATTTTTCTTGTATAATCTTCTGAACCCTCTTGCCATCATTGCCATTGTATCTTTCTCCTCATCATCATCTGACTCGCTGTCAGATTTACATACTGCCTTGAGAGCAATTTCCTTGGGTTCTGAGAGGTCATTCGATTGGATCTCATAGGCCAATAGTTTTCCAATGAGTTCCTCTAGTTTGAGGGCCTTGAGATCTTGAGCTTCTTCAATGGCTGTGACTTTTGGACCCCATTTTCTTCTAGGCAGGCATCGGAGGACCTTTCTAACTTGTTCCTCATTTGGGTAGGTTTTTCCCAGAGATGTGAGGTGGTTGGTGATGCTGCTGAATCTTTTGAACATCTCTTCAATAGTCTCATTTTCCTTCATTCTGAAGGCCTCATACTTTTGGACGAGGATATCTACTTTGATGTCCTTGACTTGACTTGTGCCTTCATATGAGGTTATCAAGTAATCCCAAACCTGTTTCGCAGTTTCACAATTAGATATACGTTCAAAATCATTCAAATTTAAACTGCAATAAATCAAGTTTAGGGCATGAGTATTTTTTCTCAATTGCTCCAACTCTTTCTTGGTCATTTCAGATCTTTTCTTTGGTCCATCTTGACCAGCACTGTTCTTCTTCGTGGGAGTGGGATAATCTCCCTCGGTAACCACAGTCCAGAGGTCCTCATCTTGGTCCTTGAGGAAGACCTCCATTTGTCTTTTCCACGACCTGTAGTTTTCTTGAGTAAGTAGTGGAGCTATTGTCCATGAGCGTCCTTGAGGAGCTTCGGTTGTGTTGAGGTCGGCCATGATCTTTACCACGAGTTGTTAGACTCTCGAGATCTGTGGACCTGCTCTGATACCAATTGAAATAACCCTAGAGAGGGGGGTGATTAGGGTTATGAAAAAATTCTGCACTTCACACAACACAACTAGATTAAATAGCACTTTTAAAAACTGAATATAACTTCTTTATTATTGAACAAAAAATGCTTAAGGGAAGAGGTTACAACTCAGCTGGTAAGAGGACTGTGAGGTCCTCAGAACAGCTAACAGAGGCAGAAGACTTGGCAGCTGTCTTCTGATCTTGAGGCCTCATGAGGCGAGCGATTCTGACAGTGACCTCACTCAACTGAGGTTCACTGGAAAGAATTCAATTCACGACCTTATTAGGTCCTCACCAGGATGACCACTGGTTACAATATCTCACCACTACACAAGAATGGCTACTCTCAGAATATTCACTCAAATATTCCTACACTCAGAACTTTATCTCTCAAAGTTCTTACAACTGATTTTACTTGCTTGGAAAATCACTCATTCGTATGAAGGAGGGATACTAATATTTATAGGCTTGAGGGAAACGTCTTCTTACATTCTTCAAGATCATTTCCTTTTCTGAGATGATCCTCAATCTTGCATGCGATTTCCTTTTTGAGCCATAGTATCTTAAATGAGGTCTTCAGTTGGTATATAAATTGATGCAGCAACGACTCCTTGATCTTTGGTGGGGATAGTTTCCTTCTTGTGAGTTATCTTCTCAATCTTCCATACAAATTTGATATCCTTGATTTGCTTTCCATAAATTGTGTTTCTGGAATCAAGGAAACAATTCTTATTACATCAAATCAGAAAGAATAAGAGAGAATATTATTTAGGGTTTTAGTGGATACTTCCCTAAATTAATTTTGTCATACTTTCAAACAAAATCGCAGTGTTGGTGCTGGAGGTCCTCGGCAGTTGCTGTGATGAGGTCCTCAATCTGGGCTTGAGTTTCTTCAATATTGATATTAGAAAATTGTGTGTTTACCATGTTTCTCTCACGGTCTCCTTTTCAACTAAGGCCTATTCTTTTCTGCGGTTAGCAAATTGCGGTACCACAACATATCGCAGTTTGCCACAACTCACCACATTTTACCACGAATCATTACTTTTCTCTCTCCTCATTTTTCTCCTCTACTTTTTACATTATCTCTCCTCACATACCCCACATACCAATAACCTACTATAATTCCACCACAATCATCATAATTCCACCTCACCTCACCACACCATGCCGCAAAATACCGCAGAAAAGAACAGGATCTAAAACAAGTTGATCAAATAATCACGGAAGCCACATGCATAGACTAATTATCCTTTTATTAAGAGTTGTTGTTAATTGGTCAAATCTTCCAAACCCCCTCCAAATTTTATTTATTTTAAGAAGATCAGATCTTAGAGTTATGGCTGTGTAAGTAAATATGAAGTACTTGTTAAAATCCGATTGAAGGAAATAGCATTTATTTATTTATTTTTCCCTTTTTGTTGTTATGGTAGGTACTTTGCACAAAATTTGACGTCTTTCGTCACTCCATTGGCATGAAATCCTAAAGTCAGGCGCTTTTGTTGGTGTGTGGGCCCACAAAGATCCTCTCCACAAGCACAAAACAACCCTGTAATATTTGGTGCGCTCAAGAGCACAATGATCCGTGTACCTGCTCCTCCATTTCTTCTTTCTTTTTTTTTTTGAAAAATCATTTTTTTTGAAAAAAATTTATAATAATACTCGTAAAAGCACGAAACAATGTTTACAAACAAAATTATACATTACTCTTAAATTTTACTATAATTGTCACAAATCCCATGAAAATAGTTTATAAAAATGTATTACTCTCTCCGTCTCATATTAATTGACACTTAAACTAACTTTTTTTGTTCCAAAATAATTGTCACTTTACATTTCCCAATACCTATCTTTATTATTTTACCTTTAATAATTATATTAACTTTTTACTTTTCTAATCAATAAAACTACTTCTATTCACATTCTCTCACTACTTACACCTTGATATGCTAAAAACACCTTAGAAAATAGGGATATTTAATTATCAAGGTAATTTTTTTAGTTAAACATTGGTATATGCAAAATTACGAAATATGACAATTAATTTGAAACGGAGGGAGTACATTATTTATATTGCTCATAAAATTTTATAAAGACATATTTCGCTCATAAAAATTCTACAATAATACTCATAAAAAACTAAACGATGTTCAAAAATAAAACCATGTGTTGCTCACTCTACGATGGTACTAAAATGCTCATAAACCAATAAATGTTCATAAACCTAAAACAAAAATGCTCATAAATTAATATATAAATTCTCATAAATCAGTATGTGCATGTTTATAACAATTAACGGCCTTGCCCATAAAAGACAAAAAGGACATGATAATAATTGTAATAAAAAGTTATGCTAAATTTTATATATTTAAATTTTAGTAAATTTTTTTATTGCAATTATTGTCATTTCCTTTTATTTTTTTGCTAATATAATGTTAATATTTCATATGGAGATGATCACAATGATATACAACAACTTTCATAAACCAGTCAATGAATGTTTATAAGAATGCTCATAATTAAACTAGTAGACGAATACTCATAAACCTAAACCACAATGCTGATATAAAACAAGAATGTTCATAAATTAATAGATGAATGCTCATAAATCAATAAATTAATTTTAGTGACTTACCTACATTGGAAAACTCTCTCCAAAAGAAATTTCAAATAATTTTTTTTTGAAAAAAAGTATAAATGAAATGGAATAATGGATCAAGAAACTCTTAAGAAATACAATAATGGTTGAGTTGAGACTATGAATTGGGGTTGGGTTAAACTTAGATAAAAGAAGACCATTGTAAAAAAAAAAAAAAAAAAAAAAAAAAAAGCAAGGTGTGAAATAAAGAAGTAAAGTCTGAGCACAATAAGCATTATGCACTTAGGGCCACCATCGGTTTTTATAATGTTTGGAAGAGGGGAACACTTATTACTAGGTACGTTCCATAATACTTATTTATTTTAATTTTTTTTATCTTATAATATTCATCATTTGATATCTTAATATAACTCTTTTCGACTAATTTTGTTTAAAATATTTTTTATACAAAGATAGGAAAAGTGAAAGACAAAGATATATCATCAATAATAATAGTAATATTTCATAACCTTCTATACAATAAAATATTCAAATTAATCGCTTCATTAATTTTTTACTAACTCGTTCTTTTTTATTTGGCTTTTTAAGTAACTCTTCTCGTTTTATATTATTTATCGTTTTATAATGACAATTCTATACTAATTATTACTTTTCTTATTTTTGTCATTAATATTCATTGAATTAGCACTAAATTTTCATTTTAAGTAAGCATATTTTAATCAATTTTTCACTAGTTAGCCTATAAATTTTTGTGATATTTATTTTCCTTCACCCCCTCCAAAAGTCAAACAAAAAGAAACAGAAGAAGTAAATTTGAGCTAGAAGGCCAAGTAATATGGAATGGAGGTAGTATACAAATACAATATTGTAACAAAAAAAAGAGCTATCATGTTATATATCAATAAATAAAAATATATAATATTTTGTCAAAAAATAACAAAGCATTTCCAATGAACAGAGGCAAAAATAGGATCAAAAGTTGAGTATTCATATGAATATTAAAATTTGTTATCATACTGTGTAAATCTAATTTGAACAAAATTAGAATATCAGATTGATTTTTTCGTTTTTGTTTTTGAGAAAAGTCAAATGACAAACGTGGGATGAGTTTGGTTGGAGTGAGTTTGATGGAGTGATAAGATTATGATAAGCAAAATATAAAAAGAGTGAAAGTAGTAAAGTGGGAACCAATGAGAAATAAAGGATGGGGTGACACGTGGAAGGAGACAACCAATGAGGGCACGATAAGGTTATCATGATGGAAGCATACATTACCAATTTAGATTATGGTGGATGATTAGGCACCCTATCTATCCTTCCATCATTCCCATTCGAAATATGGAGGATCCAATAAAATTTTTAAAAAGGAGACAAGGCATCTCAGCATATTATATTCTCTTCTCATGCTGTTGACGTGGACACTACACAACCCCCTATGGGCATGGGTTACTATTCAAAGAATTACTAGGAGCTACTTTAATATTTGAAAAGGAAAATTTGAATGTAATGAACCAAATTTTATGTCCATTTTAATCTAACAAATTAAACTTAATTTTTTGTTAATACAAACTGTACTTAACATAATATTTTTCTTAGTGAACCTCCACCAATTTTCAGTTACCGGAAAAATGACATGGAGGTTTTTTTTGCTGACGTGGAGTGTTTTATAGGCAAAAAATAAAAGGGAAATGAAGATGACTTCCTCTTTCTTCTCTCCTTGTCAAGCTTGGTTCTAAGCCTCACATTTCTTCATCCAGACGTTCAAAGTTCTGACTCTCATCCCTCATTCTGTGTAATTCATTTCTCATTCTTGTCACTTCAGACAACAGCTGCTCGAACTTTTCTTCCAACACATTGTTCATTTCAATTAGGTTCATTTCAATCAGCAAAAAAACCTTCATGTCATTTTTTCGGTAACCGAAAATTGGTGGAGTTTACTAAGAAAAATATTATGTTAAGTACAGTTTGTCATTAACAAAAAGTTAAGTTTGGTTTGTTAGATCAAAATGGACATAAAGTTTGGTTTATTACATTCCAATTTTCCATTTGAAAAAAACTATTTTTCAGTATTCTAATCGTTAAAAATTTATTTTGAGGTACCCGTAATTTTTGGGTTAATAATTATTATGAGGTATTTTTTCGATCATTAATTTTATTAAGTGACCAAAATACTCTTATTTTTCTTCTCCATCTCCATTAATGGAGCTCAAAATCAATTTTTTTATGAACTCTTTTATTTTTCATTCCAAAATTAAAACCTCCCCATTATCGTTATGAGCATTGTTGATGGACAATGTTCTAGGCTGTATATTCAGCCTTGGCCTTGACCTTGCATCAAGTGATCAATCTACTCTATTCACAATCTGCCAATTCAAATCCTCCATTACCAACCAGCACCCAAGAACCATACAACCATGGGGGACTCCGCAGCACAAATCCAATTCCCCGCCAACAACATCCCCACCGCCAAAAAGCCCAGCTTCATTAGCACCCACAACAACCAGCTCAATCTCGACCTTCCTCAACTCCAAGCAGGCGGCGACTTCCCAAAAGGTTCTCGAAGGGCGCATATGTACTGTGGGTGGTGAGCGAGAAGGTGGTGGGGATTGACACTACTCAGCGTAGTAATGAGGAAGTAATTTTAATTTTGGAATGAGAAAAAAAGAGTTAAAAATTTTGCTTTTGAAGTCCATTAATGAAGATGGGAAAAAAGAAGAAGAATAAGGGTATTTCGGTCGTCACTTAACAAAATTACACTTGATAATTACTAACCCAAAAATTAAGGGTACCTCTGAGTAACTTTTTGGTTACTATTATTGAACTTACGTCTACTTTTCTATATGCGGAATAAATTTATTCTATCTAATTTTCTTATGCAAAATCTTTCTTATCTTATTAAAATATGTTCATGTTATTTTACCTATCTTATATTAATATATATTTAAAAATTATATATATATATATAATTTTTAAATATATACTAATATATATATATTTAATAAGTAATGTCACTTATGTAACTTGCCTTGATCATAGTACCTTATTAAAAATTATTAAAAAAAATACTGGAGTATTTATGAAATTTCATAGATTTATTTGATGTGATTAATGTGATGTACTTTCCTAAACATCATCCTACCTATCAAGACTTACACAACTTTAGCTTGCCCTACCTAGAATGCATCAACCCTAAGGTTTAGGCAAATTCAAGTGGTTGATGGAAATCCACCCATAGAACTCATAAATAACTACAACTAATTTTTAGGGTTTTGGGGTTCGTGGAGATAATCAACAACAAATAACAAGAATTGAAAATATATGGACAATTATATTGTAAAGAGTAAATACTCACCCAATTGAACTAGGATGTTCAATAGTTTGCAGAAGGATCAATCCACAAGCAAAACTCCATGAAACACGTACCCAAGAAATCTCATCAAAGAGATGAGGAATAACTCACACTCACAACCAAAGAGAAATCAACAAGCAAATTTTACCCAAAGGATTGCTTGCATGGAATCAGGGTTTGTAAATCCTCAATTACAATCTCCCAAATGGAGAGAATTTTGAGGGTAAACCTAAAAATATCATCAACTGTCTCTAAAATGGGGGTTTACATGTATATAAAGGAAAGGGGGGAAAAGGAAAAATTACGAAAGGGAAGAGGAAGAGAATCGCGCGAGTGTTGTGGAAACTAGATAAGTCGCGGGTTGCAGAGGAGCTGGTTGCACCTCTAACGCAAGAGAGAGAGGCGCTGCCAGCAGCATCCCGAGAGACTTGACCAGTACCTCTGTGGACACAGCCATCGCTTTTTGCTGCTGTCGTTTATTTTTCGGTTTCTTCTCCTTTGCACGACCTTCCTTTGCGACCCTTGGGCGAAGCAAATGACCATATTGCCCTTAGATGTCAAAAGGACCAAAGACATCCCGGGGTTGACCTTCATTGACAGTGAAAAGACCAAAATGCCCAAACTTCCTTAGCCGAGGGGCAAGATAAAAAAGATGATTAGGGATGACAATGGGGCGGGGAATCCCCGAACCCGTCAGGGCTCCGCCCTGCTCTGGGGAAAAATCCCCGCCCCCATTGGGGATGGGGACGAGGACGAGGACGATTTTCCAAAATCCGCTCGGGGACGGGGCGGGGATGGGGACAGAATTTTCCCCATCCCCGTCCCCATTTTCCCCGCTGGGGTGAATTCCCCGTCCCCATCCCCAAAAATGTTAAAATTACCAAATAACCTTTATTCAAATTTAATATATATATTAATGGAAATGATAAAGTAGTAATTTTCCAATTTATTCTCACTTGTTGATGTATTATTGTTTGATTTTGATGTATTATTACTTGAGCAAGTTAAATACGTTGTATTTTGAACATGTTGAAAACCGGGTTCGATTTAAAACCGGATCCAATTAAAATTTAGTTAAATTTAGGATAGTTTTAAAAAATCCTCGTTGGATCCCCGTTGGGGATGGGGAATCCGCCAGGATGGGGCAAGAATCATTCCCCGAAGCGGGGATGGGGATGAGTTTTGGGAGCGGGGATGGGGACGGGGACGGGGGTATACTCCCCCATCCCCGATCCGTCCCGTTGCCATCCCTAGTTTTGATTTTCCTAGGGGGAATTACAAAAAGGACAAGAACATCCACATGAATACTTTGTGACGGAGGTGCGGAATGGGTTCTATTTCAGGGAGTGACAGAGGTCAATCGTGACAATATGCCTTTATTAGGGTTCTCTAGCGATCAATTAGAACTGCAGGTAGTGGAACAGGACCTACTTTGTGCCAAATGGACCCATATTAGCAAGCTTCTCATCCATATGGATCTGGGTTATACAGTTCTTCCTTGGATCTTCCGCAACTTCCGTTGAATGTTATCATATCCTTTCAGTTTGTCGTTCGTTATTTGTTCACTTTTAATATGTTCGTATTCAAAAGGTTGCCTGAGCAGCGGTTAAGGATGCCCATTACCTAGCAATCGTCGCTACGAAAGGGCCTTTACATAGTGCTTGGGAGTGTGTTCGTTATTTTGCGTATTAATGGATGTCATCTTTCTAAAAAAAAAAAAAAATCACATGAATACTTGTTTTCAAAAGCTCTCCCTAAGAAGGAAGAGCCTTATGACAAAGAGGCCAGAGGAATGTTATGAGTTTAGGCTGGATATCTAGGTTTCAGATCCAGCTATATTCCTAGGTTGGAGTATCAGGACTAAGTTCATGAGCTAACTAAATGGCTGATTTAGTGGTAAAAGAACCAGAAGAAGATAAACCCCAAGAACAAACATCATTATAATCATTTTAGGGAAAGGGGATAGATCTACTAAGATCAACAGATTAACTATTAACTAGGCCACTGAAGAGGCTTAGATTCATGTTTTATCTTGATTGATAAATTCATTGACTTTAATATTGAGGTAATTTACTCAAGGTTAGAGATATTATTGATTTCAATAAGGTTTTTGGGTCACGCCAATTATCAGTTCAAAAGTTAATGAAATTACCATTACCAACAATCCATTGAAGACCCTTACAGAATACCTCTCGGGTTTTTAGTTTGGCTTTTCAAGCCCAGGAGTCGACTTGCTTAGGTTGGAGATCAAAAAAACTTTCCGTTAAAGGGTATTTGGATCTCATAATTTCAGCCCGAAGACCTTTGCCAAAGAGATATTTCCAGGAAAGCTTACATAGGAAGACACAGTTAACCGCCTCAGTTTGATGCAGACCAAGACTACCATTTTTTTTGGCTTACAGATCTTGTCCCATGATACCATTGGAAGGCCTTTATTCAAATTTAAATCTTTCTAGGAAAAATTCTAGTAAGAGAGTCAATTTTCTTCACAGTTTCATTGAGGAGTTGGAAACATTGCATTGTATGAGCCAAAAGCGACTCAATATTAGACTAAATAAGAGAAATCCTACCTATTTTCGAGATAAATTTGGACATGCAAGATTGTGATTTGTTCAAGGTGCAGTCAGGAGGAGCTCGATGGCCTACCTCTGAAGATTGGGCAACCAAGATACTTCTCTAGACTATCTAAGCGAAGAATGTTAAAGATTCCCGCAACTAGTTGTCCACCATTAGTTGTTGTATTATCTGAAAAAATGAGGGAGGATCTGTGAAAGTTGGTAAGTTGGCCTGAGAGGTAACTAAACCTTGTGAAGACATAGTTAAGAGAATTAACAGTGGATAAGTTAGCTTTGCAGAAGAGAAGATTGTCATCAGCAAAGAGTAAACAAGGGATGAGATGAGCCTGTGGGTAGATCTTTATCCCTATACTCCATCATAGGAGCGAAGCACAGATTCGAAGATAACCCGATAAAAGGATTTCCGTGCAAAGGATGAAAAGGTAAGGAGACAAAAGGTCCCCTTGACGAATGCCTCTTGAAGGCTTGAAGAAGCCGTAAACTTCATCATTAATAATAAGGGAGTAGAAAATGGTAGTGATGCATTGCAATCCATTTAGGATGGAATCTTAATTTTTTTAGAACTTGGAAGAGGAAGTCTCATTCAATACGATCGAAAGTTGTTTCAAAGTTGAGTTTGAGAGCAACCCAACCTTTTTTTTCCTTTCATATTTTTGAATTTATTTAAATATTCGTGAGCCAAAGGACTTCCATGCAAAATTAAAAGGATTATTGGATTATAATACACTAAATTTTAGGGGTATTGGACAATAATGCACTGAACTTTTTCTTGGACTCTAATACACTGAACTTTGAGGGTATTGGACAATAACGCACACAGACCAATTCAGCTGGTGGTTGACGCGGTGATTGTTCTACTTTGAGGTGTCGTTTTTTTTTTATTTTTTTCAGAAAGAACTTTTGCCGTGTAAGAAAACACACATAAGCAAGATGACTAATATATTTTTTTTGGAAAAAAATAGAAAAACGATACCTCAAAGTAGGACAGCCACCGCGTCAACCACCAGATGAATTGGTCTGAATAGACCTGTCAATACGGGCGGGCGGGCGGGTTACGGTCAGCTGTATATCGGGTTTGGGTAAATACGGGTCGCGTATATTTTGAGCTCAGGTAAATACGGCTCGAGTGCAAGGTTGTCAGGATCGGGATTCTTGTTAGGATCGATAGGGGCCCTTAGAATCGGGATCGTAGGATCGGATTGAGGATCGTAAGATTCTACAAATAAAGTAAAATTGTTATAAGTAACTTGAAGGTCCCTAAGAAAAAACATTGTTTTTCAAAAATTGTACAAAAATCCATGATTTTCACCGATCCTATTACGATCCCAACCGAGTTTGGTACGATCCTAACCGTTTCCAGGGAGATTGTGACTATTCTAACAAAAATAGGCTATTATTAGGTGTTGGTAATGGCTAAATGTAGTTGTTTTCCTTTTTTAGTTACATTGTTGGTAATGGCTACAATTAGTCGTTTTCCATTTTTAGTCAGTCTTTTTTTGTGGTTCCCCCTTTTTTATCTATTTTTTTAGTTCCTGTTTTTTGTGGCTGTTGGCTTCCAGTTTCTCTTATAAATTGGAACCTCTGGAGGACTGTGTTCATCATCGAATACAATTCTCTTCTCCTCTCTTCTCTTCTCCTCTCCTCTTCCTTTCTGGGCACACAGTTTTGCATACTCCATATCCTTGGCCACGAGTGCACGTGTCTCCGGATAATCTGAGTTAACCTTGGGGAGTCACCGACAATTCCGATTGGCACCGAGGTCGGGCCGTAATCGCTTTCAAGGCAGTGGTTCTTCCACGGCTCAGTTTTCTTGTGTTCTCCACAGCCTTGTTTCGTTTCTTTCCCAGCAGCCTTGATTTTTTCCAACAATTTGAAAGCGATTAATGTCAATGACTGCTCCTCCTAAAACCCTCGCTGAGATCTACAAAATTGAGCCTTTCGATGGAACCAACTTCAAACAATGGTCCCAAAAGTTATTGCTCTGTCTTGAACAGTTAGAGATTGATTATGTGTTGTCCTCACCTCATTTGAAGATCCAGAAGCACCAACACCACCATCTTGGAGTGACTATAGGAATCATCTCAAGCCCAAGAAGAAGGATCTGACCCTTCAAAAATTAATCAGCCACATGAAAATTGAGGAAACAAATCGTTTGAAAGATAAGATGTCTTCTCTCTTTGAATTTTGTTAAAGCTAACCTGGTTGAATCTTCTGTTCCTGCTAATAAAGACAGGTTCAAAGGAAAGAATAAGAAGGATCAGAAGCAATCCAAGCATCAGAAACAACTGAACAAGCCTAATACTAAAATCCGTAAGGTATGTTCTTCGTATGCATGTGGCAAACCCGCCACAAGGCATATCAGTGCAATCAGAGCAAAGGAGCAGTTCAAACCCACGGAAACCCTGCCGGATGTAATAGTAACCAAGCTAACTGACCGAGGAGATCAAGTATTCTCGCGAATCGTGGAAGCTAATCTCGTGACTAACAACAACGAGTGGATTCTGGACAATGGAGCAACTAGACATTTCTGCACCAACAAGAATCTGATGCATGACTTTGAAGAGGTTCCTGATGGTGAACATGTCTTCATGGGCAATTCTTCCACTGCTACGGTACTAGGTAAAGGGAAAGTTCTCCTTAAATTTACTTCTAGAAAACCTTTATGCTTGAACAATGTGTTGCATGTCCCTTCCCTTCGTAGAAATCTAGTTTCTAGTAGCCTCCTTGATGTTGTTGGTTTTGAGGTGAACCAAAAGGCTGGAAAAATTGTTATCCTTCGTAATGGGGTATTTGTTGGGAAGGGGTATCGTAGTGATGGCTTATATGTTCTGAATGTTGCATCTGATGCTAATGGAAATGCTTATACTTCTGCTTATATTGCTGAATCTGTCAACCTTTGGCATGATAGACTTGGACATGTGAATTATGCTTCCGTAAATAGACTAAAGAACATGAAATTAATTCGAAATGTTAGCACAGAAAGTTGTTCTAAATGTGATGCTTGTGTTGAGGCGAAATTTGCCAAGAAACCTTTTAAGTCAGTAACTACGAGATAAACTCAGTTGCTTGAACTTGTTCATTCAGACCTAGCCGACTTTAAGAACACAATGAGCAAAGGAGGAAAGAAATGGTATATTACCTTTGTAGATGTCTTCTCTAGATATACAAAAGTTTACCTTTTGAGGTCTAAAGACGAGGCTGAAGAAGTGTTCTTAAAATACAAGGCAGAAGTTGAGAATCAACTAGACCGGAAAATCAAAAGGCTTAGGTCTGATAGGGGTGGTGAATATGACTCAACCTCTTTAGCTGTTTTCTGTGAGAAAAATGGTATTATTCATGAGACTACCGCTCCTTACACCCCTCAACAAAACGGTATAGTAGAGCGTAAGAACCGTACCCTTAAGGAAATGATGAATGTTATGCTTCTGAGTTCTGGATTGCCTGATAACATGTGGGGGGGGGGGGGGAAGCTGTTTTGCTGCCTGTTTTATTCTCAATAGAGTTCCCCATAAAAAGAGGGATCATACCCCATATGAACTTTGGAAAGGATATGTCCCGAATTTGAATTATTTGAAAGTGTGGGGGTGTTTGGCTAAAGTGGCTTTACCTAGTCGTAAGCGTACCAACATAGGCCCAAAGACCTTTGATGATGTTTTTATTGGATATGCTCAAAATAGTGATGCCTATCGTTTCATGTCTTTGAGTGATTATTCTATTTCTGAATATAGAGATGCTGAACTTTTTGAGCAAGTATTTCCGTTGAAAAAGAATATGCCTAATGTGGTAACTGATGTAGTGTCTGATGTAGTATCTGAAAATGTGAGCTTGCCTGTTGCTAGTTCTAGTACTAGAAATGTGGAAATTGAGCCTAGAAGAAGTAAAAGACAAAGAACTACAACTGATTTTGGACCTGGTTTTGTTACTGCTTTCCTAGTTGAAGTTTTTAATCATTATGATGTGGATGCTTTGACTGAGGATTTTGTGACTTTATTTCTAATTGATGAAGATCCAAAAACCTATGCTGAGGCTATTAGGTCTATTAATGCAACCTTTTGGAAGGAAGCCATTAGAAGTGAAATAGATTCCCTAATGTCTAATAAAACTTGGGAATTAACTGATTTGCCTAAGGGTTGTAGACCTATTAGTAGTAAATGGATCTTCAAAAAGAAATTGAGGTCTGACGATTCAATTGATAAATATAAGGCCAGACTTGTCATTAGAGGTTTTGACCAAAAGAAAGGGATAAATTATTTTGACACTTATTATCTTGTTACGAAAATAAGCACCATTAGAACGTTGATTGCGTTAGCTGCGATTTTTGATCTTGTTGTGCATCAAATGGATGTAAAGACAACTTTTCTTAATGGTGACTTAGAGGAAGAAATCTATATGACCCAACCTGAGGGTTGTGAAGTACCAGGTCAGGAGGATAAAGTATGCAGATTGAGAAAATCTCTTTATGGCCTAAAGCAAGCTCCTAAACAGTGGTTTGAGAAGTTTGATAGTTCTCTTGTGAAAAATGGATTTGTTGCAAATTTGTCTGATTCTTGTGTCTATTCCAAGATGGTAGGATCAAATTGTGTGCTCATATGCTTATATGTTGATGATATGCTGATCTTTGGTACAAATTTGCTTGTAGTTAATGAAACTAAAACGTTGTTGTCTTCTTTGTATGAAATGAAAGATATGGGTGAAGCTGATGTGATCTTAGGGATTAAAATTCGGAAAACCAACTCTGGTTATGCTTTGTGTCAATCACACTATATAGAGAAAGTGTTAAAGAAATTTAACATGTTTGATGTGACACCTGTTAGAACTCCCTACGATTCCAGTATACCTTTAAAGAAGAACAATGGTCCTAGTGTGTCTCAATCTGAGTATGCTAAAATTATAGGAAGTGTAATGTTTTTGATGAACTTTACTCGTCCTGATATTGCTTATGCTGTGAGTAGATTGAGTCGCTTCACTCATAATCCTAGTTAAGAACATTGGAATTCACTTCATCGTTTGCTTAAGTATCTAAAAGGTACAATGGATTGGTGTTTGCACTTTAATAAATTTCCTGCTGTTGTAGAAGGATATTGTGATGCAAACTGGATTTCTGATAATGATGAAGTTAGTTCTACTAGTGGTTATGTTTTTACCTTGGGTGGAGGGGCTATCTCGTGGAAGTCCAGAAAGCAGACTTGCATAGCCCGCTCTACCATGGAATCTGAGTTTATTGCTCTTGAGTTGGCAGGTCAAGAAGCAGAGTGGCTTAGAGGTCTCTTAGCAGACGTGCCACTATGGGAGAAACAAGAGACACCTATCTCTATACATTGTGACTCACAGGCAGCAATTGGAGTGGCTCATAACAGTGTCTACAACGGGAAAAGGAGACATATCCGTGTTAGACATAGTGCAGTAAGACAATTGCTAAAGCATGGAGTAATATCCTTGTAGTATGTGAGATCCGAGAAGAATTTGGCGGATCCTCTCACTAAGGGGTTGACTAGACGAGTTGTTCTAGAGGCATCGAGGGGGATAGGGCTTAAGCCTATGGCTTGAAGAGGTACGGTGGATACCAATTATTTGGTCCAATGAAACCATACTAATCTTCGAGGTGCACTACATCCTTATCCCTATGGTGCAAAGTAGTGCTTCTAAGGTTGAGATTATTCTCTTAATGAATCCACGCCCTTTGTGGGGGGTGCTTGTGAGACGCACTGAAGGATTCACCGATTGTTTATTGTAAGAATGAGCTAATTGCTCTTAATAATTCCATAGTCACATTTGTGGTGGTTTATGCTGAGATAGACTTGATGGAATTACCTACGTAAGTGTGAAGGTTTGGCCGCCTTCTATAAGAGATTTGGGCTTTCTCTCTAGAGCACTTATGAGTCCCAAGGTGTGCGCATAGCCATAAAGGCGCAAATGTTGTTATCGCGGAGTATGTTTTTCTGTAGGTTGATATGTGTTGTGGGGGTCTCAATCAAAGTCTTCCAAGTTCAAGGCCTAGTCCACTTGTTAGATTATTGATTGTTGCCTCACATCACTAATGTGTCAATTCAGATCGAAAGATATTGACACCTAAGTATCTGACCTGTTTTGCCCAGTTTTTCCTTTTCTTTTCTTGACTACTTTGTAAGCCATTAGTGGGGGATTGTTGGTAATGGCTAAATGTAGTTGTTTTCCTTTTTTAGTCACATTGTTGGTAATGGCTACAATTATTCGTTTTCCATTTTTAGTTAGTCGTTTTTTGTGGTTCCCCCTTTTTTATCTATTTTTTTAGTTCCTGTTTTTTGTGGCTGTTGGCTTCCAGTTTCTCTTATAAATTGGAGCCTCTGGAGGATTGTGTTCATCATCGAATACAATTCTCTTCTCCTCTCTTCTCCTCTCCTCTCCTCTCCTCTTCCTTTCTGGGCACACAGTTTTGCATACTCCATATCCTTGGCCACGAGTGCATGTGTCTCCGGATAATCTGAGTTAACCTTGGGGAGCGACCGGCAATTCCGATTGGCACTGAGGTCGGACCGTAATCGCTTTCAAGGCAGTGGTTCTTCCACGACTCAGTTTTCTTGTGTTCTCCACAGCCTTGTTTCGTTTCTTTCCCAGCAGCCTTGATTTTTTCCAACATTAGGATCCTAACGATCCTGACCGATCCTACCGATCCTGACCGATCCTACCGATCCTGGCAAGGTAGCGATCCAAGAACGAGTTGGATCGTTTGGTCATTTTTGGATCGTAGGATCGTACGATCCTACGATCCGGATCGCGATTTTAACAACCATGGTCGAGTGTATTCCGGTTTCGACCGGTTTGGGTTGGGTTTACGGGTCATGACCGCACTTTTTCTCAATCACTTACAACTAATAAAATTGATTATAATTAGTCAAAGCACCTGTGTAATGTACCATTCCATTCCAAGTTCGACAACCACGATATGTCATAGTTGTATAGACATATTACTATACACCTAAGGGGCAAAATTTGGCAATCTTCAAGTCTACAAGTATTATGTGGTTTACGTCAACAATCCACGAATAACAGTACTTATGAAATATATAGGGTTTTGGGATGCTAATATCCTGAACTTTTGGGGTATTGGACAATAATGCACTGAACTTTGACCTAGGACAATAATACACTATTTTACTGAAAGAGAGGAGAGAGGCGGGGCTGCATGAGTTTGAGGGTTCACTGAAAGAGTGAGTGAGTGACAGTGTTAGGGTTTTGTTTTGGTCATTTGTTATTTGATTATTTCATTTGTATGTCTCACTCTACACATAGCTTTCCAAAGCCACCCAATATTTTACTTTTGGGCCTTAATTTACATGAAATGTGCCCATTTTTTTGCACAAGGCCAAAGTAGACAAAACACTTAAAATTAAAGTGTTTGACCCAACGGGTCGACCCGGGCCCGACCCATTTTTTACCGGGTTCTTTGGGTTGGGTCATTTTTGGGTCCCGGGTTGAAATTTCGTGTTCAAAACCCACTTTTTGCGGGTCGGGTTTCCGGGTCGGATCGAGAATTGCCAGGTCTAGGTTTGAGTGCATTATTGTAAGATACCCTCAAAGTTCAGTGTATTAAAGTTCAAAAAAAAAAGTTCAGTGCATTATTGTCCAACACCTCTAAAGTTCAATGTATTATCATCCAATAATCCAAAATTAAAATGTCCATTTTACCCTTCATTAATGAATGTATTTATTTATTCATTTTTTTTTTTTTTGTGTAAGATAGTGTGATGGACAGACTTTATAAAATTTCTTTTTATTTTATTCATTTTCCTATGCAAATGCATGGGCCTTCGAAAAATAGTTACTTTGACTATTAAAAATGGAGGAAGTAGTACGTACCTACTCTCTTGGCTCCAAAATATTTGTCAACTATTTTCTATTTGGATGTCTTGCTCCTTTTTTTATGTGGTAAATTTGCGGTGTGGTAAATTGCGGTGCGGTAAGTTACGGTGGATTGTGGTAATGCAGTGGAAATAATAAATGGGTGTTGAAATGTCATGGTAATGATAAAAAGATAAATGGTAATGTGCGGTGAGTTGCAGTGGATTGCGGTAGAGTGCGGTGCGGTAACTTGCTGTACCGCATAAAAGAACGGAGCCTTAAAATGATGTTCACTTTCCTAAAAATGAAAACCTTTGTTTTTTAGAAATTACTAAAATAACCTTATTTTGAATTTCAAAAATATTTAAATATGGGAGGGAAAATTATAAAAAATATTTTTATATTTTAACTAAGGGCATTATTGAAGATTTGTTATGAATTGAGATTAATTTATTAATTATTTTCAAAATACATGCGATTCAAGTGGACCAATATTTAAAAACGGAGGAAATATTATATACTCCCTCCATCCTGTCCACTATTTCATTTTTGGATACCCAAAATTATGTCTATTTTCCTAAAATGGAAATTTTTATTTTATTGAAATTACTAAAATACCTTTAGTTTGAATTTTAAAAGTACTTATATATGAAAGAGAAAAGTATAAATAGTATGGAGTAGTTTTGAATTCAAAACTAAAAGTATTATTAACATTTTATTACTAATTAAGATTAATTTGTTGATCTTTCTTAAAATACATGCTAAATCAAATGGGACGAATATTTTCGAACGGAGGTAATAACAAATACTGTCAATTTAAGTACTCAAGTGATGGCAACAAGAGACTGAGCAAGGTAACAGTCTAGGGTGGAATTTGACTATTTGTGGCATCATTTTCCGCCGTTAGATTGGTTAGCTCTAGAAGTAGTTGTAGGCCCCAAACACAGACAAAAAGTGCATCGTGACGGGCCCCCGGTAGGATGTGATGGTATCCATGAGGCCACGTTTCCTTCACAAGCTGGCTACTTGCATAATTCTTGTAATTATTTTTTTGAGACAATAATTCTTGTAATTATTAAAAATACTTCTAATATTATTTGGTGGTTAAGCGTTTAACTTTTCCTTTTTCTTGCAATTTATTAGATGCTCTGTGAGCATGTCTTTCATACGCTTATATCAACGGCTAGTTTCGTTACTTGACATTTTTGATTACTTAGGCCCCATTTTTTTGTGGTTTGTGTTTGCGTTGCGTTGCGTTTGTGTTTGTGTTGCGTTAAGTTGCGGTGAAAATAGTTAAAAAGTAATGGTAATTTGCGTTATGTTGCGGTAAATTGCCTTGTGTTTGGGTGCGTTAACGCATAAAAGAACGGGGCTTTAGCAATTTCGTTACTTAACAGTTTCAGTTGTGGGCTCATAAAAACTTGAATGTTCATGCAAGTTGTCATTACATAGATTACTGTAATTGTTCACTAGGTTATTCACTTTGTTCATTACCTTACTCACTCTAGCTTGTTCACATAGACTCACAAAATTATTATTTTTTAATTTATAATCTTTTTAAATGAAAAAATTACTATCAATAGAAATCAATAAAGTTGTTCACTAACTAATTTAACGTTGTTCACTTACTCATTCAATATTGTTCATTGACTCATACAATGTTGCTCACTATGTGTTAAATTATAATTTTTTAAATCTTTTTGAATAACAATGAATGAATAGCTAAAGGTACTGGTAAACAAATTGAGTTTATAATAATTGTTGAATGAACCATGATAAACTGGATAACATTTGGGGTGAACAATAAAAATATATATGGTGAACAATGAAATCATGTTTGGTGAATAATGAAAATGTGTCTGGTGAATAATGAAATAATGAACAATGGAAACATTTCTAGCGAACAACCACTATCTATCGAGTGAATAATCTCAAAAGGGGAAAAAAACCATCTCTCAAACCACTCACTCGTATGTAGCCCTAGTGTTTTCAAGTTGTGAATTGTAGTCGTCACTACGTCGCTCTAGTCGACTGCCTCTGACCGTCGTCGATCATTCTCTCTGGTGTAATTGGGGTTTCCGCTGTCCTGAAATGTCTTCCCCAACTGCACAATCAATCTTCTCCATCTCACAAACTCACACTGTTTTAATTTCTCGGTCTACTTCTGCAACAACTCCAGTCGTCGCTCTTCTCCGACCACTTCCTAGACTCTCGTGGCTAGATTACCGCCGTGATGTCTGTTGCTTGCTGCTTTCATCAATGGGTGATTCAGTGTTGCCTTTAATTTGGCCTCAAGTTGTTCTCTGCCTTCCCAACTCACATGGCCACCAGCCAACCACCAACGACTCCATTCCGACAACTTTTGTGTGATGCTATGCCATTATTAAATTGGATTGAATGGGATGAAGAAAAAGTTGAAAAAGAAAAAGATTGCCAGGAAAAAACGACTAGAGAAAGGGAGGAGGAACCACTGTTTTTAGAGCTACCGCAACGGCGAGTTTGAGAATGACATAACGCTGATTTTGTGTGGGCGAGGACAAGAAAGACAGTGTAACGGTAAGGACAAGTATCAGCGGTGAAAATATCTCAAACTCGTACTTGCTGTGCGAGGACTAAGACAGGATTCTCAACAACTTTTTCTTTTTCTTTTTTTTACTTTCTGTTGCAGTGTATTTAAATTATTAAATGTGGGTCCTACACTTTTTTAAAATTATTTTAATCAAACTCATGCTCACTATTGGAAAGCAGATTAATATGGAAAGTCTAAGTCTAACTCTCCTGGTGGGTGTGAACTATAGGGTTAGTTAGGGGCTTTCTTGTTTCTTTATTTTTGGTTCTTTATTTTGTTATATGTTAGTTTCCCTCCTATCTGTATAAATAGGGATCTAGGTTCAGGTTTGTAGACACACTTTCAAATATAATCAATAGATTCAGTCCTTTATTTCACATGGTATCATAGCCCATGGAATAAAATTCTGTGTTTGTTCTTCCTCTCTCTGATCTGATCACAATACCGTAACCCTTCTGGTTTTTTTGTGATCAATTTGCAAGAATGGCAGAATCAGCAACTGGAAGTGGAACTGGTGGAGAATCGTCTACAACTCTGACAGAGCAATACAATAACGATCCTTTGTATTTGCATCAATCAGACCATCTGGGTATTCCATTGACAAATGTAAAGTTCAATGGAGCTAACTTTCAGAAATGGAGTAGGGCAATCAAAATAGCTCTAAAAACCAAGGCGAAGATAGGTTTCATCGATGGAAAGTGCTCAAAACTAGGCGCAAATTCACCCAATCATGAGCAGTGGATCAGGGTAGATAGTATGGTTGTAAGTTGGATTCTTAATGCCATGATACCTGATCTATCTGATACTTTCATATATGTTAGTTCTACTCAAAATCTATGGAGTGATCTTACAGAAAGGTTTGGGCAATCGAATGGACCTTTGGTTTATCACCTTGAAAAAGAATTGACAGATCTTTATCAAAACAATGATTCAGTTGCTGTCTATTTCACCAAGTTAAAGAAAATTGGGGATGAGTTAGCTGATGTTTCTGAGGTAGCTTCTTGCACCTGTGTTGTCACTTGTCCTTCTACAAAACAAGTGATTGACATTTATCAAAGGACAAAGTTACTTCAATTTCTTATGTACTTAAATGATGAGTATGACAGTATTAGGGGTCGGATTTTGCTTCTTGATCCTTTGCCTACTTTGAACAAAGTTTATAACATGGTTCAACAAGTTGAGAAGCAAAGGCAGATTACCAATGGCCTTAATCAGAACAAGGAATTTGCTGCTAATGTTGTTGATTCTGCTCAAGCTTTTCTTAGAAAGAGTTTCAAAGGAAAGAAAGATAACAAGGCTGCCAAATCCAAGAAATTCTGTGATCATTGTCAGAAAACGATTCACACTATAGACCAATGTTTTCTGCTACATGGGTACCCTGATTGGTATCAAGGTCCAAAAGATGTCAAAGCAAGACAAACTAAAGTAGCAGCAAGTGTTAGCACAAATGACAGTGATACTCCTATGGATTTTGATAAAAGTCTACAGCAGCAACAAAGCTCAACTCAGCCTCGATTTGATGCTAGCCTTATACATGCTTTAGCACAAGAATTTGCAAAATATAAAGGAAAAGCTCCTGTGGTTGATCAGGTTTTTGCCCAATTTGCTGGTTCTAATAGTTTCTCAGGTAACACACATAATTTTGCTTTTTGTTGCAATGATAAAGAAAGTAAGTCTTGGGTTATAGATATTGGGGTTAGTGATCATATGTGTTTTGATAAATCTTTATTTGAGCATATTGATGTCTTACCAAAACCAATATAGGTAATTTTGCCCGATGAAACATTGAAACAAGTTGCTATTTCTGGAACTATAAGTCTGACTGATAAAATTAAACTAAAAGGAGTTTTGTATGTCCCAGAATTCAAATTTAATTTGCTTTCAGTTTTAAGACTCATCAAAGATCAATCTCTATCTCTTCATATATATCCTAATGTCTGTCATCTCCAGGACCTTACAACTAAGGAGACTCTAGCTTCTATCAGACCAACCAATGGACTGCTACATTTCAATTCCTCTTCAAATAGTCAAGCATCAGGATTCACTTCTTCAGTTTCAGATAGAAGCAATAAAATCAGTGATTCTTTACATCTTTTACATACTAGATTAGGACATACTTCCTTGTCTAAACTACAACACATCACTGATTGTAAAGGTGTTAATCATTTTTCTTTTGTGAAACTTGTATTCAAGCTAAAGCTCATAAAATTCCCATTGACAAAAGTATTACAAGATCTTCAAGAAACAGCTATTACATATAGATCTTTGGGGGCCTTACAAAGTATCCAATATTGATGGTTCAAATTACTTTGCAACTATTGTTGATGATCATTCAAGAAATACATGGACTCAACTTATTAATAATAAATCTGTGGTTCCAACTGTTATCTCAAAATTTCTCAAAATGATTGATACTCAGTTTAACTCCAAAGTACTCCCTCTGTTCTTTTTTATCTGTCATTTACGGTTTTCAGTGCCAATTTTTAATCAATAATTTCTAATATAAAAATTTTATAGAAAAATATAATATTATACTTTTTTAATAGTATTTTTTATTACGAATCTAATGATATCAATTTTGTATGATGAATCATTATACAAATTAAGATATTGACGGTCAAAGTTTTTGCCACAATTCCCTAGGCGACAGATAAAATAAAACGGAGGTAGTAGTTTTTATCACAACTGACAATGGAACAGAATTTATGAACAAATCTTGTGCTAATTTTTTTTTTTTTGCTGATTATGGCATTATTCATCAGAAATCTATGGCATACACTCCTCAGCAGAATGGCATTGTGGAGATAAAACACAGACATTTACTGGATACTGCTCGAGCACTAAGATTTTATGCTAGTTTGCCAAAAAGGTTCTAGGGAGAATGTGTTCTAGCTGCAACACATATCTTTAACAAACTTCCCATGGCTATTTTGGATTGGAAATCTCCTTATGAAATTTTATTTGGTCAAAGTCCTGATTTGTCTAACCTTAAAATTAGAGATGACTAATAGGTCAGGTCAAGTCGAGTTCGTGTTCGTGTCAAACTTAAACGGGTTCAAAATCCTCATACCTGAACCTAACCCATTTATTAAACGGGTTGAAATTGAAACTGTTTACCGTTTAAATTTTAATTGGGTTGACCTTATTTTGACCTGTTTACCCATTTAAGTAAACGTGTTAGAATAAAGTTATAAATTTACCCATTTACCCATTAACTCATTTATACAAAACAACTCGTTGTAGAATCCAAATAATGACATATCATACTCAACAATTTGCGTGGTAATATAATTCAAGTTATATATAAGGAGATGTCTTTTAATTCATAGCCAAAGATAAATATAAATTAAAATTACAAGTCTTACGTATATTTCAAAGAGTATTAGCTATAACTTTCACCTAAGTTTATTGATAAACGGTATAATTAGGTAACACTTATTGATCAAATGACTTGACCCATTAACATGCCTAATTAAACGGGTTAAGTAGGTGTTTTTCGTGTCGAAAATCCTGACCTGAACCTAACCCATTTGATTAAATGGGTTTGACGTGTCAACCCATTTAATTAAACGGGTTGAAAATTTCTACCTAAACCCGCTTAATATCGTGTCCGGTTCAGGTCGGTAATCGTGTCGGGTCAACTTTTCTCAGCTCTACTTAATTAAAACTATTGGTTGTTTGTGTTTTTCTGTCAATACCAACATTAAAGATAAATTTGATTCTAGAGCAACTAGATGTATATTGCTTGGATACACTTTTGGCTTGAAAGGATATAAACTGTATGATTTGGTTAATCACAAGATATTTCACAATAGAGATGTTCTATTTTATGAGGATAAGTTTCCTTTTAGAGATCAAAATACTAAATATCTTGATTCTACAGATGTTTCCTGGTCTTATTGTCCTATGCAGTATGCAAATCATGAGGAAACACAAACTAAGCCTCTAAATGATTCAGAGTTTGTTGTGCCTGACAATAATAATCAACATGCTTTTGATTACATTACACCTGATCTGCAGATTTCTGACAACTCTACTAATGACCTTTTAGATCCTAATGCTGAAATAGTTGCTGATTCTTATGATGATCAAAATAACATTTTAGGATCTGAGATAACTCCTGTCACTACTGATGATCCCAACAATATTCAAGACAATACAACTCTTGTCAGAAGATCCACTCGTGTTAGGAATCCACTAGCTTGGCTACAAGATTATATAAATCGTGTTCAAAGACAGAAATCTTCTTCCCAGTCTCATAGTTTCAATACTAAAATACAACATCCTTTATTTGAATCTCATGATTTTGATCACTTATCACAAGATTTGGTTACTTCTTTGGTTACAGCCTTACATGTTCCTGAGCCATGTAGTTTCTCTTAAGCACAAAAACATCCAGAGTGGATTGAAGCTATGAATAAAGAACTCACAATTCTGGAAACCAATGGAACCTGGGAGTTAGTCACTTTACCTCCAAGAAAGAAAGCATTGAGGTCCAAATGGGCATATAAAGTAAAGTTCAAACCTGATGGGACTGTGGAAAGATACAAAGCAAGACTGGTGATTCAAGGTTTTTTACAAGAAAAAGACAAAGACTATAAGTACACCTTTTCTCCTGTTGCTAAACTTGGCACTGTGAGACTATTCATTGCTATTGCCACTGCCAAAGCATGGGATCTTCATCAACTAGACATTAACAATGCCTTCCTACATGGCTTCATTGATGAGGAAGTGTATATGTTGCCTCCTCAAGGTTATAACAAAGCTTCTTCAGGACAAGTTTGCAAGTTAGTAAGGTCTTTATATGGCTTAAAGTAAACCTCCAGACAATGGAATCTAGAATTAACAAAGTTTCTTTCCAATAAAGGATTTATCCAATCAAAGAATGATTACTCTTTGTTCTTAAGTCCACTGCAGCTAGTAATATCTATATTCTTGTTTATGTTGATGATTTGTTAATAACTGGAGATGATTTGTCTGGTATTGCTGACCTAAAAGCCTCTTTGCACTCCACTTTTACTATTAAAGATTTAGGTGTAACAAGATATTTCTTAGGAATAAAGATTGTTGGATCAAGTAATGGTACTTTCCTTAATCAAAGAAAATTTATTATTGATATGTTGACTGATATAGGGTTGCAAGCAGCCAAACCTACAAGATTTCCCTTGCCTAGAGGATTAAATCTATTAGTTGATTATGGAAAGACATTAGAAGATCCTTCTTCCTACAGAAGGATCATCGGAAGACTTCTTTGTTTAACCCTTACTAGACCTGATGTTTGTTATGTTGTTCAACATTTATCACAGTTTATTCAGTCACCAACTGACTTACATCTTAATGCAACAAATCATGTTCTCAGATATCTCAAAGGGACAATCAACAAGGGTCTATTCTATCCAGCAGACAACAATTTACAAGTAACAACATACACAGATGCTGATTGGGGAAGTTGCTAGTACACAGCTCGATCCTTAACTGGGTATTGTGTTCTTCTTGGGTCTGCTCTAATATCGTGGAAAACAAAGAAACAGAAGACTGTTTCAAAGTCTTCTGCAGAAGCTGAATATAGGGCAATGTCTGCAGCTACTTCTGAAATTGAGTGGATTCATCAAATTTTACAAGACTTCAACATTAGTTCTTCAACTCCTATAACTTTATTTTGTGATAATAAAGCAGCACAATATTTTGCTGCCAACCCGGTTTTCCATGAAAGTACCAAGCACATCCGCATTGATTGCGATTACATCCGAGATAAAATTCAGGAAGGCCTCATACAAACAAATCACGTTTCAACATCAGAACAATTAGTTGATATCTTCACAAAAGCTTTGGGAGAATATTGTTAGATATAAAATATCATTACCCACTTTATAAAAGAAATATATATGAAAATTCTAGAGAAAGATAATTATGGTTTAGAGAAAAATCTAAAGATTTGTCTAGATTAATCTAGCTACTATAATATCTAGGATATTTACCTAGATTAATCTAGATACATAGAATATCTAAGATATCAATTATGTGTTCTAGAAATATCCTAGGAAATATCAAGATATGTATGAGTTGTAGTATGACACTTGGCTTAACCTCCACCATACATTAAGGAGGTGGAGTTAGTATAAATAGGGGTAAGGGGTCATAGTGAGGTAGAGCATGAGTGGTGAAACATACCACATTGAAGAGAGTAGGAGAGGTGTCTAAGAGAGTGTTTGAGAGATCTCCCACCAAATTAAGTGAGTGTGTGTGTTAACGTGTTGTGTAATAGTCTTGCCATATTGTTGAATAATAAGAGAAATATATTTTCTAGTGTACCACTTGCTCCCAAACTTCTCAACAAGTGGTATCAGAGCTAGGTTCGAAGGGTGTGTTGAGCTAGCATTTTTTGTGTGCACACGGTCGGGGACCGAAGCACAGGGGAGATTCTGCCGGCACAGTCTGGGACTGTAATAGTTGTTGGAGTTGCTGGTCTGGGACCACAAGAGTGTTGGTGAAGTGCAAGGCACTTACCAAGTTGTTATGGAAGATTTTTCGGGATTGGCTAGCTCGCTTGAGAAGCTCAATGGGAGCAACTACAATACTTGGTGTACACGCATGAAGTACTACTTGACGGGGCAAGGCTTATGGGAGATTGTTGGTGGCATAGAGAAAACATCACCAACGGATCCGGAAGAGAAAAAGAAATGGGAGATCAAGGCAGGAAAGACAATGTTTGTCCTTTCCGTTACCATGGAAGACGAGTATCTATACCGGATTAAAGATTGCGAGACACCCGAGGAAGCGTGGAATACCTTGGCTACGCTATTCACCAAGAAGAATGAAGCCAAGTTGCAGCAATTAGAAAATGAGCTCATGTCCATCAAGCAAGGAGACATGACGGTGAGTCAATACTTTACTAAAGTTAAATCTTTATGTGTTGAAATTGCAAAAGTAGACCCAGAAAGTGCAATAAGTGAATCAAGGATGAGGAGGATAATCATTCATGGCTTAAGCCCCAAATATAGCGGTCTTGTAGCGGCAACTAGGGGTTGGGCTACACAACCATACTTAACATAATTAGAGAGTCTCTAAGTGAATCAAGAAGACCTAGACAAACAGATGTCTAAGGTCTCGGTAGAGGAGAACGACCAAGCTCTCTTTACTAGAAGGAGAGCGCCTAAGAGTCAAGGTAGAGTCACATGGAGATATAATGGTGATGGATAACCATTAGAAGGGAGATCACCAAGGTGGAAACAAGGACAACGTAGAGGTCGTCCTTATCAAGGGGGAGCACTTCAACCATGTGACGATGATGATGATGAAGATGAAGAAGAACAAGAAGAAATAAAATATAGACGAGACGATCGATGCTACAAATGTGGCAGGAAAGGTCACTTTGCTCGGGATCGTAGATCACCTCCACTCGAAGGTAACATAGCAACTTTCAAAGATTATGACAGTGAAGAAGAATGGGACCTTCAAGCATCATTGGCAACGGAAGAGTCTATCCAAGCATTCAAGGTCGAGGAGACTATTCAAGCACCGAAGGAAGAACTAGCTATGTCATGTGTGGATGAGTCCAAAGAAGAAGAGGTTCCCTCCATGACGAGTGACATACACACCAATCACCAAGTAGTGGTTCTTCCGGAATCTAAGGCAATCGAGGAAGACAAAGAGCAAAGACTTGAACAACCAACATCAGATGGCGAGCAAGACTTTAGTCAAGAGAAAACACTTCAAGTTGAAAGCATAGAAGGAGAAGAAGATAAAGAAGAAATTAAAAAGCAACAAAGAAGGATGGAGTGGGCACACAAGTGGAATCCCAAATATCTAGGTATACCAATGATGGAAGAGTCAGTTCACACAAAGGAAAATGCTAAGAGGAGATACCAACGTGTGGACAGAAGACCAAGAGGAAGATATCAACAAGAAGACTCTAAGTTGCATGGAGCTCAAACAAGTTCAAGAAAACCTCACCAAGATGACATTGAAGGAAAGTGGGTGCTAAGGGGGAGTGTTAGATATAAAATATCATCACCCACTTTATAAAAGAAATATATAGGAAAATTCTAGAGAAAGATAATTATGGTTGAGAGAAAAATCTAAAGATTTGTCTAGATTAATCTAGCTACTATAATATCTAGGATATTTACCTAGATAAATCTAGATACATAGAATATCCAAGATATCAATTATGTGTTCTAGAAATATCCTAGGAAATATCAAGATATGTATGAGTTGTAGTATGACACTTGGCTTAACCTCCACCATACATTAAGGAGGTGGAGTTAGTATAAATAGGGGTAAGGGGTCATAGTGAGGTAGAGCATGAGTGGTGAAGCATACCACATTGAAGAGAGTAGGAGAGGTGTCTAAGAGAGTGTTTGAGAGATCTCCCACCAAATTAAGTGAGTGTGTGTGTTAAGGTGTTGTGTAACAGTCTTGCCATATTGTTGAATAATAAGAGAAATATATTTTCTAGTGTAACACTTGCTCCCAAACTTCTCAACAAATATCAGCATAATAAGTTCTCATCAAGGTTGGGATTAGTTGATGTATCCCCTAATCCACCTTGAGGAGGGGGGCGGGGGGAATGTGAACTATAGGGTTAGTTAGGGGCTCTTGTTTCTTTATTTTTGGTTCTTTATTTTGTTATATGTTAGTTTCCCTCCTATCTGTATAAATAGGGATCTAGGTTCAGGTTTTTAGACACACTTCCAGATATAATCAATAGATTCAATCCTTTATTTCATAGTGGGCCATACTACTCCACCTTATCCAATGAGTATAACTCATGTTCATCATTGCATGTGCTCTTATTGAAATGGAGGGGATGAGAGAAATAAAAACGCAAATATGGATCCTGAGTATTGGTTACAAAAACAATTTTTTTTTTGGAAAATTAAATGCCGTGTGGATTAGAGCACAAGCTCCAAATACACATAATATTTATTGTTTTTTTCTTCCCTCCTTACTTTAACGACATGTGGCACATAATACTAGAACTCTGTGAATCTGTGATCAATTGGAATATAAGTTTAAAGCTTATTGCATACCTGCCGGTTCTTTCATTTTAGTTTGAGTTACATCGGGTTAGTTTCAAATTCGATTACAGTCAAATTTGGGTTAGTTGGTAGATAACATTAATTTGGTTCATTAATTTTAGATAACTTGAATTTTTTTATATATATAAAAGATAGATAGCTTGATTTTTAGTCAAATAAATTTGCCTTGCAAAAATCAATTTGTAACGCCCCGACCCCTCCCGGGTTGCGGACATTACTGATAACTGCTTTAATGATCGCTGACTGGCTCCACAAATCACCACGAGTCTTTCCAGCGAAGATGCACTTTGGTGATATAAGTAGTTATTTCAATCCTTTGAAGCCACACTTTAACCACATACTCGGGTTATTACAGTCACCCCCACTTAAGCGCACAACGTCCTCGTTGTGCTTCATTCCAAACCAGAATCTTTGCCCCGCTAGGTGACTGCCCATGGATCTCCCGTCCACTAGCGCAGCTCGCAGTCGCGGGTCCGCTCTGATACCATCTGTAACGCCCCGACCCCACAAATCATCACGAGTCTTTCAAGCATGCTTCGTCCTCGCTCACACGCTGCCTGGGAAAACTTCCCAGGAGGTCACTCATCCTAAGACTACTCCCAACCAAGCACGCTTAACTGAGGAGTTCCCAACGGATAAACTACCATAAAAGAAGGTGCACCTTGGTGATATAAGTAGTCATTTCAATTCTTTTAAGTCATACTTTAACCACATACTCGAGGTGTTACATAATTTCAGGATTATTTTTGAAACCTATCTTGAATGTGCAACGAGGGGAGTCAAATTTTCCTACAGAAACTGACCAAAAAAAAGGCCATTATTTAAACATGATTGAGTAGCATGACAAGTTTACATAAAGGTCAAAATGAATACGAGGCTTGATGTGGAGTTAGAAAACTATAATGGACACCATACCGTCTAATTATATTGCTTTGTGGCAACCATTCAAACTGTAATATTAGAAGGGGAGGAATGAAGCAAGTTTCTTAGGCCTTTTTTTTTTTTTTTGGTACTGTATGGTGAGACATGTGTGGAATAGTATAGTAAAATTTGTGGAAAATGTGATTGATATGATACGTGATAAGAGAAAATGTGAAAAGTTGAGAAAAGTGAGAAGACAATGATTGTGATAAAATGCATTACCTATATCCTGATTATTTGTCTCTATAACTACTTTTACAAAACCAACAAATATAGGGAATTAAGCACAAAATTTATACATTGTCAAAAATATTTTTGAAAATGCCGTTGGAAAGATGTAAAAAGTGCATTTATTAGGGATAAAATATGTATTATAGTTATTGAAAATATAAAAGTTAGGTAATTAAACAAATAAAAAAAATAGAAAAATTAGATAATTGGACAATAAAAAAGGACAGATAATACGGTGAAATAGGCTCCACAAATAGTGATTAACGAGGATGACAGCATGAGGAAATTGAAAGGGCAAGGCAAATAAGAAAAAGAAATAAAAAATTTAAAACAGTGTGAGATTTGGGCATATATAATAGGGGGTTGAAAGTCAAACGGAAAGTGCGAAACTGATAGCATGGGGAACCAAAAGAAAGTGCAGGAAAAAGGGGCGTTAATACACATACATTTTTTCTTTTTTTCGATAATTAGCAGTCAATTTTTCTATATTTAACAATAATAATAATAATACACATAGATACATGTATGTTGGATGACATGGGTGTCCAGTGTCCAGTGCCCACAAGTTAATTAGTAGCATTGAAAGGTGGGTTGTTTGACACGTTTATTGTCTCTCTTTCGGTACAACACCACTCTCCCTACGTCAAATTCTTACTTCCTTTTTTTTTTATCTGTCATTTACAGTTTTTAATACCAGTTTTTAATCAATAATTTTTAATATAAATATTTTGTAAAAAATAAAATATTATAATTTTTTAGTAGTATTTTTTTTATTACGAATCTAATAACATTAATTTCACATGATGAATCATTATACAAATTAAAATATTAACGATTAAAATTTTGGTACAATTTTCAAGGACAATTAATAAAACCCCTATTTCACTGTTTGTAATTATGGAATCTTTCCCATCCATTTCAACTCGCTTGTACTTGTCTTTTGTTGTTATTTCAGTGCAATGTATCACTGAATTTTCATGTTTTTGCTTTTGTTGCTGCTTGTTGTGCACTTGTACCTAGCAAAATGTTACATCTTTATCGTGATATCAACTTTACCATATATACCCGGCTTTGAATAATTATAAATAAATATAGGAAGTTTGCAAAGTTTTTTTTTTCTTGCTTCTTCTAGGGTGTGTTAGGTTGGAAGTAAAATTATTTTCAAGGAAATGACTTTTTAAGGAAAATAGTCTATGGAAATTTAGTTTTATCCCAAATTTTCTATTTTTTTTGGTTAAAAGGAAATCATTTTCAAAAAAAATTGGTTAAAATAAAATCATTTTTCAAAATATGATGATATACATGTGATACATGTTATTGATGTAATAACTTAAAGCTCATTATTCATATTTAAGTTTTTATAAAAAAATATATTCTATTGCATTATAAAATTTTGATCAAAAGAATTTTCATTGAGCTTTGCTCCCAAGTTTCAATTAATAGTTTTAACAACCAAAAAAATATTGATAAAAGTGAAGATATATGTTACAAATGAAACTATTTCGAGGTCAAAGTTTACATTTGAGATTTTATTAGTCCATCTAATTATATTTTAAAATTTGGATCCAAACCGTTAAAATTAAATTTTGGTTTTAAGTTTCAATTAGTTTTCGAACTAACATTCATATTTGAGTTTTTCTTAATCTCTCATCTTATATTATGATGTTTCATTCTAAACCATGAAAAAATAAAAAATGTTGATAGAACTCACCATACACGTTGTCGAATAAAAAAGTTAAGAATTCAAATTTCTTATTTATTAATATGGCCTACCATAATACAAAGTTTCTTTCAAAAACAATATAACAATCAAACATGGAAAATAATTTTCTTGAAGTCAATTTCCTTACTTTGAAGGAAAAATGATTTTATTTGAAAATTGTTTTGTATAAAACACTAAAAACTTTGGAAACCCCTATGCCATACACACCCTAGATCTATGCATTTGGACATGAGTCCTTATCGTAGTAACACCCAGTGTTCATCTCGAACCACACTTTGGTATACAAGATTAGGATAATCACAGCAAGGAGATTAAGACCCTGTTTTTTTTCTGTGGTTGACAAACTATGGTAACACTGCCACAACTCACCGTACTTTATCACAAATCATTACTTTTCTCTCTCATCATTTTTCTCCTCTACTTTTTACATTCTCTCCCCTCACCTACTCCACATACCAATAACCTACTACAATTCCACCACACCCCACCACAATTCCACCACGCCACACCACACCATACCGCAAAATACCGTAGAAAAGAACCGGGCCTAACCAAATAAAGTACTAGCAAAATTCTACAATGTGATGCAAGGATTTTGATCAAATGATCATAGATTTCTGTTTTCCAATTTCTAGCTCTGACATCAAAGTGAATTTGTTTAGGGGTGACAGAATAACACCCAAATCAGCTGAATTCGCTTGGGCAAATAGGAACACATCATCGACATGAAAAGAACGTGGGAGATGCCAATAGACTTTATCAAAATGAGGTTCCTCAACTCTTCATGGACTTGTTCCTCAATGACTCTAGATAGGTCTCATGCAAAGCACAAATAAAAAGCTTCAAGTTGTCCATTTCAAGCATAATTATTAACATCCCGAACCTGATTACGATCCTACAATTTTATGATCCAAAATCCTCGATGTGATTATACTATCTACATTCATATCCACAATTCTACATGGGTTAATTCTGATCCTAATTACCTCAATGATCCGAGTCAGGATCTCGATTCTAACAACCTTGATTTCAAGGGGACTTCAATTGCAGAGGTACAAGTCAGGCGACGATGAGCCAATTATGCGATCTTGAGATCTTATAGGGTGTCATAAATAAAGCTCCATTTAGGGGGTCATATTGTAACACCCCAGATATGTGGTTAAAGTGTGGCTTAAAAGGAATGAAATGACTACTCATATTACCAAGGTGCACCTTCTTTTATGGTAGCTTATCCGTTGGGAACTTCTCAGTTAAGCGTGTTTGGCTGGGAGTAATCAAAGGATGGGTGACCTCCTGAGAAGTTTTCCCAGACAGTGTGTGAACGAGGACGAAACACACTGCAAAGACTCGTGGTGATTTGTGGGGCCAGTCAGCGATCCTTGAAGCAGTTATCGGTAATGTCCGCGGCCCGGGATGGGTCGGGGCGTTACACATATAGTTCTCTCTTCTTGCAGTAATGAATAATATGAACCATTCCTTTTAGCTATGAGAACATTATCAATAGTTTTTCCTTTCAGAAACTTGAACATGTGAGCAATTTTAGTAGGGCAACTTAAGATTGGGCCATCCTTTCACAAAGGTCTAAGCCCACGGGTTACTGGGTCTTGACATTATACTCGCCTAAAGTTTACTTCAACCATACAAACCCTTTAAAAAATCACACATCTAAACAAGACTTTTTGAAACTAATTGACACACAAACTTTTTGTAGTATGAGAAGATATTCTTTAGAAGGCAAATGATACTTTAACACCCCATGCAAAAAGACTACATCAAAGATTTAAAATCTTTGCAACAAAGTTTCAACCATGGGTTGAGCAAGCAAAGAATAAAACAAAAGGGAGAAGAAGAGGAAGAGGAAGAGGAAGAGGAAGAGGAAGAAGGGCACAAAGGCAACCCCACATTATTCTTTTAGTTGATTCAACAGGCACACTTGAAACATGGGACAACAAGGAAATCCAAGTATCTCTTTTCTCCAAAGCATTCTTTTCAGGGTCCCCAAAATAAGGAATATTCTTGCCTATCCAAAACCCTTGACCAACATGCTGTAATACATTGGGTTTGAGACACTATATATGTACTTGCCAAGACATCCCAACTTCACACACCAACAAAACATTTTCATAGACGAGGAAACCGTTATTTTTATCTAATAAGCATATCGATAGGATCAGCTAGTGGGGTGTATAAAATTTAGGCTACAATGGCTACTTCACCGGCATTGAAGAGGTCCGAATCAGTAGTAGAAAACATGCCTGAAGCACTGAGGGAGAGAAGGTACCTGATGAAGAGGTGCTTTACTAGGTTTGTGGAGCAGGGAAGACGGTTGATGAAGCTTTACAATATAATGAACGAGCTTGAAAAATGCATCGATGATCAGGTTGAAAGACGTCAAGTCTTGGAAGGCACACTTGGTTACATTCTGTCTGCTACTCAGGTTCAACCATTTTCCTATTATGAAAGAAATACTTGCACCTTCTGATACCATAATTTTCCTCTTCCTTCCTTGCATGGAATCCCTAACAGCTCATGTTTCTGTGCATCTGAAACTCCACAGGAGGCAGCAGTTGTTCCTCCCTTCGTAGCCTTGGCCGTCAGACCAAATCCAGGTTACTGGGAGTACGTCAAAGTCAATGCCAATGACCTCACAGTTGAAGGCATTAGTGCAACAGAGTACCTGAAGCTCAAAGAGACCATATATGATGAGACGTGGTATTTCATCTCATCGATGTTCTATCTCTGTCGTAAACTCTATGTAACAATCCAGTCTGTTGTTGTAAACAGTACATGACATTTGAACATCGCAGGGCCAAAGATGAAAATGCCCTGGAGGTCGACTTTGGGGCATTGGACCACTCTACCCCACGCCTTACCATGTCCTCTTCAGTAGGAAACGGAATGAATTTCATCTCCAAGATCTTGAGCTCCAAGCTGTGGGATGAAAAGGAGGCCACAAAACCTTTGGTGGAACATCTGCTATCAATGCAACATAAGGATATTGTAAGCGAGCCCATTGCGCAAAACATATAGCATTCATGAATATCAAGTTTCTACATTATTACTAACTAGAGCCTTGCAGAAACTCATGATCAACGAGACATTGAACACACCCGCAAAGCTCCAGGCAGCATTGGTAGTGGCTGATGTGTTTCTTGCATCGTTTGCCCCAGACACACCATACCAGAACTTTGAGCTGAGGTATGGTTATCGCTTCCTTATCTACAGTACGAGAATCAAAAAGGTGTGCTTTGGTAGGGGAGAAATGTTTTCCTAGACAACGTTTTCCTAAATTATTCATCACAAACACAAAGAAATAGAGGAAAAGGCTAATATGATTTTAACAGGTTGAAGGAGTGGGGTTTCGAGAGGGGATGGGGAGACACGGCAGAAAGAGTAAGAGAGACAATGAGATCTCTCTCAGAGGTGCTTCAAGGACCAGACCCAGTGAATGTCAATAACTTTTTCGGGAGGCTGCCCACAATTTTCAACATTGTGATTTTCTCGGTTCATGGCTACTTTGGCCAAGCAAATGTCCTTGGCTTGCCTGACACTGGAGGCCAGGTAATCTACCCGGTAACTCAAGTAATTAAAAAAAGAAGCATAAAACAAATGAACAAGAAGAATAACTTTTCATACTGTTTCAGGTGGTTTATATCCTTGATCAAGTCAGAGCGTTAGAAGAGGAACTACTCATCAGGATTAAGAATCAAGGGCTTAACATAAAACCCCAAATTCTTGTCGTCACAAGATTAATACCTGATGCGCAAGGGACCAAGTGCAACCAAGAACTGGAACCAATTGAAGGAACAAAACACTCAAACATTCTTCGTGTACCATTCAGGACACAAAATGGCATTCTTCGTCAATGGGTCTCGCGTTTTGACATATATCCTTACCTTGAGAGGTTTACTAAGGCATGTATCGAATGGGCACCTCTTAACTTTCTACGCCTCTGATTCATCGTAAGAGTTTTGATTAGGTGAATAATATCTCTTGCATATGTCAACAGGACGCCACAGCCAAAGTTCTGGAACTTCTAGAAGGAAAGCCTGACCTGATTGTTGGAAATTACACAGATGGAAATTTGGTGGCGTCACTCATGGCAAACAAGCTCGGTGTAACCCTGGTATGTGTATGCATGAGTTGATAAATACAGTTAGAAATATACTATTTCCTCCATCGTAGTAATGATTCTTGTCATCTTAATAGGCCACCATAGCACATGCCTTAGAAAAAACAAAGTATGAAGATTCAGATGTCACCTGGAAAGAAAAGGATCCCAAGTATCACTTCTCTTGTCAATTCACAGCTGATATTATTGCCATGAATTCAGCAGATTTCATCATCACTAGCACCTATCAGGAAATTGCAGGAAGGTTAGAATGACACTAAATATTCTCTTCATTTGTGCTACAAAATCTGTAGCATCAACATTTTCTTTCACCTTTTCAAAACAGGAAGCAAACTTGGCAGATATTTCAAAACTGCTATTTTACAAAATCCTAGCATTTCATCCTTTAATATTGTCTGTTGTACCTCATTAAATTTGCACAATCAATGGAGTACAAAAAGCTAACAGAGTTGATTGCATGCAGCAAAGAAAGACCCGGCCAGTATGAAAGCCATGCAGCATATACTCTTCCAGGGCTTTACAGGGTTGTCTCAGGCATCAATGTCTTTGATCCCAAATTCAACATTGCTTCCCCTGGGGCCGACCAATCTGTCTACTTTCCATTTACAGAAACGCAAAGACGATTCACCCGTTTTCATCCAGCAATTCAAGAATTGCTGTATAATGATGTTGATAACAACGAACACCTGTAAGTAAAAGGTCTTAAAGACCTATAACTGTTCTTATCATTTTTGCCCCTTCAACAGACACTGAGTGCTACTTTTGAACAGAGGATTTCTACAAGATAAGAAGAAGCCCATCATCTTTTCAATGGCAAGGCTGGACACGGTGAAAAATATTACTGGCCTGACAGAGTGGTATGGAAAGAATGAAAGACTTCGGAGCCTTGTCAATCTTGTTGTTGTGGCAGGTTTCTTTGATCCCTCAAAATCCAAAGACAGAGAAGAAATGGATGAAATAAAAAAGATGCACACGTTAGTAGAGAAGTACAATCTCAAGGGTCAGTTCAGATGGGTTGCAGCCCAAACTGACAAGTACAGAAATGGGGAGTTGTATCGTTGCATTGCCGATACACAAGGGGCATTCGTGCAGCCTGCTTTATATGAAGCATTTGGTCTTACAGTCATTGAAGCAATGAACTGCGGATTGCCTACTTTTGCTACCAATCAAGGAGGCCCTGCTGAGATTATTGTTGATGGTGTTTCTGGATTTCACATTGATCCCCACAACGGAGAGGAATCGAGCAACAAGATTGCAGACTTTTTCCAAAGGTGCAAGGAAGATGGTCAATACTGGAACACGATCTCAGCAGCTAGTTTACAGCGCATATACGAGTGGTAATAGATCTGTTTATTTATAAACTAAGTTAACATACTCAGCATCAGCCATCAAGTAGCATAACTAAACACTGGAGATTATTAGTGTTGAGTTTTCAACTTTGTGCCATCGTGCAGCTACACATGGAAGATATATGCAAACAAAATGCTGAATATGGGCTCCATATATAACTTCTGGAGGGTGTTGTACAAAGAACATAAGCAAGCAAAGCAAAGATACATCCACATGTTCTACAATCTCCAAATGAGGAATCTGGTATGTTCATATCATAAAAATATCAAACTGGCTCCATTAAGATGTTAGGTGCAAGAGCTCTAACATGAAACTCTTGCAGGCAAAGACTGTACCGATCCCTAGAGATGAAGTTCCGAAGCCAACACCAAGGCCAATAGTAAGACCACCGCCCTCAAAAAGGCATGATGTTACTCTCTATTCATAGTTTATTGTGATAACTTAAATGCTCTTATTCTTCAATAATCTGGAAGCTAAGCCCTCCAAAATATGTTCCCTAGGAGGTTTTCAATTCCTCCTGACAGAAAGAAAAGCTTTCAAGCCAGAATAGGAGGTTTTCAATTCATCCTGATCTTATTAGAGAGCCACACAAGAGAACATTTTTTGTTTGTTTACATTTTCTGTCGGAGCAAACAATACAAATCACAAATTGTGACCTTTCCTCTTCTCTTTCTTTTTCTCCTTCCTGTTGCTTGTACCTGAAAGTATCTGCTACATCCTACTTCAATCTGCCCACATGAAATACAGAAACAGTGACAATATACAGTAATCCTTTGAAGTTCAAGGATTGAACTTGGGAGGGAAATTTAGATACACTACAAAAGTACTGGGGGAAAATCACATTTAAGCGTCCTTGATGTGGATTGTAAAACTCATCTCAAAGTGACAGGAATATGTATTCTCAGTCTGCTCTTTTCTCTCTTTATTTTTTATTTATATTCTCATACTCAAACTTCTTGAAGGCTAATTTAAATCGTGTCTTTTTTTTCTCTCACCAGGAGGCAACCATCTCGGATACAGAGGTACAGAGGGTCTCAGCAATCCCATCTGCTGACTTAAGTTATAATGTACATTGGACGTTTTTCTTGACATAATGCAATATTTATGACTTTCAGGTGGTTCGGAGCTTAGAAGCATCTAGTTCTGCAATGAAGTTTGATGAGAATGCCTCTCGTCACATTGTTCAATCAGTGCAGAATATCCGTCTCAAAATGCTTCTGATCCTACTCCTATTTCTGGCATTTCTCTACACATTCCTGCCATTTCTGGACTCATCAAAATCAGAAGGCACTCCCCTGTGAATAAAATTATACACAATGTTTTATATTCATGTACACATATGAAAGTTACAGCTCCTGTATACATCCATAAGCTACAATTCAATTAATGAAAATGGATTTAACATTTTATGACATTTTGTTCCTGTCCCTTCGTCCCATTAGTTTCTGACTTTGAGGTGAGGTTATGCACATCCGACCCTCCGGGATTATGGTCCCCCACCCCCACCCCCGCAAACCAAATGCTATCAAAAGCACAACAATAAATAGACTGCTGAGATAAAAGGAAGCATTGTGACAATACTAGAAAAGGATTTTACATCATTCAGAACATCAAGCATTCTAGAGTGAATAGTGTTTAATGGTAAATATATAACCATTTAGCAAAATTTTCCCTTTTCACAAAGATTCAAGCAGGTCACTAAGTAACCTAAAAGCAAATATCAAATCGCAAACATTGTGAAGCACAACAGCATCTTATCAGATTGTAGCCTTGTTATAGCACTTCATAAGAAGACAAACCCACTGGTGCTGAGAATAAATCCAAGAAAAAGAAGTTGTGTCCACAAGATAATAGACTACATCTCCTAGTTAAAGAGCATCCAAACTATTCCCAAAGTCACCCTATTCTTCCATATGCAGGTTTACAACATATGTTACCCAAACAACTTAATACAAGTCAGCTTGTGATTCCAACCAGTCACACCAAAAGGATGAGTAGAGTCCATAATTCTTTCTTCTTCATCATTATAAGGAAACTTTGAACCAACATAGGTTGCCTATTTTATCGTTACAACTGTAGAATTCTTAGCTAAAAATAGAATGACAAGGTCAAAGTCCTAATACATTTTAGATTTGATTAGTAGAAAACAAAACAGGCTAATTTGCAACTATAGCTAACAATAATCTTCAAATCCAGCACATCCCCCCCCCCCCCCAAAAAAAAAGGAAAAAGAAAGAAAGACACACTGAATGAAAAGGTAAGAAGTATGAGTAGACTTGCATGGTGGTTATAAATAAAAGATATGTGACATTACACTTACAATCAATAAGCATATTCAGCCTATTGTTTCTAGAACACTCTTTGTTATGAATTGCCACTATGGGGTCAAAAACTAATACCTGAGGGGTTTTCTCATCAATCCTCTTGAATTTTGACCCTCTAAAAGAATACTCCCTCCTTCCCATATTATCTGTCACTTTAACTAACTTTCTTTTTTCCCATAATATATGTCACTTTCTAATTCCAATAACACATTAATTACAAATTTATCAAATTAACCTTATTCATTACATCTTTTTCTTCCATTTTCTTTTTTATTCACCTTTTCCTTTTTCATTCAACATTTTTACTTTTCCAATGAACTAAATTAATGTTGAAGGGTGGTTTTCTTGGTTTTTGAAATTGTGTCTAATGTGACAAATAAAATGGGAAGGAGGGAGTATCTAAATAAAATTATATCTCAGGTAGCATAAATGACATCACCAATTTATTAACATTTTCATTCATAACTATTGTAATAAGACAATGAATATCACCATGTTTTACATCAAAAGAGCAACAACAGCACGAAGATTTCATACAAGAAGATGCTAAGATGACTATAGACAAATTCCACCTCAACTTGATATCATGTGTATGTCATCAGATAACTAGATAGATTTGTTAGTAAGGTAACTACATTCTCACCAATACAGCATCAAGTCAATCATCAGAGCTCTCCAATAGTGGAATGATCCATTCTCCATCTTTTGCAGCATCGGTATTCGTATTGATAACTACGTCTGTTCTATCTTGGTCAGTCACTCTTTCAGGTTTCAGTTCCTTGGTGTTACGACGGCCAAGCAACAAAAGGTCCACCATTTTTCTCCTTACAATGTAGATGGGATTGGGATCAATTAAATAGCCTTTGCTGTATGCTTCTCTTAGAAAAACTGCCTGACCATTTCCTTTTGTGGATACATAGAATATGCCAGGATGCTTTAACAAAAGTTCTCGCAAATTAACTTCCATGCCTAAGTCCTTCCTAAAGTGGGCAAATCTTTCAATATCCATCTTCTTTTCAACTGTCAAGCTTAGGAACTCATGTATAATTCCCACAACTCTCTTCTCAAAACGCTCGATTCCTGCACTTGTACGACTCCGTTTACCCTCTTTTTCATATGGCTTTACATAAGGCATTCTTTGCCAATCCTTTAATTTGCCTCTAAATCCTTTCTCGATCACAAACCCGGTTGGTAAATTGATTGGAAACGCATACTTGGTCTCAAATTCACTCAACCATTTCTCCTTGTATTCCCTCTCTCTCCACTTTTCAACCTCTGCAATCCCCAAATGTTCATCCCTCTCCACCAAAGCTACCACTTCTAGATCAACCAACTTAAAATCATCAGGATACTTACCCAATATAGACTCTCTAAAATCTTCAGGCAAACCCAGCTCTCGACTCACCAATCTCAAAGCATGTAAGTGAAGCGTACCATTTTTCGAAATCATCAGAAGCTTCTTAAGCCTTGTTACATTCTCCAACTCAGCTTCCTGATCAACGCCTCCTCTTCTTGAATCAAACCCAACATCCTGTCCGTAACTCGGCAACAAACGTTCTTCTTCACTGGGTGGGGGAACACCTCAAAAACATGAGAATGATCTCGAAGAAAGTCACCCATACTAACATTAAGGCCAACCACATTGACCCAGCGAGACATAATCTGCACAGAAACAAAGGGGCCTCTTCGTTTAGACATTAAGTCGAACAGGTGGAGTGCAATGTCGAGTTTCCTGAAAAGAGCAGTCAACCTGTCAAGTTTAAGGTCCCGGGTCCGATTCTCTAAACGGGTTTGAGCAGTATCGGCTGGTTTCTTCCATCTTCGTTGCGTGAAGGAGTTGAAGGGACCAAATGGGATCGGGTTTTTCAAAGATGGACGGAAAAGGGAGTTTGTTTTTTGGGTTGTGAATAGTATAACTCTCATGGTTCTTCAGTGGAGGGTAACTAGAGAGAGAAAGGATGAGGGTGAGCGAGAATTGAAACATCCATGGAGGGAGTTGAGATGTTTTTGTGGGTTTTGATTTTGAATACTAATATCGAGTGGCAATAACATCTCCCGCGCACTCATATATGGACCGTTTATTTCTCAAAAAAAAAATATATATATATGGACCGTTTAGTTAGTTTTTGTTATAGAATAATAATGTGAATGTCCATGCCCTTACTTTTCTTAGCCAGTTTTTTTAGCGATGAAGAATCCTTGTATTATAAATACGCCCTCGATGCTAATGAAATTCATTCTTTTGCCTCCAACATCCTCTGACTCTATTCTCTGTTAACTTTCTCTTGTATTCATAACACGTTATCAGCACCAAGCTCTTTCATCCACATAATTTGGATCGTTGAATCAAGATAGTTGGAAATTTACTCAAGATCTTTAATCTCAATGTGAGTTTCAATTGATTGTTTGCGATGAACTGACTTCTCTTACTACACCCCCAAATTCTCTTTGTTTCAACCCACCGTTCGGAAATTAATTCCAAACCGCCTTTAGTGCCGTTTGGGGATGGATAGACGGTGAATAGAATTGTTTATTTTACCAAATGCATGATCTAACGCTTTACCACCGAATCACAATTTCATTCATTATTCCAAATTAATTTTTTATTGTACATCGTGTTGATTAATCAATTTGTATGTTCATTGTTACTTGAGTTAAATATAGTTTAATAGTGTCATGCACTCATGAAGTTAATTCGTTAAATGGTATTTATTGCATAAGTATTGAGTGTTCTCTTCCCTTTTATATATATTTTTTTTAGTTATAAATTTTACTCTCCCATTGAATTTTCGTTTAAATTTACTAGTGAACATGAAGTTCACACTAATATTACAACTTATATACTTTTATTAGTGACCAGAAGTTCACCTCCATCTAACTACTAATGTTATTGGTGAACCAGAAGTTCACCTCCCCTTAACTATTAATATTATTAGTGAACCAGAAGTTCACCTCAACCTACCTACTAATATTAATGGTGAACCAGAAGCTCACCTCAATCTAACTATTAATGTTATTGGTGAACCAGAAGCTCACCTCATCCTCACTACTAATACCAATTGTGAACCGGAAGTTCATCCTAATAATGAGAATTTTATCCAATTTCATTGGTGACCAGAAGTTTACCATATATGATATCTTGCTGCTTGCCGCTTGCCGTTTTCATTGTTGTTGATAATATTTAACTTTACATGATAATCTTTGATTTCTTTTCATGATTATGATTCACTTTTATATATATATATATATATATATATATATATATATATATATTTTCACTTGGATATCTTTGTCCCTAACATGCTATTTGTACGTCTCTTATAGTATCATGTTGAACCTGACCAACCTAGAGTTCATTGCCCTGGATATATCTGGTCAAAATTATTTATCTTGGGTACTTGATGCTAAGATTCATTTGGCTGCCAAGGGTTTGGGAGACACTATAATAAAGGACAACAAAGCCTCCACCTAAGACAAGGCCAAAGCCATAATTTTCTTACGACACCACCTCCATAATTGTCTTAAAATAGAGTATCTCACGACTGAAGATCCATATGAGCTATGGAACAATTTGAAAGAAAGATATGACCACTAGAAGACGGTCATTTTACCAAAAGCCCGATATGATTGGATGCATCTCAGATTTTAAGATTATAAATTTGTAGCTGAATATAATTCAGCACTTTTTCGAATTACCTCACAGCTGAAATTGTGTGGTGAATCAATCACAGATGCGGGTCTATTGGAAAAAAACGCTTTCCACTTTTCATGCAAATAATGTGATTTTGCAACAACAATATCGTGCAAAGGAGTTTGACAAATATTCGAAACTAATTTCTTGTGTACTGGTAGCTAAGCAGAATAATGAGCTTTTAATGAGAAATCATGAAAGCCGCCCAACTGGCTCTGCCCCATTCCCTGAAGTGAATGTGGCAACATACGATAACCAGAGGGGCAATAGAGGTTACACCAGTAGTCAGGGTCATGGAGGTAGACGTGGTCGTGGTTCAGGTTACGGCCCCAGTCGTGGTCGTGGTCGTGGCTATGGTCGTGGCAACTCCTTTAAAAGATCATCTGCCCACCAGAAGTGGGACACAAAAAATTATCAAGCCAAAAATATTGAGGAAAGCCCATGTTATCGTTGTGGAGGAAACGGACATTGGTCGCGTACCAGTCGTACGCCGAAACATCTTGTGGATCTCTATCAAGCATCAATAAAGAACAAAGGAAAACAGATAGAGACAAATTTTATGCAAGATGATGGATCAATCGATGTGTCATACTTAGATGTTTCCGATTTCTTTTCCCACCCTGAAAGAAAGATCGATCATTTGATCGGTGATGGCAATGACGAGACTCTTATGGACTAGGATATTACCATATAGATTTTAATGGGCAATTTTGTAGCATGGCTTATGTTACCCATATCAACATGACTTTTAATTTTCTTTTAAGTTTCTAGATGTTGTTAAGGTTTTTCCTTCCTTAATGTATGACTTTTGAAATAATATCATATTTCTTCTTATGTTAATTTTAGTGAAGATCATGGACACTTCATCAATTGGAGTAATGAACAAAGAAGAAGATATGTGCATTGCAGATAGTGCAACAACACACACTATTCTGAAAAACAAGAAGTATTTTTCTTGTTTATTAATGCAAGAAGCAACTGTTAGTACTATATCGGGTAGTTCAAATTTAATTGAAGGCTCCGGAAGAGCTCATATAGTACTACTTGGTGGAACCTATTTTCACATAGATAATGCATTGTATTCCACCAAGTCTCAAAGAAACTTATTAAGTTTTAAGGATATTCGCAGAAATGGATATCATATTGAGACAACCAGTGCAAATAACATTGAATATTTGCATCTTATTAAATTTACATTGGGCAAAAGATGTGTGTTGGAAAAATTACCATCATTATCGTCGGGGTTATACTTTACAAAGATTAACCCTTTTGAAACACATATACTAGTAAACCAGAAGTTTACTAATGAAAAGGATTTTATCATATGACATGATAGATTGGGACATCCCGGATCAACAATGATGCACAAAATCATAAAGAACTCATATGGACATACTCTAAGGGACCAGAAGATCCTTCAAACTAATGAGTTCTCATGCGCAGCTTGCTCTCAAGGAAAATTAATCATAAGGCCATCACTAGCTAAGATAGGGGTCGAATCCCCTTTATTCCTGGAACGTATACAAGGTGACATTTGTTGTCCTGTAGACCACCATGTGGACCATTTAGATACTTTATGGTATTAATTGATGCATCAACTAGATGGTCACATGTGTGTTTATTGTCAACCCGCAACTTGGCATTTGCAAGATTGCTTGCTCAATTGATTAAATTACAAGCACATTTTCCAGATCATTCTATCAAGAGAATTCGTCTTGATAATGCTGGTGAATTTAAGTCTAAAGCCTTTGATGATTTTTGTACGTCAATTAGCATAGAAGTTGAGCATCCTGTGCCGCATGTTCATACTCAAAATGGTCTTGCAGAATCATTTATTAAGCGCTTGCAACTAATAGCAAGACCATTGCTTATGAGAGCAAAGCTTCCAACTAGTGCTTGGGGACATGCTATATTGCATGCTGCGACATTGATCCGTATACGACCAGTTGGTTATCATGAATTTTCTCCCCAACAATTGGTTTTTGGCCATGAACCAAATATCTCCCATCTACGAACTTTTGGATGTGCGGTGTATGTACCTATTGCACCACCTCAATGCACTAAGATGGGACCCCAAAGGAGATTGGGAATATATGTTGGGTACGAATCTCCATCTATAATTAAGTATCTGGAACCATCAACTGGAGATTTGTTTATGGCACGATTTGCCAACTGTCATTTTGATGAGACAGTTTTCCCAACATTAGGGGGAGAATCTAAGCAGTTGGGTAAAGAGATAAGTTGGAACGAATTACTGCTAAAGCATCTTGATCCTCGTACAAAGTAGTGTGAACTAGAAGTTCAAAACATAATTCGTTTACAATCTCTAGCGAATCAACTGCCAGACGCGTTTACTGACCCAAAGAGAGTCACTAAATCCTACATCCCAGCTGCCAATGCTCCTATTAGAATTGATGTCCCAGCAGGACAAAGTGCTACTGCTAATGAGTCTAGACCACATTTGAAGCGTGGCAGACCAGTAGGTTCCAAAGACAAAAATCCTCGAAAAAGAAAAGGAGCAATGAATAATGATAACCAACATGAGGAAATATCGACTCCAGAAGAGTCTCCAGACATGACAAATGTGGACGTTGCACCACAAACTCAGGTACCTGAAAATTGCAATAATGATGAGATCTCAATCAATTATGTCATGACTGGTATAAGATGGAACCGAAGTGAAATCGACGTCGATACAGTGTTTTCATATAATATAGCACTGAATATCTTGAATGAAAATGAGGATCATGAGCCAAGGTCTGTTGAGGAATGCATGCAAAGAAAAGATTGGCCAAAATGGAAAAATGCGATTACTGCAGAATTAGATTCCCTTACAAAAAGGGAAGTATTCGGACCTGTAGTCTGTACACCAACAGGCATAAAACCTATGGGATTCAAATGGGTCTTTGTGCGAAAACGAAATGAGAAAAATGAGATCGTGAGATATAAAGCACGATTAGTCGCCCAAGGTTTCTCACAGAAACCAGGCATCGGCTATGAAGAAACATACTCCCCAGTAGTTGATGCTACTACTTTTCGATACCTGTTGAGTCTGGCAGTACATGAAAATCTCACTATGCATCTTATGGATGTCGTTACTGCTTATATATGTGGGAAACTTGAGAACGACATTTACATGAAACTCCTTGAAGGATTTCAATTGCCTGAAGCACATAATAAGAACCCGCGAGATCTTTACTCAATCAAGTTGAATAGATCTCTATATGGGTTAAAGCAATCCGGACGCATGTGGTATAATCGCCTCAGTGAGTATTTATTGAAAGAAGGATATATAAATAATCCTGTTTGCCCATGCATTTTCATAAAGAGATCCGGATCTAAATTCGCTATAATCGCTGTTTATGTTGACGATTTAAACATGATTGGAACTCCAGAAGAGATCCGAAAAGCAGCAGATTACTTAAAGAAAGAATTTGAAATGAAAGATCTCGGTAAAACCAAGTTTTGTCTTGGTTTACAAGTTGAACATTGTAAGAATGGAATATTTGTGCATCAGTCGACTTATTTAGCAAAAGCGCTAAAACGATTCTATATGGACAATGCACATCCATTAAGTACTCCTATGGTGGTGAGATCACTTGATGTGAGAAAGAATCCATTCAGACCACGAGAAGATGATGAAGAACTCCTTGGTCCCGAAGTACCATATTTAAGTGCCATTGGAGCATTAATGTACCTTGCTAGCTACACACGACCAGATATTTCCTTTTCTGTGAATCTGTTAGCAAGATTTAGCTCGTGTCCAACACGAAGACATTGGAATGGAGTTAAACATATATTTCGATACCTTCGAGGTACAATGAATATGGGTTTATTCTATCCACATGAAGTGACAACAGATTTGACTAGCTATGCTGATGCCGGATATTTATCTGATCCTCATAATGCCTGATCTCAAACTGGTTATGTGTTTACTTGTGGTGGAACTACCATTTCTTGGCGATCTATGAAGCAAACCATAACTGCCACATCTTCTAATCATGCTGAAATATTGGCAATTCATGAGGCTAGTAGAGAATGTGTGTGGTTAAGATCTGTGATTCAACACATTCGGGAAACTTGTGGTCTATCTTCAGGAAAAGATGTTCCCACAATTTTACATGAAGATAATGCTGCATGTGTAGCACAACTAAAGGCAGGATATATCAAAGGTGATAGAACAAAGCATATCTCACCAAAGTTCTTTTTCACTCATGATCTTCAAAAGAGAAATGAGATTAATGTTCAACAAATCTGTTCTAGTGAGAATTTGGCGGATTTATTTACTAAGTCTCTCCCAACTGCAACATTTGAGAAGTTAGTCAGCAAAATTGGGTTGCGTCGTCTCAGAGATGTCTGTTGATGCTCATATCAGGGGGAGTTTATACGCGCTGTACTCTTTTTCCCTTATCCGAGGTTTTGTCCCATTGGGTTTTCCTTGGAAAGGTTTTTAATGAGGCAGCACATGTTGGCGTATCAAGAATTATGCACTCTTTTTCCTTCACTAGGATTTTTCCCTATGGGTTTTTCCTAGTAAGGTTTTTAACGAGGCATGTTCGTTTGGTGATGGACATTCAAGGGGGAGTGTTATAGAATAATAGTGTGAATGTCCATGCCCTTACTTTTCTTAATCAGTTTTCTTAGCGATGAAGCATCCTTGTATTATAAATACGCCCTCGATGTTAATGAAATTCATTCATTCCTTTTGCCTCCAACATCCTCTGACTCTATTCTCTCTCAACTTTCTCTTGTACTCATAACAGTTTTTACTTTTTTAATTTTTTTTAAAATTTTGAGGGAAAGTTGTTTTTACTTGTCAGTGCTTGTCAAATTGATTCTTTTTGTGGCCCCAACCCAGCGACTGATAATTTATTAGGAGCACTTGGAGTATGTACTCTAAATAGTAAATACTATAATTGTTCATTCATATACATTAGGTTGTTCATTCACATATATTAGATTGTTCAGTTTGATTATTATGATTGTTAACTCGCAAATATATGAAACACTGACGAGGGCATATAATGACCAAATATTGGGAGCATTTTGATAGTGAAATTTGGGGATTAATGTGCTTAATTGATCTTTTATGATCTTATTTCTTTATCTTAACTGAGTTCTGGGTGTTTTGTTCAAATTGTGCAGATTAATGATATGAACTCTGAAGTTCACGTCCATTACTTTATTCATCATTGAAAGAGCTTTCCGACAATATATTATAAGGTCGATTTCGACTTAAGATGAAGGAGTTATGAGTAAGATAGCAGAAAGTGTGCGAAAACTGATATATGTCCACTCTTTTGATCACCATTTTTTCCACACTTATGATATGACTTTGACGCCTATGCCAATGAAAAGTAGACTCCTAGAGCTTTCCGAAAAGTCAAGAACCAAGTCAATCGGACGTCGGACGAAGGAGATATGACCAAAATAAGTCGACCCAGAAAATTCCAAATCCAACACGACCTGTGTTGACACAAACACGGTCCGTGTTGGCCTCCAGAGAGTTCATTTTCCCCCAAAACCATCTTTACACGGGTCGTGTTGGGTTTAACACGGACCGGGTTGGACTGGAACGATCCATGTTGACCCTGTTTATGACGATTTCGCCGTTTCCATTTCTCTTAATGCCTATATAATTGTAGATTCGACTGTTTCATTCTTCATCCTTCATCATCCATCTTCCACAATCCCACAATAATCAAGAGTTTGAGAGCGAATAAAAGATTGGAGATTACTCAAGATAGATACGGTGTTGGATAAGCAAAAGTCCTCAATTGCCAAATTCTTTTGAAGGTTTTATGCATATCTTTGGTTATTTCTTCATTCTCTTTAGATTCATATGCTTTCTAGAGTAGATTTTGTTATGTTTTGTGTTTCGAACATGAGTAGTGAGTAATTTTCTTTAGTTTGGGGATAAACCCTTATTAGTTTCTCTTATGGATTGAGTATTGTTGGATTGAAAAAGTTTGTTAATTTAGTTTGAATGCATTTTATTTATCCTTTGATTATGTATGTCATTGCTTTTGTTTGCGCACCATTAGCATGGTTTTAGATTGTTGAATGAAGTATCGAACAGAGAAATTCGATAATCGGAACCCTTAGGATTAAACTGATTATGAAGTGAACTAGACATAGAGGACTTTGTAATTAGGGTTCATTGGATAATTTGATCTTTAACTTAGATAAAATTGACACAATAAGAATCCAAGAGATCGATTTTACTAAGCAATATGTTTCATTGCCAAAAGCTCGCTACGGAAGAATTTATGCGACTATCGACCCTAAAATGTACCAAATTAGTGACTTACATGTTCAATCCACTTGTTTGATTCATAGAGTTACTTAGGTTTTATCCCCTGAATGTCTTTCTCATATTGATTTCATCTTGTGATTTGTGTGAATATTTGATTGTTTTGACCTTTTTAGCGATTAGAAATAGAATTAGTAAATCTCATTCAAAACCCGACCGGTTTAGCAATCACCTAGGAGGCTAGTTTGGTGCGTAGTTAGCAAAGCCCCTGTGGGATCGACCTTGGTACTTGCTACACGAGCACTCGTGCACTTGCGGCTTATCAGACACATACTTCGGATATATGTAATATATATTTCAACTCACGTGAGCCACAATAAAATCAAACCCACAGTGATTTTCTTGGATTCATTATAGCCACATTAAGGACTTGTTCTTTGATAAGGTAAATTTAGGTTAGGCTAATTTTGAGAAAGTTAAAATTTGTACATAGTTGATAGTTGTGGATAATTTTGGTTAATGAGATATATGGGTTGTTGTAAAATGAAATGTTTTTTTAATTTCATTTTTACATGTGATTTTTTCCATAAAAAAGGTGAATATTTATATTATTAAAAAATAATGAAAAAACTTAAAATTTTGTAAATCCTTTTCTTACAAAATGAAAAAGTTTTAATATCAAAAAATAATAATTATTATAAAAATAAAATGGTGTTTGTCTATTTTTCTCTCGTCTCCAACAACCACCACCATTATATCCACCACCATAGCAGCGGTGGTCGTCGGTTGCTGTCGGGTGTGGCAACGGCGGTGGCAATGGGTGATGGTGGGTGGTGGTTGGAGATGAGAGAGAAAGAGACAACCACCATTTTTATTTTTATAATAATTTCTTTTAATTTTAGAGATGATGGTCGGATGGGTGGTGGTCGCCGGTTGTTGTCGGGTGTGGCGACGGCAGTGGCAATGGGTGATGGTGGGTGGTGGTTGGAGATGAGAGAGAAAGAGACAACCACCATTTTTATTTTTATAATAATTTCTTTTAATTTTAGAGATGATGGTCGGGTGGGTGATGGTCGCCAGTTGCTGTCGAGTGTGGCGACGGCGGTGGCAATGGGTGATGGTGGGTGGTGGTTGGAGATGAGAGAGTAAGAGACAACCACCATTTTTATTTTTATAATAATTTCTTTTAATTTTAGAGATGATGGTCGGGTGGGTGGTGGTTATTCATTGATCAACATCACATTTTAATTTTAATCATGCATATTAATTACTATAGATTTACTACCTCTGTCCCATATTGTTTGTCCATCCAACTATATTTAAAAGTCCAATGGTAATGGGAAATGGGGTGAAAAATATGTAATATACCAGAATTGCCCTTACTTTTCTCATTTGTAGAAAAATAAAAAAGAAACAAAAGAGTATTTATTAGGGGTATAATAAGAATTACAATCATTGAAATTATAAAATGGACAAACATTTTGAGACAAGGGAGTTAGGTAGATGGACAAATAATTTGGAACGGAGGTAGTATGTCATATTAATTTTTCCTAATTCTCTCAAAAAAAACGAAACATGAGAGTAATAACTTACGACTATTTCATCTTTTAGAAAAATTAAACATATAATTAAAATCAGCCAACTGTTTTATCACTATTTTAAATAAAAGTTAACAATTATGCATTGCTCTAGTTTTGAGGTTGAACTAACAAGTGTTGACTAATCTCTTTTCAAATGTCCATTATTTTCTTTTATGCTACCGGATGATTGCAGTTTCACAATGAACGCAACTTTCCAATTTTCACCACAATCCACCAAATCTACTATTTCAATTTTTATTTATCTTTTTATTATATTTCCACCACAATCTTCCACATCCCACCATAATTTTCCACAGCCCACCACACTTTTTAAATTTTCATCACATCGCACTGCAACCAACCGCAAAAAAGAACGTGGGCTTACATGTGTAACAAAACACATCTTTGTTTTGGTTTTCATCCAATTGTCTAATTTAGACTTTGTTTTGGACCTCATTTTGGGAACCAACTTCCATCTCTAATTATTCTCTTCATTTTTCAGTTCAACTCTCTGTTTGTTCACCTCCCAGACAAATACAAATATTTTCTTCCAATATGAATCAAATATGCCAGGAACTTTATCCAAACACTCATCACATAGGGGGTATCAAATTACATGACCTAGAGCTAGAGGGATCTCAAAATTCAAAGAATGCCTAAAACACAACTCAGCCTCTTCACCAGTTTTGCCTACACTTCTACTAGAAAATGATCCACAAATTCAGTGATGCGATCAGTTACATGCAAGATTTCTTGGTTTTTCCACGTATAATGATTCTTTCCAATCCCAGAACATCTGCTTGAGACTCTTGCAGGTCAAAGAAGACGAGGTATCTGTAAGAAAAAAAGAAAAAGAAAATCAACACACAATCACAGATTCACATAAGTTGTTAATGATTTCAAGAACCAATAAAATGAGTTAGTTAAGTATTGTATCACATCGGAAGTTGTGGAAATATTAGTATTAAATTGTTTATATATCTTTCTCTCCATTACTTTTTCTATCTTTGTATCAAAAAAATAAATAACTAAGTAGTTAGTTGAAAAAAAAAATTGCATTGGAATTGTAAAGCAACAAATATTGTGGGACAAAAAAAGTTTGATAATCTGACAACTATTATGAAACAGAGGGTATTTATTTTAAACTTCAGAGCCATGAGAAGAGACCCGTATTTAGCAATCAGTCAGTGATAGTGACATAAATATTTCTCGTCCTGGCAGCTTCACACTATTCGTATTTGATCTCTGAACTGAAGCATAAAACTTTGATCTCAAACAGAAAGCATTCGGCACATTCTCCCTTTCACCCATAAATCTTCGTTGAAACAAAAGCATAGGATGAGAAGTTTGCATTCCCGACAACTCGGTCATTATCTTTTACTATCCCAATTCCCAAGTATTGACCCTCAAATTTTTTTAATTTTTATTTTTTAAAAGGTATAGCCCATTGCATCTCAAGTGATGAACTCCATAGCTTTAATCACAACTTTTCTTTCCATAGGAGTGCCCTTAAGCACCATACCAAAGCTAATTAACTGGATATGTTGGACCCAAGAGGTGCACCAGCAATCCAGCATTAGGCAATTCAATGAACCTTGAAAGCATGACATTTCACAATTTTAAGGTTGGAATAGTATAGGAGAAGATAATTAAGAGATATACAATTTACCTTTTATATGTGGCCCTTCATCTAGTTTGTTCATTTCTTGTCAGTTAATGTCACCAGAGACCTTAAAACCCCAGGGCTGATCTTGTCTGAAAGAGCACCATTTTCTGAAATTATGAGAGACTTCTCCTTTACGATGCTCTGGAGCTTCTTTGCCTCGAAGTCAAGCCGTACTTGATCTGTAGTAGAACCGACAACAGATTGAATAACACATATTTAATTGTACCAAATCTAACAGCCATCTTAAAGTGACTAAGCTGATTTACACTCATTCACTACAGTCTACATTTTCAAGTGCTGAGCTACTTGGAAGGCCAGCAAGATACTAATTAGGGCATTTTACTGAATTATATGGAACCAAGTGTACAGCTGTTGAAAGAGTTGAACAAGGTACCTCTCTCTAGAATGGTATGAGCTGCATGAAAGGGAGTGACAACGAAGATATCAGTTCCAGGAAACATCATCCAAGTATCTTCAGCGGTATCATGGTTTCCACAGGTAGTGCAGACCTCTTGAACCAATGGTTTAGAACCAAGTCCCCCAACCTCCTTCATGATAGATTCAAATGGGCAAGGCACACTGCTCTTTGTCGTACGGGCCTTCTTCCTAAGAGCTGTCAATGCTTCCCTATTCGCATTCCTCAACCTATCGTTCTCCACAACCTGCATCGTCATGGTTAGAAAAGTTGCACTACCTTTTTTTGCTGTTGTTGTTGGGAGGGGAGGGGTTGTTTAAGGTAATATAGCTGTGCATTGATAAAACAATGCAAATAGGCATGGTGAATGCTTATTTCAGGCTACTAGAAGAGCTCAGAGTTGGTATCATTGTATGTTTAACATCAAATTAAGAGCCACTTACATCTGCTGTGTCAAGTCTTCAACAGAGTAAAAGCTAATAAAACAGTGTTCTACCAAGAAAAGAATAGGAAAATTGGATTCTAATAATCCCTACACTTTGGGCAATTGGACAATAGTAGGGATTATTAGAAGAGAAACTAATATAAGCCGAAAGCAAAAAAAAAAAAAAACTTGTATTTCTGTGTGTAAAAATAAAATAAGATGACATAACCAAACAGTAAACTGAAAATCATAGCCATGGAAAAGAATTTGACCTGGTGGCGGGCTAGAAGTAGATGCTCAGCTTCAATTTCCAACTTAGTTAACAGCTCTTGGTATTCATTCACATTCCCATCCATCTCAATGTACTTTCATCAAACCCACCCTAAATAATTGCCACAGAAGTTATCTACAATTAGTTCAAGTAATTGCATACAACAAACAAAACAATACAAATGCAAAATGCCCGCATCCATAGAAAACCAGAAAAGACAAAACAAAAAAAAACTCAAACAATCAGAACCCCATATCATTTGATGGTTGAATTTGAAAACTTGATCTTCCTAAACTGTAAAGCTCCAACTTAATCATTCATTATGTCTAATCATTAAGGTGATCTTAGGCAGAAGAACTCTAAAGTTGGTCACTTGGCTTGGGTGTAACCATCATCAATACTTTAGAGACTAGGCTCAACATAACACAAGCAATGATCAACCACGTACACTATTTGAACATGTACAACTTATGAGTCTTAAAAGAAGGCAACTCGCCCTCTAGGGGAGCTCCAAGCAAATTCTAAAGTCATCTTACATGTAAATTTTGTTTTGCTCACACAAGTAAAAGTGTAAAACAACTAAGTAGCTATGACCCTGGTCGTTATGGGACAGTCTTGAAAAATCCAAAAAGGAACTTCTCTAATTCTAGTTAGTGCCTTCTTCAGATGTTTCCTCTGTGATCCTAAGTAGCTTCTTCTTCTTACAAGAGCTGTGAGGACGCATATATTAAATCAATTGTATAATTCATAAGAAGTAAAAATTAGCTTGACGCCCATTAGAGTCAATCACTTTCGTTAGCCAAATTTAACACCTGAACTTATTCAGCCAAATCCGAACGATTCATGAGTATGGACTTTGGAGATCTTCTTCCAACTCCTGGCTCTGCTAAACCACTCTAGTTGTGGCTCCGCTAAACCACTCTAGCAGACAATTAACATTGAACAGTAAAGTATGTGTCATGAAAATCTGAATCCAACTTCTAGGTTTCAATGAACCTCTCAAAGCCTGTGAGCTATCAGCTATGAACTGCAATTATGTGAACTAAGAACACACCGCTAGGCGCTAGCTGGCCATGTTGCCCACAAATCACCAATTAATTTGAGAATGTACTAAACTTCTATACATTCACATATGACCATCACTGATGTTCATCACAGGAATCAATGGATCTCTCGTACAGCTGCGATGTGACAAAAACTATTAAATATTACTTAAAAATTTCACACATTCTACTTGCATTATTAAGATTCACACAAGGCACAAGTAATACCATATTACCATGTTGATAACGTGACTGGAATCCTTTAAATCTTGATTCTTGATATCTTTTGTTGACTGATTCCAGGTAAGCTTGTATTCCTAATAAGATTCTTTTAATCCATAAGTATTTATGCGTTAATAATCCTCCTTTGTGCAATTCTAGTGAAGATTATTACTATTGTTACTTTGATATTCATGCTGGAACGTAATAATTAATTTGAGCCAAAACCCATGTACATTCTTTCTTTAGATCAAATTACAAAGACCCTAATTAAACCTTTACTCAATCAACATTGTAACTAAAGTATCTGCTCAACTTTGGCAATACAACCCAAGTTTCCCCTCTTATGAATGGCATCAAGCTTCGTCTTTATTAGCAATGTAACCAATTTCACTTCAACTAGCAAGATAACCTAATTTCATCTCAGGACCATCAATTAATGTCAAACCATCAGTATCAAAATTAATGTATGACAACATTCCAACGTGGACATGGGAACGCTCCCCTAGTTTGCTAATTCGCACTCGCAAAAACTCCAAAAGTATTCCCTTTTCAACCAATTTCCACCTAATTTACATTACTAGCTCAAACACACCCCAGTAAATCCTACATCACTTAGCTCCACATAGACTAATCCGACAATCAACCCATCAATTTTCACCAAATTAATAAACGCAATTAGCACTATAAGCTGAATTTTTAACCCAAGTAGCAATTTAATCAAACTTTCAATTCCACTTCTATTACCCATGAACATCAATCCAATAAATTTCCAAACCAACTGATATAATTCAAATTCAACAGATACTGAATCATGAGTGTCTCCCATCTTCCTGTAAAGTACCCAAACTCAACCCATTTAATTTTGCTTGCCGTCCGTGGCGGATCTAGATGTTGGAATTAGAGGTAACCAATTAACAATAGTCACCATGGCATACACTAAAATAAAATCATCAAAGCACCAAATATTTCAATAGTAAACTATTACAGTTGGCCCTTGGGTGGTTTCATGTTTAGAAATTGATGCATGATAAACTCACTGATAAACTGGACTAAACAATCATTCAATATATCATAAGAAAATGTATTGTGAAGTCCACTTTTGCAATATTCGTAGCCCAAAGTGCTAAATTTTATTGACCACATTTCGATTGCTTTCTTTTCAACTAGGATTCTAAAATCAAATTAGAACGGTCTAATCTACAGCCAATACAACGACACTCTCATATAAGACAAGAAAAAATACAAAACACGAAGACAAACTTGTTTAATAAAAGAATTTAGAATCTCAGAAATTAAGATATTTGGCAAATTCTAAGTTTCATTTGAAGAATAGAACATAAACTAAGAAGCTAATATGAAAAAAGAATTGTCTAAGAGTCGCAGTGAGTAATGAGAGAGAAAGACGCATACAGTCACAGAGAAGAATGGAGACTGGATGGTACGGCAGAGAGAGGAGAGAGTTGTCAGATAGCTATCGAGAAGTACCGGTTGGAGTACTATTCTTTTTCAACATTTGGGTCATCCCTTGAAATTATCATTAACCAGGACTCACCACACTTCGGCTTGTGTTATTTGGGTTCTGTTCACCGGATTTGTCTCTTCGAAAATAGACCGGTTTTATCAGTTCGTTTAGACCTGGCAATCTCTTATACTCCGACTCTTCTAAATAGTAGCTATACCCGTGTCCGACATAATACAACATGGACATGGACACACAATATTTGTCCGACACCCACTTTGGCAATCGGACACTTCTGAGTTGTCATTGTAAGATCCAGAGCTTGAAGCGGTTATTTTGGAGGATGATCTAGAGTGAATACACTCATGCTAACTAGGGAAAGTTTGATTGTTTTATGAATAAACACCATAAGTTTACTGTTTATTTTTATGTTAGGCTTTATCTAAGTTGTTATTGTTGTTCTATGAACAATGATCATGAACTTTTTAAGTATTCAACTTATTATAAAAATCACATTTGTACCCATATCCGTGTCCTCGTACCCATCCATGTCCCCAAGTCCCACAAAGCCACAAAATTGTGTTCGACCCACGGGCATGTGTCCGAGTCCGACACCCGTACCCGAGTCAGAGTACTATAGCTGGCAATCGGGTGAATCAGTTCAAGTTGATTAAGATCAGTTCGGGTTAGCATCGGGTCAACCAATTTTAGTTCGGTTACGGGTTAGTAGGCGAGGTTCTTTTCGATTGTGTTTTGGTTGGATTTGCGTTCATTTGGGTGTGAATGTTAATCAGATCACTTTTTGAGTTGCGGTTCAAATTGGATTTGGATTTTATTCAGGTTCGGGTCAAGAACGGAATATCCATTCGGGTTCGTTTTTTTCTGTTCGGGTGTGGATGTAAAAGCTTATTGTAGAAATAAAAGTTGAAAACTTCGCAAATAAGTTAATTTTTGAAATTAAATTTGTGAGATTCAAAAGTGTTAGATTAAGCAAGTAAGTAATAGCTCACTGTTAAGCTTTTTGATGTTTTGTATGATTTCTTTTAAAGACATGTCATGGTGACTATTGTTAAATGGCCACTGGTAATTCAATTATAACACCAATTTGAGGCTATATAAAGCCAGAAATACAAATGCACAGGCTTCTAATATTCATACAAATTGATCCTCACACATATACCCCCCAAAATCCACCATTTTCATCTTCAAGTCACATCCAAACAACCCAAATTGAAAGTTTGACACCACACCACACCACAATTATAATCTGAAATAAACCAAGAAAGACAACAAATTTTAAAATTAAACCTGGAATTCAGATATAAAAGAAAAGTTAGAGTATTACCTTAAATTGGGAGAGATGGAGAACAGAAAGAAAATAAGGAGCAAGAGGGGAGAGTGGGCTAGGCGGTGGTCGGTCGGCTGGCCGGTCGTGTGTCGGCTGGCTGGGATGGCAGGGGTGTCGGTGACCGGCGAGGATGGGCGGCGCCGACTCCGGTGGCTCGGTGGTCACCGGCTGGAAGTGAACGCCTGAACGGCAGGGGAGGGAGAGAGTAGAGAGAAAGTGGTAGTCTGATTTTGCGTTACATGAAATGGAGTTCGGCTTGTATTATTTTTGTTTTTTCTTTAGGCCCAATTAATCTAAAATAAAAAGGAAAATCCAAAAAACAATCCGAACTTTGAGGGTATTTCAAGGAAATAATCCAACTTATAATTTTGTTATAGAGAAACTGAACTTTAACATTTATTATTTTTAACATTTACTATCTAGTTAAATCCGTCTAAAAAATGACATGGTAATAGTGATTTTATACAGGGAATACAATTCATAAAAAAAATTAAAAGTATGCTCTGTGTGAATTGAATCCAAAAGGGAGTCAATATACTACAGCGATGGTGAACATGGTTACTAAAATCCTAAAACAGACGATCAAATAAAATAGAGTAAGACTCATCTTCATCATTCTTTCCATGCGTCAAACAACACTCATAATTAAACTCCTCACATAATTCATCAAGAAAAAAAGACATTAGACATTGAATACATACATCAAACAAACCCTAGATTCTTAGAATTCAAACTATCCATATGTCAATCAGCTCCCACAAAATCCACCTGTAAATCTTCCAAAAATTGAAACACGCACGCAAAAACTTGCTAAATTTCGTAAAATCGTAACCTTTGAAAAGCGTAAAGCACAAATTTTTTGAACATATAAACCCTAATTTTCGGAAAAAAAAGCTTCGATCTATAGAAGGAATCACCATTTCACTAACTCGCCATCTTTTGCAAACTTGATTTTCGAAAAATTTTACTCTTCTCGACTTGAAATTTATAGATTTCTTTATCGTTAATCACCCAGAAATTTTTTGAAGTGGAAGATGGAGCGATAGAAGGGAAAAAATGAGTAGGCGTTTTCTTTAAGAGTAGAGCAGCGAAAAATTGTATAATAGCATATAAAATGCGAAACTTTATTGATGGAATTTTTATCTTTTATCTCCCAGTTGTCTCCTCTCTCCCCTGCTTTCATTCATTTGAGTTCTAGAACTTTGCAAATTTCTTGAACTCAAAGGAATGATAAAAGGGAAATGAGATTCTAACAATATAAACTTTTGGCCATATAAGACTAAATAATATGAACTTTCGATTTGGTTCTAAATAATATGAACTTTTGCACCATAGTAGACTAACACAGTGCGCCACCGAGTTAAGTTGAACTTAACTCGGTGGCGATCTGACGTAGCGGCGGAGGCACGCGCCTGGTTGTTTTGACTTTGCCACGCCAACTTTGACTTTCCACATAAGCCCCCCTCTCTCTTCCTTCCTCTTCATCATCCCCACTTCTTTTTTCTTTCTCTAAAAATCTCAGATCTCATTTTTGCCTCTTCATCTTCTTCAATCCTCCCCCTCTCAATTTCCTTGCCATTTCTGTGCTATCCATGAACCCCTTGATGTGGAGAAGATTTTGATTACAGACATAACTTTCCATTCTCAGTTGCTGCCGTCATTCTCACTTTATCAACAATGCTCTCACTGGTTGCACCATCGCCGTCCGCTGGTAATGCTCTCATCGGTTCAAAGGTCCTACTAAAGTTCAAACAAGGGTTCACATTGAATTCCAGATTCACTATGCAGAGGCAAAAAATGAGGAACATCTATTTGTCAACCACAAACAGTCGGGGGAAATTTTGTTGGAAGTTTGAGTAAGACACGGGAACCATTTGTGGAGAGTGGTTAGTTTGCAGAGAAGGTGTTTGCTGAAAAGTCTTATAGCTATCTATCTTGTTGATTGGGTTTCGATAGACGAGAGTTGAAAATGAGATCTATAGAGGATAAAGAGATCTTCAATGGCAGCATTAACTTTGAGTTCCACAAAGGAAACAATGCTGCTAGAGGATCTCACTCTCGAACCCCCTTAGGCAAACGCACACCTTCAAATTTGGAATGATGCCCAAAAATGGCTTGTTGGCTTTTCCAGAGGTAGGGAGAAAAACATCCCCAAATGCAAGCCAAGAAACTCTAATGCTGATGACACAAGGTTGATTACCCAAGTTCCCCAACAAGAAAACAACTACTCGAGTGGTAATGACAATAAGGAAATAGAGAAGCCTGAAACCAGGATTGGTGCACTTCACTATGATGTTCAGATAAAAAATGTGGACTGCGAGGAGGGTGTTTGCAAGATCAACAAGGTGGCGGAGAACTTAGGTTTAGCCATAAGATCAGTTTGGCTAGAAGAATGATGCTTATGTGATTGATTTTTGTGGAAAGAAAGTGGTACAAATGATGGTTGCTCTAATTTCAGTTTAAGTGCCCTCTTCTTGGTTCTATTTCATGGTCGTTTGATGTACGTTTCTTTTGATAGCTCAGAAAATAGGAGGGATTGAAGAAGATGGCACGGAAATGACAAGGAAATGGAGAGAGAGGGAGAATTGAAGAAGATGAAGAAGCAAAAATGGGATCTGAGATTTTTAGAGAGAGAAAAAAGAAGTGGGGATGATGAAGAGGAAGGAAGAGAGACAGATAGAGAGGGGGGCTAATGTGGAATGTCAAAGTTGACGTGTCAAAGTCAAAACAACCAGGCGCGTGCCTCCACCGCCACGTCAGACCGGGACCGAGTTAAGTTCAACTTAACTCGGTGGCATACTGTTTAGTCTATTATGGTGCAAAAGTTCATATTATTCAAAACCAAATCAAAAGTCCATATTATTTAGGGGGTGTTTGGCTACCCAACTTTTTGAGTAGCCTTTAGTTTTTTGGATAACTTTTAGCTTTTTGACCAAGGTTAAAAAGCTACTTGAGGTATTTGATAAATAGCTTTTTCTATTAGCTTTTTTTGGACCCAATAAGCTAGTTTTCAAAAAGCTAGTTGATGAAGCATTTTGAGGTGATTTTTCACAAAAAGCTACTTTACCAAACACTTTTTCTACAATCTGCTAAGTGCTAACCAAAACAGCTAAAGTCAAACAGCTAATCCAAAAAGTTATCAGCTAACAACTACAAGCTAACAGCTACCAGCTACCAGCTAATTGCCAAACAGGGCTTGGTCTTATATGGTCAAAAATTCATATTATTAAAATCTAATTTACCATGAAAAAATAGGAAGGATAGATAAAAATTCCATTAATAAAATTGCATAACATAGGCACATAGCTAACAACTGGCTAACAACTTCTTAAGTCTTAGAAGGGATAAATTTGTCAAACTACCACTTTAACCCAAATGTGGTCAAGAACCCGAAAGTTGCATTAAAGCTGCCGGAAGTTGTGTTTTTTATCGAAACTATTCATTAATCATCATTTATTGCTTCCACAATATATAAACTTTACAATATAAAACCCTAAACTAACAACTTCTTAAGTCTTAGAAGGCCCAAAAATGATATGCCTTCCATAAGGGGTCGGGCTATGGACCAGGTTGTTGGAGTTGTTAACAAGTCTCTCTCGGATGCACAAAAGCAAGTGTTGCTGAAGCCTTTCACTCGTGAGGATGTGGAGAGGGTTATTAGACAGCTAAAGCCTGGGAAAAGTCCGGGGCCTGATGGCATCCCGCTTGAGTTTTTTAAGCAGTGCTGGGATATAGTTGGTGACCAAGTGACTGCGACGGTGATGGAGGCGGTAAATGATGGCAAGTTTGTGGGAGAAATTAACAACACAAACATCTTTTTGCTTAAGAAGAAGCCGGAGGCGCAACATGTTAGTGAGTTCCGCCCAATTAGTCTGTGTAATGTGATTTATCGTATTATTGCGAAGTGTTTGGTGGAAAGGTTGAGATTGGTGATACACTCTTTAGTGTCGGAATCTCAATCGACTTTTGTCCCTGGGAGGTTGAAGGAAGATAATATTCTTGTCGTGAATGAGGTTCTACATTTCCTGGCAAATAAGAGAAGGGGTAAGCAGTTCGAAGCACTGAAAGTGGATATGAGTAAGGCTTATGACCGGATCCAATGGGACTTTTTGGAGGCCGTTCTTAGGAAGATGGAATTCCAGGAAAAATGGGTGCGTTTGTTGATGAGGTGTGTCACTACCGTTCGATATTCCGTTCTAGTGAATGGTGTGCAGTCCGATTCTATAATCCCATTGGCAGGGTTAAGGCAAGGAGACCCTTTATCCCCGTACTTGTTTATACTGTACATGGAAGCTTTGTCCGCGGTTTGCAAATGAGGGCTCGATCGGGAGGATGCAAGGAGTCTCGGTGGCTAGAGGGGCTCCTCAAGTTTCTTACCTGTTCTTCGCTGACGATGCATTGTTTTTTACTGAGCTTGAGGCTTCCTCGTGCTTCGTTTTAAAGAATTCCATTGATAGGTACAGTATTGCGTGGGGACAAGTTATTAACCTAGCAAAATCTATTTGTTTCTCTAAAGGAGCATCTCAAGAGGATAGGGAGGGGATGAAGGTGGTTTTTGGGTTTCCGGAAGGGGGGTATTTCCAAACATATCTTGGAGTTCCTACCAAGGTGCGTAGGAACCGGATGGACCAGTTTGGTTTTATGGTTGAGGAGGTCCGAAAAAGGTTACAAGCCTGGAAATTCAGGATGCTATCAATGACGGGTAAATTGGTTCTCATCAATGTAGTTTTGGTTGCTCTCCATCAATATGTTCTTAGTGTATATCTGGTCCCCAATACTGTTATTGATAAGATCAATGCATGCATTGTGAGGTTTCTGTGGGGTAAGAGCGATTGGACAAAGTCAGTTCACTGGAAGGATAAGAAAACGATTTTTACACCTAAAGGGGCTGGGGGGTTGGGAATTCGGCACGTTGGGAGTCACAACAAGGCCTTGTTGCTTAAACAGGCTTGGAGGGTGTATTCTCAACAGGATTTGCATATATCCAAGTACTTGGAGAGGAATTGTTCGGGTGGTGGGGGCAGTGAGAGACAAGCTCAGGTGGAGTGTGGGCAGGGGTAACAGGATCGTAGCAGTGGATGGAAGGTGGGTTCCGGGAGGGCGTATTCAAGTGGTTGAGGGGTTGGAAGAGCAGGCCAGACACTTAAAAGTGAAATCCTTGGAGGCTAGGAATGAGGGGTCCCGGGTGGGGTGGCGCTGGGATTTTCTTCAGCAGGTTTTTGCTAGGGAGTCCCTTGACAGTATAACACAAGTTTTTCCGCCACAGCAAGGAGTTGATGATGTACTCGTCTGGCCGGGGTCAAAAAGCTCCAAATACACAGTTAAGGAGGGGTACTTCACCTTTCTTCAGGAAGATACAAGGGTAATTAAACCTTCAGAAGTGGACTCTAAGTTTTGGAAAACAATCTGCATTCCAAGTTACCTCCTAAGTGGAAGTTTTTCTTGTGGAAATGTGGGGTGGATGCACTTCCAACTGGTGAGAATAGAGCTAAACGACGTCTGACCGAAAATGAGGAGTGTTGGTGTGGGAATGAGAAGGAATTTGTGGACCACTTGTTTAGAAGGTGTATTATCGTGCAACATATCTGGAAGGGTCAAAAAATTACAATTTGGTACCCCATGTTTTCTGGTAATAATTATTTGGTACCAAACCTTTTTGTAATAATTTTAAGGTACCCTATGTTTTTGTGTAATAATTTATAGGACCCTACTTCTGCCGGAAAATGGCTGCCGGCGACATTTGGCGCCAAAAATGCGGCTTGGGATTTTTTTTTTTGTTTTCCTTATAATTTTGTGACCATTATACCCTTTTGATTCTATATAAGTGTGAATACCTCTAACCTAATTATATTTGAAAACTAAAAATTTAAGAAAATATATTTAAAATCAGTATTTTTTTATCAGAAAAATTTAGATTTTATTTTGGAAATTAAAAAGGGGAAAAGGTGGGAGAAGATGAACTATGCGAGGTGGCATCTAGGCAGTTTGATGGTGTGACGGTGGCGGCGAAGGGGCGGCGTCGGTGGCTTGGTGGTCGCTTGGTGTCGAGGGTTGCATGGGGTGGGTGGCACCGGTGGTAGCTGCTTGGTAGGTTCTGTTGGCATTCAGGATTCAACAAGTTTGAGTATTTGATGTTATCCGGCAGTGCTAGAGGCGGAGAAAGGCCGGACCGGTCTCCTAGAAGTCGCCTGGTAGTGGCGGTTGTGGTGGGTGGTTGCGACGACGGTGGGTTCTCCCGTGGTGGTGGCCGGTGGTGGTTACCCGAATGATTTGTCGATCGCTCATAATTCTTCAATTCCTCGACAATCCCCACCGGCGGAGTAGGAATGTGAAGGTGGCGACGCTGTGGTGGTCGACAAGGAGTGGCGGTGGCGGTGGGGTGGTTGAGCGGCTGTGGGTGGGTGGCGACGGCGGTGGATCTGGACAGGTGGTTTTCCAGATGTACTCTTTTTATGAAAATTTTCTCAAATTTTTGAAATTATTTTTTATTTTTGTAATTTTAGATTTTTCGAAAATCACTTAATTTAAAATTTCAGAAAATCATAAAAATTTTTATTATTTTTGGTATTTTTGTCAATTTTATTATTTTTCAATTAAAATTTCCATTCTTTTCAGAAAGACATTCACAAAATTTTGAATTTTATTCATTATTTTTATAATATAAAAAATCACATTTTTTGGTGGCAAAAAATTAAAATATAAAAATAAAACTAAAACAACTTATTTTACAACAATCCAAAATTAAAAAAATCACAAAAAGCTAAGGGCAAATCGGTCAGTTCAATGATTCCGGCAAGTGTCCGACGGAGTAGGGTCCTATAAATTATTACACAAAAACATAGGGTATCTTAAAATTATTACAAAAAGGTTTGGTACCAAATAATTATTACCAGAAAACATGGAGTACCAAATTGTAATTTTTTGTACATAAATGATACATCCTTATAATATTTGGAAATGGTAATTACATTTTATGAATTATTGCTTTATGCTGCTCCTATCGTAGTGCATCCAACCATATACCATAAGAATGCTTATGCTTCTACCAATTCATTTGAAAATTGAAATAACAGGACTTGTACTTCCAAAGCTTCAGTTTCTTGATTTAAGTGAGAATCAAGAGTTGGGCAACAACTCCCTATCACTAGCAAGTGCACTGCCATCACTAAAACATCTCAACTTAGGAGGCACGGGTTTAACTGGCCAGATTGAACTTAGAGGTAATTAACATCATGGTTAGTGGTAGTATCACTTACTGCTGATTCCCAAAAAATGAAATAAAGAAAAATAATTAAACTCAAATGGAGTTATTTACTTATTTGTCGGACATATCTTATTTGCATGTAGAGATTGAGGCATTCAAGTGTTTGGAGGAGTTGGATTTGACTTGGAACCTCATTACTGGCTTCGTCAACAATAAAGGTATGTGTCACTCAGCATAGTAAAATGATTTAAATTCATGTAAAATGATTTTTAAAATGCTTTACTTGAATTTTTATTTTAAATTATTATTTTTTTGACTTGGCAAACAAATAAACGAACAAAGTCTATATTATTTAAGTAAAACTATGAAAATGGTATTGTTGGCATACATTATATGACCATTTCGTAAAATTATTCATCTTTCGTTACTTGAATAATAGAGATACAATTTTATATTTATGGATTCAATAATACTTATCCATGGGAAATAGAACATATAAGTTATATGCCCTCATCAAATTGTTTGTAGAAATAGAAAAACTTTCTATGGATTCAATAATACTTATCCATGGGAAATAGAACATATAACTATTTGATGAGTTGACAACATGTACTAAAAATAATACTAATTATATATGAAAGAGAAACTTGGCCAAAATGAAAATAGTATTAAAAAAACTCAATAAAATAGATACTAATGAACTTATATATGAAAATAAGATCATCAAAGAAATTTATGACTACAAAAAAAAAAAAAACAATTGATCTTTGATTTGAATATTCATGTTAGAACACCATTATAACAAGGTAGAAGAATCTTAAATCATAAACATCATTATAAAAGATTCTTTTTCTTATTACTAGATAATATTATGCCAAATAATTGAAAAATAAATTAATATGAAAAAAATATTTATTAGAAACACAATTTTAAATAAAAATTTATAAGTATGATGTTTCATAGTTTACATTTTGATTAGTAGATAATAGAATAAAAAATTGTAAAAACTAATGGAAATTGAAAACATAATTTTATGATAAATACGCACCCAAAGTGCTTTAAATATAAATAAAAATATAAAGCATATATAGTTAGAATAAATTGTATAAATATATTAAAGATGTTATTCATTTAAAAGATAAAGTATTAATAGCTGTTAATTTTGAATAAAGGAGAGACATTAATGGTAATTTAAATAATAATCTTCAAGCAATTTTTACTTATTTATGATGACTAACAACTTACGTTAGGATCAACTTCAAGACTACCTTTTACAAAATATAAATATCGAAATAAATACTTCATGCAAAACGCAAACATAAAACTATATAGTTCACTGCATAGAGTCTGTATGGTTGAAAGGAAAATGATTGTTGAGGAAATGGTTTTCCAAGGAAAATAAGTTTTCATGTCAAGTTTTTCCTTAGTTGGTAGGAGACAAATTATTTTTCAGAAGATGATATATATCGACATAAATGACGATATTTTACAAATCAAAATCCTTGGAGCTCAAAATTTATATCTGAACTTTTTTTACTCCATCCTATCATATCATAAGTTTTGATTCAAACAACTAAATTTGAATTTTTAAAGTTATAGTTAGTTTTAGTGTCAAAAATGCTCGTATATGCGATGAAAAATGGGTTGTTTTAATTTTGGACCCTAGAGTATAACATAATTAATTTTCTAAACCCTTGGTTTTCAATGTTAATTTTTTGGACCATAAGGTTTGTAGACTAAATAAAAAAAAGGACCTTAAAATCTGTGAGCTTAAAAAAAAGCTCGTGTCTCATTCTTTTTTTTCTTCCCATGTTTGAATTTCTCTCTAGATTGACGCCAAATTTCACGACTGAGGTTAAAATTGATATTGAAGCTATAATACACGTCTTATATTCATGTCGGAACTACTTAGATGCCTAAGTATCCAAATCTAAGTAGACCCGACATGAATAAGAGAGGAGTATTATAACTTCAATATCGGTTTTTTTTTTGTAACATTAATACTTATTATAGTTTTCGACACCAATATTTTCATGAAATTATATTATCAAATGTTTAGAATGCACTGGTTACGCCAATAATTAAAAATGACACCTTAATCTAATGAAGCCTATCCATTAGGTATATTTTAGACTTTTTTTTGTAAATTTTAAAAATATGGATAAAATTATAATTTTATAGAATTTATATGTAGTATTATAGTTGTAGAACTCTTTTTTTTTTTTCAATTTAATATGCAAATATATATATATATATATATATATATATATATATATATATCTTATATCAAGACAAAATATTTAAAAAATGTCATAATCCAAGACTTACCATTTTTGGTATTTACTTATATGGACACTTTTTTGATTAAACTTAAAAAATATCTTGATAGCCAATAATCTATATATTATAATAGAAGTCATTGTGGGTCTCACGAAATAAAGTTACGGGAGTGACTGTATGGGAATTGGCCAATCACAATGTAGAAATTTTTTTTCTATTTTCAATTTTTTTAAATTTTCAATCCGGATTTTATTTTAAAATTAAAAATATTAGAAAGTATCATTAATCATTGTGGGTCCCATGAAATAAAGCCACGGGAGTGACTATATGGGAATTGGTCAATCACAACGTAGAAATTTTTTTTTTCTATTTTCAATTTTTTTAAATTTTCAATCCGGATTTTATTTAAAATTAAAAATACCAGACAGTATCACTAATCCTTGGACTATGAATTAAATTATTTTGGTATAAATAACAATAATTATTTTGGTATTGTCTATCTATATGTTAAAATAGACATCATTGTGGGTCCCACGAAATTGAGCAATAGGAGTAACTGTAGGGGAATTGGCCAATCACAACGTAGAAAATTATTTTTTTCTATTTTTTATTTTTCTATTTTCAATCCTTATTTCATTTTAAAATTAAAAAACTAGAAAGTATCACTAATCGTTGACTGCTTTGGATTCTAAATTAAATTATTTTGGTGCAAATAACAGTAATTATTTTGGTGTTGCCTATAATAATAATAATAATAATAATAATAATAATAATAATAATAATAGAATTCATTGTGGGTCCCACCAAATAGAGCCACGGGAGTGACTGTAGGGGAATTGGTCAATAATAACATAGAAAATTATATTTTTTCTATTTTTAATTTTGTTTTAATTTTCAATTTGATTTTTATTTTAAAATTAAAAAAATCAGAAAGTATCACTAAACTGCTTTGGACTCTGAATTAAATTATTTTGGTGCAAATAACAATAATTATTTTAGTGTTGCCTATCTATATATTATATTAGAAATTATTGTGGGTCCCACGAAATAGAGTCACGGGAGTGACTGTAGAGGAATTGGCCAATTACAACGTAAAAAATTATTTTTTCTATTTTCAATTTTTTAAATTTTCAATATGGATTTTATTTTAAAATTAAAAATCAGAAAGAATCACTAATCCTTGACTGCTTTGGGCTCTCAATTAAGTTAGTTTGATGCAAATAACAATAATTATTTTGGTGTTACCTATAATAAAATAATAATAACTATTATTATTATTATTATTATAATAATAATAATAATAATATATCTACATAATATTAATAGTAAAGTTTGTGGGTCCCACTAAATGGAGAAAGTAGATTAATTGTAGGAATTTCGACCGATCAGAAAATAGATAAGTACCAAATTAAATTATTTTGGTCCAAATATCAGTAAATATTTTGACAAAATAATAATAATAATAATAATAATAATAATAATAATAATAATAATAATCTATATATCATAATAGAAATCATTGTGGGTCCCACAAAATAGTGGCACGAGAGTGACTGTAGGGGAATTGGCGAATCACAACGTAGAAAATTATATTTTTTTTTTCTATTTTCAATTTTTTATATTTTCAATCTGGATTTTATTTTAAAATTTAAAAAAACCATAAAGTTCACTAAACTATATACAAATGGGAATATAAATTAGAAAGAGGGCAAATATATAATGACAAAGTTGTGGGTCACCCCCAAATATTGAAAGGAGAGTGATTATAGGTATATCGATCAATCAGAATGCACATAATTTATTTATTTATTTGACAAATAAAAATTCAGATAAATAAATACACAATAATAAGTAAATAATCTAGACGGTAACTTTATTTTTTAAATAATAATAATAATATAAGATACACGAAGTGGATTCAAAGAAAAATATATATTTTTTAAAGATACACAAAGTGAAATATAATAATAATAATAATAATAATAATAATGATGATGATGATGATGATGATGATAATAGTAATAATAATAATAATAATAATAATAATAATAATAATAATAATACACGATTTTATTTTGGTGCAACTATAAATAATTATAATTATTTTGGAATAATATTTCTAAATTATATTTACAATTTCTATTAATATTTTGATTTTTTGAAATAATTATTTTAATATAGTCCGTACATCGCACGGGTTGAGGCTAGGTTACCTGCAACCAGTATGAAAGATACTCTTATTCTATTTTGATTGTTAGGTAATTAATGTACTAGTTTCAAGCACCATTTAAATGCATTCCAAAACTTTACAATTAAATAAATACAATTTTATTTTATATTTACAGGTTGTGGTCAAATGCAAAAACTTCAGAAGCTCGACCTGTCCGTCAATGCATTGAGAGCAGTTCCTTCATGTTTGGCTAACTTATCATCCCTTCAAACGTTGGACCTCTCTTGGAATCAAATAACAGGAAGCATTGCTTCATCTCCTCTTATTCACCTACACTCTCTTAAGTCCCTCTCCATAATAAGCAATAAGATTCAGATCCCAGATTCCTTCAGTGCATTTCAAAACCACACCAAATTGAAGTATTTCCTTGCAAGCTCAAACCAAGTAATTGTTGACAACTCAAACCAAGATGTCCACCCATTGGCTGTCGGTCACGGATTGCAACTTGAGGTTCTTGACTTGTCAGATTGCAGAGTCCCCACACATCCCTCATTCCTTCATCATCAACATAACTTAAGAGCTGTTGATCTCTCTGATAATCTCATGGAAGGGAATTTTTCTAAGTGGTTGTTGGAGAACAACTTACAATTGGAAGAATTGTACATGAGAAACAACTCTCTTAGTGGAGAGCTACAACTTCCTTCTTTGACGCACAATCATCTAAGTGTACTAGACATCTCACGAAACAATTTCAGTGGATATATTCCACCAAATATAAGTACACTGTTTCCACGGTTGAGTGTTTTGGACATGTCGGATAATGGATTCAGTGGAGATATTCCCTTCAGCCTCTTTGATATTGAATCCCTCAAGTCTTTAAAATTATCAGGCAACAGTTTATCTGGGGGATTTTGGAACTCAACTAGAAGCCATTCGCATAGTCAGTTGCGTGAACTTATTCTGTCATTTAACAAATTTGAAGGAGAATTACCACCTTTCTATGGCTTCTTATCCTTGAAGATTTTAGACTTGCAAGGGAACAATTTCTCTGGAAGTATTCAGCCAAACATGTTCAATGCAAGTTTGGTAGTGTTGAATCTCAGTAACAATTCTCTGCAAGGGCCAATTCCAAAAGATTTCTGCAGATTTGATGGACTCGTGGTATTGGATCTTTCATACAATATGTTGAATGGGTCCATGCAACCTTGTCTTTTGAACTTGTCAATGATTAACCTTCTCTCTCTAAATAACAATAAATTAAGTGGTGGCATTGACGACAGGCTTGAGTATTCTAATTTAAACTCTCTGGATCTAAGTCATAATGATTTGGTTGGAGAAGTTCCTGCTTCCATCGGGAATTTTACAGATTTAGGTGCGCTAATCTTGAAAGGCAACCAGTTTCATGGTTTTATTTCGATTCAACTATGTAAATTGAGTCACCTTCACTTCCTGGATCTCTCAAACAACAATTTGAGTGGCTCTATTCCTTCTTGCTTAAGTAGCATGGGCTTCATTGGCTATAGTTCTATTGGTTTTTGGGGACATAAAGAAGGTGAGGACAATCCTTTATATAATAATCTCATTTAGGCACTCAATGACTATGATGCTGAAACAAGGGCAACTTTCACAACTAAGGGCATGAGCTACACTTACGAAGGCACCGCCCTTTATGGCATGTCTGGGATAGATTTGTCTTGCAACCGACTATCAGGTGAAATACCACGAGGGTTCGGAAACTTGAACAAGCTACATGCATTGAATTTGTCTCATAATAACTTACATGACTCTATTCCAACATCCTTTTCAAACATGGAGAGCATAGAGAGTCTCGATCTTTCATATAACAGCTTGAATGGAAGCATCCCTACCCAGCTGTTAGATCTAAACTTTCTGGATGTCTTCAAGGTTGCCTACAATAACTTATCAGGACAAGTGCCTTTGACAGCTCAATTCGCAACGTTCAGTGCAAGTGACTACGAAGGTAATCCTTTCCTTTGTGGTTCTCCAATACTCAAGAGTTGCACACCTGCTGGTGAATTGCCTCCAATCGAATCAAACAATGTGGAAAAAGAAGAAGAAGGGTGGATCGACATGGAAGCCTTCAATATGAGTTGTGCTTTGACTCTTGATGACCTCGTCATGGTGGTGGATGCTCTGAGAGGTCGAATTTCTATTGAGCACGGGCGAACAAGGCGGCCAGGAAGTATGGGGTTCAATTGATAAGCATGATGTAATAATGACATATGATGGATGATGATTTGGAGAGGGGGGTTTGTGTGATTGATTGATGTCTGATGATGATAATAATAATCGGGAAATGAGATGGGCATCTAGCACGTGAGGTGCGAAAGACAGAAAGTGGGCTAGGGTTCCAATTTGGCCCCATTTAAATTCTTGGCCGGTCCAAGTCCTAACCAGGCCCAAACTCATTTTAGTTATAATACATTTTTTAATTTTTATTGTCAATCTGCAAAATACAAATAAACTACATAAAAACTCTTATTTAATATTTATTTTGAACTAAACTAAGTGTAAAAATGTATGTAAAATATGTATCATAATTTTTTGTCTGGACACCAACCAAAGACTAAACCCAATTTACCCCAGTTTTACACCAAAATTGGACACAATCATAAAGAAACTGAGAGATTGGAACTTGGAAAGCAACAACTACCGGGAAACCTCTATAAGAATTATTAGGCCCTTAATTATTAGTTTAATACTAGTCTTCAACCCGTGTGATGCACGGAACCTAATTAAATAATTATTTTAATTTAGAAAAATAAATGCTAAATGTAGATACAAATTACAAACAAAAAAGCATTAATCATATTATCAAATGAAAAGATACCATAATAAATCCATCATATAAGGAAACAATAAAATAAAATAAAAAATGCAAGGAGCCAACTATTCTATCTTTACTTATCAATTTAGACACAAAAATTCGAGTATAAAATATATATATGCCTTGTAGATATTATTTTGGCTATAATCCTATATTCACTCATGTGAATATTTTAAAATTCAACTTTATTGCGATTGATATACATATAGATACAAATGAAAAATACAAAACTTTAATGGTACTCTGCATCCAACAAATTTTTGGGAGAAATTAGACACAATTCTTTCCATTTTTAGCAAATCGACACACTTACCTGAAGAGCTATAATATAAATGTTGATAAAAAAAGACAACTATAATATAAATGTTCATAATAAAATTTAATACAACGGGGGTAAAACATAAATGTTGACACACACATAAATGTTGACACAAATGATAAAGGAAATGTGTGTAAACAATATCAAATAAAAAGGATTGACATTATAAGGGTCCCCATGAATGGCCAAAAATTTGCGGGGAGGTGTCATACATTCTTAACAACTGACTCCTAGGGGACCACATTTTTTTAATGCACTCAAAGGGGACGAAGTTGTTAAACAAATGACTAGCGGTGACTTTCCGGCCATTTTTTGCCGAAAAACAGTGAAAATTGAGTAAAATTAATAAAATTTTGAAATTTTAGAGTTGAGTGACGAAAATACCCTTGGAGTAGAGGAAACCTCTCCTTCTCAACTACCCACGAGCTTCTTCAATTTTCATCTGTCATCTTCCTCCTTCCTCCCTAGTGAGAAATAACAATCATCAAATACAAGTAACCAATTCGGGAAAAACAACCAAAGCCAAAACTCTAAAATCTCGCACAAACGGGGTATATAGGGGAGCTGTGAAATTAGTTACGCCATAAGCAACCAACAATAGCTCCATCCCAATTTTAGATTTGCACAGACAACAATGAGTTTAACCAAATCTCTCCATAAGCCAAGTTGAAGACCCAGCCTCTTTCCAGGTAATCTCCAGATGTGATTTACAAATTCTAGGGCAAAAAGATAAGACAGTTGCAAGGATCAGATCTAGTAAACAAAAAATTGTCAGACAAAGTGGGTATTAAACTATTAATAATGGAAATAAATGGCCTAGAACAAATAATCATATCAGATCAGATCATGATACACTGCATGCATCTACCTAAGACTAGTGTGTAGTAGACCATTCATCCTCATCCACTCATAATTTTTGGTAGCACAAATCCCTGATCAGGGACATAAAGAACAACTACTCCGACTTTGTGAACCGAACTTTGTTTCGAGCTTGAAAAATTTCCGGAGAAAATGAAAGAAAAGCGATGATAATAATTTGCCTCCATAGACTGACCGGTTTGCATGTCGGGGAAAAGCTCTTCGAAGAATCGGACTGACATGGACCCCGGTGCAGTTGATTGACTGGTCAAGATCCTTGTTTGCTCGTTCGAGAAAGATAAATCCGGGTCTCTTTTAGAAAGCCATCCTGCCGGCGAGCCTACTCTCGGATATTCTCCTATCGATGGCGGCGTCGATCGAGTTCATCTGAACATCCGGAAACAAAAATAAATAACATTTTGAGGGCTCAATAAACGATATGAGGCTGATAAGTTCTGAAGAAGTGCAAAGACCATATTTTTCGAGGCAAATCGCCTCCGAGATGAGGATTATGAGACACATTCAAGTATTCAAGCTTAGAAGCTTGCATAATTTCCTCAGGAAAACCACCTGTGAAGTTGTTTCTTGAGAGATGAACATATGAAATCTCATTCAAACTGGTGAATTTCAGCTTGATGGGTCCTGAAAACCAAAGACGAACAATTCGAGAGAGACTCAGGAATTTCCCCAGTAAAATGGTTGGAGAACAGTATGAGCTTGGATAACATCCCATTAGAACACAGATTAGGTGGTATTTCCCCAGAACATATAGAGTCAACGGTACAACAGACAGCGCTGCCTACGCGCGAATTAGCTTCCGGCCAAGTTGTTGGTCCTCGTCTTTTCACATACATCTTCAAAGGCTTTTATGTCATTTTATGTGTTCCGGCAAAAAATGGTCGGAAAGTCACCTGCTAGCCATTTGTTTAACAATTTCGTCCCCTTTGAGTGCATTAAAAAAATGTGGTCCCCAACTAGCCAGTTATTAGAAATGTGTGACACCTCCTAGCAATTTTTTGCATGAATGACTATGGTTTCTCTTCTTCTGTCTTTTTCCATCATCTTGTTGTTCATTGATGCTTCATATTTTGTCTTTTTCACCCATACTCTTTGGTTCACAAACACTATGTTTTTCTTCCTTTCCACCCACACTTGCTTCATATTAAAACACCAATGAAAAAGAATACATAGCTTAAAGAAAGGACCAAATACATCAGAAAAAGAATCTAACACCATCAAAGAAAAAAATGAATTGTTAATTTACTCTAATAAACTCAATACATTTTCATAATAACATTTTCATCACAACAGAGCATCAAAAGAGGACCAAATACATGAAAATTGTCTGGTTGAAGAATCAATGCCCCCAAAGAAAAATTGAATTGCCAATAAACTCTAATAAACTCAATACTTTCCACAATAGCACCTTCATCTATCACAGAAAACGAAAATTGCATACTAAAGCACCACATGAGGTTCAACATCACACAGGAATAAAAATACATTAAAAATAGGGAAATTTCATATGGTAGGCTCTAACTTTTGGTTATTCTAAGTTGTCAACCACTTTACAAATTATTCCATATGGTAGACTTATTTCCTAAAATTTTCCATGCCATTGTCTATTCTTAATTTCAAACTTTTTTTTTTATCCATTGTAGAAAGGTTTTAGTAGAGTTTCTATCAAAGGGCATTGGAACTATTGCTGAGCAGGTCCAAATGCTTGTTGTTGGGTGGCCATTAGTGAGGATTAAGGAGAAGTAGAGTTTGAAATGGATGTGAGGACGAGAGAGAGAGAGAGTAGCAACTTATGAAGACAAACTACATAGCCTAACGTCTTATTAACGACAAGCTTATGGCATGGAAAATTTTGGGAAATAAGACAAACTACATAGTCTAATACAATTTTTCTTTAGTAAATCATAATAACAATGAAGCTATTTATGAGGATGTGTAGACACCGAATTTTGTATCAGTATTAGTATTAGTTATTTGTAAAAATAAGCCAACCGAATAATTTAGTAGCATGCAAACTCATCACTCACCTAAGCCCGAAAGCGAGCAAAAAGCCCAGCGCCAGGCACCAAACCCGTCTGAGTTTGGTAGGCCGGAGCTCAGCTCTGCCCTACCAAACCCGTCTGGGTTTATTGGGCCTGGCCATTCCCCCTTTTCGGCAGCACAAACCTGTCTGGGTTTGTGTGGTCTTTCCTTGCCGCGGCGATCATAAGCCGCAAACCCTAACCCTAAACCTAGACGCCCCCCTATAAATACCCACCATCCGATACCACAAAAGACACCCCGGAATATACTAGAGTATTGACACTAGTATGTTCTCTCTATCTCTCCCTCCTCTTCATGCTACTTCATTAAAGGTTAGCATATTTATTGTAAGCGATGTAATCTAGTGAATTTGTGTTCTTTTCTTTTGTTTTAGTTCATAATTTGCATGACATTGATGATAAATATGTGAAATTCGTATCCAATTCCTCCCCTTTTCAATCTTTTTACTTTAATTTAATTCTAGTAGAGTCTATTCGTTTGAATAGGCGGGTTTGATGGTTTTAATCGTCAAATTCGTAACCTTACCCCCGAATCCGTCTTTGGATTCGTAGGCCGGAGTCTTTTCTTTTTTATGGTTTGTTGTTTTTTCCTAAAATTCAACTGACGACTCTAAACCTTCGTTTTCCCCGAAAATCTTTTTCGTCTCGAGTCCGTGACAGGAACCCAGACGGGTTTCCCTGTCCTTGACAAACCCAGACAGGTTTGTCCTTTCTTCTTTCTGTTTTCGTTTTTCTTTGAAACTCAGACGGGTTTCCCGTCTTGTTTTTCTTTTCCTTTTCTTTCTTTTTCTTTTGTCTTTTTCTTAAGAAACTCGAATTTCGGGGTAAATTGATTTGTTAACAAAGTATCCTTAATAGTTCAACCTTATTTAAGGATAAGCAATCCTAGTCGACTCTCAATCGAATTCTCTTTAAGTAGCGCCGTGAAAAAGATCGGTCTCATCGACCGATCGATATTTTTTCGGGGTCTACAGATTGGCGACCCCACTGGGGACTTAAACTTAAAAAGAGGGTAAAACTTGAAAGGATTAAATTTTAGTGATTTTTGTAAAAAAGGGAGGAATTAGTTTATTTCACATTTTTATCATTTTTTTAGGCATATTGCATACCAGGCTACTCTTGGGCCTTTATGGCTGGGGAGCACAAAAGCGTTGGTTTAGGTTTTAAAACTAGGAATCCATCCCGAGAGCGGGAGGTCACTACTTGTGGGATGCACCTACATCGCCAAGCATTTGATCTCTCCTCTCCCCGTGTTACACTCTCAAGGTTTCCTTGAAACCCAAAGAGCAACACCCCACACATTCTTTCCTATGAATTCCATACAAGGAAGATGCACCGGGGCGAGAACATGCGGTACCTCATCATTCTCCTAAATCTAGAAAACCCTAAACTTAGAGCCATGGCTAGGCCAACCCTACATTTGTATGTTGTGTGGTTCCGCTTTGTAAAGAGTTTTCGAGTCCATGTATCCAGCCCATTCACGAGTCGGGAGTCATTCTAGTCCGCGTAGGAACACGCGGCGAGTTGACCCATCGAACCAGACGGGTTTACGGCACGCCAGACGCCCATCTGTGTTGGTATTGTTAGTGCGGACCGATTGAAAAAAGGAACCTGGCAATTTCCGTCTGCGCCTTCTTTTCCTCTTGAACTTTGTTGCTTCACCCCACGGATAGCCCAATGCGCTTGCTGTCGATCCTATTCGGCCCTTTATGATATTCCCTGAGTCTAACCCCTATTGCATCTGTTACTTAAATCTGAGCCCGAAACCGAAAATAATCGTGACTCGATCCAAGTAAAGACCCAATGGGCGGTTAATGTTGTCAGTCCACATACTAGGTCCATGTAGAGTTAAGACATGCACTCCCGCAAAGTGGGTGAGTCATCCTTATGTCAGCATGTAAGCGTCGTGTCTGTGTCCTAGGCCCATGTAGGTCCATTAAGTCATGCATACATGGGGTGGGTGTCATAAAGGTTCTTTCGAGCACTAAACCAGTTTCCATGCAGGCAGGATAGCATACCATCTCCGAGCCCGCATCCGTGACCCGCAAACCGGCAGGCTCATTCACAATCCTAGCTACAGACCGCCTACCCAATCCAGTGAATCAAGTGAACCCACCATGTCAGGATCCCCTAACAACAACCTTTTCGGGGAAAACTCTGGTGACAAGCAGCCTGATGGACTATATGAGAGGGTACAGGAAGCAATTGCCTTCTACATGGCAGACTAGGAGGACAGGACTAATGAGAAGCTAGAAAAGAGGTTCAGCGAAAATCAACAGACCATGAATGGCATGCCGGAAGCCATTAAGCAGATCAATAAAAAGCTGGGCATCGAAGTTGAGGAAGAGGAAAACTATTATGATTCCGAGTCTGAGGCCGAGGCTGATGACGGGGTTGGAAGGGGTCACCCCAAAACCAAAACTGGAGGCCCACAACCCAGATCATCTGGTGAGGTCAAGTCCAAACCAAATGGTTCCAAAACTTCAGAGGACCCTTATGTCAAAAAGCTTGAAGAGAAGGTCGATATGCTCACCAGAAGGATGATGAAAACTGATCCGACCTTCACCGACGCATGCATGGATCTAGCCATCCCCAAGCACCACGTATCGAGAGTGAGGGACAAGGTTGAGGTGCCTAGCATAAAATTCAGACCCACTGAAAACCCATCTCATCATCTGGTGGAACTCATGAGACTAGCTCCTCTCCATAAAGTAGATGAAGGTCTCTACACCACAGTCTTCCCTTCCACTCTAGAAGGTAAGGGCAAGGTGTGGTACCAAAATCTACCCTCGCAAGTTAAGACCGATGCGGACGAATTATTCAAGGCTTTCATCAGTCACTTTAGTCGTCTGCAGCAAAAGGAGGTCACTGCGGATGACCTAACTTCCATGAAACAAGGGGAGAACGAACCATTCCTTTCTTACTATGAGAGATGGCACACCATGCTATCTGAAATCGATGAGTCTATCCCCTTTAGGATGCAACTGAGCACTTTCAGGCAAAGCATTCACCCTCGCATCATACGGCATTTTGGCTTCCAGTCCATCAAAGACTTTGAAACTTTGAAAGATTTATGTATTCAAATTGAAGATGCTAACAATGAGAAAAGCACACAAAACTCTGGTTGGAAAGGATCTAGCTCCAACAGGGGGGCTACTAGCACACCTAGCCTCCCTCAGAAAGCTGTTGAGACTAATTCCATCCAACGGAGGTCCTATGCCCCGAGGTATGACTCCTTCCACCCGCTGGACATGTCTTACGCCAAGGCGTTGGAAAGACTAGTGACAAAGGGCATTATCCAATTACCCTTGCCGGCACTTGAACCTGAAATTAAGCCTCCAAGGTGGAATGGAAACAAATACTGCAATTTCCATCGTAGTCGGGGTCACGACACCGAAATATGCTGGACTTTGAAAAATAAGATCGAAGGACTAATCCGAGACGGTGTTATTCTCCCACCAAACCTACCTCGGAAGCCCAATAACAAGGAAAACCCACTGCCTATTCACAGCAATGCCATCTTTTTGGAGAGAGATCACTTTGATCCATCTACTCTTATCACTGAAGCGGGTCAACCAATTCTGGTTATTCCTCTGCTTGCAAAGGAACTCGTTATCAACGGCATCTGGGATAGTGACGATGAAGAAGAGTTCATCGACCACGAAAACACTGGGCATCCGCTGTACGACTCTTCCGACAAGGAAGAAGACGTGGAAGAAGTAACAACTCCTCGAGCCGCAGTCCTTACTCGGTCCGGTCGCTGCTATAATAGGAATACTACGGTGACCACTAATCCCGAAACAACGGGAACCCCGACACTTCCACCAGAATATCCTTTCCTCACACAGTTGAAGAAAACCAAGGCCGAAGTCACGATTTGGCAACTTTTGTGCGCCTCACAAGACTATAGGAAAATACTACTGGATGCCTTCAATAAGCTCATGGTCCCTACCGCAGCATCACCAGAGGACCTCATCTCCCATATCATCTCCGGGAAGCCTACCATCACCTTCGGGGATGAGGACTTACCCGAGGAAGGAGGGTCCCACAACAAGGCTCTTTATCTCACCGCCAGATGCTCTACCCAAACCATACCACTTGTTCTCGTGGATAATGGTTCGGCCGTCAACGTCTGTCCATGGAGAACCGCGCAAAAGTTGGGGATTCAGAAACAACATTTGACACAAAATGCTGTGCAGCTGCGCGCATACGATAACTCTCCTCGCAAGTCGCTAGGGTCGGTTGTGCATCCCATCACCATGGATCACATAAGTAAGAACGTTGTGTTCATCGTTCTCGACATCCCGGCTTCTTTCAACATGCTGTTGGGAAGGCCTTGGTTACATGAATGCAATGCCGTCGCTTCCACCTTACACCAGAAGGTGAAATTAATCATTCAAGGCCAAGTCGTTGTGATCTCAAGTACACCCCTCAGTGCTGTTTTTGACCCCAAAAGGCCCACACTCGAGATTGAACATAGCTCAGCTGACGAGGAGTTGCATAGCTTTGAAATGGTAGCGGGTTTGAGCCAGGATCAAGCTCACTTTGACTTCGATCCATACTCAAACCCTAACATCCATGCTATATTGAAGAGGCAAGGTTATTTTCCGGGGATGCCACTTGGCCGGAATCCTAAAAGCAAGTTGGCGCCAGACTTCAAGGTGTTCAAGAACAAGGGAAGGTTCAGATTAGGCTACAAACTGACCGAGGAGGAAGTGAGACTGATGAAGCTAGCCATGGCTGAGTAGAAAAGGTTGAACAACCCTCCAACCCTATACCAAGTCAAGCCATATCCACGCACTCTTAACGGACAATTCTTGAGAGAGGGTGATGACTTCCCCTACTACGGCTTCCCAGAACCACATTACCTGAAATCTCAAGGAATCCTGGTAGCAGGATTAGAAATTTTTAATGACTGTGCTGTCACCACGACCGCCACGTTCATCCCGCCTAGGAGAAGTCGTCCACCTTTGGAATGGACTCACCTCGCTGGAGGTAGCATCTTTGGAATGCTTTTCGGACAAGAGGCACGCAAAAAAGAAGCCGTCGACCCAGTCATCGCCGCACTTTCTAACCCGAGCTTTGACCCGAGTCTGCTGATCGGAGAAGACGACGGCCACCATGAGATCACCTGGATCAACAATGAAGAGAATAAGTTCACACTGTCTGTAGGAGAGTTTGTCCCAAAGGTCATAGAGTCAGGTTCTAGTAGTCCTAAGTTGGTCGGGGTCAACCCAGAGTCTGTTGATGTACCAATTTCTGCATTTAATAAGATGAACATTTCTGCTTACTCGAGCTGTTGTGCCAATACTGATAATGAATATGATGAACCTTTAAAAGACCAAAATAAATTGACAGAAGCCATGGATAAATTTGAGGAAAATGTAGCGATCATCGAAGATACCATAAGCATAAATGTAGGGACGAAGGATACGCCTCAGGAGCTCAAGTTAGGTAAGTCCCTGACAAACGAGGAGCAACAGGATTTCGCAAAACTTCTTAGGGAGTTCAAAGATGTGTTTGTGTGGTCATATGAAGACATGCCAGGTATCGATAGGGGCATCGCCGAACATACCCTTCCACTATATCCCGACGCTAAACCGGTACGACAAAGGGCTCGTAGGATCAAGCCGGATTGGTCAAAGAAGATTGAGGATGAGGTAATGGAACAATTAAAGGCCAAGTTCATACGAGCAGTGCACTACCCCGATTGGGTAGCAAACATCGTCCCGGTTCCCAAGAAAGATGGGCGAATAAGGGTGTGCATTGACTTCCGGGATTTGATCAAAGCCAGTCCGAAAGACAGCTTCCCTTTACCACACATCGACGTGCTGGTGGATAACACTTGCGGCCATGAGCTGTTATCTTTTATGGACGGATACGCAGGGTATAATCAAATCAAAATGGCAGAAGAAGACATGGAGAAGACATCCTTCACCACTCCGTGGGGTACGTATGGTTATACAGTAATGTCATTCGGCCTGAAGAACGCAGGGGCCACGTACCAGCGCACCGCGAACACCCTTCTCCATGACATGATACACAAGGAGGTAGAGGTATACGTGGATGATATGATCGTCAAATCCAAAACCAGGGAAGGGCACCTCCCCAATCTCCTCAAATTCTTCCTTCGCTTAAGGAAATATAACATGAGGCGCAATCCCCGAAAGTGCGCATTTGGAGTTACATCAGGAAAGCTGCTAGGTTTTGTGGTCAGTCAGCGCGGAGTCGAGGTAGACCCATCAAAACTCAAGGAAATTCAAGAGATGAAGCCGCCTAGGACAGAAAAGGAAATTCGGGGTTTCCTCGGTCGTGTACAATACATCAGTCGGTTCATTTCCAAGCTCACTATGACCTGCGAACCGCTGTTCAAGAAGCTCAAGAAAGGAGCAAAGGTGGAATGGGACGATTAGTGCCAAGCAGCCTTCGACAAAATCAAAGAATACTTGACTCATCCCCCTGTACTAATGCCGCCGGTATCGGATGAGCCTCTACTCCTTTACCTCACCATAACCAGCTCTGCAATGGGAGCTATGTTGTCTCAACAGGTAAAGGGAAAGGAGAGCGCCATCTATTACCTCAGCAAGAAATTCGGTGATTGTGAGAGTCGGTACACCAACATTGAGAAGATGGCTCTCGCGTTGGTATGGGCGACGAAAAAGCTTCGACATTATATGTTGCCACACACGGTGCATGTGATCGCTGAGTGCAATCCGATCAAATTCATCATGGAACAACCCACGATCAATAATCGCATAGCTCGATGGGTAGTCATGTTATCGGAATTCAGTCTAAAGTTCGTACCTCAAAAGTCCATCAAGGGAAGAGCCATCTCCGATTTCCTTGCAGACTTTGCTTGTCAGGAACCTCCAAGCACCAACTTGGAATTCCCAGATGAAGAAGTCTTCCATACTGATGAGGTCACTTGGGAGATGTATTTTGATGGTGTTTCTAACCAAATGGGATGTGGCGTAGGAGTGCTCTTAATATCACCTGAAGGAGAGCATCACCCTATTTCTGTCAAACTTGAATTCGACGCGACCAACAACGCGGCAGAGTATGAAGCCTGCATTATCGGATTACAAGTAGCATTAATCATGGGAGTAAGGCACATCAGGGTGTTTGGTGACTCTAGTCTCATCATCAATCAAGCCAAGAACACCTGGAGGGTCAGAAGTGAGTCCTTAATGGCTTATCAACGTCGTTTGTCGGATTTCGCAACGCAGTTTGAACGCATTGAGTTCATGTACCTACCTAGGGATAATAACGAGTTGGCAGACGCCTTAGCTAAACTCTCCTCTATGATTGCTATTCCAATAGGAATTTACGAATTTCCTATAACAGTGGAGAGGCGCGACCAGCCCGCTTATGTGTACTCCATAGAAGAACCCACCGTAGACCCGAACGCATGGTTCTTCGACATCCACACGTACTTGAGAAAAGGGGACTATCCCGCTGAGGCAGATTCTAAAGGACAAAGAGCAATCAGACTGATGGCAGGACAATACTGCCTCATTCACGATCGACTTTACAAAAAGACCGCCACATGTATTAACTTACTTTGCGTCGATGCCAAGTCAGCAGAGGAGTTAATGACCTCCATACACGGAGGAGAGTGTGGGCCGCATATGAACGGCAGGATGTTAGCAAAAAAGATTCAAAGAGTAGGCTATTACTGGTCCACCATGGAGTCCGACTGTCTCAATTTCGTTAGGAAATGCGCCAAATGTCAGGAATATGCCAATTTGCAGCACCAGCCGTCTTCATATCTCACCACATTGACATCCCCATGGCCATTCTCAATTTGGGGAAAAGACATAATCGGGAAGATACATCCCACAGGCACCGGGGGACATGAGTACGTACTGGTAGCCGTAGATTACTTTACTAAATGGGTAGAAGCTGCCTCCTACGCAAAACTCACCTCGAAGCATGTAGCTAAGTTCATCTTGAACAATATCATCTGTAGATACGGGGTGTCGCACGAGATTATCAGTGATAATGGGAGCCATTTCAGAAAGGAGGTCGAAACATTGTTGGCTAAATATAAGATCAAACATCACAAGTCTTCGCCCTACAGACCTCAAACTAATGGGGCGGTAGAGGCGGCCAACAAAACCCTCGCAGGGATTATTAAGAAAATGACAGTAACATACAAGGATTGGCCTGACAAGCTTCCTTTCGCCTTATGGGGATATAGAACTTCAATTCGAACAGGAACAGGAGCAAGTCCTTTTTCCTTAGTCTACGGAATGGAAGCAGTACTTCCAGTCGAGCTCGCCATACCATCACTTCGCATACTTGCTGAAAGTCAACTACCAGAAGCTGAATGGGCTAGGGCCAGATACGAAGAACTGACACTTATTGATGAAAGAAGGCTTAGAGCCCTACACAATGTGCACTTGTATCAGGCTCGCATATCTCGGGCTTTCAACAGAAAGGTTAAAGACCGGGTTCTTCAAGAAGGAGATTTAGTGCTTAAGGAAATGAGGGCACCCATTCAAGATCCAAGAGGTAAATTTGCGCCAAATTGGAAAGGGCCTTATGTCATTAAACAAATACTATCGGGAGGAGCGGCCCGCTTAGTCACTACAGAAGGAGAAGAATTAATACGGCCCACCAATCTGGACCAATTAAAAAAGTTCTATGCATAGAATACTCGACCGGTTTGGCCAAACAACTAGAATGTCTATTCCTAGACACTTGGTTATAACCCAGACAAGTTCGGGCTTCACCATGGGCCATGATCGGGCCGCAACCCAGGCGGGTTTGGGGCATCAGATCGACTGGTTAGCCAAGCAACTAGAATGCCTCTCTAGACACTTGGCTTTAACCCATACGGGTTTGGTTACCGAAATAAAGCACGACAAGTTTGGGCCGCGCAATGGGCCATGCTCAAGCAGCAACCCAGACGAGTTTGAGCATTACAACAAAGTGAGCCGCAACCCAGACGGGTTTGGGCCACGTATTGGGCTTCAGTTCCATGGGTTGTGTGAAAAGAGGCTTCGTTGTAAATCGAAACGATTACTTTTATTATCTATAAAAGAAAATTTCGTTACAACACTTGGTCTTTCGAATAAATCGTGCAATTATTCTAATTGTAACTAACAAAGGTTCATCTAAAACATTGTCAAAAAAAAAAAAGAAAAAATAAAATAAAAATTGGCACACAGCTTCAAGCCTGTTTCATCTTCTTCCCATCAGCAGTCTTTGGTCCAGCCCTGATCTCTTTGGTACTACTAATCCCTCCTTCAGTATCCTTAGGACGGTACCTTTTCTTCGCCTTCTCCAGGGCAATCGCAGGGGATTTGTCTTTTCCAGCAGATACATCAGTGTCTTTTGGTATAGGAGCCCGGGGCTCCCTTATTACAACTCCAGGAAGTGACGGGCCAAGCCTACTTTTTACATCAGTCTTAGGGCCCAAGCGATCTTTCACAGTAATTTTGGGACCTAAGCGCTGCAATACATCAACCTTAGGGCCTAGTCTATCTTTTATAGTAGCTTTCTCCCGTCCAGTTCCCCGGGCCCTCCTCGCTTCTACCATGGCTATCAGCCAACTCTGATAACCGGGAACGGTCGATTCAGACACGTGCGCTTTTGAGGGAGCACGAATGGTGGGCCGTTTCTCCCAATACTTCAACCAAGATTCTACAACGCTTTTCTGGAGATGAAGTAACTTCGGGGCATCATGAGTTTTGTCGAGAATACGCTGCCTCAACCCCATGTGTCGCATACCCCGCTCGGGAAAGTAGAATGTCAAGTGTGTCAAACTTGCGACACATACATAGGGAGTTCTTTGATCGCAAGTGATGTACTCTGGAATGTGCCAATGTTCAATCCACCACTTTATCACAATCTCTTCAGGTCTCTGTAGCAGTTTGACCCAGTCAGTTACTGATCGACGCCCGGGATACTTCCTCTTGCGCTGACAGAAATTCGCCAACGCCGTCGCAGATTCCGTCTTTTCAACCAGGCTGAGGTGCTCCATTAGCCAAACCTGTGCCGTGAAGAAGGTTAGTCAGTTTACAAACCCAGACGGGTTTGCTAGTCGGCAGACGAAAAAAAACAAAAAAGGGGGAAACCCAGACGGGTTTGTTGTTCCGCAAACAAAAAGAGAAACAAAAAGAGGGAAACTCAGACGGGTTTACCTGCAGAATCAAGGGACTGCCTCGGTAATCGTGCTCCAGGTCCGAATTGTCTAGACACATCAGCGTTTCTCCCAGAATTACCGGTACAAGGTTGTAGCCGCGAGCCATATCCTCCACCACATGGATTAGATTCGCGGGACCCGTCCTTTTGCCGCCATGGTAGAAGCAGAATTCTCCTAGCAGGCATAGTACAAGAGCCCGCACACGTACCACGGGCCCGTACTCTAAGGTTTCAGGAGCTTGGAAGTATTCCACTATGGTTTGAAAGTGCACCCCATCACCTATTATCGCACTCCCAATTACCCTAGAGGGGAGGCATAACAACTCTTTGAATTCCTTCCTCACATCAGTAGCTAATGGAGGCACTACCGAGGGCGCATAATGATTGGTCCCCAGGATAGAAGACCATTCTTCAGGCAACGGAACCAGTTCCTGCATGTTGAATCTATACACATGGAATTCCTTATCCCAGAAGGTCTCAGTAGCGCACAGGAAATCCCAATCTATCTTCACTTGCCTCAAACTCAGCAAAGACGTCAGCTTGTACCTCCCCAATTCTCTCTTTTCCTCTTTGGACAAGGTACTCATCCAAGTGGCTAATTTCTTTTCGAAAGCCATGAAGTTGGTTGAGATATGGATTCGGAAACCCAGACGGGTTTAATGTGGAGTGTGTAGGGCGAAGAAGGAGCGACAACAACTTGAGAGTGTCGAAGAACCCAGACGGGTTTCGTGGTGGAGTTAGAGTACGAAGATCGTATGCGTAGAAGGCGTTGCAAGGGCAAGTATTTATAGCGGAACCCAAACGGGTTTCACCGCCATAACAGCAACCCAGACGGGTTTGTGGGCCTGTAATGCCCCATTCCTCGACCCATCTGCTATAGGCGAAATTCCTATTGGGTCCCTAGCTCAGACGGTTTCCTTGGGCCCGATAATGCTTGCCATGCGGGTCCATGAAATAACTATGTGTCTTCGCCAGCCCTGAAACTGTAGCTCGAACTTACCTGTGACACTTAATTTTTTATTTTTTCTTTTTATTATCTTTTTCGTTTGGGGAAGTGGGAATAATCCCACCATGTAGGTCACCATGTAGGTCGCATATTGCATTGCATAAGTTCCATGTCTCCCACCATGTAGGTCGCATATTGCATTGCATGAGCTTCATATCAGTTTTAGTCATAAGGTTATAAAAAAACAAAAAAAAAACAAAAAAAAGAAAAAAACAAAAAAAAATTGAGGACCTTTTCTAAAAATCGACCTTTTTCCCGGCTTAACTCGCTTCACTTAGAAAAATCTGCATGAGATCTCAAAACTTTTTGAAACCTTTTCCTTCAAACCTTCTGATTTTGAGACGAGTTATAGAAGTTGTATCTGACTGCTTTGACTATCTTAGAAGGTATAAATGTGCGTGCCGCAAATCTTTGGGCTAAGTTTAGTTGATTGAGCCCCATCCCGTGAGTCCACATTACCTAAATTTTGAATTGATCACTTTCATCAATTCCATGATCCCCTGAGTGACTCACCCATTAGTTGCATCTCTAGAACTTGTTTTGCATCTTGCTTGAGGCTACATGTTTGCATTGCACGCTGTGACAAAGTGATTAAGGCTTTCGATTTTTGATAAGCTACATAGCCAAATAGCCTTCCTTACATTGTATTTACCGTTCTTTTTGCCCCGCCTAGCCTTTGTTTATCCCTTTTTCATGATTGAACCCTGACAATACAAGCCTTAGCCTATGATATCCAGTATCCCTTTGCCTTGCTTGGTTGGATGAGAGTCTGTCATTTTTGGAAGGAACAATTGGTTTGGTGTGTTTGTAAGCAAAATATGAAGTTTGGGAGAATCTGAAAGTCCTATATCTTGAGCGATTGGTATTTGGTTATGTTGTTCGAAGTCGAAGTTATAATAGATATCCTTCTCCCCGATCACCCACAAAAAAAAATATAAAAAAAAATCAAAAATAAAAAAAAACAAAAAAAGAGTTTCAAAAATAAAAGGGTGATTAGGGAGATTCAATTTTCGGAAAACTTTGACCTGGTTGTATTCGGTTGAGATGTTTTAGGGTGAAAGGTGAAATGCCTTGCATACATTAAGCAAGAAGGAGAGTTTAGAGTGTTTCATTCATTGAAAATCAATCCAAGCATGACTTTTAACTCCTCATTCCCAAATTTTACCACTCCTTACCCTAGCCTAAGCCCCGTTACAACCCGAAAAAGTCCTTTTGATTGTCACTTGTGCATTGCATACCAGTAGTGGAGAGCGAGGTTCTTACCAAGCTTATGGTAGTTTGTCTCTATTGGTTTGAGTAAGAGAAAACTCACATACATATTCAAAATTGAGTGTTTGAGTGTTTGTTCTTTCCTATGTGAGGTTTGCTCTTTCTGACTAGCTTACGTCCATAACCAACCGCGCATATTTGCATTATTCTTCGAGCTGTTGGCAGATTTATGCCTCTGAAGTACTTGTTCTCTCCCTTCGAATTCAAAAACTTCTTCCCATCTCTTTCGAACTGAGTTTTGATCTTGTCCAGATTAATCTTTGGCTTGCTTGTTAATCTAATTTTGTTTTGGTCGAAAATTCATTGTCCCAGATTGTTTCAGCAGTACATAGAAAGTCATAACTGCATTGCATAACACCATCATTGCATAAACATTGCATCAGTAGTCTGCACTAGTACATAAACATAAAAATGCATTAAAACAACTTTAGTACATCATTGCATTGCGTCGTCCTAAGTACATAGCAAAGAGTCGCGCATAGCATAGCCTAAAGACCCTGCAGTTGCATCGTTCTCAGTCGTCATCACGCCAGACCTCCGTATCGCCACCACCACTGGCGCTATCAGCTCCATGGGCCCCGCTTCCACCAGATCCGAAGTAAGTGTCCCACCGGTAGTAGGAAGAATCTACCACCTCTGTATCACCGCCCGAGCCAGATAGATGCAGCACTTCGGTATCACCCGCATTAAACCAAGAATGATCCGGGACCTGCCACCCTTGATTATTCCCAGGCCACCCCTGTGAAGTAGGCCAAGAAGATCCTACTACAGGCTCTGGGACGGGCCATCCCGACCATTCCTGAGTTTGTGTCCCCCATCCAGACGTTCGAGGCAACTCCAAGCCCCCTTGAGAAGGAGTAACGGGAACAACAGGTTGGGACGGAAGCACTAACGAGGCGTCATCTGCAAGGGCACGCTTATACCCCGCAGATGCACACGAGCCACTGCAAAGCACCACAGTAGGATCGACCGCCGCTTGGAATGTGCCGGTTGGAACGTACTCGGGCATTCCATAAGGATATTGAGGCAAAGGATGAGAAGACTGACGCATAGACCCCGAATGACGGGATTCGGGGGGAGGGGGGTGTCCAAGTATAACGAGATACCCTCTTGCTCGCCGCCCACAGCTCCACCAACGGCGCTAGACTCAGAACATGTCTCCACCACGAAACTGGGGGCTCCACGACGAGAACCGCGACTTCGGCGAGAACTCCCATGGTCATGAGACCCCGCCTGACGGTCGTGCTCGCCCAAGGACATGGAGGATATACTGTTTTCTACGGACTGCTAAAAGTCGTAACCAAAGCCCGTGTCTCTGTAGCGGGAACTAGTGGAATGGCTGTCCTCGTGTAAAATGCCCTTCCCACGGTCATCGCGAGCCGGCACATCCCTACTCCGCCTGCTCCTCTCCTCGCGCCCTCGGAGAGCAGCTTCACCTCCATAGGATCGCCTCGCGTCAGCCATGAAGGAGGAATGCCGAGGAGGGTCCAACTGCTCCGACCGGCCCCGAGACATATGCGCATCTGAATGGCGAGAAGGATCCACAGGACGAGACTGTGCATCATCATCCACGTTCGCATCACCGACCACAGACCCTGCAAGGTCTTTCTCGCGAGCCCACTTAAGTGTGAAGTAATTCTTGAGGAAGCCTTTCGCTTGCTTCCATCGCCACTGCTCAGAATGAGGAAAGTTAGTCAAAAGTTGGGCAAGTTGCAAATAAACGACGAAAGGGAGATCACTCACTGGTTTTCCCAGAATCTTCTCTATCTCCGGTTTGATGTCTTCGCTGGTCGCCCGCGGGTAGCCACAAACCATATCCCCAGAATTGCTCTGACTCTTCTCGTCGTCTTCGCAATAGGGCCCTAACTATAACAAGCAAGAAAGGGGTCATGTTAAGCAATCATAAAAAAGAAAAAACATGAAGAGAGTAAATGGATGTTTTCTTCCTCACCTTTCTAAATGCCAGGCGGTCTTGATATTGTTCCCATTCCTCCCAGAATTGGGTGGGCGATGCCAGTGATGCATGATTGGTATACCAAGAACCTCCCTTAGCTGCTGCGAAAGCCTCGACATACAAGGCTCGTGGATCATTCATGGTCTCAGGAGGGTCTGATGGTATTATCCATCTTTCTTGGCCTAGAGTTTGCCTCATAAATCTCTCGTCAAGGCTCCAGACCCAGCCAGACGAGCTCTCCATCACCAAGCGCAGGCTACTATCCCTACGCGCCACATTTCGCGAAGGAATAAAGTCCTGTGGCAGCTCGAAGTCGACCCAGGCATCCCAGTTGACATCACCCTGCAAAGGTAAAGGGAATGTGGGCACCAAAAAATAGAGATCATATGGAAAAGAGATTACATGAAAGTTGCAAACCTAGCCTCTTCAAGGTGATCCAAGATGCGGCGCAACTCATCCAAACTCCCAAACGGCTTCTTCTTACGCCCAAGGTAGTCCTTGTGCCACCGTTCTGCAGCCGGCACCGTCTTGGCATGTCGAGTAGGGATGGTGAATCCCTTAATATACTCGTACCCCCATACCTGCAAGAACGTTAATATCCCACAACCACAAAAAGGAGATTGCATGTAAAAGAGAAGCGTCTCGAAGGTTACCTTGAGCACCTTCCACATGCTCGGACCGCTCATCTCCTTCGGACTCTCCGGCGCAAAAAATGGGTCCACGTCAGTGCCAGGACGAACTCCAATGCGAAGCCAACGGATGAAGTTGGCATAAGCGGCTTTGGTCCAGTTACGGTGGATGACTTGCTCTAAATCAAGGAGATTCCTCATCCAGGTCAGATAAACATCATCTCCTCGGTTGGCGAACATCGTGGCGGAGATGAAATATGCTAGAAAAATGAAGCGACGCTGAAACTCATCCATGTGAGCAAAGTCGGCGGAAAGGATGACATCTTCGAAGGAGCCATAAGAGAGCTTCATTTTCCGACCAAACCGGCGCCTTTCAAGCACAGGCTCTAGCAATTCCATCACCTGATCTGGTATGTCGGGGTCAAATTCGATATCTTGACCACCCCAGCGTAACCCTGTAATCATCACAAAATCAACGGGGGTTATGGACATTTCTCCTACGGGGAGGTGGAAAGTGTTGGTAGAATCCCAAAATCTCTCCGCACGCACACGCCCCATCACTCGCGGTGTGCTAGGCTCCCAGGCCTTGACACATTTCCAAAAGAGATCGAACCCCAACTCTTCTAAAAGAGTAAGTGCCCAGTTATCCTCCTCGAAATGCCCCACCACCTTGATCGGCTTCCGCATGTTGCCTCTGGTTATAAGGGAATCTTCCTGAAAGTCCATAATAGAAGAATTCAAAACAGGGAAGTCACTACGGCGGCTATCGATTAATTCCCAGTTTAGCAAGAGTTAGATCAAACTGCCACTAAACTGGGGGCTATGCGGCACAAGCAACGGGTCGAATCAGCCCAAGAGCTAGAAAAAAAGGAAGACGGGTTTGGGCCTTCTTCTATTCCATCTGGGCCAGGCCTTTCTTTCCATCCCGACTCACGAAAAAAATAAAAGAAAGCCCAGCGCTCGGCCAAACCCAGACAGGTTTGGGCCCTTTGGGCCTTGCTCCCATCTCACTCGCCTACAAAAAATAAAAAAGGGGAAGCCTATTTCTCAGCCCAACCCAGACGGGTTTGGGCCTTCTTGTTCACTCGTCACAAAAGCTACGAAAAAAAAGGGGGAGCCTATTTCTCAGCCCAACCCAGACGGGTTTGGGCCTTCTCGTTCACCCGTCACAAAAGCTACGAAAAAAAAGGGGTTCCCGTCTCATGAGCAAACCCGTCTGGGTTTAAGCCCTTTTCATTGGGCCTTCTTGTATTTTTTTCGGCCCACGCAAAAAAAAAAAAGCAAAAGGAGCCCATTGCTCGGCCCAACCCAGACGGGTTTTGGGCCTTCCCCCTTCTCCTCCCATTTCTTTCGGCCGCTCGCAAGGACAACGAAAATGGAGGCTCATTTCAAGCCCAACCCAGACGGGTTTGGGGCCAGAAATTGGGGGCTGTTTCTCGGCCCAATTCGAATGGTCTAGGGTCATTTTTTTTGGCCCAATTTCAGGCCCAACCCAGACGGGTTTGACGCCAAAATTAGGGGTTGTTTCTCGGCCCAATTCGAATGGTCTAGGGTCTTTTTTTGGCCTATTTCAGGCCCAACCTAGACGGGTTTGACGCCAAAATTGGGGGCTGTTTCTGGCCCAATTCGAACGGTCTAGGGTCATTTTTTTGGCCTAAAACCCAACCCAGACGGGTTTGGACTGGTCTATCAAAAAGGGGAACACGCAAAAAAAAAAAAAAAAGAGAGATAGAAAGGGCCATTTTTTCGGGCCGAACCCAGACGGGTTTCCTTTCAAAAAGAGGCCCATTTCAAGGTAAATCTCAGACGGTTTTTCGGTCCAAATACTAGCTCTTTCCTACTTTCTTAGCTAAATCAACAAGTTGGAATCAAGCATTTCTACTTGCAAATTTAAGCTAAAGCAACCAAGAGCAACCAAGAGCAACCAAAATTCGACTTAAATGATACGGGCAATCAATGCACGTTTTGTTTAGCTAAATCAACAAGTTAGAATTAAACATTTCTACTTGCAAATTTAAGCTAGAACCAAAAGCAAAGTCAAGAAGAAGACATTACCCGGACATCTGAATGCTTGTGCCATACGTGGTTCCATGGTTCGGGCACTAATTCCGACGGTTCCCAACCGGGCCTGGGAGTCCATGCTCGCCGGGAAGACATCTCATGTGCCCAATTCACCGCATGGGGTTGAACGGGCGGATTTCTAGTTTTCCTAACCATTATTTCCTAACTAGAAAATAAGTGGTTTTGAGCAAGGAAGAGAGAGAAGCAAAGGAATGAGAGTGAAGAGAGCTTGAAGTGTGAGATTAAGGGGAAGAGGATGCCCCCTTTTATAGAAAAAATGGGTGCATGCACACCACACAAGTGGCTAAGCGGCGGGCCCTAGCATCCGGATCATGGAGGGCATGCATTGGCCGAAAATCCACCCCCTTATCCTATCTTATCGGCTTGCAAAGAAAAAAAGAAAACAAAAAGGCCCGAACCCAGACGGGTTTGCTGGGCCAAAACAGGCCCAAGAAGCGGGAACCTAGACGGGTTTGCTGGGCCAAAAGCAAGCCCAATTTCGCGAACCCAGACGGGTTTGTTGAGCCGAAATAAGTAATCGAGACGGTTTTCGAGCCCAATGCAATCTTATGCTCATGAAATTACGGCCAACTCAAGCCCATTTCCGAAATATAAACCGACAGGTAAATTTTCTGATTCACTTTGAATTTCAAATAGACTAATGCCTTCCTTCTCTTCTTATAGAACAATGCATGAAATACGTCGGTCGTCAGGCGGTTACAAAAAGACAAACTCATCAACAGCGGTCATCATCAGGCCCTAACAATGCGATGACAGCGGCCATCATCGGGCCCTAACAATGCGATGAAAGTGGCCGTCGTTGGGCCCTCACAATACATGACATTTCATCAAACATCGGCGCAGGACCCAGCTTCCAAGCGTCAACAGCGGCCATCATCGGGCCCTAACAATGCGATGACAGCGGCCATCATCGGGCCCTAACAATGCGATGACAGCGGCCATCTTCGGGCCCTAACAATGCGATGACATCACCTCGGCATGCTTCACGGCGAAATGAAGCATGTCAACCAACATCGGCGCAGGACCCAGCTTCCAAGCGTCAACCTTCATCAACAGCGGCCATCATCGGGCCCTAACAATGCGATAACAGCGGCCATCATCGGGCCCTAACAATGCGATGACAGTGGCCATCATCGGGCCCTAACAATGCGATGACATCACCTCGGCATGCTTCACGGTGAAATGAAGCATGTCCACCTACATCGACGCAGGACCCAACTTCTAAGCGTCAGCCAGCTTCAGAACAAGTTTCTGATTCATATCCAAGATCATCAAGACTACTTTGATCATCGTTTTACTCAAACTCGATCAAAGTGGGGGCTATCTGTAGACACCGAATTTTGTATCAGTATTAGTATTAGTTATTTGTAAAAATAAGCCAACCGAATAATTTAGTAGCATGCAAACCCATCACTCACCTAAGCCCGAAAGCGAGCAAAAAGCCCAGCGCCAGGCACCAAACCCGTCTGAGTTTGGTAGGTCGAGCTTCACGCCCTACCAAACCCGTGCGGTTTATTGGGCCCGCCATTCCCCTTTGCAAAGACAAACACGTCTGGTTTGTGTGGCCTTTCCTTGCCGTGGCGATCATAAGCCGCAAACCCTAACCCTAAACCTAGACGCCCCCCTATAAATACCCACCATCCGATACTACAAAAGACACCCCGGAATATACTAGAGTATTGACACTAGTATATTCTCTCTATCTCTCCCTCCTCTGTATGCTACTTCATTAAAGGTTAGCATATTTATTGTAAGCGATGTAATCTAGTGAATTTGTGTTCTTTTCTTTTGTTTTAGTTCATAATTTGCATGACATTGATGATAAATATGTGAAATTCGTATCCAATTCCTCCCCTTTTCAATCTTTTTACTTTAATTTAATTCTAGTAGAGTCTATTCGTTTGAATAGGCGGGTTTGATGGTTTTAATCGTCAAATTCGTAACCTTACCCCCGAATCCATCTTTGGATTCGTAGGCCGGAGTCTTTTCTTTTTATGGTTTGTTGTTTTTTCCTAAAATTCAACTGGCGACTCTAAACCTTCGTTTTCCCCGAAAATCTTTTTCGTCTCGAGTCCGTGACAGGAACCCATACGGGTTTCCCTGTCCTTGACAAACCCAGACAGGTTTCTCCTTTCTTCTTTCTGTTTTCTTTTTTCTTTGAAACTCATACGGGTTTCCCGTCTTGTTTTTCTTTTCTTTTCCTTTCTTTTTCTTTTGTCTTTTTCTTAAGAAACTTGAATTTCGGGGTAAATTGATTTGTTAACAAAGTATCCTTAATAGTTCAACCTTATTTAAGGATAAGCAATCCTAATCGACTCCCAATCCAATTCTCTTTAAGTAGCGCCGCGAAAAAGATCGGTCTCATCGACCGATCGATATTTTTTCGGGGTCTACAGGACGTCATACAATTGTACAAACATGATCAAGGTTGAAGCCGTGAAAGACCCGTCAAGTTTAAACCAAAAGACAAGCAAAGTGGGGAATCTGAATTTTCCTTACATAAATCATGTACTTCATGATATATGGCCATTAGTCTCGTCTTATCCTCACACAACTTTTCGGTCAAAAGGACTCTATTCGTGACGAGCTGTTATTTAACATTTTGGGTTCATTTTCTCACCGATTACAAGCTATGAACTATCAAAAAGCTAAAATAATTTTTTTTTCGTTTCATATTAATTGTCATTTGACATATTAATTTCTCAAAATATATACTGTTTTAATATAAAAAATACTATCATTACATTTATCATGAAAAATATTAACAGAAAAATATAATATTGTATTTTTTTTAAAAAAATATGTTATAGAAAATTATTAGTCAAACAATTGAGGATATTGAGATAATTAATATGGAACATGAAGAGAAAGTACCCTATCGATGGACTCACAAGTCTTTTGTGGTTATGCTTGTTAAATATCAAAACGCACTTGTCTTTATTAGGATTTAGAAGAATCAAAGTCTTCTGCTAATTCATCAGTCAATATCTCACTTCAATGGCAGCAATAATTGGAGTATTTGTTACTCATTCTATCCCTAATTATTTGTTACGGGATTAATGAAAAAATTATTAAAGTTCTGAAATTTCTAATTTGAGGGGTTGTTACTCATAATAAGCTGAAATTTACAATTGGCTCATAAGAGTCTAACATTTGGGGATTGTATTTGTTAACAGTCTAACACCAACTTAACATCAATTAAAGTTGAGTTTTTTTTTTATGATGTGACCGTTATTTTTCAGTTTAGACACACTTTCATTTTACATTAATCCCCAAAAAACATCATCACATCCAGAAAATTCGAGTTTAATTGATGTTAATTTAGTGTTAGGCTATTGGCGAACACCACTCCCTAATGGTTGAGTTGCTATGAGTTAAATGTGAACTTCGAGATATGATTGCAAGTCACTAATATGATTTCAACAAGTCAATAATATGAACAAGTCCATCTAAACTTAATTACTAATCCAATCGAATTTTAGTAGGCTTATGCTAACTACTCTAACTAGCAAAACTAAAAGTATCTCTAGGATTAATCAATGGATACGAGCATCAAGGAACTTGGCTTTCCTAATAATGAATTTGATTATCGAAAGTTAATTTTGTATAATTATCATTTCAATTGAATCAAGGATTGATATTTGAATCGATTTTGTCGCTCTTTCAAAGATAATTTTGTATAATATTCCACTCTACTAAGCACCCCTTCTTTTATGTAGTACCGCACGGTGCGGTATACAAACGAACTACATTTTAGTTATAATACTTCATTTTATAACCTTTACCATCAACCTGCAAAATACAAATAAACTACATAAAGATCCTTATTTAATATTTATTTTGAGCTAAACCAAATATAAAAATATATGTAAATTATGTATCATAATTTTTTGTCTGAATACCAACCAAAGGCTAAACCCAATTTACCCCAATTTTACACCAAAATTGGACACAATCATAAAGAAATTGAGAGCTTGGAACTTGGAAAGCAACAATAACTACCAGGAAACCTCCATAAGAATTGAGTATTAGGCTCTTAATTATTAGTTTAATTTTTTTAACGCAAAAAATTAGATCTATACTCTGACATAGATTTTCATTCAAAGTTCATCAGCGATTGGATCAAAACAGAAACACATTTACAAAAGAGTGTCTCCTTTCAATTCCGGATGCAAAAATAATCTTTTTTTGAAGGAAATCTGACGTACCTAAGGATCATGAGTTTCTACAACTTCAATCTTCCACTCTACTAAGCACCCCTTTTTTTATGTGGTACCGCGCGATGCGGTATCGCACTACACCGGAGTACTCAATATTCTACTATACTTCATCAAACTCTGCTACATTTTACCACAAATTATTACCAAAATATTTTCTTACTTTTCTCTCTCTTCACTTTTCTCCTCTACTTTTTATATTCTCTCTCCTCACCTAACTCACCCACCGCAACTCTCACCACAACTTACCACAACCCACCACACTTCACTACACCTTTTTAAATTCCATCACACAGCAACCAACCGCACGACAACCGCACCACATGAAAGAACAGTGCCTAATTGAGCTAAGGTCACATCTTATCTATCAATAATCTAAACAAGGTAGACTACTACATCCGTCCTAAAATGTCTGTCATTTGACTAAATTTTGACCGTTGATTATTCACAAATTACAATGAGTTACGATATGAAATTACTGTCATTGTAATTTTTACGAAGATATCTTTCTAATGGTGGTGATTTCATATCGTAACTTATTGTAATTTATGAATAATCAATTGTCAAAATTTAATCAAATGACAGATATATTGAAACGAAGGTAGTATTTATAAATTGCTCCGGTTGACTAATCCCCCTACACCCACCCCTACAAACATAAATAAAAGAATGAATAAAAAAATAAATCAACAAATAAACAAATAAACAAACTGAACCAAATCTCATAGATGGCTATCATCTTCTGTCAATTGCCCAACAGACACCAACGGTATCAGTATGCTACAAACTCTCAAAAATTCCCTCCCCTTCAACGAAGTTTTGAGAATTTTCTACCTCATTTGGAGCATCTGGAAGGAGCGTAATGATTGCGTCTTCAAAAACTCTATCTTCAATGACACAAGGATCATCATCCGAGCCAAGAGAAGTTTTGTAGAATGGCGAGCAAGAAGTAGATTCTCTTACCAGGATCAACATCTTAATCAGCATCAACATTCTCGGTCTCAGGTGCGGCGCCGTCAAATTTTTGTTCGACAAGGGTGGAAATAGCCATGCTTCGGTGGGGTGAAGTTGAACTTTGATGACTCCCTAAACCATCAAGCCTCAGCAGTAGGATTCGTCATTCGTTATCATCATGGCCGTATTCGAAAAGTTGGTGCTATACCAGTTAATTCACACTCCATTCTGCTGACAGAAGCCTTGGCTCTCCGTTTTGGTCTTCAACAAGCTATTTTGGAAGGTTTTTCAAGAATTCAGATTGAAGGTGATAGTCTTAATTATTCTCTTCCAGGCTATCCAAGGGACCATCCACACACCTTAGCATATTGATATGATTGTCAGAGATATCAAACACTTAATCATGTAGTTGGAAGATTATACTATTCGTCATATCTATCGAGAAACAAACTCAGCGGCAGATTGGATGGCTAACCTGGATCGTTCGTTACAATATGTCGGCCTTTGGATATGTAGCCCCGCAGCGGATTTTTCTTTTATTATTCATGCAGATAATTTGGGGACATGCCTTGATAGAAGGGTCCCCTAAATTCTTGATGTATTTTGTTTACCCGAGTTAAAAAAAAAAAAACAAACTGAACCGTTAGCCCCTACATTTCATTTTTGCTCCAATGGGCCGGACAATGAAGTTTAATTAGACCCCATAAAAATGAAACAAACAGATCAATTGACTAGTTAGCTATTGAAGCTCAGTTTGTTAGAGCATAAGTTTATTATGCAGGAGGTCTTTAGTTCAAGAAGAGCACCTTATTACCCTTCATAGTATCTTATTGATTGCTGGAAGGAAAATATAAAATTTAGTTACAATAACTCACTTTTTCCAATTACTTTTCACAATTACCAATACAATGTTTATATATATATATATATATATATATATATATATATATATATATATATATATATATATATATATATATGAAAAAAAAAACCCATCACAACATACCAATAACCCGCCACAATTACATCACAATCCGCCGCCACAATTTCACCACACCATACCGCATCATACCGCATAAAAGAACAGGCCTTAACTATCTTGTGCCAAGAGGTCCATTACAGTCTGCATGATTACAACTTTCACCTCTTTCATAAGTCTATCAAAATATTTAAGCCCAACAGGCAAATTAACCCATAAATTGACCAAGGTATCCGCCATGTGATTTACCAAGCCATAGCAATGGAAACAATTGGAAAAGGAAAATATGGAAAGCATTGTTGAACAATTCTCACTGTGTCCTTAGAATTTGACCAACTGGGGTCGATACGGATCGTATGTCATGTAACATGGTTCGTGTCGACAGTCAGCAACCCATATTTCATGTCTGGAATGCGACATAGTTCGTGTCAAGTGAGACACGGATCATGTCACTTGATCTTGAGCTACCACGGGATGAGGCACAACCCAAATCTTCCAATCTTCTCTCTGTTCAGTATTTTTGAGCTTCCGGACTCAATCCTGACGTCCGTTGGCCCAATAGAGGATCTAATAGGACATATTCCCAATAGTGGGAAACGAAGATCACATGATCCACCAATGTTCCACACAAGTTTCCCCTTCATTGAAGAGGGAGGAGGCTTGCAGTTAACCATTTTTTTATAGCCTTCAGAAAGTAATAAAATGGCTACTATGACCAAAAAGCAAACGATGACAGCCTATAAAATGGTTTTTTCATTGTATTGTATTGTGATTATTTTCTTTTCTAACTTATTCTTTTTTTTTTCTGAAATAATCTCAACTCAAATTACTTGAATCGGGTCAAACACATGTGTGTTGTGCTGAACCTCAATAAGCACCTCGTCCTCCAAGCAGTGATGGATCTAGGTTTTCCGATTAGTTTGACAATTACACTATAGTATTTATTCAATTTTACAATCTCTCTCCATTTACCTCACGATTCCCGAAAAACTCGCATTGCTTCATCTTCACTATATCATATCCACTCTCCTCCATCTCAACAACTGCAAAACCTCAACCTCCTCTCTCCTCTATTCTCTCTCATGCTCCACTCTCTATTGTTGCAATGAAGATGGCAGGGAAGGTAACCATGAAAGATGTCGCATGAGGTAAAGTCGATCTTCACTCTCTATTTTTGCAATGAAGATGGCAGGGAAGGTAACCATGCAAGATGTTGCATGAGGTAAAGTCGATCTTTGTAACTAGGAACTGGATTTTCATAGTATTTCAAAATTGGTGCTGCAAAATCACAAACCATAGAATGAATTTCAAATTGTTACTCTTTCATTTTCTGGGTAAGTTTGTCCACTATCTTTTACTGGCTTACTAATAGGTACGATTCTAACTCTTTTGTGGTAGTTTTTATTTGGGTGGGTTGAAGAATAATCTACATTCTACCCATGATATATTTCAAGTAAGAGGGTTTTTCATTTTTTTTAGGGTTATATATCACAAGGGATTTATGGTTCTTGCATTTTGTTTCTTATCTATGTGTCTGGCAATTGAACTAATGCAAAAGGTCTTCCAACTCCAAGGCATCAGAATTTAATGTACTGAAGATGAAGATTGACCAACTAACTGAAGACACAAGAAAAATGTCAGAAACAGAGAAATTTGCAAGCTGAGTTATAACACTATAGCTCTTACAGGCCAAGAAAGTAGATAGAGCTGAGAAGCGTAATCAAACGAATAGAGAGCATCTTAAGATTAAACCTGTAGGACCTGAAGGTGATCAACATGAACTGTTTGATTTGATATTATATTAAAATCATGTATCCTATCTTGAATGTGGCATTCAACTTATAATTATGTTCAAATACTAGCAGATACCATTTCTGTAAGTTCAAATTGTTCAATGTTGTATGAGGGGACAATCAATGAATAAAGTAAGGTCGAGGTTTTGACAATTCAATATTTTTACTATGACTCAACATTTTTATTTGATAATATCATTTATACATTGTGTTTTTGTTTATTACAAATTTGTAACTTATTTTTCCTTATGTTAATCCGCTTGCTTATCGTCGCCCCCCATTTTACTATTGTCGCCCACTTTTCGCATAATATTTCCAACTCACGCCCTTGAACCTCATAACTTCACTCTTCACTCTCTCTCTAGTTTATCTCTCTAGAAAACGCTCTCAACCATCGACCACCACAAACTACCCTCATACCGGGATTGAATCGACGAACTTGAGGAATGTTTCGAATTTGTGTTTTGAATTTGTGGTTTTATATTTTGTAGTTTTGAAATATGAAGAAAAATGAAAAAAAATAAAAAAAGTCGGGACGGCTGCCGTGCGTTTCGCGTGGCAGCCATCCCGGCTCTTTTTTTTTATTTTTTTCATTTTTTTAAAATATATTATTTTTATTAATATTAATATTGTTATTAATATTATTATTGTTAAATAATAAATAAAAATTAAATATTATTTTTATTAATAATATTATTGTTATTATTAAATATGATAATTATTAATAGTATTACATTTCAACACTTTGGTACTTGAAAAACATTCAAGGGTTCCATCTTTGAGATTAACTCCACATTTCACTTGATCATTTTTCCCCATCCTTTCATTTTCATAAGATTATAACAATAGCCCAAGAAAAGAAATTCATTATTTCATATCACTTGCACCCGAGCATAACATAAAGTTTCATTCTCTCCTAACTAGGGCTAACAAAAGCAACAAACCACACGGTTATAAATTTAAACAATAAAAACTATTTACATGTAAGCATTACTACTGGGGACTAATCCCCTTACTCTTTTACTAACTCTACTTAGAGTATTTTCATACGAAAAAGGGTTCCTGCGGACCACGATTGGGGTCCAATCAGGATCGTCAAACTCGTCCCCCAAGTACTCCTCGGAGTCTGCTTCCATCTTGAACTCTACCAGAGCCTCATCTTAAGACTCGGTCTTTCATTGGGGCTATCTTCTCTGCAACCTAAAATCTCCAGCGACTGTTCCTCGTATGTCAAGTCTTCTCTCGGCCTCAAAATTCTCATCAGAGGTCTTCTTCTGTTATCAAGCCCTCCTTGGGACTGTATTTCACATCCTCCTCGGGATTTAGGTCTTCAAGATAAACTAGAGCCTCGTGTTCATAGCAAACGCTGCGGTATGCCATCCAACATATGTCAACAACAAAGAACAATCAACTTCAACACAAAAATAAACAAAGAAAGGGACACACATTCCATTCCCCCAACCTACACACTCATCACTCCGAACGTAGCATCCTAAGGTCTAACTAAACCTAAGGGACACTTAGGAGCTACCAGGTCGCAACCCAGAGCTCTGATACCATTCTGTAAAGCCCCGGAATTTCGATTATAAAAAGTCAAAGTCAAACTAACGTTAACAGACAAACTTAGCGGAAGACTTCAAATTTAGTTTGGGCGTTACTGCCGTATCCCCGAAGGAATACAAGGCGAGAAAGGAAAACACAACTGTCTGCTAACGGTAAACTACTAACAACTCAAACAAAACTTTAAGATCATAACAACGAGAATAACATAAACTTTAGGGATCTCTAGACTCGTCGTCCTCACTTCTAATTCTCGTCCCCAGCATATTGATCATCACCTGAAAACAAAACAGTTCAAAAATGAGGGGGAAATCTCAATAATGTCTACCCCTAACGTTCAATACAGTTTAAGTTCATTTCAATTCATTTGAGGGAGAGGGAACAAGTCAAAACCTTTCACAAACCTTTAACCCCTTAACTGTTTTCCTCAACCCAACCAATTCATATTTTATCATGCGGGCGGGATATCAAATCCCTTAAAGTAACAAATATCATACCGGATCCCAGATCCTCTGCCTACCACAGCTCGACCGAGTGGTCCTGCACTTTGCCTACCACATGTTACGACCAGAATATCAAGAGTTCACATTTCCGCCTACCACAGGCTACGACCAAGGTCCCAGACCTTTTGCCTACCACAGGCTACGATCGGGGTCCCAGACCCTTTGCCTACCACAGGCTACGACCAGGGTCCAAGACCCTTTGCCTACCACAGGCTACGACTAGGGTCCCAGACCCTTTGCCTACCACAGGCTACGACCAAAAATAAACCCGCTTAGCGTTTCCACTTTGATTTATTAATTCATTATTCAAAACTCAACTCACGACTCTCAAGTCAATCCATCCCAGGTTATCAAAATCATTAACAAAACTTCGAATAAAAGACCATCCTATTTCTCAACTCAATAAAACGAAGATCACAATATAATTACAAACGGTTATCCAAAATAGATTGTCACATTTCCACAAAAGTCCCCTTTCGGGATGCAATTCTCAAAACAAATTAGAAAACATTAAAACGCATTTAAAGAGCATCCCGGTGGGGATTAGAGCATAGACAATTACCTGAATAAAGTCACAGTACCGCAATAAGGAGAACACACTTGAGCTCACTATCGTCACGCACTAACTCAGGCCTAGAATGAGAATAATTATCTAATCAACACGCGTTCTTACGAAGTTAGTATTAACTACCAACTATCTAACCCTTCCCCTAGGAACACTTAGGTTCCTATCATTTATAAATTACCCTTAACACGCTCAAGGAATTATATAACAAGATCACGCATACAATTTACTTAACAAATTTTCATGAATAAAGGCAAGCAGTGGACAGATTATAACGCTCACATAAAACGGGTCATAAAACGACTTCCCGACATCCTACGAATCTGGTTCTGGACTTTTCGGAAACCTCAGAATGTTTACTAAAACTTCTATGTTGACGACTAAATCTAAATCAGTCTCGAAGGACTCTAAAAGCTCCAATCTTTCCAATTGGTCCAGATCTGACAGGTTCTGGTAAAACGATTATAACTCGGGTTATACAAGTCAAACGTTCGATCCGTAAAATTCCTATGGTTCCTAACATCTAAGGGAACCTTCATTTAAAAGGGCTCGGTCAAAAGACAACTATACTAATCGTGGCAACCCGATCTTTAGACACTAGCAAAACTGTCCCATTAACGGTTATTAATTTATTTGTTATTTCGGTTCTAACCTTTACCAAACGGTCTTGGGGTTCTAATTTGGACTTAAAAAATACTTAGGGTCTAAATCATAAAGTCCAACTTAACTTAGGTCCAACATTAAACTAAATTGTAACATATGAACGATTAAACAAGAATCGGGTTTCTAATAATTTAGTCAACCTACTTAATTTAACAAGTTTCAAACATAAGGTAATCAAGAATCAAGAAGAACTTTGGAAAACATAACATAAGTACAATAAACATGTAACTTCTAATCAAGAACCCTAACAACTAATTCTTTTACTAAACTCAAACAAGACTCATGATTTTATTAACAAGAATCGAACTTTATTAGGTTAACTAACTTGTTTAACAAACTTATTCAAGAATTTACCTAGGTAATTTAGTTATCAAATTCGTGCATACAATAATATCGTGGTCTAAACCCTAACATGACTGATAAGTTAAAGAACAATAATTCAACCTTAACAATATAACTATTACAACCTAAACTAATTACAATTACAACATAAAAATTACACATAACAAATAAACAAATTACACACAATTACAAACAAGGACAATAATTACAAATAATTTTCCCCTAATTACAAAACTACAGGAATCAGAAAATAATAATCAAAATAATGATAATAATAATAATAATAATAATAATAATATAATTAGAAAAAAGGAAAAAGAAAAGAACAAGAAGGAATAGGGTTTACGGTTAGGGTTAGGGTTCACGTAGGGTTAGGGTTGCAGGTTGGTTTCGGGCGAGGCGGTGTCAACGGCAGCACGAGGGGCGGCGGCGACAGGGTAAGGCGAGGGCGGCGGTCGTCGTCGACGTGCGTGGTCATCGCAAAGGCTGTCGTCGGCATCTGGTCGAGGCAACGACAACAACAACAACAGCAACGACTGGGTGTTGCGTGTCTGGTTGCTGCAACGACGACTCCGGGAGGCGGTGCGACGGCGAGGAACGAGAAAGACAGGGAGATCGAGAGGGAGAAAGAGAGAAAAGAGGGATAAAAGGTGGTTACAGTGGTCGGTTGCGGTGGTGATGGCGTCTGGTGGTGACGGCGAGGCCACGACCGACGATGGTGGCGGTTGTGGGTGGTGGATCGAGCGAGGCGAGAGGGGAAGAGAAATAGGGAAGGGAGAGAACAAGGGAGAAAAAGAGGGAGAAGGGGTGGCGATTGCGGTGGTTTCTGCGGGTGTGGACGGGGGCCGGCGGTGGTGGCGCGGCTGGGCGGATGTCAGAGGGGGGAGCAGGGAGAGAGGGAGCTAGGGTTTGAGAGTTTAGGGTTTGGTAGGGTTAGGGGAAGGGGAGATGTATATATATATATATATATATATACTACCCAAATTTAGGCCCAACTGAACCCAAACTAATCCTAACCCGGCCCATTTTAAAACATAAATCAGATTTTTCTTTTTAGAAAAATAATAATAATAATAACAACTATAATACAATTAAAACACCAAATAATATTAATATTAATAATACATATATAACAAATAATATTCAGGTAATTATAACAACGCAAATAATATTAACCTACGAAAATTACTATTCTACCCTTGTTAGTCCCTCAACGTTCCTACGAGCTCAAGCGTTAGCATAAATAAACACAATGAATAACAGTAAATAACGAAGTCAAACCTAATTTATTAACGACGTTACGGTCAACCTTTTTAAATTTTTCGGGGTTTTACATCATTACCTTCTTAAAAGAAGTTTCGTCCTCGAAACTTAAACTTAGGCCTAACGGTTCGGTAAGAATCTAACGGTTCCGTTCTTCCCAAAACTCGAGGTTTTACATCATTACCTTCTTAAAAGAAGTTTCGTCCTCGAAACTTGACGTACCTTTAAAAGTGAAACAGGTGAGGCTACTTTGCTGTCATTTTCTCTTCTACTTTCCAGGTTCTTGATAATTTAAAGGTGAGGCCCTCTGATTTTCATTGTTCCCATCATTTCCATTGCTTTCATTGTCATAGCCCTCCGAGGTCAACTGAGGACAGTCTCTTATGTGATGTTGGGGGCTTCCACACTTAAAGCATCCCCCCCTTACAATCCTTGTTCTACAATCTCGAGCATAATGCCCAGGTCGGCCACAGTTTCGGCAGGTCGGGACATTCGAGGGCGTACGTCCTGAAGACTGATTGCTTTGCCAATTGTTGGGGCAGAACCTCTTCTCTTGGTAGGGTTGAGGTGGATTGAAACTGGGCGGTTCCTTCCTCTTGTGCCCCTGAATGCCAAGTTGTCGTTCCATATCGTGCATTACTCTTTCCACAGTGAGAGCAACATTAAGCATATTCTGGTAGGAGGTGAAGTCACGTGATGACATTCGGTCTTGGATCTTGCAATTCAATCCATCCCAGAAACGATCCATCCTTAGTTGTTCACTAGACACAAGGGCAGGTGCAAATCGAGATAGTTCGGTGAACTTGGTGGAGTAAGCGAGCACACTACGCTCTCCTTGGCGTAGGTCCATAAATTCTTTTTCTTTCGCCTTCTGGAGAGAAATTGGGTAGAATCGGTCCTTCAGCACGACCTTGAAGTGGTTCCAGTCGAAACCCGGTTCAGTCCTTATTTCCTTCACACTGGCCCACCATAAATCGGCCTCTTCCTTCAGGTGGTATGCAGCAAAGTCCACCCTTAACTCCTCAGGACAACGTGTGGTGTCGAAAATCTTCTCAATCTCCCTAACCCAATCTTCAAAGACCTTGGGGTCAGCTACCCCGGTGTAAGTGGGCGGGTTGAAGCTATTGAACCTCTGAAGGAGGGCGGAGGGATCATTCTCCCTTTGGCCTCCTTGCCGATCGACCACTCTTTTCAGCAAGTCTTCATGCTTGTTAAGCATCTCAATCATCAGCAGGCTAGCAAGGTCGTTCCCTGGTGTTGTTGTACTCGACCCTGATATCAAGTGAGGAAGGCGTTGGCGCAATTCAGTCGCAGTTTGAGGGCGCTGTTCGGCTGCAGCTGATGTACGCTCTCGGGTAACATTATTGGAGTGAGAACCATTCACGTCCGACATCCTGGTTCAATCGGGTCGATTTAGACTAACAAGGTTCTTACTCTCACAACGTAAATACGAATTATGAAGTTAACTACTCATATTAGACTAAAACATAAAAGAACTCACCAAGTAACAGAACCATAAACATAACATAAACTCTAATCACATTTAATAGTATTACATTTCAACACTTTGGTACTTGTAAAAAATTCAAGGGTTCCATCTTTGAGATTAACTCCACATTTCACTTGATCATTTTTCCCCATCCTTTCATTTTCATAAGATTATAACAATAGCCCAAGAAAAGAAATTCATTATTTCATATCACTTGCACCCGAGCATAACATAAAGTTTCATTCTCTCCTAACTAGGGCTAACAAAAGCAACAAACCACACGGTTATAAATTTAAACAATAAAAACTATTTACATGTAAGGATTACTACTGGGGACTAATCCCCCTACTCTTTTACTAACTGTACTTAGAGTATTTTCATACAAAAAAGGGTTCCTGCGGACCACAATTGGGGTCCAATCAGGATCGTCAAACTCGTCCCGCAAGTACTCCTCGGAGTCTGCTTCCATCTTGAACTCTACCAGAGCCTCATCTTAAGACTCGGTCTTTCATTGGGGCTACCTTCTCTGCAACCTAAAATCTCCAGCGACTGTTCCTCGTATGTCAAGTCTTCTCTCGGCCTCCAAATTCTCATCAGAGGTCTTCTTCTGTTATCAAGCCCTCCTTGGGACTGTATTTCACATCCTCCTCGGGATTTAGGTCTTCAAGAGAAACTAGAGCCTCGTGTTCATAGCAAACGCTGCGGTATGTCATCCAACATATGTCAACAACAAAGAACAATCAACTTCAACACAAAAATAAACAAAGAAAGGGACACACATTCCATTCCCCCAACCTACACACTCATCACTCCGAACGTAGCATCTTAAGGTCTAACTAAACCTAAGGGACACTTAGGAGCTACAGTCGCAACCTGCAGCTCGATACCATTCAGCATACGGAAATTCGATTGTAAAAGTCAAAGTCAAACTAACGTTAAGACAAAACTTAGCGGAAGACTTCAAATTTAGTTCAAGGCATCGCTGTATCCCCGAAGGAATACAAGACGAGAAAGGAAAACACAACTGTCTGCTAACGGTAAACTACTAACAACTCAAACAAAACTTTAAGATCATAACAACGAGAATAACATAAACTTTAGGGACTTCTAGACTCGTCGTCCTCACTTCTAATTCTCCTCCCCAGCATATTGATCATCACCTGAAAACAAAATAGTTCAAAAATGAGGGGGAAATCTCAATATTGTCTACCCCTGACGTTTAAAACAGTTTAAGTTCATTTCAATTCATTTGAGGGAGAGGGAACAAGTCAAAACCTTTCACAAACCTTTAACCCCTTAACTGTTTTCCTCAACCCAACCAATTCATATTTTATTATGCGGGCGGGATATCAAATCCCTTAAAGTAACAAATATCATACCGGATCTCAGATCCTCTGCCTACCACAGGCTACGACCAGGGTCCCAGACCCTTTGCCTATCACAGGTTACGACCAGAATATCAAGAGTTCACATTTCCGCCTACCACAGGCTACGACCAAGGTCCCAGACCTTTTGCCTACCACAGGCTACGACCAGGGTCCCAGACCCTTTGCCTACCACAGGCTACGACCAAAAATAAACCTGCTTAACGTTTCCACTTTGATTTATTAATTCATTATTCAAAACTCAACTCACGACTCTCAAGTCAACCCATCCCAGGTTATCAAAATCATTAACAAAACTTCGAATAAAAGACCATCCAATTCCTCAACTCAATAAAACGAAGATCACAATATAATTACAAACGGTTATCCAAAATAGATTGTCACATTTCCACAAAAGTCCCCTTTCGGGATGCTATTCTCAAAACAAATTAGAAAACATTACAACGCATTTAAAGAGCATCTCGGTGGGGATTAGAGCATAGACAATTACCTGAATAAAGTCACAGTACCGCAATAAGGAGAACACACTTGAGCTCACTATCGTCACGCATTAACTCGGGCCTAGAATGAGAATAATTATCTAATCAACACGCGTTCTTACGAAGTTAGTATTAACTACCAACTATCTAACCCTTCCCCTAGGAACACTTAGGTTCCTATCATTTATAAATTACCCTTAACACGCTCAAGGAATTATATAACAAGATCACACATACAATTTACTTAACAAATTTTCATGAATAAAGGCAAGCAGTGGACAGATTATAACGCTCACATAAAACGGGTCATAAAACGACTTCCCGACATCCTACGAATCTGGTTCCGGACTTTTCGGAAACCTCAGAATGTTTACTAAAACTTATATGTTGACGACTAAACCCAAATCAGTTCTGAAGGATTCTAAAAACTCCCATCTTTCCAATTGGTCCAGATCTGACAGGTTCTGGTAAAACGATTATAACTCGGGTTATACAAGTCAAATGTTCGACCCGTAAAATTCCTATGGTTCCTAACATCTAAGGGAACCTTCAGTTAAAAGGGCTCGGTCAAAAGACAACTATACTAATCGTGGCAACCCGATCTTTAGACACTAGGAAAACTGTCCCGTTAACGGTTATTAATTTATTTGTTATTTCGGTTCTAACCTTTACCAAACGATCTTGGGGTTCTAATTTGGACTTAAAAAAATACTTAGGGTCTAAAGCATAAAGTCCAACTTAACTTAGGTCCAACATTAAACTAAGTTGTAACATATGAACGATTAAACAAGAATCGGATTTCTAATAATTTAGTCAACCTACTTCATTTAACAAGTTTCAAACATAAATTAATCAAGAATCAAGAAGAACTTAGGAAAATATAACATAAGTACAATAAACATGTAACTTCTAATCAAGAACCCTAATAACTAATTCTTTTACTAAACTCAAACAAGACTCATGATTTTATTAACAAGAATCAAACTTTATTAGGTTAACTAACTTGTTTAACAAACTTATTCAAGAATTTACCTAGGTAATTTAGTTATCAAATTCGTGCATACAATAATATCATGGTCTAAACCCTAACATGACTGATAAGTTAAAGAACAATAATTCAACCTTAACAATATAACTATTACAACCTAAACTAATCACAATTACAACATAAAAATTACACATAACAAATAAACAAATTACACATAATTACAAACAAGGACGAATAATTTTCCCCTAATTACAAAACTACAAGAATCAGAAAATAATAATCAAAATAATGATAACAATAATAATAATAATAATATAATCAAAAAAAAGGAAAAAGAAAAGAACAAGAAGGAATAGGGTTTACGGTTAGGGTTAGGGTTCACGTAGGGTTAGGGTTGCACGCTGGTTTCAGGTGAGGCGGTGTCGACGGCGGCACGAGGGGCGGCGGCAACAGGGTCAGGCGAAGGCGGCGGTCGTCATCGACGTGCATGGTCGTCGCAAAGGCTGTCGTCGACGTCTGGTCGAGGCAACGGCAACAACAACAACAACAGCGATGGGTGCTGCGTGTCTGGTTGCTGCAATGACGACTCCGGGAGGCGGTGCGATGGCGAGGAACGAGAAAGACAGGGAGATCGAGAGGGAGAAAGAGAGAAAAGAGGGATAAAAGGTGGTTGCGGTGGTCGGTTGCGGTGGTGATGGTCGTCTAGTGGTGACGGCGAGGCCACGACCGACGATGGTGGCGGTTGTGGGTGGTGGATCGAGCGAGGCGAGAGGGGAAGAGAAATAGGGAAAGGAGAGAACAAGGGAGAAAACGAGGGAGAAGGGGTGGCGATTGCGGTGGTTTTGCGGGTGTGGACGGCGGCAGGCGGTGGTGGCGCGGCTGGGCGGACGTCAGAGGGGGGAGCAGGGAGAGAGGGAGTTAGGGTTTGAGAGTTTAGGGTTTGGTAGGGTTAGGGGAAGGGGAGATGTATATATATATATACTACCCAAATTTAGGCCCAACTTAACCCAAACTATTCCTAACCCGGCCCATTTTAAAACATAAATCAGATTTTTCTTTTTAGAAAAATAATAATAATAATAATAACAACTATAATACAATTAAAACACCAAATAATATTAATATTAATAATACATATATAACAAATAATATTCACGTAATTATAACAACGCAAATAATATTAACCTACGAAAATTACTATTCTACCCTTGTTAGTCCCTCAACGGTCCTACGAGCTCAAGCGTTAGCATAAATAAACACAATGAATAACAGTAAATAACGAAGTCAAACCTAATTTATTAACGACGTTACGGTCAACCTTTTTAAATTTTTCGGGGCTTTACAATTAATATTATTAATATTAATATTAATGTTAAGTAGTGTTAATATGACAATTATTAGTGATTAATATAAGTGATTAGTGATTCATTGTTAATATTTGATGCGTTAATATTACTGATTAATTGTGTTAGAAAAAATTGTAATTTTGATGTAGGATTAAGTTTAGGGTTTAGGGTATATTCCGAATAGTTTATATGTAGTTATGTTAAAAGAATGTTGAGTTTGGATAATTTTGGTTGTTATTAGTAAGTGAGTTGGCGTATGAAGTTGGTATGGGTAATTTATTCATAATCCAACTTAATTGTTAACTTATGTACTCATAACTCCAAATGATGACATAATAGTTATGTCACATCAATTTAATAACTTAGGTACTCAACAACCAGTTGATACGTAAGTGAATAGGTTATTTGTGATGGTAGCTTAGGATAATAATTATGTTAATGTATAGTTCTAGTATGTTAGTTGTATGCGTCAAAAAAAAGAGGTTGAGTTTTGGGTCATGTTAGTGTCCAAGGAGAGTGTGTGTTGTAACCTGATAATGTATGGCTGAGAAGGTTAACCAATTCCCCGCATCGATTCTCGCTTATTTGTTTGGTTACCAAAAAGTAGCCCACTATCAGCAGTGAAATTACGTGAGGTCTGCAGTGCTGTGGGAGTTAGAAGCGTCTCAGATTCGGTACAATGCAACGTTTCTATTGTGCAGCCTGGTGGGCAACAAGATAAGCGAATCTGAAAGAGAAGCTAGTAGTGAAGGGTCTGGTAAAAATCGTGTTGGACTTTCTTGCATGTGAGTCGTGTGTGGTATGATGAGATGGTCAACTTGCACGGGCGTTGGTGCCGTCAGATGCATATCGAGGTCCCCGAGCTGGAAGATGATGAGCAGGAGGAGTAGAGTGTGTTTTTCAATTTCGTTGTTTTTAATGCACTCTAAACTTAGTGTTAATTTGTGTTGAACTGATGAACTGATTTTGTGTTGTGTTTACTAAATGACCTGATTTTGTATCAACCGTGACATTGCGTTTCGATGGTAATTTGTGTTAATTTGTGTTATGTTTGACGATCATGTTCCAATTAACTGCATGAGTTTCAATATAAATATAATTAGCAATTCATATATACATAATGGTACAACTACAACCATCATTGGCGTTGAGCGACCCTAATAGCCTGCCATCAATCAATACGAGCCTGGAAAGGCTCATCCCAACCTTGAACAGATACGTCTCTAACTGCTTGCCATCCAATATGAATTAGCGGTAGAGGGCAGTCATCCCGTAAATGGATAAGCATGAAGTGGTTGTTCACCCGCACAGTTCCCTGAACTTTCGCAGGTGTCGTACGTCTAGGCCCTCCTCGTATGAGTAATATTGATATGCATAGCTCAAATGTCTGCGATCGTGGACCAGGAGGTGTTGACAAGAAGATCCACATCATATTTGTCACTGTCGCAGCTAGAAATAAATCATTTGGAGCCGACATCCAATGTTCATACGGGGCTGGCCCTTCACAGTGGCCTTGTATCCTTCTGAAAGATTCAAGGAACATCTCCTTACTGTTAAAAAACGCATTAACATATGCATTTTCACTCGCCTGCAACTCAATGCCCATTGACCGCCTAGCAGATGACCACAATTTCTCATCCCCATAACCTGCCTTGGCTACGCATCTGAACCCATAGTTGTCATCAGCGTCAACATCCATCCATCCAACGACGTATGGCAGAATGAAATGTGGCAAAGCGTCCTCGAACGGGAACGGATTTTGAGACATCCGGTTGATACCTGCGCATCATATTATCTTAAGTTATAAACAACAATATGTAGTCATTATGAAAACCCTAAACACCGGCTATAAAGTTTAAGATATGCACACCTGTTGAACCCATCCCAACTGATGAAGAACGGGTTCCCTTTTTCCTAGAGGAGTTCTTTGTAGTCTTGCTACCCCGTCCCGACTTTCATCCGTACTCAAACGCACTGGGGTTGCGTCGCGTTGATTTTGAAGTCTTTGGTCTCCCGGGGCGTGGGGAGCTTGTCTCCGGATCCGGAATATACTGACTCTCGGGATTCAACTCTCCATTGAGGACACTGTTTACGTGTCGTACAACTGCTGGGTCACTCTCCCGAACCTGTTTAGCATATTCCTCAAATTATTCTAAGTCAGTACCTGATGGAACATCATTTGAGCAAGGAGTTTCACCATTGCCAATCACTGTCAATTGTCTCCAAAACATATTTATCCGTGTCAGCGGAATTGGCTCTCCAGTTGCGTAAACTTCCATCATAGAACACGCGCACGGGAGGAGGTGGGTTCTCGACACCAGGTGATTGCATAAGTAGCATTCTCCTTCATACCTCATCGCCAGCATCTTATTGAGCTCATACGACAAAAGGTTCAATGCGTGATGAGATACTTTTTCGTACAAATTCTTAAAGAAATGAGATGGACCTAAATGCCTGTGCGTGCTCCTTGACTGTTCAAGCTCCCACTTAATCTCCGTATGTTGATTCTCTAGGTGATGGTGAATCTTCGCAAACACACGATCGAAGGTGCCTCTGGAACTGCCGATATAATACTTCAGTGAAGAATGCTGGTTCTCAACTCTAGAAGTCATTGTGTTCCCCATGTGAGGTACATTGTCGGTCCAAGCAAAAACAAATTTTTCTTTATGACTCAGTCACGTCTCATTAAGATAATCAACTATCGGTTTTTTTGCCCGATCCACGCGTTAACAACGTCTTTCCACTTGACCTTGAAGTCTCCAACAGTCTTCGCATGTACAATGTCGTTCCAGAAATGATGTCTAAAATGAAGCCCGAGTCCGAGCTTAGGGCCCCCAGTGAGTTTTTTTACTTTGTTCTCCACATTATTCCCAATATGCCACACGCACAAAAGTTAGTGCGAATTTGGGTAAACTCGCAAAATTTCAACAATGCATCCTGCTTGTCGGTCACAAACACGGATGGAATAACATCAGGACCCATCAATTCATGCACCCTCCACATCAACCACTCATATGATTCCATCTTCTCGTCCCGCATGAACGAGTAAGCAATCTAGAAGTTGCGGTTTGTCGGTGTCACGCCTACCAGCTCACATAAAGGTCACTTTGCCTTGTTTGTCTTGTATGTTGTGTCAATGAGAATGACATTCGGGTACGTACATAGCAACTTCAACGAGTAAGGATGACATAAAAAAACTTGACGAAGCTCGCCGTCATCATCATAATCAACAAATGAGACGTACCCGCCGAGTTTCGCCATGTGCAGACATTGTCCCGCAGCTGTTTTACCATCCATTTCCTCGGTGTGCATCTTTGCCCGCTCGTTGTATACTTGCTTCACGTTTATCGCAGAGGCAGGGAACCTAATCTTCAGCGACGTTTGGATCGTGGCCGGTGTGCACCCCGTGTTGGTCATATCCCGGACATGTTCTTTCATTTCAGAGGTTAATGGATGTCCGTGACGATGCCCTTCCTCGTACACGATGAAGGCATGATTGTGCTTCCCCCAGTCACCATCGCACACACGAACTCGTCATCCCGTTTCGTTGCGAGTCCATGCAACAATGGCGAATTTACATTGGCACGCCTATGGTGACGTTCTCCGACGAGTCGCATCATCGAGATCATTCAATTTCCCACGATATTTTCCGTACCTCCAACACTTCAAGTAACACCTTAACGGACTCTCCACATCTTTTCTCTTGTACGAAGCCCGTACAAACCTAAAACCTATTCCCGCAGCAACTCCATTAGCCCATTCTTGCAATGCGTCAATACTCTCAAAAACATTTTGCGTTACAAAATGAGTGGAATAATCAACGCCTTCCCCGCCAAAGTCCTCCAAAAAAACCTACAAACAATAAAAGCAATTATTATTATACTAATAATAACTGGGATACTAATTCGTAATAATAATAATAGCTTCAACATTAATAATTAACATACAATTCTAATATTAATTATCATAATAATATTAATATTATAAATAAATAAATAATTGTAACATAATTAACATAATAATAACAATTAACAACATTATTTATCATGATAATAATATTTTAAATAAATAAATAAAATTTTAACAACACTTAATAATATTAATAATAACACTTATAAACAACTTGTAATAATAATATTAATTAACATAATTTTAATATAATTAACGTAATAATTATAATTAACAGTATTGATTACATTAATAATAATATTATAAATAAATAATAATATTAACAATAATAATTAACATAATTAACGTACTATAATAATAAGAACAACACTTATAAACAACTTATTTATAATAATATATTTTGACAAAATTTTAACATAATTAACATAACAATTTCAATTTTAATATTTTTTACATAAACAATAATATTAACATTTTATAAAAATTTTGAAAAAAATAAAAAAATGTTTTCCGGAAAAATGGACGGTTGCCGCGGCCAGTTTTGCACCGCGCCGGCGGCGTTGCGGCGCCCAAATCTGAGCGGCGCCGCGGCGGTGCCGTGCAAAACGTGCGGCAACGCCATGGCATTTGCCGCCCATTTTGCACGGCACCGCCCAGATCTGGGCACGGCAACGCCGCCCACGCGGTGCAAATCTAGGCGCGGCGACCGTCCTTTTTTCCGGAAATGTATTTTTTTTCTTTTTTTCAAAATTGAAATTTACAAACTAACCTCTTGTTCTTTACTTGAATTATCCCCTTATCTTGACATTTTAGGTTAAATTTTAAAAACAAATCAAACTTTTAGAGAGATAATATGAAGGGAGAGTGAGAGTAGAGTGAAGAGAGTGAGAGGAGAGTGAGGTGAGTGGAAATATATGAGAGGCAAAAACGTCTTTTGGGGGGCGACAATAGTAAAAAGGGGGCAGCGTTAAGCAATGCCTTATGTTAATGAACACATCTATTTTGTGAGACACCGTGTATCGCACGGGTTTAAGGCCCTGTTCTTTTATACGGTACCACTGCGGTGCGGTTGTAGTATGATGGAGTGTGGTGAAGTGTGGTGAGTTATGGTAAGTTGTGGTGTAAGTTGTGGTAGGTGGGGTAGGTAAGGAGTGATAATGTAAAAAGTAGAGGAGAAAAGTGAGGAGAGAGAAAAGTAATGATTTGTGGTAAAGTGTGGTGGAGTGTGGTGAAAGTGTGGTAAAATATTGAGAAGTGCAGTACCGCGCGATGTGGTACCGTATAAAAGAACATGACCTAAGACTATAATAATAATAATAATAATAATAATAATAATAATAATAATAATAATAATAATAATAATAATAATTTTAAAAATAACTAATTTAGTTCACTTTGTGCATAGCATGGGTTAAGGCCTAGTAAATCATAATAACAATGAAGCTATTTATGATGATTTTATACAATTGTACAAACATGATCAAGGGTGAAGCCGTGAAAGACCCGTCAAGTTTAAACCAAAAGACAAGCAAAGTGGGGAATTTGAATTTTCTTTACATAAATCATGTACTTCAAGATATATGGCCATTAGTCTCGTCTTATCCTCAAACAACTTTTCTGTCAAAAGGACTTCATTTGTGATGAGCTGTTATTTAATATTTTGGGTTCATTTTCTCACCGATTAAATTTGAATTTTTCTGGATGTGATGATATTTTTTGAGAATTAATGTAAAATGAAAGTGTGTCTAAATTAAAAAATAACTGTCACATTATTAAAAAATAAAAACTCAGCTTTAATTGATGTTAAGTCGGTGTTAGACGGTTAACAAATACAATCCTCAAATATTAGACTGTTATGAGCCAATTGTAAATTTCTGGATATTATGAGTAACAACCCCTCAAATTAGAAATTTATGAACTTAGTAATCCTTTCCTTATTCTCGTAACAAATAAATAGGGATGGAATGAGTAACAAATACTCCAATTATTGCTGCTATTGAAGTGAGGCATTGACTGATGAATTAGCAGAAGACTTTGATTCTTCTAAATCCTAATAAAGACAAGGGCGTGACTATTGATGTTTAACAAGCATAACCACAAAAGACTTGTGAGTCCATTGATGGGGTACTTTCTCTCTATATTCCATATTAATTATCTCAACGTCCTCAATTCTTTGACTAATAATTTTCTATAACATATTTTCTTAAAAAATTATAATATTATATTTTTAAGTTAATATTTTTCGCCATAAATATAATGATAGTATTTTTGATATTAAAACAGAATATATTTTGAGAAATTAATATGTCAAATGACAATTAATATGAAACGGAAAAAAATAACTATTTTAGCTTTTTCATAGTTCATAGCTTATAATGATGTTAATTTAGTGTTAGACTATTGGCGAACACCACTCCCTAAACGTTGAGTTGCTATGAGTTAAATGTGAACTTCGAGATATGATTGCAAGTCACTAATATGGTTTTAACAAGTGATTAATATGAACAAATCCATCTAAACTTAATTACTAATCCAATCGAATTTTGGCAGGTTTGTGCTAACTACTCTAACGAGCAAAACTAAAAGTATCTCTAGGATTAATCAATGGATACGGGCATCAAAGAACTTGACTTTCCTAATAATGAATTTGATTATCGAAAGTTAATTTTGTACAATTGTTTTTTCAATTAAATCAAGGATTGACAATTGAATAGATTTTAATTGTCGCTCTTTCGATATTTAATAAAATTATTATCGATCATCAATCTAACATAATTCATATGTCTTTAAAGTTAATTAAAATTTAATTTGATGACCATCATCACCCCCTCCTACCCATAGACCTCTTTCTAGTATGATAAAGAATAATATCCACATGATTTTCACTCCACAATGTTATTTCCTAAAAAGAAGTTTAACTTATCAAAAACTCATTCAAATTTATTAAACTTTTTCAAAACTAATTGTCCATTACAATAAGGTTGAGAGCATTCCTGTCCATGAAATCCCATCTTCGTTTCTTTGATATTCTCTCATCGCGTCACACACAATAAAATTATTATCATCAATCAAACATGTATTGCTTTTTTATTCGATTATTGAAAGCCATGACAAAAAGATTCACAAAATACAATATTATAATTAAGAAACAACGAAAACTTGTTATACTTCCATGGACTTTAGAAAATTCCAAGTCTTCTGCTAATAAATCGATGACTTTAGTAGCATCAATAATTAATAGCCTAAAAAATTCTCACTGTCACCTACCTTGACCACCACCATGAAGTAGGGTTAGAGGGTTAACTGCAGTTGTTCTCTTCTAACTCATTGTGTGGTCTTCTTGAGGGCTTAATGAGATAACAAGAAGAGGAAGGTTGACTGGCGTGGGTGCCAAAGAGTTGCCGGTCACTTAAGGGCACATAAATTACAACTTAGAAAAAAAAAATGATCTTAAAAATCATATAAAGTTACTATATAATGAAATGTCAATCCTATTTTTGTTATTTTTATAATTAAGTATGATCAAATTTCTACTTTCTTTTGTTTTTCACATTAAAATGTAAAATACCATTACTAAAGACATGTGTTATTAATCATGACTTTTTCCAATCGATTTAAAATGGTTGGTTTTTCCAACCGTTTTAGTAATCATTTCATATTTTTTCAAAATTTTCAACTATTTTTCTAATTTTAGGTGGGAAAAATGGTTGGAAAAATTTCCATCATTTTGTATTTGGGACCCTCAAATATAGGGTAATTAATTTTTTGAACCTTTGATTTTAATGTTAATTTTTTGGACCTCAAAACTTATAGGCTGAATATAAAAGAATGTTAAAGTTTGTGGGTTGAAAAAAAGGTTCATGTTTTTTTTTTTCTTTTTCTTCCCATGTTTGAATTTCTCTCCCAATTAGTGTCAAACTTCAGGACTAAGGTTAAAATGATATTGAAGTTATAATAAACATCTCTTATTCAAGTTGGAACTATTTAAACCCATAAGTACCCAAGGTCTAAGTAGTTCTTACATGAATAAGAGAGATGTATTATAGCTTAAATATAAGTTTTGACCTTAATCTTGAAATTTGGGAGAGCAATTCAAACATGGAAAGAGAAAGAAAAACGAAACATATACTTTTTTTTAACCTACAAACTTTAATGTCTTTTCTTATTCAACCCATAAACTTTGGGTCCAAAAAATTAACAATATAAATCAAGGGTCCAAATTAATTAGTCTATATTTCAACATAAAAAATGCAAAAAACCCTATATTTCATGAGTGATTTTACACAATGTAGCCTTGCACGAGCCGTTTGAACTAGTCATCATAAACCAAAGTTTAAGTTAGAAATTGAAATCAAATTAAAGTTGTGTGCAAATTAGGGTTTTTTGCTTTTTGGACCCCGAATTTTGGGGTATTTATTTTCTGAATCCCCATATTTCAAAGTTTATATTTTGGACCCTATACTTTGCGGACCCAAAAAAATGTGGCCCAAAGTTATGTTTGACTCCGGCGATGACCTAATTGTTGCCTAAACTTCCCGATATGACCTTTTATCATTTTTTTCCTTCTTTTGATTGTTGTTTTGAAATTGACCAGACTTTGACAGTTAAGGGTGTGTAAAATTCATGGGTAAAAAACAGAGGGTAAAAGTTAAATTTTGGTAAATTTTGGTAAATTTTGGTAAATTTTGGTAACTTTTGGTAAATTTTGTTAACGTTTTTGGCAAATTTATGCTCATATGGGGGTTGGAAATCATGTAAGAAGAGGAAGAAGAAGTTGCGACTGGAAAATTTTCGAAAGAAAAAAAATCGATAATGGTTTTGAAATATGGGGGTCCATATTGTTGCCGGAGACAAAGTATACGGTCCAAAATATAAATTTTGAAATATGAGGGTTTAGAAAATAAATACCTCAAAATTCGGGGTCCAAAAAGCAAAAAACTTGTGGCAATTAATCAGTCAAGTTTCTCTTATTTAAGCCACCCATCTATCCCCTCCCAAAACTAAACTAAGTTGAAGAGGTTTCAAACTAAGCACAGACATAAGATTTTAGAGAGAGAAATGGGGTTGAGGGAGAAATTGGGTTGCTTATTTATGATAATATCAGTCATAATAATGATGGGGTTTGGTTATGAGGTGAGTGGGTGCTTTGAGGATGAAAAACAGGCCCTCTTCGACCTCAAATCTGTTTTCGAATTTGGGGAAGGTTACTTGCCATCTTGGTCTATTAATGAGGATGAAAATAGGGATGATTGTTATTGTCATGGTTGGGAAGGAGTTATTTGTGGACCCAATGGTCGTCTTATCTCTCTTTCTCTTCCTAGTCGTTATGAGTATACAATCTTGAAAGTGGATTTCAATGCATCAATTCTGCTTCCTTTTCGAGATCTAAGAGAGCTTAACCTCTCTGAAAATGGAATACTCACTTGGACTGAGCAAACTAAGGGCACTTCTCTCTCCATATCTACTTCCTTTTCTATTTTAAAAAAAAAAAAATCTTTCTTTATTATATGGTTTATTCACATTCATGTTTTGTTTGTTCCCTTCAAATTCAATCTTTATTTTTTGTTTTAAAGTCTAGCAGCCTAATTAATGTTCTCTCTCATTTAAACATATATATGCAGGTTCTATAAAACTGTCGTCAAGCTTAACGAAGCTGGAGATATTGGATTTGACCTTTAACTACTTGGATAGGGGCATTCTACAACATCTAAGTGGATTTTATTCACTTAGAAAAGTATTCTTGTCAGAAAATCATATCAAGGGATACATTCAGTTGAATGGTACGTAATAGAAACTTGGACGACTTCACATAAAACCACGATGGTGGTTGACGGCTTAACATGAATTAAAAAATTATATATTTATTTTCTAGATAATCATTGACTTTATAAAATGCCATTCATGAAAAATTTATATTCTTATACGCTGCCATAGCATTATAAGTATTGTTCAAACAATAAAAGAAAAAACGTATAACGTAGCAAATGCAACTAAGTGAGATACAACAAATGCAGATTTTGAGGCAATGAAGAATCTGGAGGAGCTGGATTTGAGTGACAATCACATCACTAGTTTCCTCAACTATAATGGTACCATCTCTATTTATTAATTATACTCTACTTGTTTCGTAATTTTCTACTTTAACAAAGGTTTTTGGTTTCACAGCATTGCAATAACAATATTATTAATGTTTTTTTAATACATAATCACTTATGCTCCACTTCTTTGATCTTCATATTGGGAGTTAATGAAACTGAGTTTAATGAAGAGGAAAGATGGTGAATGGTTCCCCTCTGGCCTCCGATCCCATCTTATTTTTGTTTCCAAACAAGGATAAATATATGTTAATTTATATTTGTTTTTCCCCTCCCTCCCCCTTCAATAACCTCAATCCAAACAGTTTGTATAGAAAATTATTGGGTTTGACAAGCATGGTACCATCTGAAACAGAGATCAAGAACCTGCCAACAATGATACTCCCAAAGCTTGAGTTTCTTGATTTAAGTTGGAATAAAGAGTTGGGCAGCAACGTCACCGTCCTATCAATAGCAAGTGCATTAGTGCCATCACTCAAACATCTCAAGTTATCCAGCGTTGGCTTGAATGGGCAGATTAAACTTGATGGTAACCATATAATTAAGCCATTTTGCTACTATATATTCAGTGAATGCAACTAAGTTTTTACTTTACAACCAATGCATATTTTGAGCCCATGAAAAATCTGGAGGAGCTGGATTTGAGTGGGAATAACATCACTAGTTTCCTCAACTATAATGGTACCATCTCTATTTATTAATTATTATTTTACTCTCTACTTGTTTCACAATTTTCTCTATTTTAACTAACGTTTATGGTTTTACAGCAATTGCAATAACAATATCATTAGTGACATTAATTTAGGATCAATATGTTTCCATTCAAGTTTACATATGTGCTTAAATTGCTTTCTCATCAAAATAATATATTAAAAGTTGATTGCACTTAAGATATGAATGATATTTATATAGCTTATCACACACAAAACTCAATAAATATTCAACTTACCTGTATTCAAAAAAGAGTAATATAGTTAGAGAGACCCCATCGGGCACCAGATCCATATATCACCCAGGTCAACATGAGACAATATACCTCAATGTACTTTAATTTAACAGTTTGTTTAGATTATTAGAGAGGGAAGAGAGGGGAGGGTAACAGAGTGGAGGGGAGTGAAAGATAATGGACTTGTGATTATCTTGTTTGGATTATTAGTAAAGAAGAATGAGGATTACTTAACAAATATTATTATGTTTGGATGACACAAAGGAGGAGAGGGGAGGTAATGAATTTGTTTTTATTATTATGGTGTGTTTGGTTGGGATGAAAATGGTTTTCACATTTTCCAGTGTTCGGTGACCGAAAAATGGAGAAAATGATTTTCTCCCACCCCTATGTAAATTATTTTCTAAACTCCAACCAAATGAAAATCATATATATATATATATATATATATATATATATATATATATCTCCCTCTCCTCTCCACCACTCTCTCTCACACACCTATTTTAGTCTATCTCCTTGTTGTCAAACATTTGAAAATCGTTTCCAGGAAAATCATTTTCTTATAAAACAGTTTTTCTTTGCACCAAACACACTCTTAATGATTTTCTTAATACATAATCACTTATGCTCCCCTTCTTTTTCCTTCATATTGAGGGTTAAAAAAAATGAGATCAATCTTATTTTTGTTTCCAAACAAGGATAAATATATATTAATTTACATATTTTCCATCCCTTCCCCTCCAATAACCCTAATCCAAACATTTTGTATGGAAAATTATATTATTGGGTTTGACAAGCATGGTACCATTTGAAACAGAGACCAAGAACCTTCCAACAAGACTACTTCCAAAGCTTGAGTTTCTTGATTTAAGTTCGAATGAAGAGTTGGGCAGCAACATCATCGTGACAGTAGCAAGTGCATTGCCATCACTCAAACATCTCATGTTATACAACACTGGCTTAAATGGGCAGATTAAACTTGATGGTAAGCATATAATTAAGCCATTTTGCTACTACTATATATCCACTATTAATAGTCTCCAAGAAATGAAACAAAACATATCAGTGAATGCAACTAAGTGTTTACTTTACAACCAATGCAGATTTTGAGCCCATGAAAAATCTGGAGGAGCTGGATTTGAGTGGGAATAACATCACTAGTTTCCTCAACTATAATGGTACCATCTCTATTTATTAATTATTATTTTACTCTCTACTTGTTTCACAATTTTCTCTATTTTAACTAACGTTTATGGTTTTACAGCAATTACAATAACAATATCATTAGTGACATTAATTTAGGATCAATATGTTTCCATTCAAGTTTACATATGTGCTTAAATTGCTTTCTCATCAAAATAATATATTAAAAGTTGATTGCACTTAAGATATGAATGATATTTATATAGCTTATCACACACAAAATCAACCATCTGTGAAAAGGGAGTTTCTACCCTATGGTTTATCTCATTGAAAAGTTCACGCATGCGCTCAGTCATTCTCGCACATAATACTTCCATTCTCGCACTCAAGGTAGCTTCCATTTTATCTTTCAAACAAGAACCGGAAATATAGCACGACGAATCACAAAATAAGCACAATGGATGAGACCCAATATCAACACATTGGGAAAGATCATAACAGTTTTCCACATAATCCCCACCATAAGATTTATCATCAACATACACGGGGTATTCACATGATTGTTCAGTTTCGGTCCCGGAGGGTGGTGCTTAGACCTGTCAATTCGGTCGGGCGGGCGGTTTCGGGTCGTTCGTATATCGGGTTCGGGTAAATACGGATCAGGTGTATTTCGGGTTCGGGAAAAATACGGGATGTGTATTTCGGTTTCGGGTCCACCCAACGGGTTATGATTGCGACCTTTTTTCGCTTTTTCTTTTTAAAATATGGTCTCTAAATACTATTTTTTTTATACAATATACATAATAAAATATGATTATCTTCTAGCAATGATAGATTATTGTAACTATTTTAACTTAAATAAGAGAAATAACAAATAAATAAGTTGCGCTTATAGTTTAATAGTTAAAAATTTGAATGCAAAGTCACAAATTTTAATAAAGTTTAACTCAAAAAGTCAAATTTTCAGGTCAAACGGGCGGGTCGGGTTTGACCCGCTAATTTTCGGGTTCGGTATACTTCGGGTTTAGTTGAAAAAATCGTGTTCAAAACCCAGAAATTTCGGGCGGGTTATCGGGTCGGGTTAGAAATTTCCAGGTCTAGTGGTGCATAAGGAAGTTGGAAGCTAGGACTAACACTTTGTTGTTCAAACTCATAGGAATCCCTAGACAACCATTCAAGTAACTCCCATGCTTTTTCTTCTCCTAAAGTAGAAAACCCGTAATATTCTAAAAGGTTTCGGGTCTCATAATTCACACCCTCATTCACAATTCCCAAAAGATCTAAAGTATCATAAAAGATGTCATACAATTCACATTTAGCACGGTAGTCATGCAATCTAGCAAAATACCTCCAAATAATCTCATGCTCGAATTGGGGGAATTGGAAACTTTCCATAACTCTCTTTTTTCTATTTTTCTAATTTTCTATTTTTTTCTCTGTTTTTCGATATTCATTTTTTTTTTCGTGCTACATTTTTCTAGCATAATCGAGAAAGCAATAAACTATGTACACACAAACCAATAACCTAATCTACCAAATAACGCCATCCCCGACAACGGCGCCATTGTTCGGTTGTAATTTTTGTGGTTTTATAAGTTAGGATTGTCGGTCCACAGGGATGTGTGTTAGGCTTGATTTAAGGGAATTGGGTTGTGTAAGGGGTTTTTCACAATGCGGAAAAGCGGTAAATTATGTAAATGAAAGCAATAAAACTAACCTAGACATGGAATTAAGGAAAGCAATAAAAGTATGAAATAAAACATGAAATTAAAGAAAGCAATTAAACTACAACTAATAATGAAATTGGGAACAAGAATTTATACCTTTGATGAACTAACTTCTTCACTAATCTTCAATCTACTTGGATTTCTCCCGAACAACCAAGAAATCGTGAATTGGATTACTAAAAATCCTCAAATCCTCACTTTGAAGTAGGATTTGTGACTCTTAATCCTCCTCATCGCTAAAAGTTGGATTGGATGTTTTGTGGCTAATCTAATATGACTCTAAAACAAAGATCAAGAACCCTAATAAACACTAAACTGACCGAGACTTATGAAACAAAAGGAAAGAAAGAAAACAAAGAAATCAACACCAAGCCTAACCTACTGACCTAATAAGAAAGAGAAAGGAGAAAAGAACCAGAATACTACCTAGACAAAAACAAGGGACGGGAAAGCAGAGAGGGGAAAGAAAGAGAATCAAAACACAGCTCCCTACTGCTCATTATTCGAACAAAGGAAGAAAAGAAACCCAAATAGAACCAAGGGCAAGAACATATCAAAACAAAGCATACCAAATTGCATTTCTAGAACTGAGGAATCAAGCATTCAACCAACAAAAGAACAATTCGTTCAGAACATTCAAAAACTAAATAATAACCAAATTTGAACAAAACTTGTGTAGACGGTTGGGATGAAAGCAAGAATTGCTTCGTACTTCTTCAGTTACCAACTGAATCTGCACAAAAATGAGAGAAAGAGAGTGAGTGATGGGAGATATCGCGAGAATTAGAAAGGAGAAGAGAGATGGAGATGGGAATGGGAATGGGGTGCGTTTGGTATCTGCGCACATGAGAGAGGAAGAAGAACAGAGAAGAGAGGGGGAAAAGGACGAAGAGGAATGAAATGAGGGGAAATGAGATTGGGGAAAAATGAAATGGGAAATAGAAAAATTAGGGTTTGGTTTTGTGTTTTAGTCGGCTGAGTGAGAATGTCAGGAAACGGTTCGGGTTAAATGGGTAGGCGGGTTCGGACGGGTATCTGGGTTTAGGGTTGACGGGTATATGGAGGTTGGGCTGGATTTGAACTGGGCTGGGAAGAGGGGAAGGAAGGAGAGATGGGCTGAGTAGATTAGGAATTAGGAATAGGATTTCATTTTTATTTCTAATATTTATCTTTTGTTTTATATTTAGCAATAATAATAACTATAAATAATAAACTAACATAAAATCTAATAAAAATGCAAAATGAATAAAAACATAATAAAATACAAAAATAATTATTAAAGACAAGCAAAAATACCCTATAAAAGAAAAGAATTCGGCTCGGAACGAGACCGAACACTCATCATTTGGTGGAGCTTCTTCATCTTGCTTGCCTTGACCTCCGCTTCAACACTCACACTGTCACACGTGCCTTAATGGGGAATGAGACGAGGTCGAGGCGAGTAAGAGGGTTCACCCCACACAAGGCTTCAAATGGGGACACCCCGGTAGAATTGGATGGAGCCTTGTTGTAAATAAACTCGACCAATGGGAGCCTCTAGTCCCACTCTCGCATATTGGATTTGATGATGCTCCTCAACAAAGTTCCCACCATCCCATTGACCACCTTGGTTCGACCATCGGTTTGGGGGTGCTAAGTGGTGCTAAAAAGTAGCTTCGTGCCCATAAACTTCCACAATACCCGCCAAAAATGTCCCACAAACTTCGAATCTCGATCCGAGACAATGCTTCAGAGGATGCTATGAAGAGGCACAACCTCCCAAAAATAGAGATTAGCAACATGATCAACACCATCGAATTTGGTGCACATGATGAAGTGGGCCAAGTGATCCACCACAACCAAAATGGCATCCTTGCCCCGGACGGTCCTTGGAAAGGCTACAATGAATTCCATACTTACATCCTCCCAAGGTGCTTATGGGATGGGGAAGGGAGTACACAAGCCTTGATGGAATTGGCTCTTGGCTCGGTGACAAGCCGCACACCATACACTACATCATGCACATCCCTGGCCATACTGGAACAATAAAAAAGCTCCTTCAACATGTCCACCGTCCTGTTCATGCCAATGTAACTTGCAAAACCATCACCATGCACTTCTTTCGCAAGAAATTTCCTCATAGGACTCTTGGGTACACACAATTTGTTTTCATTGAAAAAAAACTCTTCTTGCATAACATAAGTAGATTTAGAAGGAGGGTTCTCACCAAAATAAGGGGCGAAATCCAAATCTTACTTATAGTACTCCCAGAGGTAAGAAAACCCCAAGACTCTAGCCTCGATCAACGAAAACAAGGCATGCCTCCTAGATAAAACCTCGACCACCACATTAGAGCTCCTCTTCTTGTGTTTTGCCACAAAGTTGAAGGATTGGAGGAACTCTACCCACTTTGAATGCCTTGCGCTCAACTTGTGTTGCTCGCTAAAGTACTCCAACGCCTCATGGTCCAAGTGCAGCACAAACTCCTTAAGTCTCAAATAGTGAGACCAATGATCAAGGGTGCACACTATAGCATAGAACTCCTTGTCTTAAGTACTATAGTTGAGCCAGGACCCATTGAGTTTTTCGCTAAAATAAGCGATAAGCCTCTTGTCTTGCATCAACACTGCCCCGAAGGCAACGCCGCTAGCATCGCATTCCATAAAGTTGATCAAAGTTGGGAAGTGTGTAACACCCTGGATATATGGTTGTATGGCTTAAAGGGATTGAAATGACTACTTATATCACTAAGGTGTACCTTCTTTTAAGGTAGCTCATCCATTGAGAACTTCTCAGTTAAGCGTGCTTGGCTGGGAGTAGTATGAGGATGGGTGACCTCCTGGGAAGTTTTCCAAGGCAACGTATGATCGAGGACAAAGCACGCCGGAAAGACTCGTGGTGATTTGTCAGGCCAGTCAGCGACTCTTGAAGTACTTATCGATAACATCGGCGGCCGGGAGGGTCCAGGCGTTACAAAGTGCTCATACCAAAGCTCTAGACAACTTCTCCTTGAGGGCCACAAAGGCCGCTTGAGCCTTGGGATTCCAAGCGAAGACTCCCTTCTTCATGCATTCTGTAATGGAGTCGTCAAGGTGGAGAAGTTCCAATTGAAGCGAAGTTAGAAAGAGGCGAGCCCATGAAAACTCCATACTTTGGTGAGTGTAGTCGGTGATGGCCATGACCGAATCGCCTCAACCTTTGCTTCATCCATGGAAATGTCGTCCTTGAAAACAACATACCCAAGGAAAGTGACCCTCGGGTGAAAAACTCACACTTCTCCAATTTTCCATGAACCTTTTGCTGCCGGAGCACCTTGAACACTTCACAAAGCTGTTGGAGATGATCTGCCTCATTCTTGGAGTACACCAATATGTCATCAAAATACACAACGACAAATTTTCCAATGAGTGGTCGGAGTACCTCATTCATCAGTATCATGAAAGTACTGGGGTATTAGAAAGCCCAAATGGCATCACGGGCCATTCATAGAGCCCTCATTTGGGTTTGAACATCATCTTCTATTCATCCCCTTCATCCGAATTTGGTGATACCCGCTCTGGAGATCAATCTTGGAGAACACCAAAGAGCTATGAAGCTCATCCAAGAGATCGTTAAGTCGACGGATGGGGTAGCAGTACTTGATGGCTATATTGTTTATAGCACGGCTATCGACACACATGTGGTATGTCCGATATTTTTTGGGGACGAGTAGGGTCGGTATGGAGCACGAGTTCATGCTCTCACGCACATAACCATGGGCCACTAACTCGTCAACTTGTCGTTGGAGCTCTTTCGCTTTCCTCGGGGTTGCAATTGTATGCCGACTTATTGGGAAGAACCAAACCCGGAACCAAGTCTATTTTGGTGCTCGATGCCCCTAATCGTGGAAGGCTAGGAGGAAGATCCTTAGAAAAGATGTCGGGGTATTTGGAGAGGAAGGGTTTAATTTGTGGAACTACGGGTGCCACTACGTCGACTTCATTACTTTCAAGTAAGAGCAAAGTGAGAACTAGTTTACTCTTGATCAAAGCCTGCTTAACCCATGTTTCACACACAAGGTGGTTTCTCTTCTCACTTCCCGCCCCGAGTGTTTTTTTTTTTTTTGGAGTTGGGTGGGAAGGGGTTCAAGCACAATCCTCTTCTTGTTCACAAAAAAGAGTAGGTATTCTTGGTTCCATCATGAACCACTCCTCAATCATACTGCCATGGCGGCCCAACAACAGGTGACAAGCATCCATTGGTACCACATCATATAAAACAACATCACGGTAAGTACCTATCGAAAATGAAATGTTAGCTTGTTGGGTTACCTTTATCTGGTCGGAATCATTCAACCATTTGAGAGCATAAGGACGAGGATGGGCAATCATCGGAAGGTGTAACTTCTCAGTCATGGTGGTGGAGGCTACGTTGGTGCAACTCACGCTATCGAAAATCATGCTACACACCCGATCTGGTGAACCGTGCACCGGGTTTGGAAGATTAACACCCGTTGGGTTCTCTCTTGGGGAATCTCTTCAAGGTGAAGGGTCTGCCTCACAACTAAGAGATGTTTGTATCCCTGTTGAAATTTACTTCCTCTTCCACGTCTTCAACCCGAATTTCTTCCTCTTCTTGCACCACATCTACTTCTCTTGGACAACCTCTTCAATTTTCTCAATTTCTTGCATGGTCATAACCCTCTCTAGGGAAATTTGATTGAAAGTGGCCATAGCCACAACACTTGAAGCATTTCCTCCCTTGGAGCCTCTTGGAGGGCTCTTTTGGAGCCGCCGGTATTGGTAGGGGAGGCCTAGGGAATCTCGGAGGTGGAGGAGGGTTCTTAGCCAATGATGAATTTCCTTCGGCATAAATTCCAGTCTTCGTAAGGGCTTGACCACACTCCTCTTTTTCTTTCCTCTCTCCTCAATGAGAGTAGCAAACTTGTAGAAAATGTCGATGGAGGCATATTCATAAAACTTCACCTTTGATATGATTTTGTAATCGAGGCCATTGAGGAACCTCGCCATCATTTGCTCTGGTGTCTCATTCACATCACAACACATCATAACCAACTCAAATTCCCGGATATAATCTCCAACACTTTTGGAGCATTGCTTGAGGGAGAACAACTTGTTGTATAGATCTTGCTTGTAGTTGGTGGGCACAAACCTCTTCATCAAGTACTTCTTGAGTTTTGACCATATTTAGATTTTCGATTTTTCTTCTTCACCCTTTGTTTCTTCAAGTTCTCAAGCCAAAGGGAGGCACACTTAGTAAGTTGAAACGTAGCCACCTTGTATTGCTTCCTCTCATCACACTCCTTGAGTTCAAATATTTTCTCCATAGCATGCACCCAATCAAGGAACTCATCGAGGTCAGAACTATCATCGAAGGTAGGAGGATCTACCCGGAGGTCTCGCCCAAATCGTATCGAGGCCTACGAATACGTGGACCCTCACGATAGGAAGCATCATACGAGTCCTCACTCAACTCTTCCTCTTCAAGTTGATGACGACCACAGGGTCGGAATGGAGGAGGAGGAGTGGTGACTCAGGGGGGTCGTTGTTGAAGAGCCCTTGGGAAAGGAACTCCGCCACCCCGAGGACCGATGTTGACTTCTTGATCTAAGGGCGGGAGATCCATTTCTAACCTAAGGGGCTGTTGAGGAGCCCTTTCATCCTCCCTATAAGGTGGAAGTTGAAGGTTACCAAGAGTCCCTTCCAAGCTTTACAATTGACATTGGATCACCCCTTGACTATTCACCATCAATTGTTGGGTACATTCAAATCGGTTTTGCATATCAATAACTTGTTCTATGAGTTGAGAAATTGAAGGCTCGGGTGGGGAAATAAGGTCGAAATGGAGATAGTGGAGTCCATTGCTTCGACTAGACAGCTCGGCCATTTTGTGGAGCTAAAGGGTTATAACAGCTAAGAAATAGACGAACGAATGATGTTTCGAGTTCTTTGTAGATATGGATTTTTGTGGGGTTTAGAGAGGCTATTTTGTGGGGAAAATGGGGTGTTACCAGAAAATGGGAAAGCACAAACTAACAACCAATCAAGGCACAAACAATACCAACACTTCCACAAGCTTCACCACACAAAACCAAACCATAAAACCCAACGAATCAACCTCCAAAGCAAGCTTTCATGGCTTCCCAGAAATTTCACCAAAAACCCCCCAAATTCTCAAACCAATCGCACCCAAATGATTCTCAATCACAACCAAATTTCAAACACAACAAGATATGACAACAATAGACCAATTTCAACGTAAAAACACTAAACATGATATTCTTCAACTTGCTTCTCTTGGGTTCTTGTTCCCTCATGACTTCTTTCATGCCCTATACCAAGTCCTTTAACTGAAAATGGACCCGAGCTTGAGTCGGGGATTATTAGTGTTGATGTCAACCCAACCCAAGGTCTTCAAGTGGGCTCAGGAATGGCTCGAGACACCACGGATGTTTAGGAAGAACTCTTATTAAACGCCTGGAAGAACTTGAGGATGATGTGGAGATTGGTCGTCCATGACTTCACCTAATGCTCTTCCAATGGGATTAGGAAACTCATATCAAGGTTGAGGAGAGCTCGGGAGCAAATCAGATCACCGTGACGTACCTCTGCTTCCTTTTCCTACTCTTTGACCCTCTGCACAAACCGTGTCAAATCTAGATTCGTTTCTATCCTTAAATGTGCTTCGAACGAACCCAAAACAATTGAGGCTTCATACCAAACTCTAACAATAAATAAATAAATAGATGTAAGGTGATTAGTTCATGGAGAAATTCAAGATTACAAAAATTTAGGGATAAGACTGCTACATCTGACCCCTCCTTATATTACATAGGTAGGATTTTGAAGTATTGTTTTTTTTTCTTTTTGTTATCATGGTGAACTATCCATCGTTTATATTTTACAACATTAATTGCTTTAATTAATTAACTTTATTTTTTTGTAACAAGTGTCGCTTTTTTATTTGATTATTGAAACCTATATATGGCAAAAAAGTTCACGAAATAGAACATTATAAGAAACAACGAAAACTTGTTGTATGTCTATAGACTTTAGAAAATTCCAAGTATTGTGCTAATTAATCAATCTGGCTTTAGTAGCATCAATAATTAGCATCAATAATTAATAGCCTAAGAAATTCTCACACTGTCACGTACCTTGACCACCACCATGAAGTAGCTAGTGGGGTTAGAGGGTTAACTGCAGTTGTTCTCTTCTAACTCATTGTGTTGTCTTCTTGAGGTCTTAATGAGATGAGACTATAAGAGGAAGGTTGACTGGTGTGGGTGCTAAAGAGTTGCCGGTCACTTAAGGGCACATAAATTACGACTTAGAAAAAAAAATGATTTTAAAAATCATGTAAACTTACTATATAATGAAATGTCAATCCTATTTTTTTTATTTTTATAATTAAATATGATCAAATTTCTACTTTCTTTTGTTTTCCACATTAAAAAAAATACCACTGCTAAAAATGTGTGTATTAACAACCAAGTTTTCCAATCGATTTAAAACGGTTGGAAAAACCAACAATTCTAGCAATTATTTCATATTTTTCTAATTTTCAAACTATTTTTTAAATTTTAGGTGGGAAAAATGGTGGGAAATTCCAACCACTTTTTCCTACTGTTTGAAAAAAGTTGGTACTAGGAAAAAATCCCCTTCATTTTGCATTTTGGACCACAAAGTATAGGATAATTAACTTTCTGAACCCTGGATGCTTAACATAATTTTTGTTGTAATCTGAATAAAAAAGAACCTTAAAGTTTGTGGGTTAAAAAAAAGGCTCATGTATTTTTTTCTTTTTCTTCCCATGTTTGAATTTTTCTCCCAATTGGTGTCAAACCTTAGGACTAGAGTTAAAATGATATTGAAGTTATAATACGTCTCTCTTATTCATGTCGAAAGTACTTAAACCCCTAAGTACTTAAAGTCTAAGTAGTTTTGACATGAATAAGAGAGGTGTATTATAACTTAAATATCAGTTTTAACCTTAGTCCTAAAATTTGGCGTCAATTGGGAGATAAATTCAAACATAGGAAGAAAAAGAAAAACGATACACAAACCTTTTTTTTAACCCACAAACTTTAAGGTTTTTTTTATTCAGCCATTAACTTTGGGTCCAAAAAATCAACAATGAAAACCAAGGGTTCAAAAAATTAATTACCCTATATTTTGAGGTCCAAAATGCAAAAAAAACTCCTTTATTTCATGAGTGATTTTACACCTTGTAGCCTTACACGAGCCGTTTAATTTGAACTAGTCATCATAAACCAAAGTTTAAGTTAGAAATTGAAATCAAATTAAAGCTGTGTTGAAATTAATCAGTCAAGTTTCTCTTATTTAAGCCACCCATCTATCCCCTCCCAAAATTACACGAGCCGTTTAATTTGAACTAGTCATCTTTCTCTTCCCCCTCCTTACAATTATTTAAGGTTGACAGTGGATTTCAATGCATCAGTTTTGCTTTCTTTTCGAAATCTAAGAGAGCTTAACCTCTCTAGCAATGGAATACTCACTTGGACTGAGCAAACTAAGGGCACTTCTCCTCTCTACAATTATTTAACAAAGGTTTTTGGTTCATAGGATTGCAATAACAGTGTTATTAATGATTTTTTAAAATACATAATCACTTATGCTTCACTTCTTTAATCTTCATATTGGGAGTTAATGAAACTGAGGTTAATGAAGAGGAAACATGGTGAGGTTATTGAAGAGGAAAGATGGTGAATGGTTCCCCTCTGGCCTCCGGTCCCCTCTTATTTTTGTTTCCAAACAAGGATAAATATATATTAATTTATATATTTTCCATCCCTTCCCCTCCAATAACCCTAATCCAAACATTTTGTATGGAAAATTATATTATTGGGTTTGACAAGCATGGTACCATTTGAAACAGAGACCAAGAACCTTCCAACAAGACTACTTCCAAAGCTTGAGTTTCTAGATTTAACTGGGAATGAAGAGTTGGGCAGCAACGTCACCGTCCGATCAATAGCAAGTGCATTGCCATCACTCAAACATCTCAAGTTACCCCGCGTTGGCTTTTATGGGCAGATTAAAGTTGATGGTAAGCATATAATTAAGCCATTTTGCTACTACTATATATCCACTATTAATAGTCTCCAAGAAATGAAACAAAACATATCAGTGAATGCAACTAAGTGTTTACTTTACAACCAATGCAGATTTTGAGCCCATGAAAAATCTGGAGGAGCTGGATTTGAGTTACAATGACATCACTAGTTTCCTCAACTATAATGGTACCATCTCTATTTATTAATTATTATTTTACTCTCTACTTGTTTCACAATTTTCTCTATTTTAACTAACGTTTATGGTTTTACAGCAATTGCAATAACAATATAATTAGTGACATTAATTTAGGATCAATATGTTTCCATTCAAGTTTACATATGTGCTTAAATTGCTTTCTCATCAAAATAATATATTAAAAGTTGATTGCACTTAAGATATGAGTGATATATAACTTATCACATAAAATGTTATGTGGAGAAAAAAAAAACTATAATTAATGAGAATTGTTTTAAATATTGGCTACCGAGAATGGAATAAAATAGGCTTTAATGGTTATTAAAGTAGACATAATAATAATAACGAATAATTAAAAAGTAAATTTAGATGTTCCATACATTACTTAAGTAGTTGGAAAATTGTATCTAGCTAATAAAAATATAAGTTTGTAGTCAATAAACAATAATAAGAATAAATTAAAGTAAAACTTATGTGTCCTAATTTTTTTTTTCAAAAAAAACTTTGTCCAAAAAAAAGTATGAAGTTTAAAAAATATATTCCAAGACAAAATATATATTATATCAAGACAAAATATTCCAAAAAAATGTAATATTCCAAGACTTGTACAATTTTTATATTTACATATATGGATACTTCTTTTTATGAAATTTAAAAAATATCTTGATAGCCAATAATTTTCTCTAATGAAAAAGCTACCTGCAACTAATATGAAAGATGGTATTATTCTATTTTGATTTCTAGGTAATTACTCCCTCCGTCCCAAGGTAATTGACATTTTGACTAAATTTTGACCATTAATTATTCACAAATTACAATGAGTTATAAAATGAAATTACCTCCATTGTAATTTTTAGTATAGTATCTTTCTAATGACGATAATTTCATATTATAACTCATTGTAATCTATAAGTAATTAACGGTCAAAATTTAGTCAAAGTGTCAATTAATATAGAACCGGGGGAGTAATGTACTAGTTTCAAGCACCATTTAAATGCATTCCAAAACTTTACAATTAAATAAATACAATTTTATTTTATATTTACAGGTTGTGGTCAAATGCAAAAACTTCAGAAGCTCGACCTGTCCGTCAATGCATTGAGAGCAGTTCCTTCATGTTTGGCTAACTTATCATCCCTTCAAACGTTGGACCTCTCTTGGAATCAAATAACAGGAAGCATTGCTTCATCTCCTCTTATTCACCTACACTCTCTTAAGTCCCTCTCCATAATAAGCAATAAGATTCAGATCCCAGATTCCTTCAGTGCATTTCAAAACCACACCAAATTGAAGTATTTCCTTGCAAGCTCAAACCAAGTAATTGTTGACAACTCAAACCAAGATGTCCACCCATTGGCTGTCGGTCACGGATTGCAACTTGAGGTTCTTGACTTGTCAGATTGCAGAGTCCCCACACATCCCTCATTCCTTCATCATCAACATAACTTAAGAGCTGTTGATCTCTCTGATAATCTCATGGAAGGGAATTTTTCTAAGTGGTTGTTGGAGAACAACTTACAATTGGAAGAATTGTACATGAGAAACAACTCTCTTAGTGGAGAGCTACAACTTCCTTCTTTGACGCACAATCATCTAAGTGTACTAGACATCTCACGAAACAATTTCAGTGGATATATTCCACCAAATATAAGTACACTGTTTCCACGGTTGAGTGTTTTGGACATGTCGGATAATGGATTCAGTGGAGATATTCCCTTCAGCCTCTTTGATATTGAATCCCTCAAGTCTTTAAAATTATCAGGCAACAGTTTATCTGGGGGATTTTGGAACTCAACTAGAAGCCATTCGCATAGTCAGTTGCGTGAACTTATTCTGTCATTTAACAAATTTGAAGGAGAATTACCACCTTTCTATGGCTTCTTATCCTTGAAGATTTTAGACTTGCAAGGGAACAATTTCTCTGGAAGTATTCAGCCAAACATGTTCAATGCAAGTTTGGTAGTGTTGAATCTCAGTAACAATTCTCTGCAAGGGCCAATTCCAAAAGATTTCTGCAGATTTGATGGACTCGTGGTATTGGATCTTTCATACAATATGTTGAATGGGTCCATGCAACCTTGTCTTTTGAACTTGTCAATGATTAACCTTCTCTCTCTAAATAACAATAAATTAAGTGGTGGCATTGACGACAGGCTTGAGTATTCAAGTTTGTCTTCTCTAGATCTAAGTCATAATGATTTGGACGGAGAAGTTCCAGCTTCCATCGGGAATTTTACATGTTTAGGTGCACTAATCTTGAAAGGCAACCAATTTAATGGTGTAATTCCAATTCAGCTATGCAAATTGAGGTGGTTAGGCATCCTGGATCTCTCAAACAACAATTTGAGTGGTCAAATTCCTTCTTGCTTAAGCAATATGGCCATCGGTGGTGGTAACACGTTTGAGTATTTTTTTTCAAATGAAGTTGGGGACAATCCTTCATATGGAAATCTTATGCAGCGCCCCCAGGGATATGATGTTAAAGGTAGGCTAACTTTCACAACGAAGAGTATGAGCTACATTTACAAAGGCGGAAGCCTTCGTATTATGTTTGGGTTAGATCTATCTTGCAACCGACTGTCAGGTGAAATACCACATGAGATTGGAAATTTGAGCAACCTACAAGCATTGAATTTGTCTCACAATAACTTACATGGCTCTATTCCAGCATCCTTTTCAAACTTGAAGAGCATTGAGAGCCTCGATCTTTCATACAACAGTTTGAATGGAAGCATCCCTGCCCAACTACTAGAATTATACAGTCTAGAAGTATTCAAGGTTGCATACAATAACTTATCAGGACAAGTGCCTTTGACAGCTCAATTCGCAACGTTCAGTGCAAGTGACTACGAAGGTAATCTTTTACTTTGTGGTTCTCCAATACTCAAGAGTTGCACACCTGCTAGTGAATTGCCTGGTCCAATCGAACCAAACAATGTGAAAGAAGAAGAAGGGTGGATGGACATGGATGCCTTCTACATGAGTTTTGCAGCATCATCAGTGACTATGTTTCTGGCTGTGGTGGTCATTTTGTGGATCAATCCTTATTGGTGCAGTGTATTGTTCTACCTTGCAAAAATATGTGTCCTTTCGACCTACTATTTCATTGAGAACATTTGTAGGAGATTTAGAGGAGTAAGGAGTGTTTAAATATGATTTCCCTCAATGCAGTGTATCAGAATAAAAGTGTTTTTTTTCCTTATAAATGGATGTAAAATATTATGTCAGCATGTCGGGAGAAATAATATTTTGAGTTGCTTCCTTGTATATAGTAAGGTGTGAAAGAAATTAATATAAATATGAACTTGTTTAGATATAGCATGCAATGAATATTTTCAATTTTATATTCAATATCATTAGCCTTAGGAAAGTGGCTCCAATAAGCATAGAGCACTGACCAGGGGCAAAGAGAAAAGCGTAATGTTCTTTATTTGAATGAAATACATACAATTATATATATATATATATATATATATATATATATATATATATATATAGGATAATTGGATTCTAATAATCTCTATTTTCACCAATTGGATAATGGTGGACCGTACTTTCACTTTGTATTCTGGTGATTCAAAAAAAATAAAATTGGATTATAGTGGTACCAAATCCACCTCCACATTCTTCTTATTTTTTTCATTCCTATACTATATTGTTTTTGTTTTTTCATTTCTAACCCTAGAAAGTTAATGAATTGTAGTTTCTAAAACATTTTTTAAATTATTTGTTTGAGACTCCGAATAATTATTATGATTTTTTAAAAATAATAAAAATAAAAAAAATCGTAAAAATAGTAAAAATAGTAAAAAAATGGAAAAAATTAGGAGAAACGATGTAAATTCATTAAAAATCATTGTAAAGTGTTATACTAAGTTTTGAATCAAATGCAACGCAATATCTATGATTCCCTTGAAAATATCACTCTGATCCATTTTATTTTTTTTGGACCAGAATCTGAAGTTAAAATAAAATACACCATTAATTGGTGAAAGTATGGATTATTAGAATCCAATTATCCTATATATATATATATATATATATATATATATATATATGAAAATTGGATTCTAATAATCCCTACTTTTGCAAATTGGATGATGGTGATCCTTTACTTTCACTTCGTATTCTGATGGTCCAAAAAAAACATAATTGGATTTGAGTGGAACGCTGCCGAGTTGAGTGGTGGTGACTCGGTGGTTTTCTAACATGGCATAATAAAGTCAACCCGGTCAAACACATGGTGAATGTGTCATGTCAGAAAACCACCGAGTCACCACCACTCAACTTGGCGGGGTCCCACTCAAATCGAGTTATTTTTTATTTTTTTGACCACCAGAATACAAAGTGAAAGTAAGGACCACCATCATCAAATTTGCAAAAGTAGGGATTATTAGAATCCAATTATCCTATATATATATATATATGATAATTGGATTCTAATAATCCCTACTTTTACCAATTGGACAATGGTGGACCATACTTTCACTTTGTATTATGGTGGTCCAAAAAAATAAAATTGGATCGTAGTGGTACCAAATCCACAGTCACATTCTTCTTATTTTTTTCATTCCTACACTATATTGTTTTTGTTTTTTTTTTCGTTCATGCCCCTAGAATGTTAATGAATTGTAGTTTCTAAAACATTTGTTAAATTATTTTTTTTGAGATTCCGAATTATTATTATGATTTTTTAAAAATAATAAAAGTGAAAAAATCGTAAAAAATAGTAAAAAATGAAAAAAAATGAAAAAAAATTTGTGAAACACTGTAAATTCATTAAAAATCATTGTAAAGTGTTATACTAAGTTTTGAATCAAATGCAACATAAAATCTATGATTCCCTTGAAAATATCCCACTACAATCCATTTTTTTTTACCACCAAAATACAAAGTGAAAGTACGGTCCACCATTGTTCAATTGGTGAAAGTAGGGATTATTAGAATCCAATTATCATATATATATATATATATATATATATATATATATATATATATATGGGAATAGATAGGGTGAGAATGAGTTTTTTTTGTGAGAATGAGAGAAGAGTGAATAACAACCATTGGATGAGAGATTAATGGTCAACAAAAAAACACCCTTTTCCCTTTATTTATTCCCTGCATTACGTGAGTGTTAATGAAGGAAAAAAAACAAAAAAAAGGATGGGAAATTGTGCAGGCGATTATGGCTTGGCGGCTTGTGGAGTACATGGGAATTAGATTATCATAATCATCTTCAACCCTTCCATCTTGCTACTTGCAAAAACCCAACTCTGTTGAGATTAATCTGGAAATTTTTGCTGTCATTTGCGTTAGGTTCCAGAAAGGGAAAAAACAAAGGGTTTGCTATGGAGGATCATTTCTTCGTCAATGGCTGGGATGTAAGCCAAAGGTGGTAGTACGGGGTGAGTTGGAGATGAACATCTTCCATGGCTGATTGGTGGTTTCGTCCTCCATGGCTGTGGTGTTTTTTTTTTTTTGGTTTTTTTTTTGTGTTGGTAGAAGAAGATGAGAACCCCTCAAATTGACTCATGTTTTTTTTTTTCTGGGTTGGTAGAATGGATATGGAACTTGAAGATTTGCGTGTGCATGTAGTATTGATTTGAATTTGTTGCAATTTGAATTGGAGGGGGATTATGTTTGTTGAAATCGGCTGCAATAAAAAGACGAGTTTGATGTTCGTTAGAGTTGTACATGATGTTCAACTGAAATATATGCATATGTCCATGTATATGCATCCGTCGTGTCCATCTGTTCGCTACATGTTGTCCAGTTGAAGTATATGGTCCGTAAATGTTTTTTTTTTTAGGATCACACAGCGAATGTGCATGCAAGTTGACCATGATGTTCATATGAATTGAACATGATGCACATTAATCATATATTGTTAAGTTACATATATTTTGGATCATTACATTGTGCGCATACGTTAATCTTTTTCTAATGCACACCACGTGCGAAGTGTATGAACATTGATACATGTAACTATGAGCAATAATATTGAGACATGTAACTATGATGGCCATATGAGTGTATGTGCACGTAAGTGGACCATGATGTCCATATGAGTTGAACATGACGCACATTTATCATAAATTGTCAAGTTACATATATTTTGGACCATAACATTGTGTGCATATGTTCATCTGTTTCTAATGCACAACACGTAGGAAGTGTATATACATTGAGACGCGTAACTATGAGCAAAAAGTATTAAGACATGTAACTATGATATCCATATGAGTGGATGTGCATTTAAGTGGGCCATGATGTCCATACAAGTTGAACATGATGCACATTATCTAATGTGTTTTCTAATTTTGAGACATATTTTGGTGCCCCGGTTCCTGCAGTGGCTACGGTTCATCCTCCTCATATGTCTGCAACCAAGGGTAGAGCAAGACGAACGAGAACCCCAATTGAGATTGTCGTTCAGAAGAAAAAATGTCTACAGAGGTGCAAGACTTGAGATCAAGTTACAACACATGATAGTAGGACCTGTCCGGAGCAGTATTGATGATTTTATTCTAGATGATATAACACATTAACATCTCTTTTTCATGATTTTGGTTGGACGAATGTTATTTTGTGGACCCATTTTGTTATGTCATGAACTAACTATGTCAATTCACGAACATTTCGACAGTTATTTGTCGTAGTCACGACCATTTTGACGGTTATTTATACATAATGTCCATATGTACGACAAATGACGGTTATTTATACATAATGTCCATATATTCAATTGATATATGTTAAATGCTCAGCCTATTTGTACATAATGTCCATATGTACAATAAATGATGACCACCTACTTTGGTTGTCATGTTTGACCATCCTGATTTAACGTAACGTTCATTTAAACAGTAACGAAATGTCCATGTGTACGGACACTGATGAGCATCATTTTATGTTTGTCATGCTTGTTGTTTGTTAAATGTTCATATGTGGTCGTCACTTGAGTGGTTTGGACACTGATGAGCAACACGTGTCAAAAGTAGTAACAATTATTGATTTCATTTGATGCAACATATAGTGATCTTCTGCATATAACCAACTCAGCAGCAACATGTAATGATGTTCTGGACATCTCTATATAAATAATTGTTCATTATGGTATACTCTAATGGATATTATGTATATCACAAAATTTATACTATACTGTGTTCATTATTGTGTGAACATCACTATATACCCCATTGAACATCATGTTATAAATAAAAGAGCATTATGCTAGAATCTTATGTTCATCATGTTATAAATAAAAGAGCATTATGCGCCATCTGTCCCGGCAATGTGGGACGGCACTGGACTTTCGTCCCCACCTCCTTCGGCATATCCGTCTGTAACGTCTCTTATGACAGCCCTCACAACATCAGGGGGGGTCTGGCTCAGGCATCGCAACACCTGCTGCTTGACACTCTCCACATTATTGTTAAAAGCAAAATGACTTATGTTAGTATATAATCAAATGGACATCTGTACATAATAAAATACTTATTATAGTCTAATCTAATGTACATGTCAATCATCATCCATATGTTCATCACACTTAGTTGTCACTGTACTTCCTTCTCACATAAGATGAGCATCACGTCACCCAAGCTTGTACACTAAGTGTATGGACAATGTACACCAACCAAAATATCCCTCACTTTAGATGTGTATAATCAAGTGTACGTTTTGTATATCACATATGAAACATCAACCACACATACAACCCAACACAAATGAAACATTATGCACTACCAGTATGTTCATCATACATACATTATGCACAACCAGTTTGAGATGTTCATCATGCACTACCAATATGAGATGGACATCATACACTATCTTAATGTGCATGCTCATAAACCCATTCACTAATTCATATCTGTTCACGTCCCTCACCCCTAAAAACGTCAGCATGCCCCCACACAATGCACATCACATCAAACTTGGGATGAATTTGTTCCAATTTACCGGAATTTTAACAAAAAGGAACAACCTTTCACTAGGAATATCGACTAACCTAGACTGATTGTTTGCGCCAACTGCACGAACATCACCTCCGACGACCTCCATGTTGGTCGCCGCACAAATCTTCGCCGATCTCTTTTTTTCTCGACGATCGGCCAACAATGTTTCTCCCGTATACTGACGAACCCTTTGTGACCCTTCCTCTTCCCTTCGTTTCTCCGGTATACCAATCTCAATGCTTCTCGCCGTCGGTAAAGATGGACCATATACTTCAACTGGACAACATGTAGCGAACAGATGGACACGACGGATGCATATACATGGACAGATGCATATATTTCAGTTGAACATCATGTACAACTCTAACGAACATCAAACTCGTCTTTTTATTGCAGCCGATTTCAACAACCATAATCCCCCTCCAATTCAAATTGCAACAAATTCAAATCAATACCGCACGCACATGCAAATATTCAAGTTCCATATCCATTCTACCAACCCAGAAACAAAAAAAAACATGAGTCAATTTCAGGGGTTCTCATCTTCTTCTACCAACACAAAAAAAAAAAAACCAAAAAAAAAACACCACAGCCATGGAGGACGAAACCACCAGTCAGCCATGGAAGACGTTCATCTCCAACTCACCCCATACTACCACCTTCGGTTTACATCACAGCCATTGACGAAGAAATGATCCTCCACAGCAAACCCTTTGTTTTTTCCCTTTCTGGAACCTAACGCAAATTACAACAAAAATTTCCAGATTAATCTCAACAGAGTTGGGTTTTTGCAAGTAGCAAGATGGAAGGGTTGAAGATGATTATGATAATCTAATTCCCATGTACTTCACAAGTCGCCAAGCCATACACGCCTGCACAATTTCCAATTCTTTTTTTCCTTCATTAACACTCACGTGATGCAGGGAATAAATAAAGGGAAAAGGGTGTTTTTTTGTTGACCCTTGATCTCTCATCCAATGGTTGTTATTCACTCTTCTCTCATTCTCACAAAAAACTCATTCTCACCCTATCTATTCCCTATATATATATATATATATATATATATATATATATATATATATATATATATATATATATATATATATATATATATATATAAATGTATGTATGTATGTATGTATGTATGTATGTATGTATGTATGGAAGTGATCATATGAGCATTGGGTTTATGTGAGCATGTGAGCATTAGGATTGTGGACCCTTGGATCTTCAATCAATGGATGAGAAAAAAAGTGGAGTTTGGCTTTTTTTTGCCCATTTAACACAACCCTCACGTGAGGTTGGGAGGAAAAAAAAAGAAATTGGTTGCCCCTTCCCAAAAAAACAACGCATGATCACACAATCCAAAAAACCAATTGAAGTTTCTTCTTCCCTCCTCCTCCAGACTGAACGTTCATCTCCCCTCCTCCTCCACACCGGGCTGCGAACTCAACGACAAACACATTATATGGTTTCTGACGTATTGTGTGGTGTAATTTGACAGCGAAGGATGACAGAATCTGAAAGTTTCAGGTAAGCGATTTGGGTGTGGGTTCCAGTGCGGAATTAGGGTTCCAATTGGGTGTAGTATTCTTTTAATGGTGTTTTCCAATGTGAATTTGTTTATGTGAATTTTTTTAGGGTTTAGTTCATTGAAATAATTGTTTTTGTTTTCAGATACGTGAAATTTCGAATTTAATGGTTGAACAAGGAAGCATGAAGGAGGTTCATGTGGAAGAAGCAAGTAAAAGGTTCGCATTTTAGGTGGGTTGAATACGAAATGTCGATGTGTATTTTACGTTCGATGAATTGAGCGAATGTTGTCTACAGTAGCTGTAATAGATGTCCACTGTTTGGGAGGTAATTGTGTTGATAAAGGTGGGGGTTTGGCGGGGGCTTTCAAGAATGAAATTAGTGTGTTATATGAGTGTTGTCCACAGGGACATTAGTGGATGTCCACTGGTGAAGCTGGTGGTGTCCACAACATTGATTATGTGTTTTGAATATATGAATTCGTTATGTAGCTGAAGTTACAAAAGGTTGGGGTTTTGGGGTGGTTTTCCCAGCATGAATTGGTGTGTTATATGAGTGTTGTCCACAGGGACATTAGTTAACGTCCACTGATGAAACTGCTAGAATGCACAATATTGATTATGTATTTTGAATATACGAATTCGTTATGTAGCTTATGTTTCAAAAGGTTGGGCTTTTGGGGTGGTCTTTCCCAGTATGAAATTGGTGTGTTATATGAATGCTGTCCACAGGGACATTAGCTGATGTCCGTTGAAGAAACTGGTGGTGCCCATAGTATTGATTATGTATTTTGAATATACGAATTTGTTATGTAGCTGACGTTTCAAATGTGTAGTTTATATTTGAGGGGGGTGTGGGTTGGGGATAATTGTGTTAAGAAAGATTAAATTTGGTAGGGTTTTATTCAATATGAAACTTGATACATGGTGAAAATGTTATCCACAGTGACATTGACTGATGTCCACTGATGTTATGAGTGATGTCCACAATGATGAATGATTGTGAGTTGGGGATGGTAGTGATAATGATTGAGTTTTGTGTTTGTATTTGTGCGGTTAAACAAATGTGCATGTATGATAACGTTAGATGTTCGCAATCAGAGTAATTAATGTCCCCTTATGTTATGGTCACAAGCTCACAGTGTGCTGGTGATGTGTTTGTCAAAGTTGCACCCTTAATCTGAGAAGGGACGGTAGTGATAATTATTATGTGTTGTGCAATTTGAAAGTACACAGTCAGTTTGACATCCCTTACTTTTCCACTATTATATTGTTTAATCCCCAAATATGTTGAGTGTCAACTTGTTCCCTTGTAGGAAGAACGATTGGAGGCATTGAGGAAACGCTACTGTCACGATATAATTATGCATGAAATACTTGATGTCTCCAATCAAAATACTTGATGTCCCCACAAGAAATATTTGATGTTCCCACAAGAAATACTCTATGTCTCCAGTCAAAATACTTGATGTCCTCACAAGAAATACTTGATGTCCCAATGAAAATACTTGATAACCCAAGTGAAATTACATGATGTCCCAATGAAAATACTTGATGTCCCAAGTGAAATTACTTGATATCCCAAATGAAAATATATGATGTCCCTAATGAAAATACTTGATATCCGCATGGAAAAACTTAGATGCCCCCAACATCAAGTATTTTCAATGGGGGCATCCAGTATTTCTTGTAGGGACATCAAGTATTTTCAATGTGGACATCAAATATTTCTTGTGGAGACATCAAGTTTTTTCATTGTAGACATCAAGTATTTTCATAGTGGACATCAAGTAGTTCTCAATCCTTCGTTCAACTTCATGATTCGTCGACAAATTATTGTTTTACGACTCAAAGATCAAATGTTTCTTTCCAGTTCTCTTTTTTATTCTTCCTCATTTCTATTTTGCTGCATTGAATGAGAATATATGGAGGAATCAAAATTGGGAGGCAAGCACAAATTGTCGGCAACCCTAAATCGCTTGGAATGCGTAGATATGGAGGAATTTGGAATTGGGGAGGCAAACACAACTCGTCGGCGACCCTAAATCGCATGGATTGAGTGATGATAGACGAAATCCAAATCGGGGAGGGATCAACTTGGAAGAAGAAAAGGTTGAGGGGTGTTTGGAAGAAAGTTTAGGCAAAAAGGTGGGAAGAGAAAATCACATCCCTTGATTTTACATCTAATGATGTGTGGTTATATATAATAGGGAATGTGGGAGGTGCAACCGAAGCTTGATACTTGCTGGTAATTCAAGAAATTGTGTCATGTAAAAGAAATTTTCAAATCAGCAACGCACCTCCACAATCGATACTCTGTCTCAACGGGTTGCAATTGGCTTCAAGGAGATTACGCACCCTGGCAATGGTCTAGATTAGTCTGGAATAGACTAAATAACCCAAGACACTCAATCATAACCTGAATCACTCTTCATGGGAAACTCCAAACCAAAGCCAGGTTACACCAGTTCCAGGATTCCACTAATCCTAACTGTCTTTTTTGTCATCATGCTTATGAAACCCAAAACCATCTTCTGTATGAATATGATTATTCAAGTCAGATACGGGCATCTCTCATTTCCTGGATCCATATCCCACATGGACGTAACTATGAAAATTGGTGCAAAAATGTTATGCGTTGGAAAGCTCCAAAATGGAAAGATGTTGCTCGAAACCTCCACGCTTTCAAGAATCTAAAAAAGCCTCCCGTGCAAGTCTACTCCACTACCAAAATTACATTGAAGGATAGAACGCTTTTTATTGCTTGCAAAAATCACAAATATAGACAATGTATAGATTGGTTATGTGCCTGATATCCTTGTATTACCTTTTCTTTGATATAATTTTTTTTTAAATTGTCCAAAAAAAAATATATATACATATATGTTGTTCATCGCACATACATTTTTGGACGTTCATGTTTATAAAGGGAGATGTTAAAGAAAAAAAATATTGAATAGATAAAACAAGACAATGAGAAAATTCTAAATTGATCTACGATATGATCCCATTATTATATTTTGGGATACAACAAAACACTTAGGGTGTGTTTGATGTAAAGAAAAATCATTTTTAGGAATTGCTTTTTTTGGAAAATGAAATTTTTATTTGGGGGCGTTTGGTGCGCGGCTTTTTGAATGACTTTTTGGAGAAAATGGATTTTTGGAGGAGTTTTGGCTATTTGACTAGTCAATATGCGAATTTTGGGTGTTTGGTAGGTTGGCGGATTCAATTGGCTTTTTGCTCCCAAAAAGCCAATTTGTAAAAAGCTACTATGAGTAGCTTTTTGTAAATAGTTGTTAGCTTTTTATGTTTTAAATTACTATATTAACCAACTAATTCACAAAAATTACAAAAATTGCCATCAAAATAATTTAGGTTTAGTTCTTTTAATTGCTCTCTTATCTCTCACTTCATTTGTGTTTCTTATCCTTTTGGACAATGGGATTTATGTATAATGATACTTGTGTTCACAATTTCCTAGTTTATTTGTGTTTCCTATTAATTTAGATAAGAGTTAAATGAATTTAAATTGTATATATACATCGGGATAAAAAATTACATTAAATTGTAAAATATCTACATTAAATTGTACCTAAAAATGAATATAAATCATAAGGTTATGCCTAAAAATACATTAAATTGTAAAAATATCTACATTAAATTGAAAAAAAATCTACATTAAATTGTAAAAATACTTATGGATAAGAAAAACTAAAAATGAATATAAATCATAAGGTTATACCAAAAAATGAATTACAATATGGACAGAAAACCTAAAAATGAATTTAAAAAATCATAATGTTAAAAAAACACAAAAAATAAAGGCAAGGGTACAATTGGAAATCAGGAGAAAAAGTTATCCTACAAACATCTAACTCTACCAAACACTATTTTATACAAACAGCTAATACAAATAGCTGACAAAAACAACTAACAAAACAGTCAAAAGTAAAATAGCTAACAAAACAACCAACAGCTAAAAACAGCCAACAGCCAACAGTCGGGCATCGAACGGCCCCTTGATCTTTTCAAGTGTTTGGAATAAAGAAAAATGATTTTTGTAGAAAATGGTTTTTCTGGAACGGACTATGATACACATCTTGCCTCAAGATGGTTAATAACCATCTTGAATTATCTAATATTTCATATTTTGTTAAAATTTAATAATATTTTCTCTAATAATTATGTATATTTATCAACTACAATAATATAATATTTATTTGTTAGGTTAAAAAAATATAAATAATAGCTAATTTTGTCAATCATAGTAAAAAAAATGTACATTTTACGCATAGTTTTATATTTATGAAAAAATATAAATAAATCAATAAATAAATATTTTTATATTGTTTATATATAGGTTATAATAACCCTCAAAGTAATGAAACATACCTTTATAATGGTTTAAATATACTTACATTTAGTTTTATAAGTGATTTAAGTGAGATGCAAGATGTTTATCATTTTCGTTCTGGAAATTGTTTTAGAGAAGGACGGGAGAGGAAGAGAAAGAGAAAGAGAAAGAGAAAGATGAGAGAGAAATAGAAAGATGAGAATGATTGTGTTGGAGGAGCTTCAGACGATGGAAACCTAACCCTGACGTTGGATTGGGAAAATCGTCTGCATGTTTAGAAAATGGACCGGGAAAATGATTTTTTTTAGGATATGAGTTAAGAGAACAATTTAGAAAGAGGTAGAAGAAAATGATTTTCTTAGAAAATGGTTTTCTTCATTTTCCGGTCACCAAACACCGAAAAATGGAAAAATCATCCCAACCAAACGCACCCTTAGACTATGAAGATGAGCGCGTATTAAATTAAACAAAAATCCTTTTTTTCTTAAAGAATTACCTGTTTTAATTTCCATAACTCCTAGTAATAAAAAGTAAAATAAATATTAAGCAAATGCATAAATAGAAGTAGGTGGATAGCAAGAGCCAAAGCGAATAAGTTATATAATGTGATGAGCACCCCTTTGTCTTCTGTATGATTGCCTTTTGTTACTCAAAAATTTCAGCCTTTAGTCATTTGCTCTCTTATTAATCTCCTCAAAAGCCAATGGAAATTAAATTGGATGAAAGAGCATGTATATACATTGTCGGTTATGTACTACATAAATACAACATTGACATTGTGTCTTTAATTTGTGAAATAATTTACATTGCAATTAAAATTTAGTGGTTAATTGCATAAAAATATCATACGTTTGCCAATAGAGGCTTGTACTATTTTTTAAAATTAAATTTCATCTAGTTGGCATCCAATGAACAATAAAGTAATGGAAATATATCTTTTAGTGCAAAAATGAGTTGACTTACTCTTTTTAAATAATGTAGGTATTCCATATTAAGTAGGGATGTCGAACTCGAGGATGGATGTGAGGTTTGTTTAGGAATTTAGTTTGTTAAAGGTTCTCAAGTGCGGAAAGCATTAAATTTTGAAAATTATGCTTTTAAGCTATTCCTAATCATGATACTAAACATATCATTAATAAAGCAACACAACTAAGCAAGTAATTACTAACAATTGATTTAAAGAAATCTATAAGCTAACAAGTAAACATTCAATAACACCCTAAACTATCACCATGATCAAAAGCAAGCAAATAGCAATCAACAAGCAACTAATTAACTAAAACAAGCTGAGAATTAAGTCCATACCCTTGATGACTAATCAAAATCGATCTCTATTCTTCATTCTTCATCTTCATTTGCAACTTTCCCCGAACAAAATAGAAAGTTGTGAATCAAGTTACTAAGGACCCTCAAATCTTCACTTCAAGTAAGATTTGTGGCCTTTAATCCCCCTTTTCACTAAAAAGATTGATTGGTGGCTAACCTAGAAACTTTGAATGACAAACTCAATGAAATCAAAAGCACAAGGTAAATGAACAAAATACTTAGCTGAAATTACTTAAAGAAAGTGTTGATTACACTCAAAATCTCAAGAACTTGGAGAACAAGGCAATAGAAAACCCTAAGTGAGAGAAAGTAGAAGCAACTTAAAGAACAATTAAAACTAGGAAATACATATTAAAACTTAAGCTAAAGCTAAACTGGATAAAATCGCAGCCAAGGGTATTTATAATGATCCCAAACTGTTACACAAAACGCAACATTTCAAATCTAAACATAACGCGAAAATCCAGATTGACTCGGGCGAGCCAGGGTTCTGGTCGGTCGCACCTAGTCTTCTTGGCAGCTTCTCTTCGGCAGCTCAGGAGCTAAGCTCGGTCGAGCAGGGCCCTTGCTCGAGTGAGCTAGCCCTCTGATTCCTCCTTGCCATAGCTGATTTCTCAACACCCTCATAGTGGCTTTGCAGAGGTATGGCTCGACCGAGCCAGTATGTTGCTCGAGCGAGCCAGCCTTCTGTCTCACTTTTTCTTGGCTCAGCTTTGGTCGGCAAGTCTGCTATTCTTCCAGCTGCTTGACTCGGGCGAGCCAGGATGTGACTCGGGTGAGCCATCCTTCTGCCTCTTCCTCCATTTGATGAGTTTTTCTCCGTTTTGGCTCCATTTTGGCTCCATTTTGGGTCAATCTCTTATTTTCCTACAAAACTAGCAAAATTTGATAACTAACATGAAACACGAGGTTAGAACATGTAAAAACACCCTAAGAAAGAGAAGAATTCGGCTCGAAACGAGACGGAACACCACTCCCACACAAGGGTTTGCTCACCTCGAGCAAACTAAAAACAAAGAAAAAGATTAGAAAAAGAAAACTAAAACCTAACTCACTTTCGCAGGAATCGCGGATGCATTTAGCGTATGCATCAAGCCCTTTAAACCCCCGGTAGCCCGGGTGGACGAGGTAGGTCTCGTGAGAGTTTGTAGCAACTACACCCACAAAAGCCATAGAAAAAAAAAAGAGAGAGGGAAAGTGAAAAACAAACAAGTTTAAAAGAAAGAAAAAGAAAACTGCTCGTTTCAATGAATCAAGTCGTTTCAATCAAGAGAATGGTATTAATCCTCCAAAAGGAACCGTTATGAGCATCTCACAACACCTAACCCACACAACTTCCAATCTTGGAAATTTTTGATCCCTTACACCTCATGTAGAGTTTAATCCCATTTGCGAAAAAGTTTTAAAGAGTTCTAACCGATTCTGGACGACCCCAAAGACTCACACTCGAGCTCAAAAACAACGAAACAAACAAAGGATAGGAAAGAGTTGCCCCTCCCCGCATGTGGTCGCCCTTGGCTTGGTGAGGGCCGCAGATGATGCAAGGAAGAGCCCCTCACTTTATTAACACTTCAAACTTTTTTTTTTCTTCTTTTTGGGTTGGGTAATCCCAACAAATTTTCTTTCTTTTTGTTTTTTTTGTTACTTTTTAATGGTCGGTATTAGCCTTATTTTCAAGAATTGAACGGCCCAAGTACGGGGTTTACCCTCCCAACACAGTCTTTTCCATTCGCCTCTCCGTCGCAAAGCGATATAGGAGGAGGGTTAAGGGGTATTCGTGTCGTACCACTGATACCGGGCCCGTGTAGGTTGGCTAAGTGTATGGTGGTTGATGTCGTATAGCCGACACGCCCCACTTAATCAAATTATTTAACTTTGCTTCTTTCTTTTTTTCTTTCTTTTGCTCTTGCTTTTTCTTTTTTTCTTTTGGAAAACAAGCTTGGATACGAATCCCTAGAATGTCCCAGTTTCAACCAAAACATAAAAAGAAAGAAATGGGATCTCGCTAGACACTTGATGAAAAGAATCTAATTAAGGTAAGTCATGGCAATCGCCCAAGTTAGGGTCGAAAATGCTCTAACCGGTTTCTTTTCAAGAGGATTAAGAACGGCTTCTCAATTTTGACAACAAAATCCAAGAAACAAAGCAAAAACAAAATGAAAAACGAAAGCCTTGGAGGTTTTTCACTCCATTTTTTCTCCTTTTCACACAAAATTTTCAAATTTTTCGACACAAACTACGAAAGACGAAAACAAAGACTCAAAACTAGGTGATCTGCCCATGACAAATGGAAGTATCACCCCCCACTCCCACACAAAACTTCACAATGTCCCCATTGTGAGAAGAAGGGGGTCACAAATAAGGTAGAAAACCTAAAAACACACAACAAACACATAACAAATAACAATTGGTGGCGACCCGAGCCCATACGGCTCCAACAATAACATCCCAACATTCACCACCCAAACGGAAAAATCAAGCATGCAACATGGATCACTACTATATTCACAATGAAAGAGAGGGTTAGATGATGTTACCTGAAGGTCTTCAATAAACGCACACCCAACGCACGATCCACGAACATAACACCATAGGTTAGAGATAGACAATGAAAGCATACTATGGGTGAAATGTTTACATGCTAAATAAAAAAGGAAAATCAAACTATACAAGACAAAGAAACTAAGACTTACTAATTAAAAGAAACTTAAAATATTTACAAAATGTACATGATCACTGGCTAACCTCAACCTTGAATCTCACTATATGAGGCGGGAATTGAGGGTGAAATACCTCGCCACTACCCGGTTCTACGAATGAGAAACCCCCAAACGTAAACCATACATTCTCAACCATACATCCCAAAATCACGATGCACAAGCTTACAATGTCAAACCTCCTAACCAACAACACATGACAAAAACCTAGCGAAACGACACTCAATCATCCAACAAGCCTCGTAAATGCAAAACCATGTTGAAGAAACTTCCATCATACCCCATCATAGGAACACCACCCCCCCCCCCCCCCCCCCCCCGGCGCACATGTATATCACAAGATATAAAGCAAGCACATCCAATGCAAAAGATAAGAGGGGGTGGAATGCTTACAATCACTGCTCATCTCCTCCTGGAGGAAGGTATGGATAATAAGGGAAGTAAGTTGGGTAGTACTAGTTGACGTAGTCGGGCGGTAGCATAATAGTAGTACCCCCAATCCCTCCAATACTGGTTTTGCTGATGGAAGTACTCGTCATAGCGCCTAAAGTATCCTTCGTGCCTCTCGAGTGTCGATTGTTGCGCACGAAGGAGTTCTTGTTGACTCTCCACCAAGTTATGAGTACTTTGCATCAAAGTACATTGCTCTCGAAGATCAAAACTCAATTGATCCATTCGGCTTGCTAAGTACCCCATCGTGATCTCTTGAGAACCGCTAGCCTCTCCTTGGTTGACGGTTCCCCTTCTTCTTCCTCTTTTTCTTCCTCTTCTTCTTCCTCGTCCTCATGCACAAACGAGTCATCGGGACCCCCAACGCGACGATGGCTCCTTGGATTTTCACCGCACGACCAGCTGTGTTGGTTGGACACGTCCAACCAACGTGCGGCTCGCTCATGGTCCAAATGAATGGACGTCGCATATCGATCCAAGCCATGCTTGTAGATGTGTTTCGTGCGGTGGCGCTCGAGGATACCCATGCGTTGCAATCGCACGCCGTCGATTGGGTCGGGAAAATAACGCGGGGTGAACTTGCTTATATATCCTCCAAACCTTTGTTTCTTCAAAAAGTGGCATATAATATGCCCCATGCCAATCGTAGTGGTAAGGCTTCTAGAGGTGATTTCTTTCCAGCAATGCAAAATACAAGATCCCGTGTTAACCCTTCTCCCGTTGAGGGTGTGGAAGATAATAAAAAAATCGTCCCTCCTCACATTAGACCGTCCATCGTCTCTGCAGAAGATGAAACTCGAGACTATGCGATGAAAAATCCGAATGGCCAAGTTACACAAGTCTCGGGCTTTGGAGTTTCTGGTCAAGAAGCTAGTGGACAGGGCATGCGATTGTTGTTGTTTCTGTCGCCAACAAGTAAGGCTTTACATGGCGAACTGTTCATCACAATGCGCACTCTCCTCGTAATAAAGCCCATCTTCAGGTAGCCCAAGTGCTTGACATAGCTCTTGCACAGTGCAAGCTCTCTCCTTGTTATCCATTCTATACCGGAACTTTGCTTGTCGTGTTTCATCATCTTCAACTTGCAACGAACTAAGGAACTCAAGGATTGGTTGGTCATAGAGGGACTCATCAATCTTGATGAATGAATCCCACCCCAAGGTTCTTATGATAAATTCGAAACTAGGACAGCAATACACCTTCCTTACGGTAGTTTCGTCGTATACATCCGGGGCACAAATTTTTCGCTGTTGATATAACTCGTATTTTTCCAGATGATGTTCATCCTGGAATCTCATCCGCACTTCCGAACTAGCTTAAAGAGGGGTAGGTGGTTAGGCCTTGTAACGAATCTTATCCACCGCCGTCGATGAAGACTCGGGCGGGGGTGAGGGAGAACCTTCCTCACTTGTACATGCTCTCTTAGAACGAACCATGTTGAATTCAAAGCAACACTAGAAACTCAAGAATACTCAAATAGCAGCAATTCACACAATCACTCAAGCCCTAAGTTCTGAGAACAAATCACAAGTAACACCTAATTTAACCTTGAAATCGAACTTTGAAGCACTAACTGAATGTTACCTCCCAAATAGCACCAAAAGGAAGAGTGGTTGAGAAAGTAAGAGCAAAATCGACCCTTGCTAGTGAACACCCAAACTTGAAGCACCCAACAAGCACAAACCACACACAAGTAACCAAGAACAACATGAATAACCACGAGGAACAAACCAAACCTTAAGACGTTTACACAATTTGGAAACCACATCTTCGAAGTGTTTGACACCCAACAAAGAGAAACACCTGTTTCACTAAACGCCCAGCAAACGGACGCACAACAAACAGCACTTATGCTCTTTGACAGTGCACAAACAGCAGCTCGCACAGCTAGGCAAAATTCGGCCAAATCTGGAAGAAATCGAAGAGATTAGTGAAGAATTGAGAGTTAGGGTTTGATGCTAGGGTTTGGGGGGAGTAAGAGAGAGAGAGATATGAGAGAGAAAATGAGTGAAAAAAAATATGAGGGAAGTGAGAGAAAATCGAATAAAACATCCCGACAGAAAACAGATCTGCCGACGGCTCGCCCGAGCCGCATAACCTGCTCGCCCAAGCAGGGTTTTTGGGCGCAAAAGAAAGATTTGTCTGAAAGTTAGCTCGACCGAGCCGCATAACCGCTCGCCCAAGCAGGGTTTCTGGAGGATGGGATGGTTCTTTCAAACCCTTTTTGTACTGAGCTCCAGTTGGCTGGCTCGACCGAGCCAAAATGCTGCTCGCCCGAGCGATACTTCTGTCGAAATCCTGCCTTAACGTTTATTTCATTCTCAATTGGACGCAGAAGACTAGCTCGGTCGAGCCAGGTTCTCGCTCGCCCGAGCAGTGCTTCAGGAAACTTTTCCCCTTCTTTTCTCTTTAACTCCTGAAGTCAGCTCAGTGAGCGCGCTCGGTCACGCAGGCATGTGGCTCGCCCGAGCATGGTCGTTTCTGTCCAAAACTTCAAAAAGTTAAATTTCTGAAAATAAACTAAGTATTTTCACTTCCACTAAAAATATTTTCAAACTCTCAAACACTCAAAAACCTCCCGGGGCACCTTAGAACCCGAAATACTTAACTAAAAATCTAAAAAAAACTAACCTAAGTAAGAATTAAAACGAAACCAAACCAAAAACACACAAAACCTAAGAAAATAATTAACCAAATTTTTTTCTTTTCGATTTTTTTCAAAGAAAAAGAAGAAATTCGGCATGCATGCCTCCCCACTCCCACACAAAAAGATCCACTATGTCCTTATTGTGACAAGAAATAAAGGAAGACAAACACCCTAAAAGAAGAAACATCAAAAATCACTCCAAATAAAAGAAAAAGAAACTTCTCACCAACTAAATCAAAAGATAAGGAAGGATAGTACCTGATTAAATCTCATCTAATCGTCGCATGACTTGTAAATGGAGATTGAGTATACAAGCCATGAAATGATGCACATATGAGCAATAAATGGTCCTTCCTTCTTGTTAGTGCATAGTTAGGAGAAGTAAACAAAGGAACAAATCAAGAAAAATAAACTATTTACAATATATACAAGAATATTACCTCACTTTTCTTCAATCAACGGATGGAACGTGGAATGTCACACACTCCACATCCACCTTCTCCGGAAGCTCCAAGAAAGGTTTCCACCTGTGACCATATACGTTCCACATAGACTCATTAGTGGGATCCTTAATCTCAACTACTCCCGATGGAAACACGGTGGTCACAATGAATGAGCCGGTCCATCTAGATTCCAGCTTACCCGCAAACAAGTGTAAACGTGAGTTATAAAGGAGGACTTTCTGCCCCGGAACAAAGGTTTTCCTAAGGATAACTTTATCATGCAAAATTTTCGTTCGCTCCTTACTCAATCTCCCGTTTTCATATGTTTCCCTCCTTAATTCCTCTAATTCACACAAAGTAAGCTTCCTAATATCCCCAGCTACCGAAAGGTCAAGGTTTAAGGCTTTCAAAGCCCACCACGCCCTATGCTCAAGTTCCACTAGCAAGTGACAAGGTTTCCCAAAGACTGCTCTATATGGCGACATTCCTATGGGGGTCTTGTAAGTCTTCCTATAAGCCCATAAAGCATCGGTCAATTTGGTGGACCAGTCTTTCCTATTCTTAGACACTGTCTTCTCAAGAATTTGCTTAATCTGCCTATTGGACACCTCAACCTGGCCATTTGATTGGGGATGATAAGCGGTAGTCATTCTATGCTCCACAGAATACTTCCTAAGCAAAGCCGCAAAAGAGCGATTATTGAAATGAGTTCCTTGGTCTGGTCGCTAATGATCGCTCTAGGTACCCCAAACCTAGAAAAAATGTTTTCTCGAAGGAACCTAGTCACTACTTTTGCATCATTTCTCTTTAGCGGAATTGCCTCGACCCATTTAGACACATAATCCACTGCTAGAAGAATAAACTCATTCCCAAACGAAGTGGGGAATGGTCCCGTAAAATCAATACCCCATACATCAAATACATCCACAAAAATCTCAGGTTGCAAGGGCATCATGTCTCTTCTAGAAATTTTTCCCAAACTTTGACACCTAGGGCAACTTTGGGCATAGTTATGGGCGTCTCTACAGATGGTGGGCCAATAGAATCCACTTTGTAGGACCTTGTAAGTTGTTTTCTTACCACTATAATGTCCCCCACAAGGTTGGTCGTGGCAAAATGAGAGGACATCCATAATAGACTCATCCGGAACGCACCTCCTAAGAATCTTATTAGGGCAGTACTTAAACAGATAGGGGTCATCCCATATGAAATTCTTCACAATGTAAAGGAACCTATCCCTATCATGCCTATTCCAATCACTAGGCATTTCTCCCGTGACCTTAAAGTTGACAATATCGGCAAACCACGGCTCTACTCATATGCTAAGAATGCACTCGTCGGGAAAACAAGCATCTATAGGAGGTTTTATCTCATGTTCAGGCACTATTCTAGAAAGGTGGTCCGCTACTGGATTTTCAGATCCTTTCCTATCACGGATTTCACAGTCAAATTCCTGAAGTGATAACACCCACCTAACCAATCTAGGCTTGGATTCTTTCTTTTCCATCAAATAACGAATAGTTGAATCTATATACTTATAATGATAATCTATGTGGGACCCAGTAAATACTGCAACGAGAGCGTTTCAAGCAGTCTCAACCAATCACAATTAAGAAATAAAGGACCCAATTTTAAATAATTTTTGATTTTATTTTCAACCGCATTTTATTATAAACCTAAGCTGTTTGGGACTCTGACACCAATGACAATTGTTCCATAACTGTTTTAAATTTAATTTTATTTTAGAATTAAAAAAACTATTACAAATCTCATACAGCTTTGGACTTTGATAACGTTTCCAACTGTTCCATATCTATATATATTATAATATAAATCATTTTGGGTCCCGCAAAATAGAGCCACGGGAATGATTGTAGGGGAATTGGCCAATCATAACGTATAAAATTATATTTTTTTTTTTTACTATTTTCAATTTTTTTTAATTTCAATCCAGATTTTATTTCAAAATTAAAAAAACCAGAAAGTATCACTAATCCTTGACTACTTCGGACTCTGAATTAAACTATTTTTGTGTTGCCTATAAAAAATAATAATAATAATAATAATAATAATAATAATAATAATCTATATATTATAATAGAAATCATTGTGAGTCCCACGAAATAGAGCCACGAGAGTACTGTAGGGGAATTGGCCAATCACAAGGTAGAAATTTTTTTTTCTATTTTCAATTTTATTTTATTCTCAATCCTTATTTTATTTTAAAATTAAAAAAACAGAAAGCATCACTAATCCTTAACTGCTTTGGACTCTAAATTAAATTATTTTGGTGCAAATAACAGTAATATATATATTATAATAGAAATCATTGTGGGTCCCACGAAATAGAGTCACAAGAATGGCTGTAGAGGAATTGGTCAATCACAACGTAGAAAATTAACTTTTTTTCTATTTTCAATTTTTTTTACGTTCAATCTGAATTTTATTTTAAAATTAAAAAACCAGAAAGTATCACCAATACTTGACTTATTTGGACTCTGAATTTAATTATTTTGGTGCAAATAATAGTAATTATTTTGGTGTTACCTATAATCTATATATTATAATAAAAATCATTGTGGGTCCCACAAAATAGAGCCACGAGGGTGATTGTAGGGAATTGTCCAATCACAACGTAGAAAATTAATTTTTTTTTCTATTTTCAATTGTTTTTATTTTCAATCCAAATTTTATTTTAAAATTAAAAAACTAGAAAGTATCACTAATGCTTGACTTCTTTGGACTCTGAATTGAATTATTTTGGTGCAAATAACAGTAATTATTTTGGTGTTACCTATAATAATAATAATAATAATAATAATAATAATAATAACAATAATAATCTATATATTATAATAAAAATTATTGTGGGTCCCACGAAATAGAGCCACAGGAATGATTGTAGGGGAATTGACCAATCAAAACGTAAAAAATTATTATTTTCTTTCAATTTTTTTTCAATTTTCATTCCGGATTTTATTTTAAAATTAAAAAAACCAGAAAGTATTACTAATCCTTGATTGCTTTGGACTCTGAATTATACTTTTTTGGTGCAAATAATATTAATTATTTTAGTGTTGCCAATAATAATAATAATAATAATAATCAATATATTATAATAGAAATCATTGTAGGTTCCACGAAATATAGCCACGGGAGTGACTGTAGGAGAATTGGCCAATCACAACATAGAAAATTATATTATTTTCTATTTTCAATTTTTTTAAATTTTCAATCTGGATTTATTTTAAAATTAAAAAAATAGAAAGTATCACTAATCCTTGACTCCTTTGGACTCTGAATTAAATTATTTTGATGCAAATAACAGTAATTATTTTGGTGTTGCCTATAATAATAATAACAATAATAATAATAATAATAACCTATAACTATATAATATTAATAGTAAAGTTTGTGAGTCCCGCTAAATGGAGAAAGGAGATTAATTGTAGGGATTTCGACCAATCAGAAGATAGATAAATATTGAATTAAATTATTGTGGTCCAAATATCAGTAATTATTTTGGAAAAAAATAATAATTAAAATAATAATAATTAAATCATTGTGGGTCCCACGAAATAAAGTCACGGGAGTATTTCTCGGAGTCTAGATCGATCACAGCACAATAAATTGTATTTTATTTTCAATTTTTTTCTAGATTTTATTTACAATTAAAGAAATTAGAAAATATATCCTTAATCCACGTCTGCTTGACAGCAGTTACATTCAAAACGAGTCCTACTAAATCTCAAACAATAGTGTTCAATTTTAATTTATATTTTATTTTATTTTCTATTTCTTTCCATATTTTATTTACAATTAAATAAATTAAAAAATATATCTTTAATCCACGTCTGCTTGACAACAGTTACATTCAAAGCAAGTCCTACTAAGTCTCAAATAGTAGTGTTCAATTTTAATTTAAATTGTATTTTATTTTTTATTTCTTTCCAGATTTTATTTACAATTTAAGAAATCAAATAATATATCGTTAAACGAGTCCTACAAAATCTTAAACAGTAGTATTCAATTTTACTTTAATTACACCACTTAAAACAAAACTATCCATAACTAATGATCTTAATATCCGAAACACTTCAAAATCATTACCAATTAGATTATTAATATGACCCTTACGGTTAGGTCAATGAGATTCATGAGTTATTGTAGATATCTATATAAATATAACACATCTGTTAGAGCTTATATCTATTTCCCGGATATTAACCTATGGTTATGCATCTACTTTCACAAACAACATACTAAATATCCCAAAATTAAACCTCTCTTTATTTACAGTCAGAAGTAAGCAAGATCAATCTTATCACACTTTAGAATAATATAGATCAACATAATCATTTGCCTTCCCCATCCATAAGTTTGACATTCATAAACGTTTTCCTCAATATTCATCTATAAGTTTCACATCCATGACTTTTATAAAATTTCAAAAGTAACTAATTGAGTTCACTCCGTGCATCGCACGGGTTGAAGCCTAGTGGTCAGTAAACACAATCACTTTAGCACCTAACAAGTAAGCCCTAAATTTCTCAAACGCGTAGACCACAGCTAGAAACTCTTTCTCAGTTACCGTGTAATTCAATTGTGCCTCATTCAGAGTGTGACTTGCGTAGTGGATCACGCTTATCAATTTGTTGTCCTAAGACCACACCTATGGCAAAGTCGGAGGCGTCACACATCAACTCAAACGGTTCCCCCCATGTAGGGGGTTTGAGAATAGGAGGTGATATCAAGGCATCTTTAAGTGTGTTAAAGGCCTTCAAGCACTCATCAGTAAAATCGAAAGTCACCTCCTTGGCCAATAAAGCGAAAAGGGGTTTGGCTATCTTACTAAAGTCACGAATGAATCGACGATAAAACCCAGCATGTCCTAAGAAAGACCTAACCTCTTTCACACAAGTGGGGGGTCAAGTTCCTAACTAGGTCAATCTTCGCCTTATCCATTCGATTCCATCCTTTGAAATCATGTGACCCAAGACTATCCCCTTTCGCACCATAAAATGGAACTTTTCCTAATTTAAAGTCAAGTGTTTCTCTTGGCACCGACTCAAGACCCGACTCAGGTTGGACAAACAATCATCAAAGGTGGTGCCAAATACCGAAAAATCATCCATAAAAATCTCTACACAGTCATCAACAAGGTCTGAGAAAATGGACACCATACACCGCTGAAAAGTAGCGGGGGCATTGCACAGTCCGAAGGGCATCCTACGGAAAGCGAACGTGTCAAATGGGCATATAAAAGTAGTTTTCTCCTGATCACATGAGGCTATGGAAATCTGAGTGTACCCCGAATACCCATCTAGAAAACAAAAGAATTCGTGCCCCGCTAGCTTCTCTAACATCTGATCCATGAAGGGTAAAGGGAAGTGGTCCTTTCTCGTGGCCTTATTGAGTTTTCTATAATCAATGCACACTCTCCATCCTGAAGGTACGCGGGTTGACACTAACTCACCCCTCTCATTCTCCACAACCGTCAACCCCGCTTTTTTTGGAACCACGTGTATGGGACTCACCCATTTACTATCGGAAATCGGGTATATGATATCATTATCTAACCACTTCAAAATTTCTTTCTTGACCACTTCTTTCATTTGAGGATTAAGCCTTCTCAAAGGATCCCTATGGGCCACACTATCGTCTTCCAAATATATTCTATGTTGCACAATGGATGGATTGATTCCTCTAATGTCTCCAAGTGTCCATCCTAAAGCCCCCTTGTTCACCCTAAGGACATCAACTAGCTTATTCTCTTGATCCCTATCGAGGTCAGAAGCAATAATAACTGGATAGGTTTCACAAGGACCAAGGAACACATACTTAAACTCAGAAGGAAGGGGCTTTAGTTCTATAGTCTTGGAAGATGGTGGTTCTGGCTCTACAGGTTCAGACACATTTTGAGAAGCAAACAATGATTCATACAACAATTCAGCGTCAAAAACATTAGAGTCACATAATGAAGTCACAAAATCTGGGTCAATTCCTAACTCAGCAAGCTCATCCAAACAAGATACCTCACTAAGGTCAGAATGGGCACTATCTTCAAAGTCACTCACCCAGTTCAAAGCTCTACACTCTTGCTCCTCAAAGCCTAAGGGAGACTTTTGCAAATCAAAGATATTGAGTTCCATAGTCAGATTCCCAAAAGTCAATTTCATTCTTCCATCTATACAGTTAATCCAGGCATTAGAAGTTGCAAGGAAAGGGCTGCCTAGAATAACAGAGATTTCATCTCTAGTACTCTGAGTTTAGCAGTTTCTAGTACTACAAAATCAACTGGAAACACAAATTCCCCCACCTTGATCAAGACGTCTTCCACTACCCCCTTAGGTACCTAGTGGATCTATCAGCCAATTGTAATATCATTCTAGTAGGCTTCAATTCCCCTAATCCCAACATCTCATAAACATGTAATGGCAACATATTCACGCTGTCTCCTAGGTCAAGCAATGCCCTTTCTATCACACTATCACCTATGGTAATAGAGATAGTGGGGCATCCAGGGTCCTTGTATTTAATAGCCATTTGGTTCGACAAGATAGAACTCACATTCGTAGCTAGGAAAACTTTCTTAGGCACCTGGGTAGCCCTTTTGGTAGTACAAAGCTCCTTAAGGAAGCGGGCATATGGGGGAATCTGCTGAATAGCATCCAAAATAGGGATGTTCACCTTGACTTGAGAAAAAATCTCCCTAATTTTGTCCAGAAATTTTTGGTCTTTGCTCCCCCTTAACCTTTGCAGAAAAGGTGGGGAAGGCTTGTAAACTACCGGTGGTAAAGGAGTAGACTCAGGAACTACTCTAGGTGAAACCTTCGCACTAGGAGGCTCAAATAAGTTAGTTGGCCTCTCTTCTTCGTATGGCTCATCTTCAACAGACACTAGCTCATCATAGGATTCATCACAGATAGGCTTCTTTCCATACACATCAGACAAAGGCTCTTGCACCCTATTATCTATTTCTTTTCCAGACCTAAGGGTAATTATGGCATTCAATCCCCTCATTTGGTTCGGGTCACAAGATGATGAACCAGAGGCTTGCCCCGCGGGGTTTGCCTCGGGTTGTCCAAGGAAGCTACCCCTATCTCTATTAGACATCATTAGTTGAGAAATATGCTCACTCATTTGTTTCATCATTCTTCCGATACTTGCTCCACAGCACTACTCACATAATTTTGAAAATTATTCTGAACATTATTTATACTATTCTCTAACTCTCTAAACCTCTTTTCCTGCCTATCTTGCTAATCATCACTAGGATACCCCAGTGGTGGTCGGGTTTGGGCAATCCGAGGTTGGATGGTCTGTCCTCGAGGTGCTTCATAAGCAACCTGAGGTGGAGGTCTGGTCTGGACTTGAGGTTGGTTTCCTTGGAAACCTCCTCCTTGGTGAATTGGTGGCCTCAAGATATTTTGATTGTCCGGTCCATAACACAAGTAAGGGTGTTTTTGCACCCCGGGATATTGGTAAGGCCGGTACTGATTAAACATAGCATTCACGTTTTCTATACTGGAAGACACATGTTGCATGAAAGAAGGACAGCTTGCATAAACATGGTTTGGTCCTTGACACCAAGCACACATCACTTGAGGATGAGGGTTCGGGGAAATAGGTTGTTCTAAGGCATTCACTTGTGCACAAGGTTGGTTCTTAGCGGTCACGAGTTGTTGTTGAGCTAGGGTTTTGATTATGTTTTCTACGGTAGCAAACCTAGCCTCATATCCTGTGGTCTCACTCACCGCGTGAACTCCTTTTGCATTGGACAGTTGTGCTCCTATGGACTCATCCCTCGTATTCCCCCATTGCATTACCCTCTTTGACATATTCTCCAAGAAATCCCAAGCTTCCTCTGTAGTCATGTCCATAAATCCCCCTTGATACATAGACTCTAAGGTTACCCGAGTCACCTGATCCACTCCCTCATACACTATTTGGCACAATCTCACTAGGTCAAACCCATGGTGGGGAAATTGGGACAAAAGATTCTTAAATTGCTCAAAAGTCTTCCAATAGGGCTCCCCATTGTCCTGTCTAAACTTCAATATAGAATTCCTCATTTGAACAGCCATAGAATTCGGGAAGTACCTCTTCATAAACACTTTCAAGAAAAAATCCCAAGAGTTTATCGACCCAGGCTTAATACTATACATCCACCTCTTTGCAGAATCTCTCAGGGCAAAGGGTAAGTACTTCAGCAAGACATAATCTAAGGGTACCCCTGGTGGTGTGATCATACTAAGATACTCCTTATACTCTGCGGTCCATATCAATGTTAACCTCGTCTCACTAAAAAGAGGTAGATTCTGGGTATGATACTTTCTAGGGTCAAAGGTAACCCCCTGAGGTAAGGCTGGTAACACAAAACATGACGGAGGTGGGTCATAAGAAGGATAGAGCTGGTCGCTCAAGGTCACCCTCGGTTCTTCCTCACCCATTCTAAGCGAGTCAACTAAAGGTGTCTCTACTCTAACCAGTCTATTGGTCTCCGGAATACGAACCCATCCTATCGGTTGACGCACTTTCTCTTTTTTAGTTGGTTTTTCTATGTTTTTCAATTTTTAGTGATTTTAAACTTAACACTAATCACTCAAAGCAATTAAACTATTCACACTATGCACAAACAAACCAAGCTCCTAAACTCCCAAATAACGCCATCCCCACGCAACGGCGCCATTGTTCGGTTTGTAATATTTGATGGGTTTAAGTAGGGATGTCGAACTCGAGGATGGGTGTGAGGTTTGTTTAGGATTTTAGTTTGTTAAAGGTTCTCAAATGCGGAAAGCATTAAATTTTGAAAATTAAGCTTTTAAGCTATTCCTAATCATGATACTAAACATACCATTAATAAAGCAACACAACTAAGCAAGTAATTACTAACAATTGATTCAAAGAAATCTATAAGCTAACAAGTAAACATTCAATAACACCCTAAACTATCATCATGATCAAAAGCAAGCAAATAGCAATCAACAAGCAACTAATTAACTAAATCAAGCTGAGAATTAAGTCCATAGCCTTGATGACTAATCAAAATCAATCTCTATTCTTCATTCTTCATCTTCATTTGCAACTTTCCCCGAACAAAATAGAAAGTTGTGAATCAAGTTTCTAAGGACCCTCAAATCTTCACTTCAAGTAAGATTTGTGGCCCTTAATCCCCCTTTTCACTAAAAAGATTGATTGGTGGCTAACCTAGAAACTTTGAATGACAAACTCAATGAAATCAAAAGCACAAGGTAAATGAACAAAATACTTGGCTGAAATTACTTGAAGAAAGTGTTGATTACACTCAAAATCTCAAGAACTTGGAGAACAAGGCAATAGAAAACCCTAAGAGAGAGAAAGTAGAAGCAACTTAAAGAACAATTAAAACTAGGAAATGCATATTAAAACTTAAGCTAAAACTAAATTGGATAAAATTGCAGCTAAGGGTATTTATAATGATCCCAAACTGTCACACAAAACGCAGCATTTCAAAGCTAAACATAACACAGAAATCCAGATTGGCTCGGGCGAGCCAGGGTTCTGGTCGGTCGCACCTTGTCTTCTTGGCAGCTTCTCTTTGGCAGCTCAGGTGCTAAGCTCGGTCGAGCAGGGCCCTTACTCGAGCAAGCTAGCCCTCTTATTCCTCCTTGCCTTAGCCGATTTCTCAACACCCTCATAGTGGCTTTGCAGATGTATGGCTCGACCGAGCCAGTATGTTGCTCGGGCGAACCAGCCTTTTGTCTCACTTTTTCTTGGCTCAGCTTTGGTCGGCAAGTCTGCTATTCTTCCAGTGCTTGACTCGGGCGAGCCAGAATGTGACTCAGGTGAGCCATCCTTCTGCCTCTTCCTCCATTTGATGAGTTTTGCTCCGTTTTGGCTCCATTTTGGGTCAATCTCTTATTTTCCTACAAAACTAGCAAAATCTCATAACTAACATGAAACACGGGGTTAGAACATGTAAAAATGCAGAGTCATCGAAGAAAGATACAGAGTCATCGAAGAAATCGGAGTCGAACGTTAGTAAGATTAGTATTAGTTATTTGGAAGTTGAGTTTCATATCTATGTTTTAGATCTACAATTATTCAATCACGATTTTCATTATAAGTATCATATGACTTGCCATTAATGAAATCGTTATGTAAATAATAATTTTAAATAATGAATAACGTATAGAATATCTTAATTATTTCCTTTTGAAAAATTCTAAAATATATATTCATGGTTTATATTCTTTTTAGTACAACTCACAAATGTTATTTTATATTCTTTTCCAAAATATATATTGATCGTTTATATTCATGGTGAATTTGATATTATGGGGAAGGATATGTAAATACTTTTTTCCCCGTAAAGTTAAGAGTATCATTTCATAATTTGATATTGAACTTACTCATGTTGAACTTGATATACGATTTTTTAAAGGGATAACAATATTTAAGATATTGAATACAGAACTACATGTCATTCTTTTATTTAAATAATTTTAAGATATGCCAGATCGAAGAACTCAAAAAGTGAGAAGGGTCGCGGTCATGAAACTTCATATCACGCCCGTGACCCATGAGTACTACGTGACTCTTTCCTCAAGTCAAAGGTGCCACGGTTGATCATGACACATCCATGTCATGCCCGTGACGCACCAAAAGGAGGTCACGGAGGTGACACTTATATAAAGTTGCATAAATCCCATTTTCAACGGTAAGACGATTGTGTTTTGTCCTATTTTGCCACATGTATATAAAGTTAACATCGATTTTTAGATAGCACCTTTTCATTACTAAGTTTTAGCATAAATCCCTAGGCCAGTTCCTTTACTTTTCTCTTTCTAAAACTCTATTGTAGATGGTATTGTCGTACTTTTGGGAATACGGTTGTCGTAACCACAGGGAGCTATGTTCTAGACACTCAAAACTAGGTATGCACAAGAATGATCAAGTAAGGGTGTAGGACCCCTATAGTCACCTAAGGAAGTAAGGCAAGCATGCTCGGGTGAGAGGGTGGAATGAAGTGAAGGGGAAAGAGTTACTTGAATGGGAGACATGGATACAGTATTGGCATATTCAAAGCACATAAGAGGACTCCCAAGTACAGCCTCCTCAACAGTTTCACCACAAACGAGCCCCATTTCAATATTAGCATCCAAAGAGGCATCATGAAGAGTAAATTTCACATTATGAGACTCAAGACTAGGAGGTGCACTATCAACCACATCAAGACATGACTCCTTGTCATAAAGCTTCTCATTACAAGGTGCGGCCAAAGCATGAATCCAAAATGCAACATCCTCATCATAACTAGCATCATCCGTATGTGATTCACCCATCTCAATCTGCGCACAATGAGAAAGGGGGGCCTCTAAGGTCAAAGGTGATCTAGGTAATGGTGGAGTAGGGACTAGTGAATCAACCTCTTTCTCTAGGTGAATATAACTCCATGATCAAGGTCCAAGGGCAGCAGGGATTCACAAGTAGCAGGAGGACCATGCTCAAGTTCAAACAAACTAATTTCAAGCCTAAGTGCCTTGTTCATCTCAATCATATCACGATTTATAGATTCAACCATCTCCATGGATTCTTGAAAAAGTGCAGGATTATACCCTAGGGACGGGGCATGATAGGGACATGAATTCACATTATGGTCAAAAGATTGGCAATCAGAACATGAATCACAAGCATATGAGGAGTCGTACAGATGTGGATCCTTAGGTTGATCTACAAATAGGGTCAGAGGTTGGCTTAACTATTCTAACTTAATTCAGTGACTCGCCAAAGCCCTCTCTCGAGGGTCAGAGGTTGGCTTAACTATTCTAACTACATATTCTTATAGAGTTAGCATAATTAAACTATAAAATTAACAACCTGGACCTAGTCAGAATTCAACACTCTCATGCCTAAACCCCAACCATTTTCTCTCCCCACACTAGCAAATTGATCTCACCTCTCAGCATAAATCAATTCCCTAAGAAATACACATGAACACTCTCTCGAGCATTTCATCGAACATGTTGTGGGTAAAGAGAAAACCTCACATTGCAAGCATGAATTTGGTAAATTAAGCCTAAACAAATTAATTCATTGTCATATACATAAATCACAACCCAAACTACACTAAATTAACAACAAATTAGCATACTACAACAATTAAGAAGGAACAAGAACAATCTAACAAGAAAGTAAATGAACATGTATGTAAAGAGACAAAGAAAGAGAACTTAGTCTTGATTTTAGATGTAAAATCCGGAAACGATGTTGAAAAATACTTGCAAAACATAATCTAAAACCTAAAAACTACCCTAATGCCTCTAGAGAGGCTAGAGAGAAAACTCTCTCAAAGTCTAGATAAAAGATAGAATGAAAAACAAAAATCCATAGAAACCCTAGAATTATGAATTAAAATGAGGGGAAAAAACGAAACTGCCAGCAACACACCCTGTGCTGACCTTGGCATAGCTTGTGCTGACAAGACAAATCAGTAGAAATGATTTCCTGGCAGCATCAGAGCCCGTGCTGACTTTGCACAGCCTGTGCCAAACCATTTTTTCTCTCTTTTCTTCATTCTTCTACCTTCCGTTGCTCATTGCCCTCTTTCTTATCGTCATTAAAAGTGTCAATCCTTAATTATAAGGGATAAGAACACCTAAATACAAGCAAATTCACACACTTAGTTGAAAATGAGGGAAGTAAATGACTTTAACTTATAAAATAGGGAAAAAAAGCTTGAAAGGCGAAAACTAGCATAGAAAAGAATGCTAAAAACTCGTAAAAATCCTGTTTATTAGTAGTGATCAAGGAAAACAAATGAACTACGAAAACAATAAAAACGCCCAGGTTGCGATATAAATATTAAACAACTAATCAATTTGAACGGCCTAACCTACCAATTCTAAACAAGTAATTAAGAGGAGTCGATTGCAACATTAAAGAATGTCAAAGCCATCTCTCGAGGGTCAGGGACTAGCTTAACTATTCTAACTGACTATTCTCATAGAGTTAGTCTAATTAAACTATAGAAATAACAATCTACACCTAGTCAGAATTCAACACATTAGTCACTAATGAACAAAGTAGGCAAAATTAAGTACCAAGTCTAAGTAAAAGGGCTTTAGAAGGTGAAAATTACTCAAGAAAAGAAAGTTAAAAACCCATAAAAACCCGGTTTATCAACCCCCTACGCTTACATCTTGCTTGTCCTCAAGCAAGATAATCATGAAGTACCAAAGAAATAGGGGAGGAAGTGAACCAATGCCTCTCTCCATAAGTGAAGGAGCACATTAGACAACCAAAGAAAGTATATATAAAAGGACTCATTAGCGAGATCGAGAATCAAATTGAAACAAAATTTGCAGCTCAAATCAAGATTGTGAAGCCTAGTAACAACACAACCAGTCTATCCCAACCCAAATGCAATCAAGATCTATTCAAATGCTTGACAAACAAGATGAAATCGGTAGGACCTCACATTAGGGCATGTGGAACACTCTTTCTCGTATGTTTACAATGGGTTCGTGTTCCCTCAACACCTTCAACCAACGCATGCAAACTACCATAAACTTGACAAGACTGTCAATTCTCTACCGCTATAGACAATCTGCAATGTGTTAATCATAAGGACTTTTCATGGGTCGTAATGAGGCTTAGATTTAGGATAAGTAGGGAAATCATTTAAGGAATGTGAAGCTAAATATCCAAGAACCTAAAAAGCAACAAAACTTTCATTTCATGAAACACAACACCTTGATTAAGCACAAACATCTCCATAAATTAATAGTTAGGAAAGAGTCAATATAAACAAAAGTTCATCATGCTACACCTATTATTCAAGACCCCTTTTTTTTCTTTTTTATTTCTTCTTTTTTTCATCTTTTTAATTGTTTTCTTTCCTTTCTTTCATTTTATTTTTCATTCTTCTTTTTTTCAATTTTTTTCTTTGTTTTCGTTTTTTTTAATCTTTGTTTTCATTTTATTTTCTAGGTGAATAGCATGAATATATAAAGAACAACTCTAATCTCAACAGTTACAAGTTACAACCTTTGAGGATAAAAGGGTAGTTTGAACAATGCACTCCCCTTGTAGCAGCAAACCATCAACTCTTAACAATTAACAACAAAATTGTCTCATACAACTAAAATGTTGCTCATTCTATCTTGGCTAAGGGTAGGAATTAAAAACAGGAAGGAATATACTGATATGATAAACAACAACATCGGAAAAAAGGTTAGCACGAACTTGCAAAAAGAGGTCAAAATGTTAGGTGGCTTTTTGGCTATGTAGCTACCAGAATGAGCATCAATCATATCAACACGATGCACAAATCAAATGCAATTTTGATGAGAGTCAAGTCAAGTTCTAGATATACACACATGGTAAGATCATACTCGAAAGGGAATGACACTAGCGCTGGCGAGTATTCGGGTCCGGGTAAATTCACGTCGGACAAATTCAGACAATGTCAAAATTCGGACAAGAAATTTATGCCCGGGCCCGATTTTATTTCAGGTCGAATCGAGTCAGCCAATTCGGACGAAGCTAAAATCAGGTTCGGACAATAGAAAAAAGAGAAATTTTATGTCCAAATATTCGGTCAATATCAAAATTCGGACAAAAAATCTATGTCCAGACCCTATTTTTCGGGTCGGACAATTCGGGTCATTCGCGTCGGACAAAATTTTGCCAACTCTAAATGAGACTATAAAAGTAATAGTCCTTTAGGCTCAGAAGAAGGCCTCACAGGTTAACCTACCACAATCACAACAATCTAGTTCTTTTGACGTACCAAGCATAGAAATTTCAAAATCATGCACAAGGGTCGTTCAAGACTAGATGAGACACAGACAAGACAATGAACCTCAATCAAAAGTAGCAACCAAGTCTCTTTCATCATCCAAACCAAACAAAACCAAAAATCCCAAAGTACACACTTGCAATGACAATCCAAGCACACACCCATCATAGGAGGGGTTTCACAATCACACCAACTTTTTTCTCTTTTTTTTTCTATTTTCTAAAAGCAAGAAACTACTTAAGAAAGCAATAACTAACTAAAAGCATAAAACGAAAAATTAAAGCAAAGAGGGATTCGATGAATACCTTGAATGTTTAAGAGTATCCGAATTCCACTTTGTATTCACCTTTAGCAATCAAGATGAATGGGATACTATTCTAAGTGCATAAAAGGGGAAAAGTATGATCCTAAGCATCTAAAATGCAACCTATAATCTAATGATGCTTAACAATGATCCCAAACAAACTAATGCAACTTAATAGTCCAATGAGTGCTAAAACAAATGAAAACATATTCCAAATGCAACTACTATATGCAATTCCACCACTATATGCACCAACCATAAGCCAACATCATACCAGTTAAATCACACCTCACAAAAGCATTAAACTCTCCTCCCCATGTTTAAAGCTTTCATTGTCCTCAATGAAAACATATGCATCGATGCTTACTAATCCTCATGATTCAAGTCAAGGGACCCAATTACAACCTTTAACACCAATTTAGGGCATAATGGAGGGCATTGGAATAAGCAAAAGCACATACTGTAATAGAAGATCTAGTGTCAACTAATTCTAGCCCAAAATGCACTCTTGGACAATGAGAAAGGCAATCCAACAGTAAACAATCTAGACAAGCAATTTATGTGAGAGAGCAACAAAAATAAGCAGAGGGGGCATGAGATAATTGAGTAATACTTAACAGTGCCAGCAAACCCCATAATTTGAATAAAGTTGGCCCAACATACAATTGTTGACAATGAGCAACGCTTGAATTTTGTCAACACAGATACACTTGAAGAACCAATTATCCAAAGTCACTTAACAGTCAAAACCCAAGCTCTAGAAAGACATATACATTAAAGCAAATACCATAGGCATCTATTACAAGGGATTGGAGGACATCTGAATACAATCAGTCTTATGTCGACAAAGAATACCCATCTTCTCTCTCGCCGTCTTCCATCTTTTGAGAGACTAAGAGCATGTTAAATCCATAGGTAAGGTAAGGTAAATAAGTTTTGATAATTTTTGATAAATTTAAATCATTTTTCGATACTTTTTTGGTAACTTTTGATAATTTTGGGTGAATTTTAATCAATGTATGTGAATAGTTAATAAAAATTCAATTTCTTTTAATACATAATTTACTTACCAATATTTATAAACTTACCATTTACCCATAATTACAGGTTCTAACTCTAGAAAGACATGCATTCAAGCAAATAGATCACATGTATTATATCATAGGCATCCATTACAAACATACACGGCATGCTCAAATGCCAAATACACAAACATAACACGTACAAGAACAATAACAAGTACACAGGATGGTACATTAAAAGCGCAAAAACAAAACCACCTAGTGGTAGGGAAAAGGCTGTCTCCGGCGTTCAGCCATTGTAACGACACAGCCCATCTAACGGTAGCTTCGATAAACAGGGCTATACATACAGCTCTCAGCATACTTGACTAGGTTTTCAGGCCGTGGAAGCCGAGTTGCCACCCCTACAAAACACACAATTCAACCATGTTAATACTTGGCTACAACAGGCACGAGATGATAAACTACTTTGCAAGCAAGCAATAATGCTTGTCAAGGTAAGACTACATACATCTGAATCTCCAAGACATGTGAAAGTGGGGCTCATATTGGAAGTTATTTTTATTGTACGGACAACACTTGAAGAGGATACTATATATGTGAGAGAGAGAGATGGGGGGGGGGGCTACTAACCAAGTTCATAGGCCTTGGAAGCAACATTAGCAGCAATATGAGCTGATACTTTTCTGATGTCGGAGAATGGTGGGTAAATCATCCCCTTGTCATAGTTCTCTTGAGTCACTTGCCCAGCCAAAGCTTCCGCTGTCAAACAGGAGGCGCAGTTGTTACGAAAGTTACTCGACACTTGAAATTTGAAAGTAGACTGACCAGTTATAAGTAAAACCCCATAGAATTACTCCATGATTTGGCCTTTGAGAACATGCAGTTCACTTGGCATATATTTTGTGACACTCCCGAGTCTATACACTTGGTTTACAGCATGATTATATCCAAGGAGACGATATTATTGTTCAAACACTCAAAGGTACAGGTTGAAGACCCTTGCCTTATTATTGTGTTAATTATAGTTCATTGTTATTATGAGTATCATTTCACTATCATTCAAGATTTTTGGTAGTCTAGTTTCAAATCAACCATGAGTTCTGCGAAGCAAGTATGAAGAAGAGATACCTTTGTAATTTAACCCCTTTTTCATCTCTTGAAATATGGCATTCAGTCTAATGAGTAATGATGTCCTACGTAGAACTCTTGTAAGATGAGATACCTTCTTTGTAACTTAACCCCTTTTTCCCCAAAAAAAGAATGGGAAAAAGCAAACATTTGGGTGTTTCGAACTAGTCAATGTTTGTGCACTCTTTCATACCGATTATTCGAACCATATCTATAGTAGTCTTCCCGAGTTTTACTTGAAGACATTAGGTGTTAGACAACCGAGTTTGTACATGTGGTATAAATAGGAGTTTAAGTCTCTTCAATCAACTTGGACCGCAAAGAAACAATGTGTATACATTACTACTCTTGTACGAGGGGGGTAAGTTTTATACTTCGGTTCTAGTCACTAGGAATACTTACAAGCAGCCAGAAGCATATCCTCATGGACTCGTATTGCTCCAGAGATAACCAAACCCAAGCCAAAGCCAGGGAAAATGTAAGCATTGTTGGCCTGAAATGAAATTAATGATGTAAGTTTCCAAATCGGTTCATCTCAGTTTGAATGATATTATGAAACATAGGACAATAGTAGAGAGGTAACATCCCCTACCTGGCCAGGAACAAAGGTCTTCCCTCATATTCCACAGGGTCGAATGGACTTCCGCTAGCAAAAATCACACGGCCCTATTATTCACGAGCAAAACAGAATTTTTTTCGGTTAATAGACAAAAACAATCTTGAGAAGATGTCTACAGAAAATGAAGGTAAAACCGATATGTTACCTTACTCCAGGTATAAGCTTCCTCCGCAGTGCACTCAGATTGTGATGTAGGATTTGAAAGAGCCATAATCAGGGGTTTCTGGACATATTTGAAGAAAATGATTAGCTTCATTGAGTTCGATAGCTAGATCATAGTTCAACTTCTCTACAGTATTTTTTGTAAATTGTCCGTCAACTAGTGCTTCCACGTTGGTTAACAGTTCAACTAAGTTTTGTGGAAAGGTGAGATACAAGAATGGATTCTTTTACACTGTTTTTGCCCCTTAATGTTATGACTGGGTGAGGTTTTTTTTTTGTGGGGGGGGGGGGGGGGATTAGAGAGAATAAACCATAGTACCTCATTAAAGGAAGCCATAGCTTCAACGACTTCCTTGGTAAATGTCTTCCCCACTCCAGATGGTCCAATCAACACTGTCGGTTTGATCGACTACAAAATATAGAATGCATTAGCTTGCTTAAAAGTTCAGAAGATGAACACAATAATTAGCCATCTGATGAACTCAGGGCAAGTTCTCTACAACTTATATTTTGACTTAACAGAAGTTCTTCTAGAGTGAGCTTATTTTGCTGAACTTATCTGAACTTGAAAATACTCTAAACTTACTCAATTTGTTGAAATTATTCTGCAATGAAATTATCTAAGCCTATTATGACCGGAAAAAAAAGGTTGAAGATAACAGACCCTTGGTATATTTTTTCTTAAAATCTTTCTGATCCATGATTTAATGAACTTGTGATCTCACCTTGACAGCACTTAAGAGGTCGCCAAGGGGTTCGTGTTCATGAGCCCAAGGCTTCTTGAATTCTTGCAGTGAATTCGCTCGTGAGCTGACGATCAGCCCCTGAAATAAAAATATATCGTTTGTGATGAACCAATGGGACCAAAGCGGAGTGTGCAAGGAGAAGAGAATAGCATTGTTAAGTTCTGTTTTGATCAGGCTTCTACAAACCTTAGAGTCAACAAGCCATATCTTCTTGCGCGTCTCTTCTACAGGTGCGTTTGTCTGCAACAAAAGTGGCCACAATTATGTCATATTCCACCCTTCAAATGACTCAATATAGCCAGAACAATTGTATTAATTCATACCTGTTTAGCCATCTCACGAGCAATAAGTTCTGCTATGCCAGTCCCGGCCTACAACGAGAAGACATGAATTTGAATCAGGTAAGACGCTTTTCAGTTTGAGTCAGGACATTTGAGCGAGCCTATGAACTTCTAATCAGCAAAGAATCCAAAAAACAAAATCACACCGAAAACAAGGAACTCATTGAGAAAAAGTAGATTTATGTTAAAACCTAATCCATTTGAATGTGGTCATTGGGGGATCCCGGGCATGAGTGAGGGTGGCCACGGCCACCGGTAACACAAAAAAAAAATATTAATTTAGTGTAATTTGTGATTAAAATTATGAGTTTTATGTGTATTTAATGGATATAATAGTCTATTGGTCACCCCTAATCAGAAGACCTAAATCTGCCACTGAATGTGGTTCCCCGCTGATGACGGTTTTGAAAGATCCAGCTATAAGCATCCTTACCTCAACAGACGTTCATGTTCGTGAAGAAACTGATTCCAAGAGACCACAAAAGAAAAAAAAAATTGAAAAAACATTCTGTAGCTGAAAGCTTTTGGTAAAATGTTTACATCGCCAATATTTATCTCTGATTGGTTTCTGAGCCCTAATGGCCCAAAGACAGAAAGAATTATAACCTCAGCAAAAGAATTCGGTTCATACCTCCCCAGCTCCCAGGAATAAGAATGTGTGCTCAGCTAAGGATCCGCCAGTTAGCTTCAGAGCTGCTACAACTCCAGCTAGAACAACCGACGCGGTTCCCTACCAGTAAAGGACTATCAAACCATCAAAGACAATGGCTTGAATAAAACGATGAAATAAACAGTTCAAACTCGGCTGTACGTACCTGGATATCATCATTGAATACAAGATGGCTGTTTCTGTATTTGTGGAGCAGCTTGAAGGCATTATGGTTTGCAAAGTCCTCAAACTGTTTAACAAACATATGGATGTTAATGTGCAAGGATGTCGAATCTCTTCAGCCTCATTCAACTGAAATGTCATGATAACAAACCTGAATGAGAACTTTTTCTCCATAGTTCTGCTTCACAGCACTCATGAACTCCTCAAGAAGCTCATCATATTCCTGCAAATATATGCAAGTTCATCAGCTTTGTCCTTTGATATTGGCCCTTTAACTTCCGAGCTCTCTTCTTATATATGATACCGACAAACTCATGTTCTGCCCTTTTCAACACTTTATATATGCTTAAAGGCTTTTCTAATCTTCCAATAATCTAATATGTATACTCCCTCTATTCCTAAATTATTGTCATTTTGGACAGTTGGGCAGATACTAAGGAAAGGGTAGTTAGATGGAGGAAAATTACACTCACTTACAAAAGTATGTGCCGTTTATATAGTTTTATTGGAAATGACGAAAGTAGAAATTCATAAGGACAAATATGGTAAAACAGTCATAAGTATTGCATTGCAACTGTAAAGCATTAGGTATTGTGGAATGGAGGGAGTAATCAAACCTGCCCTGTTGCTCTTTTCTGCCGTAAACCAATGTAGAACTCGTCTTTAAGCAGTTGTTCGTTGTTTGTCCCTACATCAATGGTTATAGGCAAACACTAGAAAAGAAGAAAAGGTTATTGGACGCTTCGAACGATTATCAACCCAAATCCACCAAGTATGAGTTCTAAGCATGCTTACAGCTGAAGGACGAACTCCTCCAAGTGCCGAATAGAGAGCCAATTTCCCCACAGGTATTCCCATACCCTGAAAACATAGTGTTTGGTTACAGAGAAGTTGGCCTAGTTTATTTTAACTGACTATAGCCCAAACTATTATTTACCTGACAACCAAGATCACCAAGTCCCAGGATCCGCTCACCATCAGTTACAACTATCACTTGAATGGTTCTCTCGGGCCAATTTTTCAACACTTCAAGGATCTTCCCCCTGTGAATTTCAAACAAAAATCAAGTCTACAAAAACCACTACAAGTAGAGATTATATGTACTGCAATTAAGAAGAGTGCATACTTCTCCTTTAAACTAATGTATAGACCCTGAGGATGCTTGAAGATGCATCCATACTTCTGACAAGCCTCCCCGACAGTGGGTGTATAGACAATTGGAAGCAACTCTTCCACATTGTCGATAAGAAGCTTGTAAAATAGCCTTTCATTTCTTGCCTGCAGTGGAAATGGGATGAAATTAAGAAAAGATAAAACTCAATACTAATATCTTCCACTTGAACTAGAAAACCAATAAAAGCATTTGGTGATTATCTGTGATTTTACTGGATATACAAATGGACTAGCAGCATCAAGTACACAGAATTTTCAGCGATATTTTAAAAAAAAAAAAAAAAAAAAAAAAACCCTTGCACTTGGAGGAACATACTCATTTGAGTCATAACTCATAACATCGGTGGAGCAAACACATTTATCATCAGCAGAAATGTGCAAATACTACTCCTATGAGTGTGAAATGCGTCATTGAGCCAAAGCTTAGGGCCTATTTTTTTTCAACTTATTTTGACAGAACCAATTCTAAAGTGACGTCATTCTGAATTTGTTTTGTGAAAATAATCTGAACTTATTGATGAATCTATTCTAAACTAATTTTTCTGAACTTATTCTTAATTGCGCTCATCTGACCTTATTATGAAAAGAAAAGCTCAAAAGAACAGGCCTAAAGTAAACATAGTGGTAAGTGGTAACTCACAGCTAGGTCCATCATGGCCATGTACTTCTGCAATGGAACCTGATACTGGCGAATATTCTGCATCAGTTTCTTTTCCTGCAAAGATGAAAGATTAACAAGTTAAACGAACCCGGGCAGCAATCACAGAGGGAACACTAAAACCCACAGAAAAAAAAAAGTTGGTGAATCAGCAAAACCTGAAGTTCCTGAGTGATCACGACTGGAGGTAGAAGACCTCGCAGGTAGTGGGCATCTCGCTCTTTCTCTGCGAATGCCAGCCCCTTGTTGAATTTTGGATCCCTCAGCAATGAATATCCACTGTGCCACAGAGGGGGGGGGGAAAGAAAACATGATTAAGGGTCTCATAAATTATGGGAGCCATGAGGTTTGCTTCTTACAGGACAGTATGTGATTGAGTATGAATAATTCAGGAAATATCTGTAAATTCTTGCTCTAAGGGGGTATATTGACAGCAGTATATCTCCACGAGTACCAATTAAGTCTGAAATTCTCCTATCCAGATCTCAAAGTGTCCAAATTTATCGTCCGTGATTGAAGCTATCCAACAGTATATCACACATGAAAGGAATGTTGCGCTTTACCGTGAAAATGTTTGCATAACCCAGACAGTGATAGCCTGATTGATATATATCAAACCCAAATGCCAAAGCACTATTAAAATTCAGAGGGTTTGTACTACAACTTATAGTAGATCATTACTCATAATTTTTTTACTAAATTATGTCATCATGTGCATAAACAAGAGGGAACCAACCTTGAATCTCTTTTTTACTATTTTTTTTTTAAAACAATATCTTGCCTACAAAGTGGGGAAAAATTTAATTTTGGAGCAAAAACCTTGTAACAAGTGCTGAAGGTTTCTCAGGTTAAAGAATCATTAAGACCACAAATGTAATGAGGGTATTCTAAATTTGGACATTTCATCATCTGCATTTGCTTTTCATGTCTGTTTTATTTTTGCCAAAAGGAGCATCTTGAAAGTGATCCTTGCTTATCATCATAAGCAACAAAACAATATTACTAAGTTTGAAGCAGCTGATCAATTTTATATACCAAAAAAGTGCCAGATAAAGACATAATAAAAGACATGTAATAAGCTGCAAGTTACTGCCAACTAAAATGCCACAACTTGATGAGGCCCCCACTTATAGAACTCAAAGAGATCAAGATTCAATAATACCTCCTTCCCATTTTATTGGTCACCATTGACTTTTCTACATTCTCTAATGTCCTTTAATGTATCTCTCTCTCTTATACTCCCTCATTTCCATTTATCCATTACCTATTAAATACTTCACCATCTCCAATGTCCTTTTGACTAACAATTTCACACACTATATCTCCTCAAACAATTATAACATTATAGTTATATGAAAGTATTTTTCGTTAAGAACCTGATGTTAGTAATTCTGTACATTAGGATATTGTATATGTTGAAATTGACATTCAAACTTTTCAAAGTTTCGCTAATGCATAGATCTAGATAACCGATAAAATGGGAATGATGGAGTAATTTTTTTTTTTTTTTTTGAGGAAGGATGGAGTAATATTTTACCAAAACTCAAATCATATATTCTTATAAGTAGTTGAATAAAAGTTAAATTCGGGTAACTTTTGGTAAGTTTTAGTAACTTTTGGTAAATTTACGAATATATTAAATTTTTTTTTTTTGTTTCTTTAACTTTGGTAAATTTTGGTAAATTGAAATTACCCATGAATTTGACAGGCCCAGCAAGAGAGTCACTAGTGTTGGTACATCAAAGGATATAACTCTCTTTCATCACGTATTTTCTACCTCAAACCCAAACCTTCCATAAGGAAGCAAATCTCAAATTAGTTGAACACTAGATGTCAATAATATGTCATTACATGCAGGTTTTTTTTTTCTCTTATCTTTTTTAGGACTCGTTTCACACAATCAACAAAAATGTTTTATTGAACTTCCAATTTTGCTCGAGGCAAAATTTACCAAAATAAACACAGCCTTTTTCAGTTTTCATCAAAATCAACCAACTTAACACAGAGCAAAAAAAAACGAAGGAATAGCCAAAAAATGTTCTGAAAGCTCAAACTGCGAGACTGCACAAAAGCATGTTTGGTTTTATTAGTCGTCCTTGGAAATTGTGTCAAAACTTTGACCGTTAATATATTACTCCCTCTGTTCCAAATTAACTATCGTCTTTGGAAATTGTCCAGTCAAATATAAAAAATTTTGACCGTGAATTTCTCAAAATATACAATGAGTTGTTATAAAACATTTATATTAGAAATTATTGATTAAAAGTTGGCACTGAAAACCGTAAATCACAAATAAAAAATAACAGAGGGAGTAGAACTCAATCATCAAAACCTAGAGTTAATACCAACGAACTGATAATTCAGCAATAAAAATCATCTTAAACAACTTTCGTAAAGTTCTAGATAAACAATCCTTCAAAAAACAGACATATAATCCGAGCATTTCCAGTTTTCACCAAAATCAATCAACTTAACACAGAGCAAAAAAAACAGCGCGAAGACTACACAAAAGCATAAACCGTAGAACTCGATTATCAAAACCTAGAATTAATCCCAACGAACTGATAATTCAGCAATAAAATCATCTTAAACAACTTTCGTAAAGTTCTAGATAAACAATCCTTCAAAAAACAGACATATAATCCGAGCATTTCCAGTTTTCACCAAAATCAATCAACTTAACACAGAGCTAAAAACAGCGCGAAGACTACACAAAAGCATAAACCGTAGAACTCGATCATCAAAACCTAGAATTAATCCCAACGAACTGATAATCCATCGATAAAAAATTAAAACCAACTCAAACAACTAATTTCAGTGAAGTTCTTGATCAATAAGAAAGCAGAAAGATGTCGAATAATGAATACCTAGCAACAGAGACAGTCCAAGGAGTAACGAGCTGATCCTCGGTGGCCTGATCCTCGCCGTAAACATCCTCGACGCCGCCGGAGACGACGGAATCTGAGTCGACGGCGATCTCCTTGTCCTTCTCCGCCATTGTTGAGTGATCTTCTCCTTCTTCTGCTACAAATTTCTCTCTCCAAAACCACAGTTTACTCAGCTTACTCTTGGAATTTGAACTTGAATTTGAAGAAGAAATTGGGGAAGAACAGCAGATGAAGTTGAGATTTTTCTTCCATGATCGAGTAGTAATTATAGCATGGCCAGGGCTACTACCACCGTCACCAGGAGTAGGGCCAGGACTTCTAGAAGCATTGGCGGCTTTGCTCTATATTTAAAAAAGGAAAAAGATTATTTTTAAATTTTGGTTGAATAGTCGTTTTTTTTGGAGGGGGGAGGTGTTTCCCTATCCAAATAATGGACAATGATATTAGTCGCTCTGTTTGGTTTTATTAGTCGTTTTGAAAATGGCGTTAAAATTTTGATTGTTAATATTTTATTTTATACAATATTTCATCATATAAAATTGATATTATTAGATTCGTAATAAAAAATACTATTAAAAAAGTATAATATTATATTTTTTTGCAAAGCATTTGTATTAGAAATTATTGATTAAAAATTGACATTGAAAATTATAAATGACAGATAAAAAAGATAAGAAGGAGTACCAATTTATTTATATATATTATCTGTAATTTTTCAATTTATTGGTATCCACAATTTATAACAATTCATAGAAAAGAATATGATAGGAGGCTTTGTTCTATAACTTAAAATGAAAAGTAAATTTCGTTGAATAGCTGGGGGCGACAGCGAGGGCAGGAGCGTAGAAATATTTGGATTGGTATATTACTATAGTCCAAAAGGAAAATGAGTGGATGAATGAAAATGTCCCGGAATTTAACCAAAAGGACTATTATTATATTGTTAATGATCAGCTTTAGATCATGTTTGGCAACTAACTGTTAACTGATAGTTGTTTTGATTTACTGTTCAACTTTAGTTATATTGAAATAGCTAATTGTAGCAAAATTTTTGGTAAAATAGCTTTTTATGAACAATACGAAACAAAGAGAATATAGTACAAAAGAAAAATGAATTAATGAATGAAATGTTGGAGAATTTATTTTTTAAAAAAAGTGGTATTATGCTATTATTGATCAGCTAATTAGTCATTGATCCATAAGTGGTGTGTTTTAAGGTTTGAAATGATAATTAATGAATGAAAATGTTAAAGGTAATTTTAAAGCGGTGTATTAGGGAGAACTAAATATAGGAAAGACTGTCAATTTGAAAAACTTGACTAACTTTGACAAAAAAATTTACCAATTAAACACTCCCCAAGTGTCAAAATTTTTAAAATTTAATTGACACGTAGATTTAGGTGACAAATAAAATGGAAACGAGAGACATAATACTATCAAAGATATTTGCTATATAGAAAATATTCTAAATCCTAAGAGTATTATCCTAAGAAATACCTATTTCTATGATAATGATTTATATGCATAATAAAACAAAAAAGGGCTAAATTGGTGGGAAAGGTAATTGAAATTAAATAAAAATTAAAAAAATGGATTAGTGATTGAAGGATAATTGAATTGAAGTTGGTGGGTCAAGGGTAAATGGGGGTGGGCTTCGATGTCATCAATGAATCAGAATGATGATTAATATGTTTTATTTGGAAGGAAAAATAATAAAATAAAATAAAATGGATTAATTAGAAATGATGATTTGCATCAACAAAAAATTGAGATGATAAACATTTCTGATTATAAGGTGACTAATATGTGAGTCAAATTTTGAAATTTTCAATTATTGAATTTTGAGAAATTTTATTTGGTAGGCTTCAACTTTTGCCTATTTCAAATTATCAACTACTTTTTAAACTATTTCAAGTGGTAAGCTTATTTTAAAAATTATTCCAAATGGTAGGCTTCTTTTGAAAATTTTAAAAATTATTCCAAGTTTTCAAACACTTTAAAAATTATTAATAGTTTTTCAAACGCTTTAGATATTATTCCAAGTGAGTTGGTTGTGAGATTGGTAGTTTAAGTGCTTGAAAACTTGGAATAATTTTCAAAATTTTCAAAATAAGCCTAACATTTGGAATAACTTTCAAAATAAGTCTACCACTTGGAATATTTTCAAAAGTGATTGACAATTTGAAATAGGCTAAAGTTGAAGCCTACTTAATGGAATTTCCCTTGAATTTTCAACCATTGAATTTTCACCATATGCAACATGTTGCTGTACTTTGTAAATTTGTAAGTCTTTTGGCTTTCAATAATCGGAAAAAAAAAACGATATGTTGCATGAAATGGTGTCGGTGAAAATTCATACTCAAGTTACATTTAAATATGGAACTTATTATATGAGCAACAATTTTTGGGGGGCATATGAATATAGTTGGATTTTTGGCAGACATCAAGTATTATTTTGTAGACATCAATTATGAAAGGCGGACATTAAATTGTTTTAATTGTTATAATTTTGACTTTTACGGTCTTCAATATCACTATTTGATTGATAATTTTTTGCATAATATGTTATCAACAATTGCAATATTATACTTTTATGATAATATTTTTTCGTGTAAATCTAACAGTGATAATTTTATATAACAAATCATTGTACATATTGTGAAATTTATAGTCAAAATTTTTGAAATTTGACTATATAATTGTGAAAGATAAAAATTAATATGGAATGAATGGAGTATGAAATTAGCATATTAATAATTCACTCAGGGAGCATTTGGTAAGAACTTTAAGAAAAAAAATTTCCGAGAACAATTTTCCATGGGAATTTTCCCATTTGAAAGAATTTTCCCGGAAAAATTTTCCTTAGTTTGACCCCTAAGGGAAATTATCCTTTAGGAAAATATAAGAAATTATGGGTCCACCATAAAATTTTTCCTAAAATCAACCTACATTCAAATATAGAGAAAATAAGTTAACCCAAAAAATTAACCATTTTTCAAAATTTTTTACCAACCAAACCCACCCTAATCAAAGAAATGAGGGAGTATTATGATTATGCCCGACCCGACATGAAAATCGACCCGAACCCTTGCCCCCCGAAGTTTAAGATAAGATCTGAAATTTCAAACCTAAAAAATATTTAAACCCGAGACCAACCGGAAAACCGACCTACTCACCAAAATTGACAAGTCTAGTAGTTATGGTTGGATAAGGGGGAGAATGTACCTGGAACATGGAGCTGCCTCCAGTAGGAACAGACATTGAGGTCGTCATCCTCCCTCACCAAACTCCGCGTCCACAGAATAGTCAGATTAATGCAAACACATATTAATACGTCACTTTCATCAGAGAATCCAACCGACGTCGTTTCTTTCCTAATTAAGGGGAGAATTCTTGACTTCTACTCCTAGTGTGGGGTACTACCAGTGTTTATGCCTTGCTTACTCTTTCAGTCAATAGTTCTAACTTTAACATCTTAATTATTAGTATAGTTTAACAGGGTAATTTAAAAAGGGGATTATGCATGAAACTTCCAGCTATTGATTAATTTAAGGTCACGAGGGGATAAAGTACGTTGGCACTCTTATTTAAATAAATACTTCATCCGTTTTATATTAATTGTCGTTTTGGAAATTATATAATTAAATTTCAAAAAAATTGACTATAAATTTTTCAATATATACAATGAATTGCGATATAAAATGATCATCAATAGATTCATAATGAAAAATATTATCATAAAAGTATAATATTGCAAACAATATATTATATAAGAAGTTATCAATCAAAAAATGTCATTGGAGACCGTTGATAGTCAATTAATATAAAACAGAGGGAAAAGTTGTTTAAATTTGCTATAGGTTGTCTTTGGATGATCTAATTTTAATATGAGAATGACCGGTGTGCTTGGTGGGGAAAGAAAATTATTTTTTAGAAAATAATTTTTTCATTTTTCGGTGTTTGATGGCCAAATAATGAAGAAAATCATTTTCGGTGAGAATCATTCTTTCCTTTTTTTTTAATTATTTACTTCTCGTGGCCCAGGTGTATCTCGTTCGCACATATTTCTATTGAAAATAATTAATTTTACGTCTGGTTCTTTTTCTCCCATTTGACTACTCTTTCTTTTTCATTCTTTCTCATCCAACCCAAGCAAGATAGATCTATATATAATTATTTATCCACCAAATAAATGAAAATATCACTTAAAAACTATTTTCCTAAAAATTATTTTACCGAAAAAAAATTATTTTTCTGAAAAATAATTTTCTCTTACCTCGTATGCTAAATTTTTAACTTTTAGTAAGGGGAAGGAGGACAAACGCAATCAGACATTACTTGTTTGAAAATTTGACATAGTGATGTCTTTTCACAAAAACCGAAAAGAAAAAACTTGTGAAATTTCCGCATATGTTGGATGCCCTAACTTTACAATTTCATACTTATACAAAATTTAAACCAAAGTTTTAGTGTAAATAATGGTCCGCCTCACACCAATAAATTATTTGCTCATTTGATATCAATTGTATTGTGATATATCCAAAAGTTGTAAAATCGATTCCTAGGAGCAACATATGCTACCCTCCTCTATGAAAGTAAAACGCATTGTGCAATAACAAACCTGTAGGTCAAGTATATCTTTTCTCAATGGACTGGCTGGCCCACTAATCTCTCTCTAACATAGTGTCAATTATTCATGCTCCTTTGTACTAGCGGGCATGGGGTTGAGCCAAGGGTAACTACGACTATTAGTAACATGAAAAAAAAATAATTTAGTTTAATTTGGGAAAAAATTTATGAATTTTTTGTACATCAAATAAATATAAGATATATTTCAAATGGTAGGCTTGAACTATTGGATATTCTAAATGGTAGACGTCCTTTTTACATTTTCCAAATGGTAGGCTTAAATTCCAAAAAATTTCACCCGTAGACATGTACTAACCTACTTTAAAATTTTAAAAGAAAAAGAAAAGAAAATACAAAATATTGAATTTTTTTAGGGGAACAGAACTGGAACAAATCCCACTGTTCGACACATATCCTCCGCCCAGCCCAGCCATCTCCTCCCAACGGCCAACGCCCAGCAGCCATCTCCTCCCAACGGCCGTCGTCCCTCGACGTGGAGGCTCGTCGTCGGCCGTCATCCACTGACGCCCAGAAGCTGTTGCCCTGAATTCAAATGAAGAAATCGCTGAACAAATTTGCAATTTTCTAATACACTCCCCCAACTTTAGAGCTATTCAGAAATCACCGCTACTTAGCAGTGTCAATTCTCATGTAGTTCACACTGTTCTCTCTAATCCAGAAATTCCCGCTTCATCGTACGTGCAATTCTTCAACTATTTGCATCGCAACCCATCTCTATCTTCTCACAAACCTGATCTTCGTGCCCATATCAGCTTAATTTTTAGGTTGTTCGAAGCTAGAAAGTTTGCAGTTGCTAAAAATGTGTTGAATTCCGTGTGTATGGATGAAAATCTTCGATGCCCAGTTGCGGAAATCGAGACAATTGTGGAGCAATGTTGTGTAGAAGGTGGAAAAAGATCGAAATTTTATAATATGTTGATGCGGGTGCATGTTGAAAATAAGCAATTTGATTATGCCTTCCAGGTGTTCGATTATGTCTGAGAGAGGATTTGATATTGAGGAGAGGTCTTGTATGTTTTATGTGGTTGCTTTGAAAAGCGCTGGTGAATTTGAGTTGTTATTCGAGTTCTTTACCAAAATGGTTGAGGCCCGAGTCGAGATTACTGTCTACTCAATCTCACTCGTGGTTGATTGCCTGTGTAAGAGAGGGGAGGAGATGGCTGTTGGGCGTTGGGAGGAGATCGCTGGGCTGGGCGGAGGATACGAGTGTCGAACAAGACTGGGATTTGTTCCAGTTCTGTTCTCTCAAATTCAATATTTTGTATTTTCTTTTCTTTTCTTTTTTTATTTCAAACGGCAGTTTAGTGCATGTCTATTGGATGAAATTTTTTGGAATTTAAGTCTCCCATTTAGAAAAAAAGTAAAAAAGATGTCTACTATTTGGAATACCTAATAATTCATACCTACCATTTAAAATTTCCTAAATATAATTGTGTACTGACCACTTCTATTCTCATAATTAGAAGACTTAGATTTACCATTGTCATTTATTTTTTTAATAGGACATGCTCCTACTTTTGGATAACTTCCGATATCTTCAACTTCATAATATCTTCATAATTGAGATTGAGACCATTCCAATTTGTCATGCTATTACAACTTACACATTTTGAGGTAGCAAGTTGTGTAGATTTATAGGTATCAAGTTGTTATGCTATTACAACTTACAAGAGCAAAGACAAAAACGTTTCCAATTTTTCATACAAGTGACCCCACCTTATCTTCTCTTCTTTCTTCTGCTGTCACTTCCCTGGAGAAATGTTGACTCATTCTTCATTGAGAGCAAGAAAAGAGATAGAGGTGAAGCCTACTATCACTCCTGAAATGGAACTTCTTTGCCATTGCTCTAAACCACAGTGTTAAAATTTAAAAACTATTATTAGACTTTCAACTATTAGCTTAAGTATTGATTAAGATAATTTCACATAGTATCAGGCCAGATTGAGCTGAAGTTTTCAAGCTGAGGGAGCATGTTAAAGTTCAAAAATCATCATTAGACCTTCAGATATCAACTTAAACTTTTGATTAAGATAGTTCAATACATACATCCCATAACATAACATTTTATATGTAGTAACAAACAATTTAAACTAGCATGTATGAAAAATCAACAAACCATACTACATTGTCAAGCACATCAACTAATTGTCAAAAAACTATCCAACTAGAAAACAAAAAATTACAATTTGGTATCCCATGTTTTCTGGTAATAATTATTTGGTACCAAACCTTTTTGTAATAATTTTAAGGTACCCTATGTTTTGGTGTAATAATTTATAGGACCTCTTACTGTAGGAAAATGGTTGGCGACATTTGGCGCCAAAAATGCGGCAGGATTTTTTGTTTTCCTTATAATTTTGTGACCATTATACCCTTTTGATTCTATATAAGTGTGAATACCTCTAACCTAATTATATTTGAAAACTAAAAATTTAAGAAAATATATTTAAAATCAGTATTTTTTTATCAGAAAAATTTAGATTTTATTTTGGAAATTAAAAAGGGGAAAAGGTGGGAGAAGATGAACTATGCGAGGTGGCATCTAGGCAGTTTGATGGTGTGACGGTGGCGTGAAGGGCGACGTCGGTGGCTTGGTGGTCGCAGTGTCGAGGGTTGCATGGGGTGGGTGGCACCGGTGGTAGTCGCTGGTAGGTTCCGTTGGCATTCAGGATTCAACAAGTTTGAGTATTTGATGTTATCCGGCGGTGCTAGAGGCGGAGAAAGGCCGGACCGGTCTCCTAGAAGTCACCTGGTAGTGGCGGTTGTGGTGGGTGGTTGCGACGACGGTGGGTTCTCCCGTGGTGGTGGCCGGTGGTGGTTACCCGAATGATTTGTCGGTACTGCTCATAATTCTTCAATTCCTCGACAATCCCCACCGGCGGAGTAGGAATGTGAAGGTGGCGACGCTGTGGTGGTCGACAAGGAGTGGCGGTGGCGGTGGGGTGGTTGAGCGGCTGTGGGTGGGTGACGACGACGGTGGATCTGGACAGGTGGTTTTCCAGATGTACTCTTTTTATGAAAATTTTCTCAAATTTTTGAAATTATTTTTTATTTTTGTAATTTTAGATTTTTCGAAAATCACTTAATTTAAAATTTCAGAAAATCATAAAACTTTTTATTGTTTTTGGTATTTTTGTCAATTTTATTATTTTTCAATTAAAATTTCCATTCTTTCGTAAAGACATTCACAAAATTTTGAATTTTTTTTCATTATTTTTATAATATAAAAAATCACATTTTTTGGTGGCAAAAAATTAAAATATAAAAATAAAACAAAAACAACTTATTTTACAACAACCCAAAATTAAAAAATCACAAAAAGCTAAGGGCAAATCAGTCTTCAATGATTCCGCAAGTGTCCGAAATGAGTAGGGTCCTATAAATTATTACACAAAAACATAGGGTACCTTAAAATTATTACAAAAAGGTTTGGTACCAAATAATTATTACCAGAAAACATGGGGTACCAAATTGTAATTTTTTGGTGGAAGGGTTGCAACTTGGGGATTTGCCCTGAAACAAATTCCCACATTAGGTAGAAAGAGTGGCTACAGGGGTGGGTTCTGTATCTGGCTAAGGAGGAGGAGGATGAGGGGTTCCAACTTAGGGAGTTTGTCGCCACTATGTGGGCTATTTGGAAGGCTAGGAAAGCTGTGTGTATTGGGAATGAGCGGGCCTCGCAAGGTATGTTGGTAACAGTTATGAGACAAGTGCAGGAGGATGTTAGCAAATGGAGGAAAGGGAGGATGAATGGGAGGGGTCAGAAAGGAAGGGAACAGGAGAAAAAGTCTTTGGAAGTGGTTTTTGGGGGGGGGGGGGGGGAACGAAGAGTGGACGGAGATGGGGATCTTTGTTGTGGATGGAGCATGGAATGTAAAGACAAAGGACATGGCAGCATCATGGGTATTCATGGAACAGGGGAAATCGTGGGGTCATGGGGGGCAAGTGGGAAAAGGGGAGTCGATTGTATTCTGTGAGCTATTGGCAATCCGACTTGTATTAGAGGAGGCAAGACAGAAGGGACTTATGAAGGTAGTCATATGGACGGACTCTACGGTGGCAGTGGAAAATTTGTTAAACACTAACAGAGCTTCGGTTAATTGCCGTGCTCTAGCTATCGGTTGCAGGTTTGCAATGTTAAATTTCCAGGCAGGTTGAAGGTTCCAAGACAGGCAGTGCACCCGGCACATAGAATGGCTAGACAAGCGATTCGCAATCTTGGAGTTGCTATCTAATTTAGCTTCTATTATTTTTATTTTCTGTGTTCTATTTTCTGTGTGCTTGTCTTTGGATGGTCTCGTTTGCAAAAAAAAAAACAGCATAAAATCTAACAGTAATTCCCACACAATATAAAATAAATGAGTCTTTTTTTTTTTTTAAGAAAAAGAGGGAAAGCTTAGCCAATACAATAACAAAAAAAAACTCAGAAAAATAGTGAATAATAAGCTTCTTCCAACTTACGGAATCTTATTTCACATCATACGCAAAAGGACAAGCACCAAGCAGTCCCACCCTCAGCTAGAAATCAAAACCTGAAATCTCTCACTTTGCCATTTCTCTCTCTCATTCTTCCCTGCCTGTCCTTACTCTCCAGTCTCCACTATTCCTTCCTAAAAAAATGTCATCAAATCCAACCCACTTCACACTTTCACTCTCACTAATACTCCTCACCACTTTCCCTCTCCACCGCTTCTCCGCCGCCCACTACGACCCTCCGCCGTCCTCCCACTCCTCCTCCGCCTGGTCGCCGGCGAGGGCCACCTACTACGCCGCCGCCGACCCCCGAGACGCCGTCGGCGGTGCCTGTGGCTACGGCGATCTCGAGAAGGCTGGCTATGGGAAGGCCACTGTCGGTGTTAGTACTACCCTTTTCCAAAGAGGTCAGATCTGTGGAGCTTGTTTTGAGCTTCGGTGTGTTGATGATCTTCGGAATTGTATACCTGGGACTTCCACCATTGTTACTGCTACCAATTTCTGTGCTCCTAATTTTGGATTCACTGCTGATGGCGGGGGTCATTGTAACCCTCCTAATAACCACTTTGTCTTGCCCATTGAAGCTTTTGAGAAGATCGCTCTTTGGAAGGCTGGTAATATGGCCGTTCAGTATCGCAGGTACACAGTTGTCTCTCTTTCTCTAGCCTCTACTTGCATATGTGAGTATTTGGAAGTGGGTCATATGTGAATCATGCTATTCATTTACCTGAAAAATGCTTCTGCTAGTACAACAGTCGGTGCTTTGTGGATAATTTGCATAATTTACCCATTGTACTGGGAAATTGGCTATTACTTGGAGGTTGGTGCAATTAATGTGGGGTACAGCGTCATACTGTCTAAATTCAGTTTTTAAGCTGGAATTGGAGTGGTTCCAAATTTGGGTTAGGTTAGTTCAGAGTTGAAGCAAAGAACACCATGATTATCCTGTTCAAGTTGGCGATTATAATCAGCATGCTTCATAGTCTTATGCTTGCTTTATACCTCAGTGTTCCTACTACTTTGATATGATTTTAAGGGGAATTTAGACTGTTTTATAAATGTTAATGCCCATTGAAATTAGAATATCCAACATAACTTCCTACTCAAATTGAATACGGCGACTGCACAGTCTTCTACATTTTCGCCTATTCTTTTTCCCTCTTTCAGTGTCCCATTCTTTGAGGCTATGAATATCTCAAGTCTGCTTTGCCAGAGTAGTTTGTTTTCATTTAACATAGTAAACTCTTTTGTTCTTTTGCCCACCAAGGTCTTTCTGTGACCTACATATTTATCAATTGCCTCAAGTACATGGATAAACAAGGATGAACTCAGGTACTTAGCACCAAAGTCTGTGGTTAATAATTTTTAGTTTGCGTAGGTAAAACCGCAAACCTCCTACCTTGGTTCATCAACCTTGTGCTGCATCATCGCTGCTTCCGTCTGGATCAATTTTCATCCATTACAGCCTAAATAACATGTTCACTTGTCTAATGTATTCTTGTATTAATCGTGTTCATGTTTGTTGTTGAACTCGTGGAGCACGACAAAATCTATTCATAAATAAGGGTTTTGACCATTTGGCTTATTGGTTATAGCAACTAGCGACGAATGTCACATGATGAGACAAATACCAATCTTTCCTTGCTCCACTGGCTTGTCTTCGACTTTGTAATAATTATTGGATGGAAATAATAAAGTTGATGATAGCGACGAGCGAGCAATGTCTTTATTGTTCTTGAATCTCTGCTGATTAGGGGAAATGACTGCATCCTGGATCCACAACATCCGTCTAATGATAGGTTTAGTGAATTGCATCTGCAAGCACGGTGATGATGGCTTTGATATTTTATCCAATAATGATTCTTCCTCAGGAAGGGCAATCAGGAAGGGCTTGGGCATGACAATTTATATGACCATACTTTTGAGATAGCATGGTAGCAGGAGTGTATTTTCAGAAGACCTGCTAGCACCTGTGTTCTCCTACATGTTTCATGTGACAGATTAATTGGCATGCTCCTTGTTGAATTTATTGTTTTAGCCTATGATGTTTGCATTCTATACTTTGTAAGTTATAGAAAAAAGAGAGGTTTAAAACTTGTGTGCAGATGGATTTCAGGTATCTCTCATTGAGACCAAACTTCAATGTTAGATTGGCGGGAAATGGTATCTAGCAAATCAATAGGGATTTGTAGCATCTGCTATGGAAGCTGAAAGGGTTGCTAAACTGAATTATGAAATTGTTCCCCAGTAGATTTCAACCTCAAATAGTCTGCATATCTCCAGTTGGTGATCTGATAGTCTGATACTACACCTATCAATAGAGAACAAACTAGAAATCTTCAACTATGGAGTGCTTTTCTACTTCTATTGTCATGTAATCTGTTGCTTTTCTACCTGTTTTGGGTATACTTATTTGTGTTTGATGAATCATAATATCTTATGCCCCCCACCCCCTCTTTTTTCTTTTTCTTTGTGTGTGTTTGTGTTGGGTGGTGGTGGTGTGTGGGGGTATCCATGCAATCATTGTTAACATTATGAAGAAGTAGGGCACAGAATTGCAACAGTGCTTGTGATCATAACACCCCCCCCCCCGGCCCCGGCCCATACCAAAATGCTGTATCAGGAGAATAATCCCACTACATATGAGTTGCCTTAGCCTGCAAGAATGCAAAATAAAATTGTTGAGCTTCCATGTTGTAATGTGTTTAACTGTTGTGTTCTATTTGTCCTATGCTGACAAACTACAGTGATGCAAATTATAATAGCTGCTGTTTGGTTTGCATTAATTGATATTGATATCGACATTAGCTTCAGTTTTTCATGCTGGAAGAGGGTAGTTTGTAGCCTTAATGGTTTCTGAGCACCACTGGATACCTCGACGCACTTTTTGCTTCAAAGAACGTGGTTTGTTGCTCATGTTTGAACACTTCGGCTCTGTTTTGGCTTTGGCAGGATCAAGTGCAGAAGGGACGGAGGGATTCGGTTTTCCCTCGATGGTTCTGGCGTATTTATGTCTGTGATGATCAGCAATGTTGCAGGTGCAGGAGATGTTATTGCAGTGAAGGTCAAGGGGTCGCTAACTGGTTGGCTTCCAATGTCAAGGAGTTGGGGTCAAAATTGGATACTGAATGCTGATTTAAAACATCAGCCCCTTTCTTTTGAGATCACTACTAGTGATGGGGCTATGCTTATATCCTACAATGTTGCTCCTAAGAATTGGACATTCGGGCAGACTTTTGAGGGCAAGCAATTCGACTGAGATGCTGTTGCCTGTTCATCGATGATAATTATTCACTGTATACCGATTCAACAAGACGAAGTCGTTGCTGAGAAGTCATCCAATCATGTATCATTATTTAGGTCCAAAATGGGCCTAAGCATTAGATATTAGGGCTAGGTTAGATTTGTGTCATTGTAACTGTAAGCAGTGTATTGTATTGTCCCAGTTTTGAAACAATGGAATCCAGATCTTGAACTAACCTCTTTAACCAATCTCAAAAAAAGTGTCAAGATAACTGTGTAACCAAATAATAATAATAAACCAGAGAGTTTATCATGGCAGCTTTCTGCACCAAACTAATCCAATTTATGATTTACTACCAAGAACAATTTTGGTACTGATTACATTTAACATTCAAATCATTGCCAAGTGCAACAAAATCCTCATTGTTATTCCACAATTGCGATCTGTATTCATTCCCTCATATCCACTGAACTTCCAACCAAAATGAACCTACCCAATTCTTTCCCTACAGAATACAAGTTTTTAAAGTACAAGTTTAGCAACCTAACAAGAAGAAACCCATCAAATAATGTGGCAAAAGAAAAAGAAAAAAAATCTATAGCAAGAATGAACCTATCAGGCTATTACAAAAGCTAGAAGAAGAAGAATACCTTGTCCAAAACCTACATACATGAAACGAATGTCAGAAAAACCATTGCAGGCTTCAATTTTGTGTCGAAAATCTACAATTTTTGCTGTGATTGAATGAGCAAGGCATTGAGCATAATATGAACAGCAGCCTCATAAACCACCCCATCATAATGCATTCCATCCTCAGTACATCTTTCCCCACAATTCTGGCTCAAAGATTGCATATCCAGCAACACAAACGGTCCATCCGGGCGCAGCAGATTCGCATTCCTCAGCCCCTTATCGTATGCATATTGAGTCACATTGGTCATCTTCTCCTTCTTCTCCTCGGTATTCAGCATCGAGTTGATCAGCGTCGGCATCCCCATCCAGAACAGATGAGGCTGTGATCTGCTTGACATCGAACCCAAATCAGGAACTCGAGCCGAACCAATCAAAGGCATCATGGTGCTCCGCAGAACCTCCAATGATTCAACATAATCTGTGGAATTAGTCATGTGAAGCATGTGCCAAAGCCCAGAACCCATTACAAGAACATCAGGAATGCTCCGATTTTTCCCCAATTCAACCGCCAATTGTGTCAAATTATTCTCGTAAGGTGCCCAGATGAAATCAAGCTTCAACCCAATTCTACCCACTTCCAAATGATAATCGCTGTGCCGTTTAAACAACTCGGGGCGAACCGAACCAATCTCATCCTCAACCAGAATCAAATCCAACAACGCGAGAGTGAAAAACCTGGCCTGAGAATCCCCGGCAATCATCACCCAGGACCCATTAAGCAGATCGGATGCATCGCTGCGCCCAATTTTCTGAAAATCGCAAGCCATGACATCTTCATCGGACAAAACCCAGCTCCAGGAGGGATTGTGATTGGGTGTGTGCATCCAGTGGATGCGGTGGAGGAGAGAGACGCAAGAATCACGATTCTGAAGCACAACAAGCGAAGAAGAAGAAGAAGAAGAATAGGTAGGGAAGAAGTCGGTGAGAGTAGGGAAGTAAGGAGAGAGATGAACAGCGACAGCAAGAGAGATGAAGAGAGCACCGCTGAAGAAGAGGACCTTGTTGCGACTGAGATGGTAGCCAGCTAAACCCATTGGAACAAGAACTACGATGATCGCCGCCAGTATACCCACTTGGACGGCACCGATCATTCTCAGGGTTGGGAGCATCAATCACAGGAAATCACCCATGGCGGACTCAAATTCGGTCCACAAGTAGAAGGTGAAGGTGAAGGTGAAGGTGAAGGTGGGGTCAGTAATGGCCCAAATGGGTTGATGGGAATGGGGGAGCAAACCTCAGAAAATTAGAGAGAGAGAGAGAGAGAGAGAGAGAAAGAGAGAGAGAGAGTTGTCAACGTCAGGGGAGGTTGGAGAAGAAGATGAAGATGGTGATGGCGGTAGTAACAGACGATGGATTGTTCGTTTCCTTTCCGAGAGAGAGAGAGAGAGAGAGAGAGAGAGAGAGAGAGAGAGGTCATAAGCGTCCATGCGCTTCCGCATCGGTTTTGGCTGGCCCCTATACTTGCTAACCTGCGCATTTGCCTCATTTATTTAAAACTTATTGCAACTTTATAAATGTGTTGTTTATAATAAAACTAGCTAAATTGCCTGTCCAATGGACTTGACATTTATTTTGTATTTTTGAAATAGTCCATTGACATTTATTTTGTATTTTTGAAATTATATCTATTGATAATTTTCTCACTATCATTTTGAAAAAAAATGAAGAAATTGATGTTAAAAAAATTAGGTAGAAATAAATTAAATGACAAAATATACCATTAATGATTGAAAACGTAAATGTGATAAATAATAAGGATAAAAAAAAATTAGTTAAGTGAATAAATAAAAAAATGACGAATGGAGTATAATGAAATTAGTAAATTACAATACTTTTCCCATTATATAAAGGATAATTGGATTCTAATAATCCCTACTTTCACCAATTGGACAATGATGGAATGTACTTTCACTTTGTATTCTGGTGGTCAAAAAAAATAATAAAATTGGATTGTAGTGAGATATTTTCAAGGATGTAACGACCCACCCTAAACCCGTATTAATTAAGGTTCTAAGTACGATGATTAGCCGAATTACGCTAATTAAAAATTTCTCTATTTATGACACGTTTACTGTTATACTGATTTTTACGTTTTTCTTTATATATATTTATGCGTGACAGGTCTCGAACAAGACGATGGTTAATGGGTTAATTTTATGTAACATTACCTTATGAATATTATGTTGAGGTTATGAGTATTTTACGATAAGTTTATATAATTTACTTTAGGTTCTAAAATTTTTACGTCTAAAACGAGGAAGGTTATATTAATTTTAATTCCGTTCTTTTACGATTTATGTTACCCGATTCTCCTAAGTACATTTTATGGCCCCAAATTATTTTATTGGCATGCTTTATCAATTTAGTCTATGTAATTTTAATTTTGGTATTCTACCCAATTTTATTCCCAAGGCAATTTTATTGAGTTATATACTAAGTTTATATTATCAAGGTTTATGTTATTTATTTACTTGGGTTGATTACCAATTATTCTTACCTAGTTAATTTTACTTACTAATAGTTTAATTATGTTTTAATTAGATGGTAATTTATTTAGGGAAGGGGGTTTAGTTTATAAAGGGGTTAAGGGCTTTATTTTAGTTCATTTTACAAAATCAGATTTTGCACCAACTCTCAAACTCTCTCTCCCCCTCCCCTCTCCATCTGGCCAGCCGTGCCCCACCAGTTGCCGCCCCTGCCGGCGCTTTTCCGGCGACCTCACCGGCGCCGTCGTGTTCCAGCCACCGGCCACCACTCCTCCCTTTACTTGTTCAATCTCTCACCTCAAATTCAAGTGGTATAATCTCAAACCCTAACCCCAATTCTCTTGTTTATAATCTGAATTTCTACTTCCAATTTATGTTCTCTTGATGTTTTTCATCTTCTTTATGTTTATTAAGCATGAATTTAAGTTGTGGTTAAGTTAGGGTTTAAGTTTTAAGTATGCATGTATATTTCTAAGTGTTTGTGAGGTTTTATGATTGAATTCATGGTGGATGATGAGTATATGTTAATGCATGTGAGTTTCTTGAAAGAATTTGAGTATATAAGGGCTGAGTTTATGTTTTAAGATTATGAATTAAGTGTTATTATGTTTAATTTGGGTGAATTAGTGGGGTTTTGATGCAAGAGTTCAAGAATATGTCTTTTATGTTAATTTTAGGTTTAATCCATGGATGCATGTGGTTTTTAAGGTCTAAGATGAGTTAATTATCAAGGTATATATTCTGGAAATATGGTGGATTAAGGTTATATGAGATTTGATTGTGTTTTAATATGATTAAGGGTGAAAAATTAAGCTAAAAACCGGAAAATTCGGTAAATAAGGGTTCTGTTTCGGTTCTGGAAATTTACAGAGATATGAAAGTGGGATTTTTGCCCAGATTCCTACTCCTTTTGATAGCCCAAAGTGTTAGCTAACCATAGGTTTTGGAATTTCGAGATTTCGACATGTATAGCCCGAGTTACGACCAAAACCGTGAAGGTGCAATTTTATATAAGAATTCTGAGTCAGTATATTGAGGGCTGTTTTTCGTGCCTTTGGAGACCTCTTTAGTTTTTATGGTGAACATGAACGTTTTAGGCCACATTGCAAGCTTTCCGGAAAGGTATGATTCGTGGTCATCCGATATCGGGGGTATGAGTTACGAGCCCGGGAAGCAGGGCTGTCCGGAACAAGTTTCTGCCCAGAATTTGTATTGCCTTTTTAGCCTAAAATTTGCATATTGGGTCTTTTAAGGAGTTCTTCTAAGTTTGTAGCCTTTGTGGGGTTGTCAAGATAGTTGGGATGAGTTTTCTAAGCTAATTTAAGTTAAGTTGATGTTGAGGATTATCTCCTAAAGGATTATAGGTAAATTAGCAAACCATGGGCTAATTCGGTGAAGTTTTAAGGCCCAATTAAGTATTGTTGATGACTAAGGGGTATACTTGAGTTCTTAGCAAGTTTATGAGTCCCTCTATGTCTAAGTAACCATAAGCTCATTCCTTTCTTCATATCCATTTCACCGTTCATCGATTCGCAAATCATTTCTAAAAATCCATAAACATGTCATTATCCTAAATTCCGTCGTTACGACGTTCTTTATGTTTCACTAATCGAATAGTTTCTTTTATTGAACCTTCAAGTACTCTAATTCTATGCTCCTTCAAGCCAATGGTTGAATTGCCTCATAAGCCATGAACCTTCTCTATTGTTATTCAATTTTCACCATGAGTTCCACTCTAAGTTTTTAAGCCGTTCATAGTTTATTCATGCACTGCTTCTGCTCGTTTCATTTTTCGGGCCCTTCCTTTCATTTTTAGCCTTTGGGCCAATTGACAAAATTGTCGGGCATGATTTTCCTTTTCCGAAAAGTACTCGTTTGCGAAAATCCGAGTTTTCTAGCCCAAGTTATCGCCGAAACAGCGAATTACTAAAATCTGAAATTTTACTTCCTTTCTCACCTTTTATGAGACAAGTTTAAGTATTTAATGCTATTTTATGTGATTACACGAACCTCACCGATTTCTCTACGCTCTTATTACAAATTCCTTATAGTCTCCAAGTCGCCCACGCCATCTCAAGCTCGAGGCTCATCGCTGAAGTTTTCGTCTAACCAAGGTACGCGAATTGTCCAACTATTCGCCCCTTTATGTTTACGATTTATGCTTTATGTTTACTATTTATGCTTTATGTTACGATTTATGCTTTATGTTTACTATTTATACTTTATGTTTACGGTTTATGCTAAAGGTTTATGGTTTATGCTAAATGTTTACGGTTTATGCTAAAGATTTACGGTTTATGCTAAATGTTTACGGTTTATGCTAAAGGTTTACGGTTTATGCTAAATGTTTACGGTTTATGCTAAAGGTTTACGGTTTATGTTTTATGTTTACGGTTTATGTTTTATGTTTACGGTTTATACTAAATGTTACGGTTTATGCTAAAGATTTACGGTTTATGCTAATTTATGCTTTTATGATTATTCATGGTTTTAAGTGGTCCCATTTATGTATTCTATGTTTTATGTTCTAGCTAGTCACGAGAAGTGCTAGCCTTTTAGATGCTCCTGATCAAAGTATCGTATAATGGATGCCCTCCTTCTTCATCGTCGCTATCCCAAATACCATTAACAGTGAAGTCGTCTGTAAATGGAGGAGCAACTGGAGTTAGCTGACCCATTTCAGTGATGAGGGTAGACGGATCAAAGTGATCTTTCTCCAGAAAGATGGCATTGCTGTGATTAGGCATTGGGTTCTCTTTGTTATTGGGCCTCTGAGATGAGTTTGGTGGAGGAATAACACCGTTTCGAATCAGTCCTTCGATCTTATTTTTCAAAGTCCAACAAACCTCGGTGTCATGACCCCGACTACGGTGGAAGTTGCAGTATTTGTCCCACCTTGGAGGCTTGATTTCAGGTTCGGGTGCCGGCAAAGGTAACTGGATAATCCCCTTTTTCACAAGCCTTTCCAATGCCTTAGCGTAAGACATGTCTAGCGGATGATAGGAGTCATACTTCGGGGGGTAAGACTTTCGTTGGATAGAATTAGTCTCAACAGCTTTCTGAGGGATGCTAGGTGTACTAGTGGCCCTCCTGTTGGAGCTAGATCCTTTCCAACCAGAGTTTTGCGTGCCCCTCTCATTGTTAGCAGCTTCAACTTGAGTGCACAAATCTTTCAGGGTTTCGAAGTCTTTGATGGACTGGAAGCCGAAATGTCGCGTGATGCGAGGGTGAATGCTTTGCCTGAAAGTGCTCAGTTGCATCCTAAAGGGGATAGCTTCATCAATTTCAGATAGCATGGTGTGCCATCTCTCGTAGTAGGAAAGAAATGGCTCGTTCTCCCCTTGTTTCATGGAAGTCAGATCGTCCGCAGTGACCTCCTTCTGTTGTAGACGACTAAAGTGGCTGATGAAAGCTTTGAACAATTCGTCTGCATCGGTTTTAACTTGTGAGGGTAGATTTTGGTACCATACCTTGGCCTTACCTTCTAGAGTGGAAGGGAAGACTGTGGTATAGAGACCTTCATCTACCTTATGGAGAGGGGCCAGCCTCATGAATTCCTCCAGGTGATGAGAGGGATTTTGGTGGGCTTGAACTTTATGGCGGGCACCTCGACCTTGTCTCTTACCCTCGATACATGGTGCTTAGGAATGGCGATCCATGCATGCGTCGGTGAAGGTCGGATCGGTTTTCATCATCCTCCCAGTGAGCATGTCAACCTTCTCTTCAAGCTTTCGACATAAGGGTCCTCCGAGGTTTTGGAGCCCTTTGGTGTAAGTTTGGACGACTCACCAGATGATTTGATTTGTAGGCCTCCGCTTTGGTTTTGAGGCGTTCTATCCTCTATCATCATCCTCAGCCTCAGACTCAGACTCATAATAGTTTTCTTCTTCTTCGGCTTCAACACCTAGCTTTTTGTTGAGCTGCCTAATGGCCTCCAGCATGCCATTCATGGTCTGTTGGCTTTCGTTGAACCTTTTTTCCAACTTTTCATTAGTCCTATCCTCCAAATCTGATATGTAAAAGGCTATTGCTTCCTGTATCCTCTCATATAGCCCATCAGGTAGCTTGTCACCAGAACTTTCCCCGGAAAGGTTGTTGTTAGGAGATCCCGACATGATGGATTCACTGTATTCACTGGACTGGGTTGGTGGTCTGCAGCTGGGATTGTGGACGAGCCTACTGGTGTGCGGGTCGCGGATGCGGGCTCGGAGATGGTATGCTATCTTGCCTGCATGGAAACTAGTTCAGTGATCGAAAGAACTTTTTATGCTACCCACCCAATATATGCATGACTTAGTGGACCTACATGGGCCTAGGACACAGACACGACGCCTATATGCTGACGTAAGATGACTCACCCACTTCGCGGGAGTGCATGTCTTAACTCTACATGGACCTAGCATGCGATCGACAACATTAATCGTCTATCGGGTCCTTACGGATCGAGTCACGATTGCTTTCGGTTCGGGCTCGATTCGAGTAATGCATTTAATAGGGATTGGACTTGAGGAATGTCATAAAGGGCCGAATAGGATCATCAACAAGGTATTGGGCCATCTGCGGGGTGAAGCGATCAGGCCCGAAGAGAAGAGAGAAGACCAGACTGGGTTAGGAACCCGTCTGGGTTCTCCTTTCTCTGACGAGGCCTGCACCGTCAATTTTCAGCAAGTGGGCCAGTCCAGATGGGCCAGGAACCCGTCTGGGATTCTGATGCACTGGACTCCCGCTTACCGAAAATTGATGCGGATGGGCCGATGCGGACGAAACCCGTCTGGGTTTCTGATAAGTCAGAACCTACCTTGAATGTCCCTACGCGGACTAGAATGACTCCGACTCATGAAAGGTTTGACAACTTGGACTCAAAGACTCCTTAAGACCGGACTCTAAAACTCTTTACAAAATGAAACTACGATGAACTTGAAATTCTTTACGGTGGAATTTTACAATATGTACGTCAAGAAATACTTCTTTACAACTTTGTACATGGATGGAACTTTACAAAGATACAAACTTTACAACCTATACATTGATTCTAAAAATAAAAATAAATAAAAACACATAGCATACAGATCTGGGATTAGCCTAACCATGACTCTAGGTATTAGGGTTTTCTAGGTATAGGAGATGATCGTATCGCATGTTCGCCCTGCATCCCCTACATAGATAGGGTGATGTGTGGGGTGTTGCTCTTCTGGGTTTCAGGAAACCCTTAGAGTGTAACACGGGAGAGGCGAGTCAAAGGCTTAGCGATGTAAGTGCATCCCACAAGTAGTGACAGCATCGCTCCTGAGGGTAACCCTAGTTTTATAACCTACCAACGCTTTTGTGCTCCCCAGCCATAAGGCCCAAGAGTAGCCTGGATGCAATATGCTTAAAATAATAATAAAATTGTGAAGTAAACTAATTCCTCCCAAAAAACACTAAAACTTAATCCTTTCAAGTTTTACCCTCTTGTTAAGTTTAAGTCCCCAGTGGAGTCGCCAATCTGTAGACCCCGAAAAAATCCCGGAGGGATATTCCCGTGGCGCTACTCGAAAGAGTGGACTTTTCCCTCTTTCTTTGAATTGGGAGCCGACGTGGGATTGCTTATCCTTAATCAAAGGCTCGACTTTTAGGACACTTTTTATTAAGTGATAAATTTAACCCGAAAACCTGATTTTAAAAAGAAAAAGGAAAAGAAAGAAAGAAGACGGAAAAGAAAAGAAAAAGAAAAAAGAAGGAGGGAACCCGTCTGGGTTCCCGAAAAGAGGACGGAAAAACAAACGGGGCCCAAACCCGATTAACGCTCCGGAGAGCGAATCGGGAGTCCGGTTCGGCTAGAGGAACCCGTCTGGGTTCTTCAAAACCGAGCCGGACGCAAAAAGGGGAAAGCCGGTTAGGAAGGGGTGAAAACCAAGAAGAACCCGGCCGGGTTCTCTTGGAGAAAACCAAAAGTAAAAAAAAAAAAGTCAACAAAAGGAAGAAACCTACTGAGTTCAAACGGCCGAAGCAAAACGACAAGGAACCCGTCTGGGTTCCAATCTTCAAACCGGGACGAAAACAAGAACGCAAAAGAAGTTTTCGCAAAAAAAGGTTTTCGGGAAAAGAAGAGTGAGAGTCACCAGTTGAATTTTAGGGATAAAACAACAAACCCAAAAGAAAATTTGACTCCGGCCTACGAATCCAAAGGTGGATTCGGGGGTAAGGTTACGAATTTGACGATAAAAACCGTCAAACTCGCCCGTTCAACTGAACGGACTCTACTAGGATCAAATTAAAGTGGAAAAAGAGAAGAAGAGAAGAGAGGAGGGAATTTGAATACTTCACAATAGTATTATTAATGTCATGCAATTATAAATAAATAAGAAAAACACATAAATTACATTGTGTACAAGAACGAAAACTACGATAGCGATAAAGTAAACACGCAATTGAGGGGGAGAAGAGAAGAGAAATATACCAGTGTCAATACTCCCGGTATATTTCGGTGTGTCTTTTTAGGTGATGGATGGGGGGTATTTATAGTGGAATTTAGGTTAAGGTTTAGGTTAATTTTTAGGGTTTTGGAGCGTTTTGGCGCCGGGGTGCCGCGGTGATGGGAAGACGAACCCAGACGGGTTCTCGGTCGAGGTCGCCTCGCTCAAGAACCCAGACGGGTTCCATGGGCAGAGGCTGGGCCTCTGGCCCAGGAACCCAGACGGGTTCTTTGGGGCAGAGATCGAGCCTCTGGCCCATCGAACCCAAATGGTTTCCGGCTTATTTGGGCTTGGTATTTTGGGTTTTGACGGAAAAGGGGCTTTGCGTGTTACTTATCGGTCAACTTATTTCCTAAAATTAATACTAAAAAAAGAAAGAAAATAAAGCCGAAAAATTTAGCGTCTACATAGCCTTTTCTTTTAGATGCTCCTGATCAGAGTGTCCTAATGACCTGGCCAGTGTGGACTGCCTAGCAGTCACCCAATCCAAATCTAGATCGATTTGGGCATGCGCGTGTGTGAGGTGCTTTGCATCGATCGTAAGGGATACCACTCATTTTCAATTATTACAAGTTTAACCCCTTTACGCATGTACATATTTATCTATGCAACAATTCAGTTCATTCATGGTTTTTTCCCCTTTCCCGTTTTCAAAATGATTTTAAAACGCCGGCACAAAAACCTGTTTTCGAACGGTTTGACGTGTTGGAGGTTTGTGTACTGAGTGTTTCCCCACTCACTTTTGCGTTGTTTTAATGTTTTGTTTTAGGCGGTCCGAGCTCCCAGGTTAAGGGCAAGGATAAGCAGAAGTAGGCGTGTACCCAAGCAAGGTAGTCTCGAATGGAAGTTTGGCCGATTCCGGTGCTTTCCTTATGATTAAAAGACCCCTTGGTTATGAAATTTGGGATGTAGTTTTCCCCTAATGGTTGTATAAGTTGAATTATTTATGTTTTGGTGGGTTTTAGTATGAAGTGTTTGTTCAAAGTTTGGTTGTGGCTTTTGTGTTCTTGTTTGGTGTTTGGGTTTGTTGCCTTGTCCCGAGTGGGGACGGCGGTAATGCCTCCACCCTAGGTGTTCCGCTGCGTTAATCACAGGCTTAGTGTGTATTTAATGTTAATCTTGTGATTAAGAGTGTTGGGGTGTTACAAGTTAGACCGATGATCACAAGCAAGGGACCATTAAGAATATGGCAAGCAAGTTTTTATTGTTTAATTGTTTGCAAAATGAATTGAAATGCGCGAAACAAAATGAGTTGCTAATTGTTTGACTGTATAGGGGTACGCGTATTGAGTTTATCTCATTTGCAAAAGTATTTATGCTTTGTTTTAGGTGGTTCTTCAAGAGGAAAGTCTTCTAAAGCCCATCCCGCTAAGTCATCTATCGACGCCTAGAAGGTGAACTCTCTTGGTTGAAGTTTAATTCTTCTGCATTTTGATGGTGGGAAATCTGTTATTTTGGAGATGTATGTGAGCAAATATCATGCGGATGATGCCCTTATGTATAATTTTATGGTTTTTGCTGGTGTGTTAGGTCCTAGAATAATTATTTCGGATGTGGTACTGTCAGTTTTATGGTGTTTGTTGATGAACAAGAAGTGTTTTGATGTATGTATGTTTTTGGAAGGTTTCGATCGTAAGGGACCCAAAACTCTTGAATTTACGTATTTACTTCTAAGCTCATGGGACATGTCCTTTCTTTATGAATTCAAGTTACTTTTACTCATGTATAAGTTTATGTTCATGTCATTTCAAGTTAATGTTTTATTACCCCTTCCCCGTTTTCAAAATGAATTTAAATGCCGACACTAAAACCGTTTTCGAACGGTTTGACGTGTTGGAGGTTTACGTACTGAGTGTTTCCCCACTCACTTTTCGCAATGTTTTAATGTTTTGTTTTAGGGGATTCGAGCACCCAAGGTAAATGCAAAGGCAAGCAGGGGTAATCACATGTTGCAAGCAAGGTAGTCATGGTTGAAGTATCTTGGTCAGCTTGGGAGTCGCATGTTTTGAAGTAACCATGATATGGAAGAAGTGTTGTATTACGTTTCCTTTAGCGTTGTTTAAAAGTTTGATGGTTATGCTTTAGAGACTCCTCTTTAAGTATGAAGTTATGTTTTGGAAGTTTAATATGTAATGTTTATATGTTTTAATGGTGTTCTTTTGGGTTGTTGCCTTGTCCCGAGTAGGGACGGCGGTAATGCCTCGACCTAAGGTGTTCCGCTGCGCTAATCACAGGTTTGAGATTCTAAGTAGGATTTTAATCTTGTGGTTAAGGTTGGGGTGTTACAAAGGAAATCATAGATTTTATGTTGCATTTGATTCAAAACTTAGTATAACACTTTACAATGATTTTTAGTGAATTTACAGCGTTTCTCCCAAATTTTTTCATTTTTTTTACTATTTTTTACGATTTTTTCACTTCTATTATTTTTAAAAAATATAATAATTATTCGGAGTTTCAAAAAAATAATTTAAAAAATGTTTTAGAAACTACAATTCATTAACTAGAAAGAAAAAAACAAAAACAATATAGTGTAGGAATGAAAAAAATAAGAAGAATGTGGAGGTGGATTTGGTACCACTACAATCCAATTTTATTTATTTTTTTCGACCACCAGAATACAAAGTGAAAGTACGGTCCACCATTGTCCAATTGGTAAAAGTAGGGATTATTAAAATCCAATTATCCTTATATAAATAATAAGCTTGTAAAAGTTAATAAAATATTTTCACCCGACAATTAACTTAATTTAAACTAATTATATCTTTTCTTATTCTGTTTTTTCCTTTCATTTCTTTTCCTCTCTTAACCTAACTAAAAAATAATGTCTGAATGAATAAAAAAGATTTTGACCCCATTTATTTTTTATAAAAAATAATTACTCCCTTCGTTCTTTTTTATTTGTCATTTTCGGTTTTCAGTGTCAATTTTTAATCAATAATTTCTAATATAAAATTTATATAAAAAATAAAATATTATACTTTTTTGATAGTATTTTTTATAATGAATCTAATAATATCAATTTTGTATGATGAATCATTATACAAATTAAGATATTAATGGTCAAAATTTTTAACACAATTTCTTAGGTGATAGATAAATAAAAACGGAGGTAATACTTACTAAAAAATTAGCAAAATTATAATTAGAAATAAACACAAAAAAAAGAAAAAGGAAAAATAGAAAAAAGGAAAAAGGAAAAAGGAAAAATAAAAAATACAAAATACAAAATAGAAAAAGGAAAAACAAGAAAAAGGAAAAAATAAAAACCATCACAACACAACACCAATCAAACACAAGGGCAACTCCCCTTTCTACTTTAGTAAGGAAAAACAAGAAAAAGGAAAAAATAAAAACCATCACAACACAACACCAATCAAACACAAGAGCAACTCCCCTTTCTACTTTAGTAAGGATTGAAGTCCACCAACATTCGTTTAGTTAATTTAGGATTAGGTTTATCAAAAAAAAAAAAAAGGATTAGGTTACACAAGTATGGATGTAGCAACCTCCATTTTTTTATTTTTTTTATAATTAGCGGTTCAAAGACCATTTTATTCAAATAGAGCTACAAAGTCAAAGAGACAATGCAAGCAAGGCAAACAATTGCCCAACAATGAAACTAAAGCCCACCAAATAAAGCCCACAAAATAAAGTCTGATATGAAAAAATCAACAGATGATAACAGACACCAAGAACAACAAAAGCACTGACCGACTACTGAAAAATGATAGGGATTTGATGAAAATTCATTGCCAGTTGATTCACCGAATAAGAGTGCTTCTCCTTCCAGTCCGTCGACCACAGACATGCTCTTCATTTGCCAGAGTGTAACACCATCAGATTGTCAATTTCTTGATTATCAAACAGCATAGCACTGCGATGATGCTAAATTGACCAGACAATGACGAAGAACGCAACAATCCAGAAATGAGTTCTGATTTTGCTCTGAAATTTTACTTGAAGCCAAACATCAAACATTTCTTTCAAGGCTGATTTTCGCTACACAAACCTTCCCAGACATTGCATAATGTCTATCCATATTGACCAGGCAAAGGGGCAAGAAATGAATAGATGAGTGCCACTCTCAATTCCATTGCCACACATGGGGCAAGAGAATTCAGACGAATCAATAACACCTTTGAGTTGCAACAACTCCCTCGTGTTTAGCCGGCTCAACAGAGCTATCCAAATCAAGATTTCAACTTTAGGAGGCGCAAGGTTTTGCCAAATTGAGCTCATAATTGAAGCTACTGAGAATGACCATAAATGATTTCCTCGCTTGTAGCAACCTCCATTAATTTGCAATAGGATTTTGTTAAATTGAATTTGAGGTGTTGTTGAGTAATTGTAACTAACTCAAAAATTTTGAGTGCCCAAATTTGGGTAACCAAATTTTTGGTTGGAATTATTGGCTACTCATTAATTAATTTATTTTCTTCTATTAATGTTATGTCTTTTTTCAAATTTTCTCATTTCAAACTTTTCTTATTTGTTGTTAGTAGTAAGCATTAGTAGTTAGTATTAGAATGATGACAAAAATAAATTGTATTTTTTAATAAACCCTACTTTGAGTCATTGGATAATGATAATAAATGACCAAAAAAAAAAGAAAAATGGATTTTAATAAACCCTACTTTGAGTCATTGGATAATGATAATCCGAACTTAACGAAGGTATGTCAATGGTCCCAAAAAATAAAATTGTATTATTTTTTTTCTGGAATAGCACCGGACGCTCACCCTAAATATCGTGGATTTTAAATTGCATTTGCTGCCAAACTAATTATGCATTTTCAATCTTCAAAACTGGAACCTGAGGTTCGTAACACACACCTAAGGATCGTACAAAAACCAAGAAACAACAACCACCCAAATCAACAAGGTCAATGGCAAGGACATTGATGAAGTTTCTGAATGAACTCGATAACAATACCAAATCACCACTGAACAGTAACATGCAAATATGAACTAAGAACAAGAAGAATATGGACACCTTTAAACAACATTCACCAAAGTGAACTAAGACTCTCCAAGAATGATTGCATAAAGTAAATGCACCAACAATGACTGTGAACAACCCAAGAAAATCCCACCAAAAAAGGTTTATAGATGTTCAACAACCATTATTCAAGAGATTATAATAAGAACTACCTATATAAGTGCAATGCCACACCATTAACACACCTTTAAGGTTTGTAGGTTTCACCAAACCAAAGTATAAAGCTTCACCAACTTTGATTCTAATAAACTACTCAATAAACATTTCCATTCAATGATTAAAGTATATCGAATTTTTGAGAGTTTTGGGGTAACACCCTAGTTCATTAAGCAATGAAAGAACCTTAGAAGAGGGGGGGGGGGATGAGTAGAGTTATAAAAAAATTCTGCATACATGAGGTAAGGACATTAGACTTTTCTTTACCGAAGTCAAGATTCAACACAAGGTGTAACAAAAAATACTTCTTTTATTGAATGATATTCAAAATACATTACATAAAGGAAATTGTAGAAGACAACTCATTGTTCAGAACCTAAGGTTGAAACGACTACAATAGAGAGGTCAACCAATTAGGCTGGTGTAGTGACGAATACATAGGAATTACACCAACCACGTTGGTGTTTCAAATTCACAAGACCTTGCACTCTCTATTCTTGCTACAAACAATTCTCACCAAGCAACTTGGTTACACTCAGTTTAGCAATGAACAACTGATTTCAAAACCTCGCCAACAGAGGCTACTAACTCAGAAACCACCTAATGATTTCATACTCTCTTATACCCTCGATTGCTTTACTTGGAATCAAATACTTGATTTGAGAATAGGTGCTGAAGATTTATAGTGTCTCCAATTGATCATTGCTTGATCTCCACGGCTTAGCCATAATTCAGACTTTCCATTCTTCAAGAATTCTTTCCTTGTACTGGGTTTTTGTGATTTTCCTTTCTTCTTTATGAAATCAACTTGCTTTCCCCTTTTGATGTGCAATCCTTACATCGTATTCTTACAGAATATATGCCACTCATAAGTGACCATAGATACAAGGTAGGATATAGAAAGAGATCGGGGACATTATTCTTCCTTTTTTTCCCTTTTGCGCTTTGTAATTTTGCCTTTCATAGCAAAACTTCACTCTGGGACCTTGGAGTGCACATATGGAACGTCCTTATTCAAATCTATGTCAATGGCGTAGTACTTGCATAAGAATGAGGTTCTACAATCTCTCCCTTTTTGCATGAAAGACAAAATTCCATAACAAATAGATGATACAACAAATAGATAACATAGAGATGAAACAAGGTTTCATAGTTAGTTCCAACCCAAGGAAGCAAAAAAAAAAAAAAAAAAAAAAGAGCACCACATTGCTCTGATATCATCTCCCCCTTGTTAACTTACATTCAGAAAGGAAAAAGGAGGAATGTTTGACAAAAGATAATGAAAGAAAAGTGTTTTGAGAACAACTGACAGAAACCAGGATTAAGGTTGAAGGGGGAGGGGGGCGCAATAGAGGGTGGTTCAGGTGCGACATCTGTAGGAGCAGGGGATTCCGAAGCAGCAGGAGAGGCCTTCTCAAGGAAGAGCGAGGGAGTGAGTAGGACGACAGACTGAAGGGAGTTGGCGATGTTTTGCAAGACAAAACTAGTGTTGACTAATGCATAATTAATTCTTAGAGTGAAAGGCTTGGTTCTCCAGTTGGAGTGACTATATTTTTTGTTTGAAGAGCAACAATATGCTTCTGGAGCTCTCCTATAACATTAGCTGCAACCGTGAAGGAAGATTTCTGAACATCCTTTAGCTCATCAACATGAAGCCAGGAGCCATTTGCTTGCAACTGGTTTCCTATAGTGGGGAGGATGTTTAGGTTGATGGTAGGTAGGATGAGGGTTACCTTCTCATTGGGTGGCAGTGGCACATCAAAGGCACAAAAGATTTTGTTGAGAAGGTTGCTGTAAGGGAGAGGTTCTGAAATGGTTGAGGCGACCCAGAGATGGTTGATGACAACTTCACCGATTTCAAGATGATGACCATGAACGATATTAAGGAGGAAAACGAGGCACAAGGTTAGTTGGTGGTCTCTTTGTTGGATCCTCAAGGAAGAATGATGCAAACAACGATGAGTACAAGAAGCACGGTTCAGAGAAGAGAACACTGTATGGCGGGTTTTTGCCCTCAATGGGGCGACCAACTTGGTTATGAAGATCTTGCTTGGGATCATAGCAGTTGAAGAGGGGTGGTTTAACAGGATTGGGGTCCAGCTTTAGGATGAGCTCAATTTGGAAGGCGTTGAGGAAAACCTCAACATCGAGGATCTTGGTTTGCAGGGTCGGTTTGACAGGATTTGGGGTGACCAGGAAAGGATAAAATTTCTCATCACAGTCGAAGAATTACTGATAGCCAATGTCAGAGAGCGCAACGAAGGAGGGGAAAATGGGGGTAATACTCTTTACTTTTGTCCCCAAGGGATGATTGATGTAGGGATGTAACGACCCGCCCTAAAACCGTTTTAATTAAAAGATTAATAACGGTAATTAACTAAAATACGCGGTTAAAAAATTTTCTTCTTTTACGTTAATATTGTTATTATTGTTATTATTACTATTATTATTATTATTATTATTATTATTATTTATTTTTATGCGCGACAGGTTTCAAGCAAGGCGATGGTTAAACGTGTTGACTTTATGTTATCTCGGATTTAAAGTTATAAATAGTATTACGAGTTATGAATACTTTTACGATAAGTTATATAATTTATTTTATCATTCTCAATTTTACGCTTGTAACCGAAGAAGGTTATATTAATTTTAATTTCCGTTTCAATTACGATTTATATTATCCAACCTTCCTAATTGTAATCTTATTGGCCAACCTATTTTATTAATGTGTCCTACCAATTTATTTTATGTAGTTTAATACTAGTTAATTTTACCCAATTTAGTCCCAAGTAATTTTATTTAATCATATGCTAAACTATTTTATCAAGTCTCATGTCCATTAATTTTATTTAGTCAATACCAATTATTTTACCTAGCTAGTTTACATTACTAATTGTCTAAGTTAATTGCTAGTTACAGTGCTAAGTGGTTAGAATAAGGGGTTTTATTTATATAAGAGGGGGAGGATGTTAAGGCCTTTTAAATTCATTTCATAAATCAGAAATTTACACAACCAGTCTCCACTCTTTCTTCCTCTTCTCTTCACGCCAATTTCAGCCGACTTCCGGTTTTCCAAATCCCGCGTGGCGACCACTTGGCGACCACCACCAGTGTGCTCCATCTCTTCTCTTGTTTTTCTCCTTCAATTTCTTCTCCAAGTGGTATAATTCTCAAACCCTAACTCTATTCTTTATGCTCTAATCTGGAATTTCACTTCTAATTTGTGTTTTCTTGATGTTTTTCATCTCCTTTATGATTTCTAAGCATGAATTTATATTGTGGTTAAGTTAGAGTGATTAGGTTTGAGTTTGAAGTTGATGCATGTTAATTTGGTGAAGTTTTGAAGTGATTCTTGTTAGTTCTTGATGAGTAATGAGATATCTTGCTTGTATGTGGTTTTGATGAGTAACTTGGTGATTAGAGGACTGTTTTGAAATGGTTAGTATGCTAATCAAGTCTTTTGCTCTTGGATGATATGAGTTTAGTGTAAATTTGATGAATAAGGCCTAATTCAAGAGTTAATTATAGTTGCATGTGTAATCTATGGTTGCATGTGAGTTTCATGAGCTTATTTGGGTAATCTTTGAGTATTAAAAACTGGAAGGACCATGGACAATAGTTAATTTGGGTTTTGGTTGTGAATTAATACAACTTAGAGGCCAAAGAGAGCATTAAAGAGTAATCAAGCAAGAAAAAGATTCTGTCTAAGTATCTAATTTTTACAGATATTGTAAGATGTGAGTTTTGCACAGATTTTACTAGAAATAATAGCCCAAGTGATTATCTAACTATAGGCTTTGGAATTTCGAAAATCCGATATGTGTAGCCGAGATACGAGCAAAACCGTGACAGGGTGCAATGTTATACGTTTTTCTGAGTCAGTAAGTTAATGTACAATTTTCTTCAGTTTAGAGACTTTATTGGCTCTGGAGTTGAACATAAAAGCTTTAGATCGTTCTTCAAGCTTTCCGGAAACATAAAGTTTGCATCCATACGATATCGGGAGAGTGAGATATGAGGCTGTGATTGAGGGCCGTCAACAAAGTTTCTGCCCAGATTTTAATTCTTTAATTCTAACTTTAAGGTTACAATTTGATCTCTTAGGGGGCTCTAATGAGATGTCGACCTTTGTGTCTTTGTTAAGATGGGTTGGAAGGTATGCTAAGATGATTTAAGGCAATTTAGTGGTTGGAGTTTAACTCCTAAAGGTTTCTCAAATATTAGCTAAGCCATGGGTCAAGTTGTGAAGGTAAAGTTCTATTGAGGTGTGTTGATGGCTAAGTATAACACTTGGTTTCTGATCAAGCTTAAGGGCTCTATCGATCTTTAAATAGCTCTAATAGAATCTCTTTCTATGTATGCTACCCCGTTACATCGGTTCAAACACTTCAAAGCCAATGATCATTCGATAATCTTTTCTCGTCGCTTGCCGACGTTCCCTTTTCAAATGCAAGGACCATGTCATTTCTCTTGAGTAAGCCTTCAATAATTCCATTCCCATTCAAACTAATTGCTAAGGTTGCTCTTTAACTCATAATCTTTCCATCGATCCCATTCAAGTTTCAATAGAAGTTTCGCACTAAAGTTCCAAACCGCATAATTCCTTCTACGCATTCTGCTTCTGTCCGGGCTATTTTCCGAGCCCTTCCCTTCATTTTTAGCCTTCGGGCCAGTTGTCAAAGTTGTAGGGCGTGATTTTTTTTCCCTGTCCGAAAAGCACTCGTTTGCAAAAATCCGAGTTTCCTAGCTCAAGTTATCATCAAATCATTGATCTATCAAAAACTGAAATTTTTATTTTCTCATCCCTTTTAAGTTATCAAGTTTTAAGTACTTTAACCTTAGCTTATGTAATTACAAGGCCTTTATTAAAATTCTCAACTTCCTATGCTCTTATTATAGTTTCCAAGTCGCCCAAACCGTCCCAAGCTCGAGGCACGTCGCTAGATCTTTCTACTACCCGAGGTACGCGAATTGTCCAACTTTTCGCTTCTTATTATCGTTTAACGTTTTCATGGTTATTTTAAGTTTGTGCTTTAATGTTTATTTTACGGTTTTAAAGGGTCCCATTTTATGTATTCTTTGTGCTAGTTACTTTTAGGTGCTAGCTCTCTTTTTATGTATGATACTCCTGATCAGAGTGTCCAAACCTGGCCAGTGTCGACTGTTCGACAGTCACCCATTCCAAAGTTCGATCGGTTTGGGCATGCGCGTGTGTGAGATGCATTGCATCGATCGTAAGGGACCAAATACTTATGTTTTAGTAACTATCTTACCTTTTATGTAATTTACCTTTTATGTTGATGAATCAAGTTATTTTATTCTTGTTTATCCCTTTCCCCATTTTCAAAACGAATTTAAATGCCGGCACTCAAACCGTTTTCGAATGGTTTGACGTGTTGGAGGTTTGTGTACTGAGTGTTTCCCCACTCACTTTGCGTGGTTTTAATGTTTTGTTTTAGGCGGTCCGAACTCTCAAGTTAAAGGCAAGGATAAGCAAAAGTAGGAGTTTTCCCGATCAATGTAGTCATAAACGTCGTTGTTGGCCAACTCCGGTGGTCTTTATGGTTTCAAAGGCCGTTTTATTTATGGAAAGGGTTGTTATATATCTCTTTGATGGTTGTATAAAGTCTAATTTCCATGTTTTGGTGATTCCTAAGTATGGTGTGATTGTGTTATGTTTAATTGGTGATTTAAGTGTACTGTAATGGTGTGTTTGGGTTTGTAGCCTTTTCCCGAGTGGGGACGGCGGTAATACCTCGACCCTAGGTGTTCTGCTGCGCTAATCACAGGATTAGTATATGTTTAATGTTAATATTGTGATTAAGGGTGTTGCGGTGAACAATTGTGGTATCAGAGCGGAGTTATAAGAAGAGCTTGAGGAATTAGCATCTCTTAGGGAGTATGACATGTATGTGTGAAGTTTAGGTGTAAATGTGTGGTATGTGTGTGGTTTATGGATGAAAATTGGGAACATGTGAATTTGTTGGTTAGACGTCGAGCATGAAGCTCCAAGTGAATATATGAAGTGTATATATTTTCTTGTAGGTTTGAAGTTATGTAAAATTTGGGATAGTCCAGTCTATAAGGGAAGTGCTGGTGAAGTCTCCCCAGAAATCAGAAAGTTTAGTAGCGAGTTTAAGAAAGCTTAAGTGCAAATTGGGAGTAAACTAAAGGTTTGGTGCAAGTGAAGCACAATAAGTATTTTTGAGAAAGTGAGGCATGTTGAATTAGTCCTTAAAGGAGGTGTTAAGTGCCTTATCATGGTGTATAGTGAAGTGTTTAAAGGTGTTATTTGATACAAATGACTTGTACGTTCTAAAGATAGTAAGTAAGGTCACGATAATCATGGGAAGAAACAGGAGTTCCTTCTTGAAGTAAATGAGGTTCAAGTTGGTGGAGTCTCGGACCTTGCCTTGTTTTCTTTTATTTACTTTAACAAGCTTATAATTTGTTAAGTTTATTAAAACTTCGCTTTTATGTTATATGTATAATGTAGATGGATGCCGATGGTAATCCTCTTCCCAATCCTTTCACAATGTTTATGGAACCCTCGACAAATATTCAAGCTCACCTCAAGGCGTTGCAAGATGCCTTTGATGCTCATTGTACTGCTAATTCAAAATCGGAATATCATGACTACATATGCCGAGCTCAATGCTTGCTAGCTACTCTTCCTCACGAGAGTCCATGGGACGACATTAGGGATAGATACCGTCAGTTACTTCTCCGAGGTGAACCCGGTCGTCACGCTTGGTGCCTCAACTATGTTGGAGCCTGGAACCGAATTGCTATGGAAGCGGTCATCACGCAAACCGCTCAATCTTTGAGTTTACACGTCAGCAAGCTAGGGCCGTTCCTACATGAGATGCTCGCATTGCCCGCTCCCCCTAACGCAGGAATAACTCCACCTTATGTTTTCTCTCCACCGGCGGACGAAGTACGACTCCACTTTACGCCTCTTATCACGGGACGTCCTATCGTGCCGATTTCGCTATCCTGCCATGAGTTTATGCCCTCGGAGCAAGAGTCCGAGGAAGAAGAAGACCCGAGTATGGACCTGGATGAGGAGGAGATGGGCCAAGGGCCTAATCACAATAGAGACCGCGGCAGGGAGACACCTTCCCATGTGGTTCCAATAGCGAGGAACCTCGAGAGGGCAAATTCGGGGCCCAGAATCCGCCGAACAAAGCGCAAGAGTACTCGCCCTTTGAGGCTACGTCACGTGGAGGAGTCAAGGGAGCAGGAGGGGTCTAACTCCCGTGTTTGAAGGAATACTAACCGATTTTTGTGCAGGGATAGCTAGGAAGCTAACATTATTTTAGCTAGTCGATAAAATTAGTTGCGATTGGCCATATCTTTTGTTTTAAGGTCATCGAGTGTTCTTAGTCAAACGATGCTAATTTTTGGGACCCTCCCTATGTTATTGGGTGAAGGGAGGCAGTGTATGTATTTTGAATTGTTGATTTGCGTATTTGTTTGGACATATTTCGGAAATGATTTCAACAGGGATACCCGAGAAGAAAGAAAGGGGATCCAAATTTTCTTTAATGTCTATTGATGGGTACGCTAGTATTATAGTTGAGGTTAGAGATCCTAAGTATTTGGGAAGCCTTGTGAGGTGGTGTTATCCTTTGTATATATATGAATATGTGCTCGTGCAAAAATGTATGTTGGGGTTTTTGTGACAATAAAAATCATTGGGGTTGTATGCATGATTAAAAATAACAAATGTGTAAAACCTGTTGCCAGAGATTAATGGCTATGAATTGTGTTGATTATTGAATTATTCTTTATAAAATGTGTAGCATGTCTCAAACATCGGGGAATTCACCACAAGAAGAACCGGTGTATGAAGCAGCGGGGAACCAGCTAGAGTTGCAGGGACCCCAGCTTACCCCAGGAATAATATCCCAACCCGAGTCATCTTTAGGATCAGTCCCTCCTAATCCACCACTGTACCCCGACCATTTTGGGTTTTTGGTCCAGGAGTTGCTAAGACGGATACCTGTCCCATCTATGGCCCAACCAAGTAACCTAAAGGAGGTAAACTATGATGATAGGGTGGCAAGACGTAACCCCACCACCTATGCGGGAGGATATGACCCCGTAGTTTTGGAATATTGGATTAGGGATCGGGAAAAGATCTTCGAAGTAGTAGAGGTGCCTGAAGAAAAGAGACTGACAATAGGGACTTTCTACCTAAAGGGAGAAGCCGACATTTGGTGGAGGACTGTCAGGGAAAGATATCAAGGGACGACCAAGACATGGAACGATTTCTTAAGTGATCTTAGAGCGCATTTCTACCCCTTAACCCTTAGACGACGAAAAGAGAAGGAGTTCCTAGATTGGAGCATGGTGAACAAGGATATTTCGGTGCTACAGTATACCTCCAAGTTCAACGAATTGTCCCGCTTCGCCCCGGAGTATGTGGCGTCTGAAAACATGAAGATGTTTAGGTATGAGGGACGTCTAGCACCATATATACACAACCAACTATCTTTACATCACTTCTCGACCATGCAAGAAATGTATGAAAGGGCTGCGGAGGTAGAAAGAGTTAGGAAGGAGTTGAAAGCTTTAAGTCAAGGAAGTCAGGAGAGTAGTAAGAGAAAGTGGAATGAAAAAGGAGTGTTTCCTTCACCTGCTGTGGAAACTAACCAACCCAAGAAGCCGATACCCTCAAATCCTAGGAGCCAACCTAACCCGCCTACCACCAGGGAACCATGTAAGAAATGCGGGAGAACGAACCATTGAACCACGTAATGCCGGGTAGGCACCAACAGCTGTTTATGGTGTGGCGGAACATATCATAGGGCGACTGAGTGTCCCAAAAGGTCCAAGAGACCGGAACCTGGAACGACACGGCCATCACCACCCTCAAGGACGGCACCGCAGCAGGGAAGCGTGGGGCAAGCCTACGTTATGGGCAAAAGGGAAGCATCAAAGTCTGGTATGGTCGTGACCGGAACTGTTTATATACATGCTAAACCTTTAGTTGCATTATTTGATTTTGGGGCAACGCATTTGTTTATTTCATCTAAAGTTGCGTCAAGGTTGAATTTAAGAAATCTAGCATGTGCGGTAAATTATTTAATCAGCTTACCCAATGGTCAAACCATAGTATGTGAAAAATGTTTTGTGGGAATTCCACTTGTTTTAAATAAAGAAACCTTCCCAGCTAATCTCATTCAGTTGGATTTGGAAGAATTTGACATCATTTTGGGTATGGATTGGTTGAATGTAATGCAAGCTCAAATTCGATGTGGTGAAGGGATCATTTTGGGTATGGATTGGTTGAAATTTGTTTTACTGGGGACTTAGGAGTAAATCCTTGTCCTATCATAAAATATGTAAAGGCTCGAAAGTTACTAAATCACGGGTGCAAGGGTTACCTGTGTTTGATTTGTGAAGATTCTAAGGATTCGCCCAAGATGGAAGAAATTCCTGTGGTGCAAGAGTTTCGAGATGTTTTCCCTGAGGAAGTTACGGAGTTACCCCCGAGGAGGGAAATTGACTTCGAAATAGAGCTAGTTCCTAGAACTCGGCCTATATCTAAAGCGCCCTATTTTATTAATGTGTCCTACCAATTTATTTTATGTAGTTTAATACTAGTTAATTTTACCCAATTTAGTCCCAAGTAATTTTATTTAATCATATGCTAAACTATTTTATCAAGTCTCATGTCCATTAATTTTATTTAGTCAATACCAATTATTTTACCTAGCTAGTTTACATTACTAATTGTCTAAGTTAATTGCTAGTTACAGTGTTAAGTGGTTAGAATAAGGGGTTTTATTTATATAAGAGGGGGAGGATGCTAAGGCCTTTTTAATTCATTTCATAAATCAGAAATTTACACAACCAGTCTCCACTCTTTCTTCCTCTTCTCTTCACGCCAGCAGCCCCAGCCGACCCCCCGGTTTTCCGGCCAAATCCCGGCGGCCAGCGACCACGCTGGCGACCACCAGCCAGCCGTGCTCCCCTCCATCTCTTCTCTTGTTTTTCTCCTTCAATTTCTTCTCCAAGTGGTATAATTCTCAAACCCTAACTCTATTCTTTATGCTCTAATCTGGAATTTCGCTTCTAATTTGTGTTTTCTTGATGTTTTTCATCTCCTTTATGATTTCTAAGCATGAATTTATATTGTGGTTAAGTTAGAGTGATTAGGTTTGAGTTTGAAGTTGATGCATGTTAATTTGGTGAAGTTTTGAAGTGATTCTTGTTAGTTCTTGATGAGTAATGAGATATCTTGCTTGCATGTGGTTTTGATGAGTAACTTGGTGATTAGAGGACTGTTTTGAAATGGTTAGTATGCTAATCAAGTCTTTTGCTCTTGGATGATATGAGTTTAGTGTAAATTTGATGAATAAGGCCTAATTCAAGAGTTAATTATAGTTGCATGTGTAATCTATGGTTGCATGTGAGTTTCATGAGCTTATTTGGGTAATCTTTGAGTATTAAAATATGGAAGGACCATGGACAATAGTTAATTTGGGTTTTGGTTGTGAATTAATACAACTTAGAGGCCAAAGAAAGCATTAAAGAGTAATCAAGCAAGAAAAAGATTCTGTCTAAGTATCTAATTTTTACAGATATTGTAAGATGTGAGTTTTGCACAGATTTTACTAGAAATGATAGCCCAAGTGATTATCTAACTATAGGCTTTGGAATTTCAAAAATCCGATATGTGTAGCCGAGATACGAGCAAAACCGTGACAGGGTGCAATGTTATACGTTTTTCTGAGTCAGTAAGTTAATGTACAATTTTCTTCAGTTTAGAGACTTTATTGACTCTGGAGTTGAACATAAAAGCTTTAGATCGTTCTTCAAACTTTCCGGAAACATAAAGTTTGCATCCATACGATATCGGGAGAGTGAGATATGAGGCTGTGATTGAGGGCTGTCAACAAAGTTTCTGCCCAGATTTTAATTCTTTAATTCTAACTTTAAGGTTACAATTTGATCTCTTAGGGGGCTCTAATGAGATGTCGACCTTTGTGTCTTTGTTAAGATGGGTTGGAAGGTATGCTAAGATGATTTAAGGCAATTTAGTGGTTGGAGTTTAACTCCTAAAGGTTTCTCAAATATTAGCAAAGCCATGGGTCAAGTTGTGAAGGTAAAGTTCTATTGAGGTGTGTTGATGGCTAAGTATAACACTTGGTTTCTGATCAAGCTTAAGGGCTCTATCGATCTTTAAATAGCTCTAATAGAATCTCTTTCTATGTATGCTACCCCGTTACATCGGTTCAAACACTTCAAAGCCAATGATCATTCGATAATCTTTTCTCGTCGCTTGCCGACGTTCCCTTTTCAAATGCAAGGACCATGTCATTTCTCTTGAGTAAGCCTTCAATAATTCCATTCCCATTCAAACTAATTGCTAAGGTTGCTCTTTAACTCATAATCTTTCCATCGATTCCATTCAAGTTTCAATAGAAGTTTCGCACTAAAGTTCCAAACCGCATAATTCCTTCTACGCATTCTGCTTCTGTCCGGGCTATTTTCCGAGCCCTTCCCTTCATTTTTAGCCTTCGGGCCAGTTGTCAAAGTTGTAGGGCGTGATTTTTTTCCCTTTCCGAAAAGCACTCGTTTGCAAAAATCCGAGTTTCCTAGCTCAAGTTATCATCAAATCATTGATCTATCAAAAACTGAAATTTTTATTTTCTCATCCCTTTTAAGTTATCAAGTTTTAAGTACTTTAACCTTAGCTTATGTAATTACAAGGCCTTTATTAAAACTCTCAACTTCCTATGCTCTTATTATAGTTTCCAAGTCGCCCAAACCGTCCCAAGCTCGAGGCACGTCGCTAGATCTTTCTACTACCCGAGGTACGTGAATTGTCCAACTTTTCGCTCCTTATTATCGTTTAATGTTTTCATGGTTATTTTAAGTTTTTTCTTTAATGTTTATTTTACGGTTTTAAAGGGTCCCATTTTATGTATTCTTTGTGCTAGTTACTTCTAGGTGCTAGCTCTCTTTTTATGTATGATACTCCTGATCAGAGTGTCGGACCGCGATGTCGATCGTTGTGATCACCCATTCCAAACTTCGATCGGTTTGGGCAAGCGCGTGTGTGAGATGCATTGCATCGATCGTAAGGGACTTAATACTTATGTTTTAGTATCTATCTTACCTTTAATGTACTTTACCTTTTATGTTGATGAATCAAGTTATTTTATTCTTGTTTATCCCTTTCCCTGTTTTCAAAACGAATTAAAATGCCGGCACTAAAACTGTTTTTGAACGGTTTGACGTGTTGGAGGTTTGTGTACTGAGCGTTTCCCCACTCACTTTGCGTGGTTTTAATGTTTTGTTTTAGGCGGTCCGAGCTCTCAAGTTAAAGGCAAGGATAAGCAAAAGTAGGAGTTTTCCCGATCAAGATAGTCATGAACGTCGTTGTTGGCCGACTCCGGTGGTCTTTATGGTTTCAAAGGCCGTTTTATTTATGGAAAGGGTTGTTATATATCTCTTTGATGGTTGTATAAAGTCTAATTTCCATGTTTTGGTGATTCCTAAGTATGGTGTGTTTGTGTTATGTTTAATTGGTGATTTAAGTGTACTGTAATGGTGTGTTTGGGTTTGTAGCCTTTTCCCGAGTGGGGACGGCGGTAATACCTCGACCCTAGGTGTTCCGCTGCGCTAATCACAGGCTTAGTGTATGTTTAATGTTAATCTTGTGATTAAGGATGTTGGGGTATTACAAGGGAGTTTGTTAAGAATTGTTAAGTTGGGTTGTTATAGGTTGTTAGGAGTTTGTTAGCTAAGCTAGCAAGTTGGTTTACTTGAAAAAGGGTTGGAAATCTTCTATATAATTGCATACATGTATGTGTACTGTGTTAGACACGAAATACATAATACAAACACTGATTCACCTATCTCTCTATCTTTATTTCTTTCTTTCTATCTCTCTTCTCTCTCTATTTCTAGTCACTGTTGTTGTAGCTACTCAAAGGGGATTTCTCCATAGTCTATCCCTTTTCTCGAGTTGCATCATTGGTATCATAACATCGATCTTGTGCGCACTTTCTTGTCAAACTAGTGGGTGATTACGATAAGTAAGCACACAACCATGGCCACATTGGAAGAAATGATGAAGTCTTTAATGAACAAGTGGGATGAACACAATCAGAAATTCGATAAATATCAACATAAATTCAATTTGGTGGTTAATTGATTGGACTCTACAGCAAAGGCAAAGAACTCCAACCATTATTCACCAGCGGGTTTGAAGGTTTCCAGTAGCTTTTCATCAAGTGGTTCTAGTATTTCTAAATCGAGGCTACTAATTGCAATTTGGGTAAGAATTCAATCCACTTCAATCTTTTTTTTTTTTTTTTTTTGATGGAACAATCCACTTCAATCTTAAGGAGGAGTTTCCTATTTTTGATGGCAAAAATCCTAGACTTTGGATTAAAAAGTGTGCGAAATACTTCTCTCTTTACAACATACATGATGAACAAAAAGTTGAACTAGCTTTTAAGTATTCGCAAGGGGAATCTCAGTTGTGGTTTGGGAATTACTGCTTGTTTAAGAGACATATTATTTGGGAAGATTTTATGATTGATTTCTTCTCTATATTCAAGGATGATGTTGGGTCTAAAATGGTTGAAAAAATTAGTGAGCCTAGTTCATTAAGAACTCCTAACCATGTCTTAGAAGGGCACGGGACCCTCACCTATTATATATGCCTCTAAAACCCTGTTGAATTCTAAGACCCTGTTGAATGAGTCTCAAGGTTCCACATTATCATTGGTTCCTCCTCTAAGCTCAAAGGATGGTAAAACATTCAAGGAAGATAAGAAACTACAAACTGCCCATAACGTGTTCGACGAAATGCCTAAGAGAACTCAATCTACTGATTTTCATCAATCTGTTCATGACAAACCCAATGATGAGATTATATCAATTCGCACCCAACCATTGGAAGAGATCTCTTCCATGGTTCTCATCAAGATGAAGGAAATTGATGAAGCCTATATTTGCTCAACCATGGAGAACGCAGTGGTCGATTCCCCATTTTACATCAAACCCCCCCCCCAACATCTTGGTATACAAGATGCTTATGTCATTATTGGCTTGATTGTTGTGCATATCATCAATAAGCCAATTGTAGCCGTTGTTCCGGTCCTAACAAGAAGGCCACCAACACTAATGAGAAGAATGTCCTGATTTTTGATCCTGGTGGTAACACCCTTGATGTCTCCTTGCAACGACAAAAATATATGGAGCTGAGGGAGAAGCATTTGAGGGATTCTCAAATAAATAAGAGCTATGTCCATGGGGTAGTCATTATTAGAGACTCCATCATCACCATCTTTGATCTCGGAGGAATCATATGGTGAGGTTGGACAAGGCAGCTGTGGACTGTGAGCTTTGAGGGCAAAGCTTGTCTCAAGGGGGAAGGAATGATGTAGAGAGTTTGTTAAGAATTGTTAAATTGGGTTGTTATAGGCTGTTAGGAGTTTGTTAGCTAAGCTAGCAAGTTGGTTTCTTGAAAAAGGGTGGGAAATATTCTATATAATTGCATAAATGTGTGTATTGTGTCAGACACAAAATACATAATACAAACACTGATTCACCTATCTCTCTATCTCTATCTCTTTCTATCCAGTAATTGAAAAAGGGTAGGAAATATTCTATATAATTGCATACATAGCACGATACACTCGGTAAAAATATGCATTCAAGGTGGGAAAATATACATTCAAGGTGGGAAAACTGCATCGCGTAAAGGAAAATATTCATCCAAGTTGGGAAAATATCCATGTTGACAAATTATCATGATACACTCATATCATGATAATTTTGCATCCAAGTTAGGAAAAATTGCATTGCGTAAGGGAAAATATGCATCCAAGTTGGGAAAATTTCCTAGTTGAGAAATTATCATGATACACTCGTATCATGATAATTCTGCATCCAAGGTTGGAAAAACTGCATTGCGTAAGGGAAAATATGCATCCAAGTTGGGAAAATATTCAAGTTGGGAAATTATCATACCGTACACTCCTAGCACGGTATACTCAATGTGATATATAATTGTAGCTACTCGAAGGAGATTTCTCCATAATCTATCCATTTCCTCGAGCTGCATCAATGATCCATAAAACAAATGGATAAGCAAGATCATGATCTTCCAATTTATGAGAAATATCAATTTTATTTTATTTTTTATATTTTTATTGGATTCATTAAATGTAAAACTTGCTCCAAAACCACTCAAAATATAAGACTAAAATTCATAAGAAAGAAAAAAAAAACTAAAGCAGATATTTCTCACAAATTAAATGGAATCCTCATGCTTTTACACGAAACTTTATGTTCCATTTGATTATTCCTTTGGGGTCGATAACCCTTTTCAATTTTACTCTGCAACTGTGACTAGAAAGTAACATTAAGCGATCTCCATTTTTGGTTTGATTGCTGTGCAACTTTCTGAATATCATATTGTGATTTGTGATTACAACTTTAAACCCTTCTCTTTCCCCTCTCCAAACAGGGTAACAAAGAAGAAACGAGTTGAGTTGAGTTCTACCTCTGTATTTTGACTCCTCTGGTGGCCGGTACGATTTTTTATGGGAATTGTGTAAAGCTTGCTGCTTTCTGCACGCCAGCGATCACAGGTTTTCTGGGTAATCTTCTTTCGCTTCATTCATAAACTGTTTTATTTATTGACTCTCGTTTTTGTATCCCATTAGGATTGGATTTGTGCCCAGCAACCAGTGATGTGATTTTAGGGATAGGTTTTAATCGGGCAAAGACAGGTGGCGCTTGGGTATTGGTTTTTAGGCTGTTGTTCCATTGTTTAGAGTCAAAGTTTGGAACTTTAAGTGCTAAGTGTTGTAATCTGTCACAAACTTCGTGTTATTTTGTGAATGTTGAAGGATTTTTGGTAAGATTTTTGTTTTCAAGTGAAACTTCTAAGGTGGGCATTGGGTTGGGCTGGATGCAATGTAATCTAGCTGATCTTGGAATGCAGTTGTGATTACATTATTTGTGCTAGTTATGATTACTGGGTAATTATTTGATTGTTCTAAAGGTCAAGGTAAAGCTGCGGGGGGTTATATTATTAGGGACTTCTGGGGGAAGTCATCTTGGCATCTTTCTTTTAATTTAGGAGGTGTTTTAGTCCTGGTTACGAAAGCCACTGCTATGCGTAATATTTGGTTAGAAGGGGATAATTTAGTCGTCATCAATCCGGTCAAGGGTATATTTCATGTGCCTAGGGAGATTTCTACGCTGGTCCAATATATTCGAGCGTATATAGAGTTTTGTAGTGATGTCCGGGTTGCTCATCCTTCGTCAAGGGAATAGAGTTGTGGATTGGCTGGTGAATGCGGTGAATAAAATAAAAAAAAACAAGTACTTAGTTTCCGTGAATACATACTCCTTTTACCTGGAGATATCACATGTGTGTACCAATCTAGCATAGTTTGTGACAGATGTCGGAGGGTGAGAGTTGTTTCATCTACACCAGATTCTTTAGAAGGGTATGAAGTAAAGAATAAACAAAATTTGGAAATTGAAGAATTGCCTGTTTGGCATATATAGGTTTTGAGTGGTTATTTTATAGGGAAGATCTTCCATTCATCCATGAGGAAGATAAATTGAGAAAGTTTTAGATAATGGAAATGATAGTCCATGGTCTTTTGTGCACTTGAAATTTGGAAATTGCAAGTTCATCTCTGATAATTTTGCGATACTTCGTTTACATGTGGCATATATGATTATGTGATGAATTGCAATGCCATTCATTTGAAGAGATTTTGGCCCCAGCAACTGACCAGTGTAACTTTAGGCTTTTTGACAATTTCAGTAGGTGACCCTGCATTTTTTTGTTTTGGGGTGTGTGTGTGTGTGTGTGGGCGGTTTGGGGCAACTAAAACTGCTTGATTCAAAAATCTAAAACTGCTATAAAGCTTTGCTTCACCAGTACTGTTGTAGCATTGTTTCTAGAGCTGGTTAATAGGTCAGGTCGAGTCGAGTTCGTGTTCGTGTCAAACTTAAACGGGTTCAAAATCTTCCGACCTGAACCTAGCTCATTTATTAAACGGGTTTGAAATTGAAACCGTTTACCATTTAAATTTTAAACGGGTTAACCTTATTTTGACATGTTTACCCGTTTAAGTAAACGTGTTAGAATAAAGTTACTAATTTACCCATTTAACCATTATCTCACTTATACAAAATAATTCATTGTGGAATCGAAATAATGACATATCATACTCAACAATTTCCATGGTAACATAATTTGAATTATATATAAAGAGATGTCTTTTAATTCATAGTCAAAGATAAATATAAGTTAAAGTTACAAGTTTTACGTATATTTCAAAGAGTATTAACTATAACTTTCACCTAAGTTTATTGATAAACGGTATAATTGGGTAATAATTATGGAGCAAATCACTTGATCCATGTGACAAGCCTAATTAAACGGGTTAAGTATTTTTTCGTGTCAAAAATGCTGACCTGAACCTAACCCGTTTAATTAAACAGGTTTACCGTGTCAACCCATTTAATTAAACGTGTTGAAAATTTCTACCTAAACCCGTTTAATATCGTGCTAGGTTCAGGTCGGTAATCGTGTCGGGTCAGCTTTTCCCAGCTCTAATTTGTTTCTATCTATTCTACAGTCTACACTATATGCTTGATTTCATGAGTGACTTGTTTATCCTATTTGATAGGCCCTCTAAATTGCAGCCAAGTCTCTCTAAATTGCAAAATTTAGGGGTAAGACAGTAATAACTGCTACATTTGACCCCTCCATATCTCTCTTGGAAGGGATTTCGAAGTATTGGTTTTGGTTTCGATAGGCTTTACGATATCTTTAATTACAGAAGTGAACTTACCGTCACTCTTGACCTTCACTTACTGGTTTCTCCAACCCGTGTGATATATCTCATATTAAGTTTCTTCCTAGTGGCTTTTTGTTTGAGCAGTATAAAATCCCACTGGCTTTTACATAATCTCTAGTTATTTGCTATTACTTATTTCTTCAGCAGTACCTGCTCATGTTTCTTGTTGCAGTCCTGTTTTTGCCTTAGCTATAGGATTCTCATTTCTCACTGCTAAAAGTTTCTAAACCTGTCAAGAAATGCTCACAAAAGATATTGTTTCATCCATAGAAGTGACACTAGCTAAGAAATTTCTAAGCCTATAGCATAACTACAAATCATACATTCCATCATGGATCTTGGGATTAACTTTGAGCATAGATCATATATCCCATTATGGATCTTGGAGCTAACCTTCTTGCTCAGATGATGCACAATTTTGTTGAACTAAGCTCATATCCACCGTCAACTAGTTGATCCATCACTTGAATTTGCTATCCCAGTAGACGAAAGTCATCTTGCTGCTGTTAGGCACCCTCTTCCTTTTTCTAGTTATCTTTTCAATTCAACTCTGTAAAACCAAAAGCATAAATAAAGATAGCGAGATACATTATATTATTTAGCATTGATGTGTAGAAAACATCTTGTTATACCTTCTTTAATCTTATATCCTGCATGAGAGGCATTGAAGGTGAGGATTGTATAATATCATTGATATTTTGGCGATCTTAAAGGGGCAAAATTCAGGCATATGCTGAGAAGGTTGATTCCTTAACATATGGTAAAAGAGAAAACCTTTAGGCTGCGTTAGATTCGCGCAAAATTAGACGGAAAGAAAAAATTTGAAAAAGGACCAGCTTTCTTTCATTTGGCATTAAGAAAATTGAAAGAATAGGAGTTTGATGGACGTTTGATGGAAAATTTTATTGATTTTATCAACAAAATTTTCCTTCAAATTATGAGGAAAACTTGATTAGCTAAATAGGAAGAGAGGATTGGGGAGGGAGAAATAAAGTTAGGGATGAGGGGGAAAGAAGAGACTTTTTTAACTAATTAAATTTGTGAGGGAAAAATTTTCTTTTGATATTATTTTCGAGAAATCAAATAAAGCCTTAAGGTATTTGCTGTTAGGGAAATCTAGATGCCCTTGTTTCCTGGAGGCATTTCTTTGGTACGAGCATCCATTTTCTGTGCTTTCAGCTTTGAATACACAGTTAACATATCGTTATTATTCGCATGGAAGTACTTTTGATTGTTTTTTTTTTAATCCCTTATGATAGGTTTGACATTGGCATCCCTAGGTTTCAGAGATGTCCTTTCACCATAATGCAACATTAACTTTAGCAGATGAGGATCGGTCTTCTGGCTCTGGGGAGGAGACTAATGTGGTTGACGGACAGAACAAACGTCAGTCAGTAGTACCATCAAATTCAAGTCGTCAAAAAAGAAGTCGCAAGGCGACAGGTGATGCAATTGTTGATGCTATGCTGGAAATAGCAGTTGCTTCTAAAATGAGAGCTGCTGCTATTATGAAGAATGGAGAGCGGTTCTCTATCAGCAAATGCATCAAAATACTGGACGAAATGCAAGGCATAGATGAACGCCTCTACTTTCTTGCCTTAGACTTGTTTGAGAACCCTAATGCACGGGAAACTTTTATAGCTCTCAAATGTGAAAGAAGATTGATGTGGTTGCAGGGCAAGTGCAAAATCCCTTTCAATTCTGTGATATAAGGATCATCATTCTTTAGTTTCAGTACTAGTAACAGGAAAAGAAACACATATAGTCTAGTGTTATAACCTCATTTAGATTTATACTTATTCTAGTTCACTAGTGTTCATAGTGGTGGAATGTGGTTGAATTTCTGTCGAGGTTGCAGTGCACAGTGATCAATGTAAAATCCGCTTTTGTCTTTGTTATTCACATTTGGACGGATAGAGTTTTGCATTAAGCAATGAAATGATAGATTTGGTACTGAAAATGGCTACTATTGCACTGGTTTATGGAGTGCATGCTGTGTTGTGCATTCTTTTTATGTCGTTTCTCCTCTGCAGATATCACGGCTGGCCTAAAGGCTATGTATGACTTCATTTTTAGCAAGCCCCGGGCATTCTTCTTGTGCTTATGATGGAAAACCATGTTTCTGATAAGTTATGTGGTATCTTAAACTGTCTTCATCTTCATGGGAGCAGAAGATTTTCCCAACTTTGAGGTATGCTTCTCTAGCACTCCCCGATTTCCATGCCTTATGCTACTTGGATTTTGAACACTAGAGCACTACTAGAAAATAAGCATAATCTCAATGCCTGATTTTCGATGCTTTTCACTGACGTCAACCAGTTCTTTACTAAGTTTGAGATATCTCGTCGCTTGTTCTCATAGATGCCAATAAACTACATATTTAGGCTACTCATTCACCTGGGGTTGTCTTTTCCTCCCCAAACCTCTCACATCTTGTCTGAGTATGCCCCCTTTTTCACAACATTTCCCTTTCTTCCCCAGTAATCTTAAGATTGTTGCTTAGATTGGGTGCTTGTTTTCGATGGGGTTGTCAAACCTAGATTAAGCCGTTTATTTTTAGTTCCTAGCTTTAACAATGGATACAAATAGGTTGAAGTGAAGGAGAATTATGGTCCTCTCTATTTGTCTCTCTAACTCAGATGACATCCGCATTTGATTTTAAGGTAACCAACTTTTAATTTCGAAGTTTGGAGTTGCTTAGTCCGAATCATTGTTAGTTTCAACCTTGGAACTTCATGTTTCCTGAACTAATTAATTTATATGCCTTGGGTAGGTGAGTTTACCTACTAATCAACTTTGATGATTAAGATTCTGAATTTAGATAGTTTTTACGGTTCCAATCTAGTTTTACTGTGTTTAGATTTGGTCGTTTTCCGGCTCCAACCATCTCTTATGTTCTTAATAGGTATCTTTCAGTCTTTATATATTTTCATTCTTTTAATCTTCTTTTTAGAGAATTGATTGCGGATTGAGGTACTTTTTGTTGCATATATGTAATTGATTGTGATTTGGTTTATTTAAACATATCCTTTTAACAGCTTCTTTACTTCAGTTTGGTCATGGTGTATTCTTGAATGCTGCACATTTTTGGATAGAGTTTGAAGTAATTTGTAGTAAATTCTCATGACTTGATAAGATGACATTTGAAAGTACAGGAAAGCAAGCAGCCATGATTCGGCGTGTGAACAAAATTGAGAGTTTTTCGAGTCATATGGTATAATTTACGTCTTGGAATAAACTTTAGGCTACTTTGGTTAAGATTTGAGTGCATCTTTACCCCTCAGAACCCACATGTACATGTCAACCCAGTCACCAAAATGTGTCATTTCTACACGAAACGGATTAAACTCATTGTTTAGCACCTTTTCTGGTGAAACTGTGAAAGTATGTCACAATTAGCTGTTAGAGATGGATTGATGGTAGTTTAATATAGAAAAGATTGCATAACATTCTGAGCTAGACTGGGGAATGGAACTGTTTGTCTGATTATGCTACTTGGAGGTGGTAATTAGATATTCTAAATTTGGAGTATTTGTGGAATTGGGCAATTGGAACCCTGGTCCTCTGTCAATGTCTCTAATGGAGCTCTGTGTTTCCTCTCATTTTGAACAATTTGGTAATTGGTACAATTGGTAAAGTGTCGTGGTTGAATATCATAAATGAGGCAACGAGTTTTAGTGTTTCATCTCATTCAAAAGGGTTAGTTCATATATATCATGCTCAGAGGAGGTCTAAATCAGGGGCAACAGAGGTCTGATGCAACGACGCAATTAAGTACTAACTGTTGCAATAACTTTTACTTATTTATATTTGTTGGTTTAATATGTTTCTTGCTTTGATACTTTTTCCAGGTGGGAGATGTATCGCATGGTATGGTATGGTATTAGCAATGAGCCACACAAAGTGGGAGCACGTCAACTTTGAACTCACAAGTTATCAAATCAATATATGTAGAGGTTCTTCATCATGCCTTTGTCACTTGGGTCTTAATGCACGACAACTTTGAACTAAGATATGGGGCACAACTCACAAGACTCTAATTGTCATCTCTGTGGTGATGAAGAAGAAACCAATGACCAACCTTTTCGCTACATTCCCTGTCACAGGTCCCGTTAAAAGGCGCTGGGCGAATGGCTTGGTTGTCCTACTTTTGCAACCCTCGATATTATTGTCATCAGGGACGACGCCAAACATAAATATTGAGGGGGTAATTATTATAATACTTCTATTATGTCAAAATGTGCCTATTATGGCAATTATTATAATACTTCTATTATTATAATACCTCATCTGCTTCTTTTCCATGGACTAGTATAGGTGGGGAACAATTTCGAAATCTTGGGTCAATTGTAAAATTTAGGGGTAAAACTGTTATATTTGATCCCTCTATATCCCACCTGGGTGGGACTTCAGAGTATTGGTTTTGATTTTGATTTTGGTTTTCTATTATGTTTAAAAGAAATTATAAAGTATATTTATAATTCTAAAAAAAGAAAAATGATACATTACAAAATTGTAAATAATGTAATTTAATTATCGATAAATATATTTTTTCTAATGCATTGCCTTAACTATCATATAATAAATAAATATTTTTTATGTCATTTACTTCACTTAAATAAATAAAAAAATTTAGAATACTCATTTAATACACTTAAATTAATAATATTATAGATTCAAGAACAAAATTTATTGATCTATTATTAATATTTTTAATTATTTTAATTATTTGCTATAGTTGCATATATATTTCTAAAAGTATGTGAAAAGGAGGAAGGAAAAAAGCATAAAATGGACATGACCTTACCCAAAACTCACCTCTTAGTCCTTAGATGGTAAGGACTCTACCTTCTGCTCCATAAACAATTTATGCTAACAAGAGGTGCATAATCTATATTAGTGTGGTGAAGATGGGGGGAGGGGGTGGTTTGAATTGCCCCTTTTGCCCCAATGTAGCTCCGTCTCTGATTGTATTCGTATCCGGGCAACAAGACTTGGAATAGCGATATTACCATATATAAGATTGCCAAATTATCAAGAGTTTGAAGAATATTTTCTTAGATCAGAGTTTATATTTAATACTAACTAGGTATTTGTTTCGAGTGTGAGTTTTTCTGATTTTAGACCAACCCGTAACATAACTCGGAGTCAAAAAAATATTAGACCGAAGACTGGAATAATTATTGTTCACTCTAATTTTGGTTTGGGCTTTTTGTGTAGTTTTTTTTGGGTCAAATGCTCTGGACCGAAGTATGGACAACTCTATGTGTTATGTAGACTAGGGTCTATCTAAGAATTGGCCGTTGTCAACGGCACAATTTTCGATTTTCATCCACAATTTGCATTTTTGAAAATTTTAAATTACACTAAAAGTTAAATGGACAACTATACACATCTTGATTCAAAACGGTTAATAACTATCTTAAATTGTCCATAGTTTACATGTTTCTAACTTTTAACAATATTTTTTGTAATCATTATATATATTTATCAACTATAAGAGTATAATGCTTATTATCTAGGTCAAAAATAAATAATAGCCTAATTTTATCAATCATAGTAAACGTTAGAGATCAGATTCAGATCTGTTGCCAGTTGTTAGGGTGTAAAATAGAGCAATATATACAGCGGAAGGAAATTTAGGATAATTATGGAATCGAGGATAGTAATAGAGAGACAAGAACAAAGATATATGGGTGAGACAGTATTTTTACGTGGGAAACCGAAGAACTCGGAGAAAAACCCACGGGCGACAAAATCCACTAGTAAAAAAGGAGATATTACAAGAGGTAAAATTTAATCTCTCATACACTCTCACAAACTAGGGATAAGTAGCGTGAAGATGTGGAAATAACACCGTATCTCCCTCATGAAGAGTTTTGAAGGCTCTCACATCGACTACATTGGTTGCTTGGCGCTAGTTACAAGGTGAATAAGGATCTCTATTTATAGGGGTAAACATCCTATAGATTTGGCTAGACTTCCACTCCAAATACAATTAGGTCTTAGAATGCTATTACAATTAGGAAACTAACCTAAATATAATTAGGAAATAAAATAATTTTCTAATAGCAACCAATAACTTGGAGTGTTTAAGAAACTTGCCAAATAATGAGTCAAGAGAATTTGGGTCACTAACCCAACAGTAGAAAATATATATTTTATATATAATTTTATATTTATGAAAAAGTAAATAATTATTTTTACATTATTTATAAGATGTAAAAATTTTGAAAGTAATCAAACATACCTTAGGTGAAAATATTTACCATTTTGCAAATTAAATTTTGATGGAAAGCGTACTTGACTGCCAGATGTTGATAACTCTAGGTACATTGGCAATATGATGCACGTACAAGAGGTACATAGTAGTAGTAATAGCAGTAAGAGAGAGAGAGAGAGGAGAAAATATAGCACGTTGAGAAATGGAAGCATGAAAGTGTGTTTTGCATGCGTACGTTTTTGGCATGGCATGGCATGGCATGGCAGATGATGCATTTAGAAAAAGCTCTAGTTTTACACTTCACTCCATCCTCAAAGGTGACGTACGCACACAACAAAAGCTACCATTAAATCATTAATCCCGGTTCATTCCCAGCTGCTATTCGTTGTTAATTACTCTTTCACTCTGATAAAAGTAAAGGCTGCAGGCAAGTGTCGGCATGGCATGCACTCCGATCCATTAATGGAGCAATGCATGCAGTACTCCAACCCTAGCAGTTACCAATAACGACGTCTTTAGTCTGCTCGTATATGTCTTTTGTTGTCAGAACTATCAGAAGGTACCTACATTTTTGCGTTCTTACTCATTTTTCTACAATTCTTCCAATCAAACACAAAAGCTACACTCGCCGGAATTCTTTTTACACATAAACCATATCTTATTTTGATCTCATTTTCTTATACTATCTCAAACAGACAGAAAGAGAATGCAAGAATGGGACAATACCACGTGGCTAATCTTAGCCTTGTGCTTTTCTAGATTCCACCAACTTCAAAGGATGATTTCTCAAGCATCGGATCTCCCCCTCTCTTTCTATTTTGTTCTATTTCACCCCATCATCATCTTTGCTTCTTTCTTCCCTCTCATGGATGTCTCTACACTTATATATATATATATATATATATATATATATAATGAGTCTGGGCACCAGATATTTACTAAGGGTCTATTCTTTTGGGTTGAATAAACAAATTTAGAAATTCGAATAAAGTTGATCAAAGTTGAAAGTAGCTGGAAGGAGTTTGTCAACGTTGGAAGAAACTAATCGAAATAGGTTGGAAAAAATGGAATGTGTGGTAACCGGTAAGTAATCAAAATTATTGGAAAAAGTTAGAAATAAAATAGGTACCACATATAGATTGCGTAAAATTATATTTTTGTCCATAATTTCTTAAACTTGAAATGAAAAAAGCCACAAAAATCCCTTGATGCATGACATTTGATTCAATTAGCGTGTCATTTATAATAATCGACATACCCAACAAACATTAAGGCCCTTACATATAATTGATAGTTAATCATAACTATAAAAAATTACAATAAAAAATTACAATAAATATTAATTTGACAGAAAAACACACTTTGTGAATGCCTATTCAAATTATCAAACATTTTGGGATGGAGCTACTACTTTTATTGTCAATTTAGCCACTTATAGCTAAGAATAATAAAAAAGAAAAACATGTCTTGATAAATGCTAAAGGGCTCACAAATATTGATTATCGGTTAATTATAAATATTCAAAAATTTGCAAATAAAATATGTAATTTAGAATTAGTAAAGTAATAATTATGATAATATATAGGGTATTACATTTTTTTTTTTACACAGGTAAGCAGTCTAACCCATCGGGCCTATTACAAACAGGGTACGGGGGATGGATGTCAATGGCTCAAAGGTGGACCCCACTTCAACTCACAACATTCTTCGAAATGGTAAAAGAGAGCGAAATGCCGTTACCAGGATTCTCCCATAGATTGAGCTAGCCCAGACAAACTAGAGAGATGTACATATCATTTTCGAAAAGGACAAAATATAGAACGGTTATTTTTTGGGGAAGGGGGGGGGGGGAATAGAGGGGTATTGAGGGAGACATAAGGGAAACACGTAGGATATATGTAAGTAAAATAAAATGGTGTTATTGAAACAACACGTACATACGATCAATTTGACTTAAAATTCTATACTAAAATAATTTTATGTCGTTTTTTGGTCATAGTGGGATTAAGTTGACCCGAATTTGTACAACATGCAAATCTCATGGGTCAAAAAAATTTGAAACCATATGATCTACAAAATTAATATCATAAACCTCATAGTAGATAAATATAAACTAACCAAATATATACTCCATACTGAAAAATATTAATTTTATGAATAAACAAAGTAAAACAAGCTAGTAAATAACTGTGCTCCTGAAACACAAGCCTCTGGAGTACCTAATCAATTGCACATAAAATGTTTCTCCACGAAATATGTCATTCGGCTTTATTTCAGACTGTCATATATTGATATTTCTTGAAGTACCTATGTAGGTCCCCAAAGGAGTTAATTTAGAAACAACCATCAATATCTATAATAAAATTCATTGTAATTAAGTTCATCAATATTATTGTAAAATTCATCAATATATTTAAGTTCATCCATCGGTTATGAAAATTTGTCGCATGAAAAATTAATCTATTTCAATCAATCGTTATATGGCATATCATGATGTACTTACCTAGGTACACTTGTATTAAATTTTCTCAATAATTCATCAATATAACATACATCATAAATATATCAATATTATTATGAAGTCCATCAATATTTTTTAAAGTTATCAAATTTTTATAAAAATTCATCACATAAAAATATTAATGTATTTCAATATATATGGTGTACCTAGGTAGATACACCACGGTGGACGATATAATTAGCGTATTTCAATTGCATGAGGACGTAGATATAGATTATATAATATATGATAATTTGCAGTTTTCTTTATTTATTTTAGAAAAAAGAAAGGATCGAACTAGTGAACTTGAAGAGAACGTTAGGAAGAATCATGGAGGGAAGATATATGTACATATTATACAGAGAGGAAAAGAGAAAAGAGCCAATGAAAGAGAAGAAAACAAAGAATGTTGAAGAAAAAAGTGAGATATTTAGATTAATGTATGCATGAGGAATAGACTTTATTTGCTTTTTGTTTCTCTTGCATTCTTTTTGTTTCTTTCTGTCTTTTTCTTCTCCCATCTCCTTTAATCTTGGGCAGTATATATGATAACATATCCCCAACCTATCATCTTCCCTTTCGATCTCTCATGTAAGTGGTGACTTAGGCAAGTTAACCCTACCTACTTACTGTCAAGCTTACTTTAGAGAGACAGTGCTAGTGAGAAACAAAACTCACTCTAGTAAAATATTTAATTACCATCGATCATATAGTTATATTTAGTAGATATATGATCGATGGCACCTGTTGCATTGCCACCTGGATTTCGGTTCCATCCGACCGACGAAGAGCTGGTGGCGTACTATCTCAAGAGGAAGATCAACGGTCATAAAATCGATCTTGAAATCATCCCCGAAATCGATCTTTACCAGCTTGAGCCATGGGAGCTCCCTAGTACGTATCCTCCTTCTATATAAACTGCATTCATGATTATTTTTTAAAATTATTTTCAGTGCTGCTGTCATCTAATTGTACTCAAGGAATTGAATAACAGTATTATTTGCAGGTTATTTATTTTAATTTTCATGAGTTATATATACATATATATAAGAAATTAATGTATATACATAGCTCGTGAATTGGTGAAAGTGCAATGCATGCATTGTGATAGATGAGTAAATTAATAATTTATAAGAGAGCTCATTCAGAAAACCTGATATTGTTTTTGAAATCTAAAAAATTAACGTAAGTTTAATTTTTTGGAAAGCTGTTAGTATGGCAGTTAAAATTCTCCTCTATATGTCTATTTTCTTCGTAGAGACTTGCTTTCAAGCTTTAATGGAGACAACGTGACTACTATTGCCCTGTTCTTTGGTTAGGTTGGATATAGTTCTTCAAATTTATCTAACTCATCCAAATTTATTCAAATCAATCAAACTTAACACAATTTTCCAAAAAAGCATATACTCTAAAAACACAATCTCCTCAAAAACATATTATCATTTATCCTAATATATCCATCCAAATCTAAAAATAACCGGATCAAAGAATAGGGTTTAGTATAATGAAAATTCACTTATAATATCATAGCCAACTTTACACTTGTGAGAAAATTAAGCCTTATATGACACATCTGTGCTCAATTTGAAAAGGGGGAAAAAGAAGTAATAGAGTAGCTAACTAGTAGTATTATTTAATTATGTGACAATATGGTCAACTACCATCAAGAGGAATTGATCACTTTTTAGCTGGCATTTGTATGTGCTTTCCTTCAATCACAGGGCTTCTTCATTTATTTTATTTTTTTCAAAAACATTCCCCCATTGAAATGCTTTGTACTCACTCAATCCCTCTTAACTATCGTACGTGTTTTAGAATCACCTACGGTTTACTTTATCCCATCTATCAATTCATCATCATTTTCATAACCTATATTCTGTAAGAAATTTAGTTCAACCATACAATTTACTCCATCTGTTGCATATTAACTGTCGTATTTGGAAATTATTCAGTCAAGTATTAAAAGTTTAATCATAAATTTAGCAATACATACAATGACTTGTTAGATAAAATTACTACCATTAGATTCTTAACGAAAAGTACTATTATAAAAGTATAATATTACAATTGTTTATATAATATTATACAAAAAATTATCAAACAGATAGCAACGTTGGAGACCGTAACAGTCAAAGATATGACGGCTAATATAAAACAGAGGGAGTAATTTCTTATTTTAAGTGCTATTCAAAAAGTTTATTGGCAAGTTTATACATATACTACCTTATAGTAGGTGTTTTAGAATTTAATTTGATGGATATCTCTTACCCCTTATCAAGGATTTTCAATTCTCTTACCATATTACCTTTACTGATAAGAATCATGCTAAAATTGAAAAAATAAAGAGAAATAAAGAGCAACTTAATTAATTGAGACTAGTGTTTTTCTCTGTAGGTAAATCTTTATTACCAAGCAATGATCTTGAGTGGTACTTCTTCAGCCCTAGAGATAGAAAGTATCCAAATGGATCAAGGACTAATCGCGCTACAAAGGCTGGTTATTGGAAATCTACTGGGAAAGATCGAAAGGTGAACTCGCAAATGCGAGCAGTAGGGATGAAAAAGACATTGGTTTACTATCAAGGGAGAGCACCTAATGGTCAAAGGACGGACTGGGTTATGCATGAATATCGCCTCGATGAAGCTGAATGTGAAATTCCTTCTGGTTTGCAGGTATTAGCTTATTTTTTTCGAACTTATTTTTTCTTTTAATTTGTTCTAATATGATTCTAACTGAATTTGTTATGAATGTATCCTACTAAACTTATCCAAACTCATTTTGTAAAAGTAGGTTTCAGTAAACACGTATTCCTTTCATCAAATATATACGTACCATTTAGGGTGATCATTATGCTTGTAACAAAGATCATTAACACATGCATTATATTATTCTTGAAAAAAAATACAGGACGCTTATGCACTATGTAGAGTGTTCAAGAAAAGTTCAATCACAAGCACAAAAATGCAACAAGCATCATCTTCCCAAGAGCAGTCGATGACAAACAATATAGCCATCATGTCAAGCGATCAATCTTCTAGCATTGAGATATACTCCGATGGAAGATGCAACGATTTTGAGAGCTCCGAGTATTCGGTTCCCATCGAAAGATGTTCCACTAACATTACTGACCATGGATCTTCCTCACCACTTTGCGATACAGGAGATGCCCAATGGATGCAATACTTAAACATTGAACAAGAATTCTACTAATTTTCAGTCAATTTTAACATAACTAAATTTAATTTCGATTTTTCATTGATCCATCTAGGATCACAATGGTCTATAGACTCAAGGACACTGGTATAAGGGTCGACCTTCAATATTGTCAATTATTATATTAATTATTCATGTCATAATTATTGTACGTGGTCAAATTTTTAGGTCATTTATTGATGATTGAGGGTGGGTTTGATTAATTTGTGAGTTGGGAGAAGGTTAATTAGCATCTTGTGACCCTTAAATCTCAATGGGTCCATGAACAAAGGTGGGGAAACTGCTTAATTTGTTAGAGAGAGCAGCATTGGTATATGCTACACTACTTTTGTAATTAAACTTCATTGAGAAACATATTGAAAACGTGTATTTAAAGTTTAAGAAGAATATTTCAACTATGGGGGTGTTTGCTACGCGGCTCTCAGGCTCATTCTTGTGTGTTTGCACGTATGATATATTGTAAAACAAGGGATGAAAACAGAAAACAATAGCTGTGTATATTGGTATTACACTGCCAAGGAACAGCAGGAGGAGTATTTATAACACCTGCAACGAACCAAGAACAAGAGGAAAGGAAAAAGAAAGAAAAGAAACAAAAACAAAAAAACAGCTAGCTAACAACCTCAAACAAACAACTAACTAACTTAACTAACACAAAACTCTTCACAACCCCCCTTCAAGGTGGATTAGGGGAGAATTCAACTAATCCTAACCTTGAAGAGAGCAAATTGTGCTGAGATTCCCCAAGGGGTTTGGTAAATATATCTGCAATCTGATTTGAGGTAGAGACGTAGGCAGTATTAATAAGCCCTTCCTGAATCTTGTCTCTAATATAATGACAATCAATTCTGATGTGTTTTGTCTTCTCATGAAAGACAAGATTTTCTGCAATGTATTGAGCTGCCTTGTTGTCACAAAATAGAGTAATGGGAGTTTCAACTTGAATGTGGAAATCTGACAATATTTGATATATCCATTCAATCTCAGAAACTGAAGCTGACATGGCTCTATACTCAGCTTCTGCAGAGGATTTTGAAACTGTCTTCTGTTTCTTTGTCTTCCATGAAACCAAAGAAGACCCTAGGAACATGCAGTAGCCTGTTAGAGATCTGGCAGTGTACTGGCAGGCTCCCCAATCTGCATCTGTGTATGCTTTAACTTGAAAGGTGTTGTTGCTAGGATAGAATAGCCCTTTGTTGACTGTCCTTTTTAGATACCTGATAACATGATTGGCTGCATTAAGATGTGCATCAGTGGGGTTCTGAATAAATTGTGATAAGTGTTGAACAACATAGCAAATATCTGGTCTTGTAAGGGTTAGATACAGAAGCCTCCCTATTATTCTCCTGTAAGGGAATGGATCCTTTAAAGGTTGTCCAGAATCTATTGACAGCTTGAGCCCTTTTGGTAAGGAGAATTTTGCTGGCTTGGCTGCACTCAAACCTGCATCAGTCAATAGATCTATTATAAACTTTCTTTGATTAAGTAATGTCCCTTCCTTGGACCTAGCAATTTCAATTCCAAGAAAAAATCTAGCTTGTCCCAAATCTTTGATGGTAAATGTTGTATGCAAAGAGTTCTTTAAATCCAGGATGCCTGCTTGATCATTTCCTGAAATCAGTAAGTCATCAACGTAAACAAGAACATAAATGTGCCCTGCTGAAGTTGATTTAGAAAAAAAGTGAATAATCATTCCTTGATTGCACAAACCCCTTTTTGCACAAAAATTTAGTTAATTCCAGGTTCCATTGTCTGGATGCCTGTTTCAGCCCATATAAAGACCTGATTAACTTGCAAACCTGTCCTTGTTTAGCTTTGGTGTAGCCTTGTGGGGGTTCCATGTATACTTCTTCATCAATGAATCCATGTAGGAAGGCATTGTTGATGTCTAGCTGGAAAAGATCCCAATCTTTTGCTGTGGCAATAGCTATAAACAACCTAACTGTGCTTAATTTAGCTACTGGAGAGAAGGTATGTTTATAATCTATGTCTTTTTCTTGTAAGAAACCCCTGATTACTAGCCTGGCTTTATATCTTTCTACTTCCCCACTAGGCTTAAATTTGACCTTATACACCCATTTTGATGTCAAGGCCTTTCTTCCAGGAGGGAGCTTTGTTAGTTCCCAAGTCCAATTAGTTTCTAATGTTACAAGCTCCTGTTCCATTGCCTTTATCCACTCAGGATCTTTCTGAGCTTCATTAAAAGACTTTGGCTGAGCAATGTGCATTGTGGTCATCAAAGCATCAATATATTCTTCAGAAAGATGAGAAAAATCATTTTGTTTGAGTAGAGGATACTTTACATTAGCATTGAAGCTTTGAGATTGGGAAGAAGACCTTCTTTCTTTGGGTTGTGCATAATCATGAAGCCAGTTGGGAACCTTTTTAACTCGTGTAGATCTTCTAGTGGGGACAAGATCAGTACTGTTTGAAGGCTCAGGTTCTGTAAAAATATTGTCATGCTGATCTTCTGGTTGATCCTGCTGCTCTTCAAATTGTCTATTATCACAAGAATCTATTGCAATATTGTCAGACAATTCCAGAGATCCTTGCACATTTTCACCATTATGTGCAACAGAGTTATGTTTTTGATGATTATTTGCTTGATCAGTGTTTTCTTCTAAAGAATTATAGGGCCAAATGCAGTCATCAGAAATATCTGAAATGGTTAGGGGTTTTCTAAAAGGAAATTTGTTTTCATAGAACAAAACATCTCTGCTGTGAAACACCTTTTGACTGTCCAAACCATACAACTTGTAACCCTTTAAACCAAAGGTATATCCTAACAGTATGCATTTGGTTGCTCTAGAATCAAATTTGTCTTTGTTATTAACATTCACAGCATAGCACAAACAACCAATAACTCTAAGGTTGCTTAAGTCAGGGATCTGATTGAAAAACAGCTCATAAGGGGTTTTCCAGTCAAGAACTACTATAGGGAGCTTATTGATTATGTGAGTAGCAGCAAGCACACATTCCCCCCAGAATTTTTTAGGCAATCCAGCATGAAATCTTAATGCTCGAGCTGTATCTAAGAGATGTCTATGTTTCCTTTCTACCCTCCCATTTTGCTGAGGAGTATAGGTCATGGTTCTTTGATGTATAATCCCTAGATTAGCAAATAAAGTAGCACAGGCATTGTTCACAAATTCTGACCCATTGTCAGTCCTAACAGTGGTGACTCTAGATTGGAATTGAGTTGATATCATGTTAAAGAAACAAGAAAGATTATAATGAACATCAGATTTATTTTTTAGCAGTTGTGTCCAGGTGTTTCTTGAATGATCATCAACAATAGTAATAAAATACTGTGATCCATCAATATTTGGAACCTTATATGGCCCCCAAAGATCTATATGAAGCAAAGAAAATTTTTCAGAGGCTCTAGAACTACTTCTATCAAAAGGAATCCTGTGAGCTTTAGCTTGTATGCAAATTTCACAGTAAAAATTCTCAGTTCTTTTACATTTGGTAATGTGTTGAAGTTTGGACATAGAAGTGTGCCCTAATCTAGCATGTAACAACTGTAAAGAGGAGTCTTGTTTATTTAGAACAAAAGAAGAAGTAAAACTGGTAGCCTGATTTGATTTGAGCTGCAGAAGGCCATCTGTAGGAGGGACAGAGATGAGAATTTCCTCAGTTGAAAGGTCCTGAAAATGACAAATGTTAGGATATATGTGAATGCAAAGATTCTGCTCCTTAACAAGTTTTAGTACTGAAAGTAAATTAAATTTGAATTGAGGAACATTCTTTAGCTTAATCTTGCTGTTCAGGCTAATATTTCCAGCACATTTAACATGTTTCAAAGTTCCATTAGGTAGAATTATTTGAACAAGCACAATCAATTCCTCAAGATTATCAAATAGAGAATGGTCAAAACACATATGCTCACTTGCACCTGTGTCTATAACCCAACACTTACTGTCTGCAGTTTTAACATTGCAAGAAATGACAGCTTTATGTAGGTTACCTGAGGAGTTGCTTAATCCTGCAAAATGTGCAAAGGGCTGATCATCATAGCTTCTGTTCTTGTTCAGTTTTGGCAATTCTTGAGCTAAAGCTTGAATCAGTTCTGGATCAAATTTAGGTTGATTCGTGCTTTGTTCCTGCTGCTGATTGTCTTCAAGAGAAGTGTCAAGAAAATCATTCTTGCTCACATTGGCTGCAATCTTTGTTTGTCTTTTATTGTTGTCCTTTGACCCTTTCCACCAATTAGGGTATCCATGCAGTTGAAAGCATTGATCAATGCCATGGCCATTCCTCTTGCAGTGATCACAGAACTTTCTTGCCTTGGCATCTTTCCTTGCCTTGGCATTCCTGGTCTGAACAGACTCTCTATTTGTCACAATAGCTGCAAAATCCCTATTCTGCCCAAAGCTGCTGGTAATTTGTCTTTGCTTCTCAACTTGTTGCACCATATTGTAAGCTTTATTCAATGATGGCAGAGGATCAAGGAGAAGTATTTGACTGCGAATGCTGTCATACTCCTCATTCAAGTGCATAAGAAACTGCAACAGCTTCTCCTTTTGGTCTCCTTCTGCAATCTGCTTAATTGAAGGACAAGTCTCTTTGCAATTGCATATGAGAGTTTCAGAGACATCTGATAATTCATCCCAAATTCTTTTAAGTTTTGTAAAATACACAGCAACTGAATCACTGTTCTGATACAGATCAGTGAGTTCTTTTTTAAGATGATAAACAAGAGGACCATTAGATTGTCCAAACCTCTCCACGAGATCTTTCCACAAATTTTGAGCAGAATCCACATACATGAAGGGGTCAGAAAGATCAGGAACCATGGCATTAAGTATCCAACTTACCACCATGCTATCTACTTTGATCCATTGCTCATAGTTGGGAGATCCAGAGGCAGGTTTAAAGCACTTCCCATTGATGAACCCCAGCTTCACCTTGGTCTTGAGGGCCATCTTGATAGCCCTGCTCCATTTCTGAAAGTTGGAACCATCAAGCTTGACATTTGTTAAGGGGATTCCAGGGTGATCAGCTGGATGCAAGTATAGGGGGTCATTATTGTATCCTTCTGCAGCATTAGAAGATGATTCCCCTCCAATAACTGATTCTGACATTTTAGTTGGCTAGAAAGAATGGTAGATAAGAGAGGAAGGAAGGCAGAAGGAAAGGGAAGGAATGGTTCTCACAGGTCCAGCACCTATGTGCTCTGATACCATGTAAAACAAGGGATGAAAACAGAAAAAAAAATAGCTGTGTATATTGTGTATTTGTAGACACCGTACGCAACAAGCACCTCGAAGATTTCGGGCTTGCTTGAGTCCTCGTGGACTTTGTACTGTATAGGCACCGGGTCCGTCGTGGATCTAGCAGTCAAAGTCAACTTTTGGTCAAAGTCAACTGATCAAAGTCAAAATGGGGCCTGGAAAACGGAGCCTCGCAGAATCCAATTTTTGGCCCAGACAAAGCGGATCCACGCGGACCCCTGTTTTGGCCCAGAAAAATGCAAAATCCGCGCGGATCTCATTCTCCAGCCCAGAAGAAATCCGGGCCAATCAAATTTCTCAACCCAGCAGGAAATCTCGAGGTAGAGAAGTTGGCCCGATTTGGCATTAAAGTGCATGGAAAATGTTTTATACTTTAAAGGAAATTATTAAAATTTGTACCCTAGGACCAATAAGCAACCCTATGTCGATCTCGACACTCCGTGGGGGACCGTGCCCTCCGGGGCCACGGGCCCTACAGTGGCGACTCCACTGGGGACTTATTAGTGGGTAAGACTTGAAAAGTCGGGTTTTGTTTTTTTTCTTTAAAAAAAAACAAAAAAAACAAAGGTTGTCACATTTTTTTTTCTAGGCATATTGCATTTACGGGCCTTCCCCTTTGTTGGGCACACAAGGCACCGTTTAAGTAAAAAACCTTTTATTTACCATTTTGGGAAAACATTAACCATTCAACTCAGGTGGGTCCAGTTAGACCTTCACCGAGCCGGTGGTTGTTTTTCCCACTCGTGCACCACTCCCTAATCCACATGATAAAAGGGAGCAACCAGGGTACATTAACCTTGCCATGCACCCCATGGAGGCCAAATACTCGGGACACGAGCTAGAGGCTAGGGAACCGACCCTCGAATCCTTGAACGTAGACACTTGGTTAGGATGGAACTCATTTGAGTGCTATATGTGTCTTTCTCTTTTCGAACCTGAAACCATGCTATAATGCTTAGACAAAAATAAAAAAAGTAAAAAAATCAAGTGGTCGTTTTTTTTTTGAGTTGTGGGCCAAGATAATTGATTTGGTCTATACAAGGTCTGACCCCGAAGATCCACGCGGATTTCATGACTGGTCGGTGCTTGTATAGCCCAAATTAATGGTTAGGCTTATGGGCGTCAGTCTCCGTAGTGCTTTTGAGCCCAAAATCCGCGCGGATTTTGGTGTGCTCGGGTACTACCGGGCCTAAGTCGAAGAGTCTTTTAGGGTTATGTGTTGGGTTGTGGTGACTGACTTGGCCCATACGGAGTTTAGGCTCCTGAGATCCGCGCGGATCTCAGGCAAGGTCGAGTTCGTGTGGTCCAAGTCAGTATTCCCGCTTTCCTTTTTCGTCGTCTCGTCTTTAGGATTTGGCCTATACATAACTCGAGCACAGGAGATCCACGCGGATCTCAGGTTGGGCTGGGTTATGTATGGTCCAAATTCTCGTTTTTTCCTTCACCTCTTCTCTTTGTTTGACCTGGATTTAGGCTTAGTAGCAGGCCTGAGCTCAGGAAATCCGCGCAGATCTCAGTAGGCCTGAGCCCATGAAATCCGCGCGGATCCCATTGAGCTCGGTTGCTACTGGGCCTAAATTTAGGTGTCCTTAGGGTCATTAGTTTGCATTTCTGTGTGTGTGAAGTCTTTTTATCTTGTGTCGGCAGGTCATTTGGGTGGCACAAGGCTGCTGGGCCTCATGGATCCTCGCGGATTTTATGAGCGAGCCCACTCTTGTGTGGTCCGAATGGGCTCCTCGGTCTGTTTAGTCGGCTAGAAACGGTATGTTTAGCCCTTATGTGAGGCCTGAGTTCGTTTTTGAGCTCGACCCGATAAGGTCTAAATATGTCATTCCAAGCCAGACTCTGCATTTTTCATAAGAGCTTTCTTTGGGCTTCGCATACGATTTTGAGCTTTAGTTCGATCATTCGGGGTCCAAATAGAATTCTTCATCCATTGCATGCATGAAGTTTTGGAGCGACGTTGAGCTGAGTCTTCGAGTTCATCCACCTTTCAGGGCAGGATAGGTTGGTTTCGGGTTTATCAGCGGGACGAGACGGGTCGGTTGGAAACTTTTGACGTGCACTACGACAGTAACGAAGATCGGGCATCATCTGAGGCAACCAATTCAAGAGCAACTGATGAAGAAGCATCTGAAGAAGGTGTTGAGTCTTTGGTAATTGACCCATCTGAGGTAATGTCGGATCCCAATGATGATCATCCTGAAGATCATCCGCATAGTGACCCCGGAGAGGAGCCGATGCCTCCTCCACCACCTCCACGTAACGAAATGGAGCAATTGACCAACATAATTCTGAATATGCAAGTCTCTATGAATGCTCAATTAGAGGCACAAAACCAAAGAATCGACGCCGTCATTCACGCCATGGAGGAGGTGAAAAATTCGAATGTGAAGAATCCTCCTACGAGTGAAGTAGAACAATCTGGAAGAGAGAAGGATGGATCAGTCCACGGGATTTCGAACTCGAGACTTGATCGCATTGAGCAAATGTTGAAAGAGTCTACACTCTTTAACAATCAATTCATGGATGATGTAGGTTTCACGCCCGTCCCCCGGGGGTAGACTTCCCCCCAAATTCAACATGCCTAATATCAAATTTCATGGTGTCGAGAGCCCACATCAACATGTTCGGAATTTTCTGGGGGCTATGACGCTGAAAGGAGTTGAGGAGGACATTTATCACATCATCTTTCCTTGGACTTTAGGTCCAGACGTCATGAAATGGTATAGTACGCTCAGTCCCGCCAAGACTTCACAATGGAGCTCACTTTGTAAGGAGTTCCTACATCAATACTCCTACAATGTCGACATGCCTGTCACCTTAAGGGACATGGAGCTAATGAAGCAAGGAGAAAGGGAATCTTTCTCAGATTACTTCGCTCAGTGGAGATCGAAGGCAGCTCAAATGGTAGATCGACCGTCGGAGGAACACCAAGTTGATATGCTTATTCGAAGCCTGCAACCCTCGTACAACACTCATCTGAGATTTCAACCTCTTAAAGACTTTGGCACACTGAGATTGGCCGGCACAAAGATTGAGAGTGAGTTCGCTAAAGGGGTTACAACTGGGGGCTGGAAGAACACCTACACTAATAAAAAGTCAGCTGGCCCATCTGCATCGGCTAATAAAGGGAACGAGGTGAATGCTTTACAACGCTACACCGAGTATACCTCGATAGACACATCATAAGCTCAAGCAATTGAGCGTCTATTAAGCGAGGAATGATTACCCTTCCCGACTTAAAACCTGAGCCGAAGGAGAAGCCACGGGGTTGGGATGCTGGTAAATTTTGCAAGTATCACAGGGCGCGAGGACATGATACTGAGCAATGTTTCACCTTGAAGAATAGAATGGAGGAGATGTTTAGGTCGAAGCAACTGCCTTTACCGAAGGCAGCACAGAAGCCGAGCAACACTGGAAACCCATTAGGTTCCTTACACATACATGCTATTTCTGAGGAGTGTGAATGGGATCCTTCTGATTTCATTACCGATGCAAAGAAACCGATTTACATCACGCGCTACTTTTCCGAGGACAATGAGGTTAATGGTTTATGGGTTAGCGATGAGGAAGATGTCTATGGCGAACCTTATGCTAAAAACGTCACCAACAACTTTTGGAACTCTGATAGTGACGACGAATTTTGGGGAACAGCAAAATCCGGGGAAACCAAAACCCCGGACGTTACTTTCCTAACACGGTCTGGGCGCCATAATCATCCAGGAGGTCCTTCCCAAGTCCAACCTCAAGACAAAGGGAAGGAAAAAGTAGGGGAGACAGTGGTCCCTACCCCTGAAGAGGATCTTGTGTTAAAGCAGTTGAAGAAATTGAAGATGGATGTTACGGTCTGGCAGTTATTGGCAGCTTCACAAAAGCACAGACAGGCTTTAATTGAGGCTTTAAGTAAACTTGAAGTGTCGCCTGAAACCACACTCGAGGAAGTAGTATTTTTTGTCACTTCGGGCCAAAGTACTATAACCTTTAATGATGAGGATTTGCCCAAAGAAGGCTTTGCACACAACAAGGCCTTATACTTAACTGTGGGTTGTTCTAATAAGGTGATACCATTGGTATTGGTTGACAACGGATCTGCTGTAAATATTTGCCCATGGAGGACAGCCCAAAAGCTGGGGATTCAACCTCATCAGCTTACTCAACAAGCTATCCAGCTTAGGGCTTATGATAATACTCCTAGGTGAATTTTGGGTTCAATCCTCTTGCCAGTCACTATGGATACAATTTCTAGCAATGTTGAGTTCTTGGTCACTAGACATTCCGGCTTCCTTTAATCTCTTACTGGGGCGCCCTTGGTTGCATGAACAACGAGCGGTGCCGTCTACCTTGCATCAGAAGGTAAAGCTATCGGTCAAGGGTCAGGTGGTAACCATCAAGGGAGAGGAGTTATCCGCGATGATTACTTCTAAGAAGCCAATGTTGGAAGTAGAACATAACTCTAAGGATGAGGAATTCCATCATTTTGACATTGTTGCTGCCTTGGATGACGACGAAGCACCTTTGGACTTCGATCCTTACTCAAATAGGAAAGTCAACGCTATACTCAAAAGACATGGTTACTTTCCTGGTTTACCTTTAGGAAGGAGAGCACAGGGGCCCACATCTTTTCCCTTGACTCGAAAAGGAAACCATCGTTTTGGATTGGGGTACACTCCAACGGAGGAGGAACAACGATTAGCCAAGAAGGTTGTGATAGTCAAGAAGTGCGAGCCAATACCACTTTATAGTGTAAAGCCATATCCACTCACGCTTAATGGCCAGTTTATAAAAGAAGGAGATTGTTTCCCCTACTTCGGCTTTCCAGAGCCATAATACTTGAAAAGCAAGGGGATTTTGGTTCCAGGATTGGAGATTTTCAGTGACTGCATGCTGCTCGAAGAAGAACTTTTCACACCAGCACGGGAAAGCAAGACCCCACTAGATTGGACTCATCTAGCCGGGAGTAACATCTTTGGGATGTTGTTTGGTCAAGAGGCACGAAAAGAAGAGAAACCTGTGGAGGCACTTTCTCTAGCCCTATCAAGCATGGATTTTGATCCTACTAAGCTCATCGCAACATGGGGCCAGGAGAACAAGCAAATCACCTGGATATCGGCTGATGGAGATAAGGAGTTCACTCTAGCTATAGGAGAGTCTGTGCATGGATCTGGGTCTAGTCCTCATTCTGTTCATGTTCCATTTTCTAAGTCTGTCTTAGAGTCAGGCCTTAAGCCCACTAAGTCTGTCGCATCCACTTCTGGAGGGTCTGTCGGGTCATCTGTTGATGTTCTTGTTTCTCAATTCAATTCAATGAACTCTTTCGCTTACGGCTCTTCTCATCCCCCATCCCTGAACTGCTTTGCCTCAAAAGAAAATAATGATGATGCTGTAAACGAATCTGAAATTCCTAAAAATCTTTTAGAGGCTGTAGAGGAACATGAGAATCGAATTTCAGTAATTGAAGAAACCATAACTGTAAATCTGGGTACCCTGGAAGAACCTAAATTGACCAAAATCGGGAAGTCTTTAACCCTCGAGGAGCAAGAGCAATTTACTCTACTTCTACGAGAATTTGTAGATGTCTTTGCCTGGTCATACCAAGACATGCCCGGTATAGACAGAGAGATAGCTGAGCATAGAATACCGCTTTACCCTGATGCTAAACCGGTAAAACAAAAGCTTCGTCGCATGAAACTAGAATGGGCATTGAAAATCAAGGAGGAAGTTGAGAAACAGTTAAGTGCAGGCTTCATTAGGGTGTCGGAATACCCACAATGGGTAGCGAATGTAGTCCCAGTCCTGAAAAAGGATGGGAGAGTACGGATGTGTGTGGACTTTAGAGATCTGAACAAGGCAAGTCCGAAGGATGACTTCCCTCTACCTCACATTGATATTTTGGTAGATAATACTTGTGGTCATGCTCTTCTTTTCTTCATGGATGGGTACTCGGGTTATAATCAAGTCAAGATGTCTAAGGAGGATATGGAGAAGACAACATTCATCACTCATTGGGGTACATTCTGTTACGTAGTGATGCCATTTGGGTTAAAGAATGCAGGGGCAACCTATCAAAGGACAGCCACCACATTGTTGCATGATATGATGCATAGGGAAGCAGAGGTTTACGTGGATGATATGATTATTAAATCCGTCGATCGCGAAACACATTTAGATAGCCTTAGAAAGTTTTTCCTTAGGCTCCGTAAGTACGGAATGAGATTAAATCCACAGAAATGTGCCTTCGGGGTGACGTCGGGTAAGCTGTTAGGCTTTGTAGTAAGTTCCAGGGGTATCGAGGTCGATCCCGCAAAAATCAAGGTGATACAGGAAATGCCACCGCCTAAGACAGAAAAGGAGATAAGAGGTTTCCTAGGGCTCTGATGCATAAAGCCGGTTCATAGCAAAGTTGACCATGATCTGTGACCCCATATTTAAGAAGCTGAAGAGAGGAGTCAAGCATGAGTGGGACGAAAAATGCCAAGCAGCCTTTGATAGGATCAAAGAATACTTGGCCAAGCCACCCATTTTAATGCCTCCCACGCCTGGAAGACCCTTATTGTTGTATCTAACTATCACAGAGACAGCAATGGGGGCTATGTTAGCTCAAAGATACGAAGGTGAAGAACGAGCAATCTACTATTTAAGTAAGAAATTCTTGGAATATGAGACTCGGTACTCTAACATTGAGAGGTTGTCCCTTGCTCTTGTTTGGGCGACGAGGAAACTACGTCACTACATGCTTGCTCATACAGTGCATGTGACTGCTTTCATGAACCCTCTCAAGTACTTGATGGAGCAACCATTGGTCAATAGTAGAGTAGCTCGGTGGATGGTCATGCTGTCGGAGTTTGATTTACAGTTTGTTCCACAAAAAGCCATAAAAGGAAGAGTAGTAGCGGATTTTCTGGCTGAACTACCCGTAGAGGAAGCTTCTGAAGAAGAACTCGAATTTCCCGATGAGGAAGTATTTCAAACACAGAAAGAAACTTGGGAAATGTATTTTGATGGCGCCTCTAATCAAAGTGGATATGGAGTAGGAATCATTTTGATCTCACCCGAAGGAGCACATACTCCGATTTCGGTGAAATTGGATTTTGAAGCCACCAACAATGTGGCTGAATATGAAGCATGCATCATTGGTATGCAAGCTGCGGTAGAGATGGGCATAAAATGCATAAGAATATTTGGTGATTCAAGCCTCATAATCAATCAAGCTTCCAATAAGTGGAAGGTAAAGAATGAAGCTTTGGCACCTTACCAAGCTTATGTGAGAGATTTAGCAGAACACTTTGATCAAATAGTGTTCACTTATTTACCTCGGGAGCATAATGAATTAGCGGACGCTTTGGCTAAGCTATCATCCTTGCTTAATATCCCGAGAGGAGCCGTTTTTATTCCTATATGTGTAGATCGAAGAGCTCAGCCGGCTTATGTGTACTCTTTGGAGGTTTGTGAGGTAGACTCAAACTGTTGGTATTACGATATATACCAGTACCTCACCAAAGGAGCCTACCCTGAAGGTTCCACTACAAGGTCACAAAGAGCAATTAGACTCTTGGCTTCACAGTATTGCTTGATTCAAGGTCAACTGTACAAGAAAACTGACATGGGCATCAATTTGCTTTGTCTAAGCCGGGAGGAAGCTAAGAATTTGATGGAAGAAGTTCATGGAGGAGAATGTGGTCTGCATATGAATGGACGGATGTTGTCCAAAAAAGTACAAAGAATGGGGTATTACTGGTCAACTATGGAAGCTGACTGTCACGATTACGTGAAGAGGTGCTACAAGTGTCAAATTTATGCGAACTTGCAACACCAACCCCCTTCATTCTTGACTGCTTTAACCTCGTCATGGCCGTTTTCAGTATGGGGCATCGATATCATAGGGAAGATCATTCCTAAAGGAACAGGAGGACATGAGTATGTGCTTGTAGCCATTGACTACTTCACAAAATGGGTGGAAGCGACATCTTATGCAAAATTGACTTCTAAACACGTCGCTAAGTTCATACTTAGAAACATAATATGTCGTTATGGAGTTCCACATGAATTGATAAGTGATAATGGAGTTCATTTCAAGAAGGAGACAGCGCAATTGTTAGCAAAGTACAAGATCCAGCATCACAGATCTTCGGTATATCGACCTCAAACCAATGGAGCGGTTGAGGCAGCTAACAAAAATATCACTAGGATAGTAGAGAAAATGGCCACAATTTATAAGGATTGGCCAGACAAGTTACCCTTTGCATTGTGGGGTTACCGGACTTCTATTCGTACATCCACCGGAGCAACACCTTACTCCTTGGTATATGGGATAGAAGCGGTGTTACCAGTAGAGGTAGCAATACCTTCTCTGCGAATTGTAGTTGAGAGTCAAATTCCGGAGGCGGATTGGGCTAAGGCTAGATACGAGGAGTTGATTAACATTGATGAAAGGAGGCTCAGAGCCATGCATAATGTCCAGATATATCAAAACCGCATATCCAGGGCATTCAGCAGGAAAGTTAGGCCAAAAGATCTCGGAGAAGGTGATTTGGTGCTAAAAGAGATAAGGGCACCTATTCAGGACCCAAGAGGAAAGTTTAGGCCCGACTGGACGGGTCCATACATCATAAAAGAGATCCTTCCAGGAGGAGCTGTGAAGTTAATTGATCTGGAGGGCGAAGAGTATGCTCAGCTAACCAACTTGGATCAACTGAAGAGGTTTTACGCTTAAGGGTAAAAGTAGACATAGAAACTGGCGACCGAAACCAGCAACTATCCTCAAAAATATTAGCCACTGACTTATTTAAGTCAACAACTAAATACTTACACTACCATTTGAACTACGATGGCCTGATTCCATGTAATGTGGATACGTAGGAAGCTTCTCTAAAGTCCGTCCCAAACAAATAAAAAAAAATTCCCGATAATTTATTCCGGTTATCTGTTTTTGGCCCTTGAAGCAACATGAGCTCTTCGCGGATTCATGCAACTTAAGACCTTTATAGGGCTTTAATTTTCAAAAATCTTATCCGGGCCTCGGTAAATCCACGCGGATTTCTGAAGCCAAAGTCCGAAATCATGTTTCTTCCAACCTCTAAAAAAAAACCTATGAATCCCCGCGGATTCTGAGGGTTTATTTTTCCTCTTTTTGGCCCAAAATTTCTTTACCAGCGAAGTCGGGGTGGGACTTGCAATCCACGTGGATTTCAGATTTCGCTTGGCCCAGTTTCCCCTATGAACCCACGCGGATTTTCCAAACCCTTAGCCCAAAATACTCGCATGATATTTTTGGAGCAGTTTTGGGCAAATCCGCGCAGATCTTTTCAGGACCCAATGTTTTTAGATCCACGTGGATCCTATTATCGACCCGACCCAAAATACTCGTATGATATTTTCAGAGCAGTCTTGGGCAGATCCATGCGGATTTTATGTTCTCTTGGGCTTAGTTTTGTTTCCTTCTGTTTACTTCGATTCTCGTGATTATTTTTTTTTCCCGATGCAGAAAAAATCCTCGCGGATTTTACATTATTTTGATCGGAAATAAATTTTCAGTGTGCAGAAGTCCACGCGGATTTCACACATGTAATTGAAAATTCTGAAATTCTGTAAAGTGCAATTTATTATTTCAAACAAACCTAAAGCCTAAAGATCAAAAACAAAGGGAGAGCATGCAAACCTATAACTTGCAACTACAACGTTCATCGGCATCAAAAGAAAATATACTAAAAAAAAAAGAAAAAAAGCTAAAGGCAAAGCAGCATCAGTGTCTAATCCTGCTTGAGTTTCTTTCCAGACTCTAGAGTAGTGTTTGACCCAAATCCTTCACCTTGTGTAGACGCTCTTCGTTGTCTTTTCTTGGCAGTTGAGTCACTGGGGGCTTTCTCTTTGCCTTTCCCAGTGGTTTTAGGGGTCTGTTGGGAGGAAACCTGGTCAGGTCTAGGTTCTCTAATTATCACAGGTCTTTCTCGGGGAAGTACTGTAGTTGTTGAACTAGGAGGGCGAGTTCCAGTAGATGGTGGGTTCAATTCTTTCTCTTCATCTTCCTTTAACTGCTTCCTAGTAGCGGGATCTTTTTCAAGTATCCAATGGCGATAAGCCGTAGATACATAGGTACTTCCGCCTGTTGCAGGAACAGTGAGAGTTGGCCTGCTCATCCAATAGTCTTGCTAGGATCTAACCTTTGCAGCATCGTTTGTGATGACTTTAGGGTTAGGTGGAGTGCAGTCAAGTATAGGAATCCATTGTTTCCTCCTGATCTGACGTTTGGCTCGTTCAGGGAAGTAATAAGTAGTATGGGTCAAACCCACAAGCCTCACGAAAGGACATCTGTGGTCCACGGTTACCACTTCTCTTATTCTCCACCAGGTGATATGCCACTTGACGATCATCTCTTCGATGAACCACTTCAACCACTTGTCCGTAGAGCGCTCCTTGTATTTACGGGCACGCTGGCAAAATTGGGTCATCCGGAATGTTGGTTCATTTTTAGGAGGCGCTAGAAAACGGGTGTGTTCCATTAACCATATCTGCAAGGAAAGAAAGGGAGAAATCAGAATTTGCAACACAGAGTCCACGCGGATCCCTGAAGAAAGAGATCCACACGGATTTGTTGATAGTAGTTTGGTGAGGGGACTGAAATCCGCGCGGATTTCTAAAAAAAAATACTGGAAATTCGGTAAAAGTAATTTACCTGAAGAAGTAGGGGGCTTCCCGAGAATTCGCCCTCGGGGTCTTCACAAAGTCGATCCAAGCACAAGATGGTTTCAGCCACGATCATCGGTGCTAGATTCTGATCGAAGCGGAGACTCTCACTAATATCAATCATTGAGGCAGGGCCGCTATTTGCATTGCCATGATGGAAACAGAATCCTCCCAGCAAGCACAGAACTAAAGCCCTAACCCTTCTCTCGACATTGTCACTTCTTTTGAGTAAAGAAATCAAAGGCAGAAAGTTTACCCTTTCACCTTCTAAAATTCTTTCTAGGTTATCTTTCTCTAGGCCAAGAAGGGAGGTATACCTAGGGGCAGTATTCCTAGAAGAAGTCGGGATTACAGGCGTTGAGGTGAACTTGAAACCTAGTATCGCCCTGAATTCTTCAGGGAGAGGGCACAGTTCTTTCTCCCCAAACCTAAATAGGTGAAGTTCAGGGTCCCAGAATCCTGCAGCAGCTCTCAGGAAATCCCACATAATCCTCACTTGCCTTAGGCTGATCAAGGTGTGAAGGTTGTACCTTTTCAATTCTTCTTTCTCGGTGAATGAGAGAGAGAGCATCCATTGTTCAAGCTCTTTTTGGAACGACATGTTGAGGTGGGAAAAGGAAAGACACGCGATTCTCTAGAAAATTGGGGCGCAAGGCGAATATGAAAGGATGAGTGTGAGCAGTGGATGAAGGTCCACGCGGATTTTATAGGGCTGAAGTCTGCATGCAGTGTTATGGTTGCAGTAAAAGTCCATGCGGATTTGCAATACTAATCTCTATGGGAATCAAAGACTCGGTTGGCAATTCAAGTTGGATAGATCTGCCGGACGTCGAATCCACGCGGATTTTTGCAGTTTTTAGGCCGAACACAAGTCCTCGCGGATTTTGCAAATTCTGGGCCAAGTACGGGAATCCACGCGGATTTTTCAGATTTTGAGCCAAGTACAAGCCCACGCGGATTTTTGCAGTTTTTAGGCCGAACACAAGTCCTCGCGGATTTTGCAAATTCTGGGCCAAGTACGGGAATCCACGCGGATTTTTCAGATTTTGAGCCAAGTACAAGCCCACGCGGATTTTTGCAGTTTTTAGGCCGAACACAAGTCCTCGCGGATTTTGCAAATTTTGGGCCAAGCCCAAGTCCACGCGAATTTGGCAAATTTTGGGCCAAAACATAGGTTGGACTGGGATCCACGCGGATTCATGGGCCATTGCTTGGGTTCACACGGATTTGGGGTCAGAGTTAAGCCCATGCTAATTCTCGCAGATTTGTCGAAGTTGTTAGGATTAAAAGCCCGAGCTATTTGTTTGCAAGGAGGCTAGTTATACAAATTTTGGTGTAATCAAGATTTATTTGCTTCCGACAATATTTATAGAAATCAACTCTTGTTTTGACCACAGCTCAACGTCCTGTTCTAATTGTCTTGTTTTGCATCGCATGTAGTCTTAGTTTTTTTTTTATAATAGTCATAGTAATAAAAAAAAGAGCATTCATACATTAGCATTTGCATCAATGTTTGCATCTAGGATAGTTCATGGGTTCAATAAAAAAATCCCAGTCTAAGCATATACATGGAAAATTTCTCAATCGTCATCTCCCTCATCCGAAACCAAGTCTATATATTCTGGGCCAGAGAAACCAAAGCGTCGGCCCGGTAGGGGAGCAGGATCTTGCCCAGTGAAGAAGTTCCATCCATCAGCTGCCCAAGAGGAAGAGGGTTGAGTCGAATCTGGTTGATATCCTCCGGCGGTGGGTTCTTCATTCCACGAAGAACTGGGAGTGTCATAAGAATGAACTCGCCCGGATTCATCAACGTGGAAGGAGCCCGGGTAGTGCCCTTGCAAGACAGGAGCTTGCAAAACTGGAGTTAGACTCCAATTGTCATCATATTCTTTCTTGACCGGTTCCTCCTTACCCAAGAAGTATGAAGAAGACGAGTCGAAGAAGCTAGTGGCGGACGGAATAGGAGTCTCTGGGGGGACGTTCTTGAAGTCCACAGACGATCGATGAACATCATGCGACCAGCTTCGTTGAGAGTAGTCAGGGTATCCTCGGGAGATAAACATGTTACCAAACAGTTGCTCCAAGGCAGAGGTGTCAGAGGCTTGTGAAGCATACGCTAAGACATCTCCCATAGGTGCGTGTTCGAGATGATCCTCGAGCAGATGTGAAACCCATATTACTGGAGGATCCGGCAGAATGTTCAGCTTCATCTTCAGGAATTACTGGGATGTTAGGAACATAACTATGGAGTTGGGATCCATAGGCAGTCATTCCACCACCACTACTCGAAGGACCCACGCCAGGTGTTGTATAAAAGCCTCCTCCTCCCAAGTCAATGTCCTGACCGTCGTCACCCTCCTCTTCATCATCATCGCCCGGGTGATTGTCGTCTTGTGCATAAAAAGCAATGGGTATGGCTCCTCCTCCGCCCAAGTCATGATCATGAGCATCATCATCTTCATCATCGTCATTGGCGTTGTGACCTCCATGGCCCCTACCGTGATGATGGTGATGTCCTCCACCATGGTGGTATCCTCTACCTCCGCCCCCACCGCGGCGAGGTCCAAAACCCATGCGACGCCGAAATCGTCTCCTCATGTCTTGGAGCTCGTCGCAAAGGCCATAGATGAGAGCGATAGCCTCCATGGTCTGCTCCCGACTCCACTACAAGAGATTTCGTTTCACAAGGTCAAACACTGGGATAGTAAGAATAAAAGTTGTTCGTTATAATGAAGGTAAGAGTCTTACGCCAGGACTGTTTGAGGACAAAGGAAGCTCGGGACAATTTCTCCTTCGTCGCCTCAAACCAAGAGGGTTAGGAACCTCCGGCGTTCCAGTATCCTGCAGGTCAATCAAATTAGCCACAGTATAAAAACACGAATGCATGAATAGATCATCGTTGTACTTACCATGGGCCCCATGAGGCGTGGTCGAATGGAGTTTACATAATCGGCGCCCATGATTAGCAAATGCCCAATGGGGATCCCCATAAGGTTGACCTCGAGCTCTTCAAAGGTCAAAGAGCGAGGATAGAACATTTTCGTTGGAGGGTCTACTGGCACACGAGGAGGCCATACATGCATACACTGATGGGTTACCCTCTCACCACAATACCATGTGAAGGTAAAAGGGCCTTCAAACAAGATTCTTCGGCAATTGATTTCTTGCAGAATATCAAGATCCGGAAGTTGGTCTTCCGTAACCTCGTAGGCGGCCCAAAGGTTCAAGGCACACTGAGCATGCGTTAGATGATAACGCTGTAACACCAAGGATAAGGTAGAGGACAGAAAGGAAGAGGTCATACCTGTCCCGGATTATTCAGCAGGCCACGAAAGAGCTCTAGATGTTCCACCCGACCCTTTCTCTCCAACAAATCATCACTCCCCCAACGGAGAGCGATTGGGAAGACATCCCCAGCAGTAGACTTGGGAGAAAGCCCCTCAAAGTACTCATAGAACCAAATCTGCGGGAAAGGAAGGTTTAGTACTTGAGTTACAATGAGGGAATGAAGGGTAAAAGAAAGGAGGTACCTCAATGACTTTCCACAAGCCAGAAAGATAGGTGTTGTTCTGTTCAAGTTTTGACTTGGGGACCCGCACCCTAGAACGGAGTCCACGAAAGAGACATGTGTTGGCCGCGGCTCCCCAAGCAAGGTTATGTAGGTTATCTAGATTTTCTAGATTCCCTAAATAATGGAAATAAACCCGGCTACCGCGTTCTGCGAAGATGGTGGTGCATAAGAAGATAGCAAGTATCACTCGCCGTCTCTGAGCATCAGTGTAAACTTCATCCCAGAAGTTGCCCTTCTGAACTTCGTCGAAAAAAATAGAGTATCTGAAGCTTCGATTGTCGTGCACGGTAGCCATTATTGGACCGAACAGAGCCAACTGTTGGGCCTTGTCATGGCCCAAATCATCGGAGTAGTATAGGGGATCACCACCAAAAGATAGACCGGTAATCATGGCGAAATCCAAAGGGGTGATGGTCATTTCATACTCAGGGAAGTGAAAGGTATTGGTTGTATCCCAAAACCGTTCACTCAAGGCACGTACGACGCAGTGGCCGGTAGGTTCTCGCATGGCATGCAGAGCGTTGAGCAGATGACCAAATCCAGCATCTCGGATAATGTCTTTGGCTGGATAGTCTAGCTGCTCCAGCTCGTCTAGCAATTTCATCACTTTGCCTATGGCCCCACAGGCTTGGATGTTATCCGCCTGCAAGGTAACACAATACGCGATAAAAAACCTACGAGTTGTCATCTTAATACCATAATGGGTAAAGTAAGTTACATACCAGGATTTGAGTCGCATAATAGGAAATGTGGGTGGTTCGACAATACAAGAGGTCACGACCGTCCCATTGATCAGGACCGGCCCACTCCCTACTCATATTGCCCTTTTGAGCTATGTCAGCAGCCCACGCCGCTTTCTTGGGGTGGTATTTCCCGGGTTTCGTTGAAGGCATAGTGAAATACTGCAAGCAATACTCAACTCAAGCGTAAACTTTTCAAATGCTCGAGAAAAGTAAACAAATGAATTGGTGACAAAATGAAGGAGAATCTCACAAATCTAGCAAGGTGTACACATATTTGACAAAATGGAAATTTTGTACCAGGTTCGTCAAGTTCCTCGCAGATTTGACTAAGTAAAGCAAAAAAAAAAAAAAAAAAAAAACCGTTCAGATCAGAGCAGGTCCACGCGGAATTGGGTCGAGTGAAATTTTTGCCCCAAAGGCGGATTTCAGCTAAGTCAACATTTTGAGGTCATTTTTTATAATATGTCCAAAACTTAATCTTATCAAGTTTAAGTTTAAGACTTGACAGCATGTGCATGGGTCGGGCCGGATCCACGCGGATTTGTCACCCAACACACGTTAAATTTCTCAAACATAATTTTATGCCATGCCAGAAATCTCGGTCCATAAGCCCAAACAAAAAGCTCGACACATTTTCAGCTCAAGAACCAGTTTTAGCCTTATCTTGAGCTGGGTATCACAAGGACTTCCACAACATAATAGAGCAAAAATTCTCAACTGCAACTGGAATCCACGCGGATTTCAGCAGCAAAACAGAGCAAAAATTCTCAACTGCAACTGGAATCCACGCGGATTTCAGCAACAAAACAGAGCAAAAACGACTCAACTGCAACTGAAATCCACGCGGATTTCAGCCACAAAAATACAGCAAAAATGCTTAATTTCGCGCGGATTCAACAAGCATGTACTTGAAATTTTGAAGCTCAAAATTGGACCAAAGCATACCTGCCTGCAGGGTCTGCGCGGATTTCTCAATTTTTTTTTTTCGCGGTTCGGTCCTCAGAGGTTCCCGCAGATCTGCAGAGAATGGGAGAAAATTTTTTTCCTGAAAATGGGTTTTTTAGAGACACCTGCGGATCTGGGTACACAAAAATGCCAAAAATTTAAGCTTGTTTTTTTTTTTTGAGGCTCCTCACGGGTTTGGAATGCACAATCAAAAAAAAAACGTGAGTTATTTGTGTCAGATCCGCGCGGATTCAACTAGCTCTAGCTCAAGTTCAAAAACCAAACAACAGAACTTACCCGGTCGCAATTTTGCTAGGGTCCGCGCGGATTTCTTCTGCAAGTCTGCCAAATAGCTCAGGTTTTGAAAATGTCACTTGGTACTGAGGACTGGGGAACCGCGCGGATTTGTGCTGAAAAATGCAAGTTCCTGAGTTTGGGCACAAGGTTGAAGATGCAGATAGTGAGCTATGAAAACTTACCCGGATATGGCCTGGGCTCGAGCTCCACGCGGATTTCTTTCAAAGCTTGGACAACAAGAACAACAGAGCTTTGTCTGCCAGTGTGAGCTAGGAGCCACACGGATTTGCTCTTCAAATGGCCTGGCTTCGCGCGGATTCTCGCGGAAATGGAGTGGAAGGAGAGTGTGAGTGGTTGAAAGAAGAGAGTTTGAGTGAATGGTTGGACATAAATGAAGGTGATGCATGGATGGGTGGACATAAATGAAGGGGAGTATCCTTATCCTACTTTCATCTTATTTCATTTTCATCTTATTTTATTTCATTTTTTTTATTGTATATTTTTCTTTTTATTATTATTTATTTTATTTTTCATATACTTACAAGTTTGTCCTTTTCAGGAGAAAACATATCAAGCCTGGACAATATCCAGCACCTAAGCTAGTAGCAAATTAACTCCGGATAATTTTTTCAAGCTACCCTTGAAAGTCGAAGCCTGGACAACATCCAACAATTACACCAGCATCGGACTACCTCCGGTCGAATCCATGCTACCCTTGGATAGCTCAGCCTGGACAATATCCAGCAATCAAAGTTAACAATTGGACTACCTCCAGTTAACTACAACGTTCTTTTCAAGATGTATACTTTGACTTTCGTCTTACTCAGACTCAGTCAAAGTGGGGGCTAACTGTAGACATTGTATGCAACAAGCACCTCGAAGATTTCGGGCTTGCTTGAGTCCTCGTGGACTTTGTACTGTATAGGCACCGGGTCCGTCGTGGATCTAGCAATCAAAGTCAACTTTTGGTCAAAGTCAACTGATCAAAGTCAAAATGGGGCCTGGAAAACGGAGCCTCGCAGAATCCAATTTTTGGCCCAGACAAAGCTGATCCACGCGGACCCCTGTTTTGGCCCAGAAAAATGCAAAATCCGCGCGGATCTCATTCTCCAGCCTAGAAGAAATCCGGGCCAATCAAATTTCTCAACCCAGCAGGAAATCTCGCGGATCCCAGTTCTGGTCCGAAAAATGGATCCTGGCGGATCCCACTTCTCCACCCGAAAAATCTCCCGGATCAAATTATCCAGTCCACATGAAATTCTCGTGGATTTTCCAGATCAAAGGCCATGCAGATTTCTCGGCAGTCAACAACTGCCGGCCCCACTACATGGAATCCGCACGGATTTCCAGCGAAGTGAGGGGCAACTGCCGTGATCTGACCCCAACCTCTGTCTATAAAAGGATCCGCGCGGATCCTGCAGGGAGGGAGAAAAAAAAGGAGAAAAGGCAGAGAGAATTCTGAGAGAAACAAAGTGAAATACACTTGAGAGCCGGCCACTGAAATCCACGCGGATTTACGCATTTCGCGATCTTGGCGATTACGGTGAAGATTCGGATATCTACTTGAGTGGCGGATCCGCGTAGGCTGGGTAGGGCGCCTTCATTTCTGTTTCTTCCAGTTTTCGTTGTCATTTGATCAAATTGTAAAAATGTAGTCGTATCGCCCCGCCCGCTGTAATTTGTGTTAAATTTCGTACTTATTTAAACCTTATTCAAGTTCTATGCATGCATTTTTTTAAAAAATTCAGAGTGATGACTTATTTTTTTTTTTTTACCTGAACCCAACCTAGTAAAGGCCGCTACGGCGGATGATGCAAGGGCATCCTCCTACATCGATACCTTTACCCCCGAATCCGTTTTTTTTTTTGGTTCGAGACCAGAGTCATTTTTTTTTGTTTCTTTTCTTGTTTTGTTAATTTTTTCCAAAATTAACCGGCGACTCTTTTTTTTTATTTATTTATGCAAATTAATGTTTTTTCGGGACTAATACTTCGCTCCAGTTTCAATACCCATAACGAGCAGTGAGCTACCGAATCGCTCGAGAAACCGCGAGATTTACGGTCGATGGTTCGAATCATCGCTCGTAAATCATGAGATTTCGCCGCGGGCCCGGCACGATCCCTGTTCTAATAGTAGGTCGCTGGACATAAAATGGTGGACTGGGCCGTGCATATTGGCTGGAAAATCCTTGCGGATTTTGGGCCTGTAGGCTAGCCCAGTACATCATTTTGATGTCTAGTGACCAATATCCCATTCGGAATGGACCTGGGCCTCAAGTAATCTAGGAAATCCGCGAGGATCTCCGATTACATCGGGCTCACGGGCCATTCCCGAATAGATATTGGTACTGAAATCTCGAGGTTGAGGAGTTGGCCCGATTTGGCATTAAAGTGCATGGAAAATGTTTTATACTTTAAAGGAAATTATTAAAATTTGTACCCTAGGACCATTAAGCAACCCTACGTCGATCTCGACACTCCGTGGGGGACCGTGCCCTCCGGGGCCGCGGGCCCTACAGTATTACACTGCCAAGGAACAGCAGGAGGAGTATTTATAACACCTCCAACGAACCAAGAACAAGAGGAAAGGAAAAAGAAAGAAAAGAAACAAAAACAAAAAAACAGCTAGCTAACAACCTCAAACAAACAACTAACTAACTTAACTAACACAAAACTCTTCACATATATATTGCTTAAAAGTGTCTAAGAAGTTAAATGACTGCGTTCAATTAATGAAATGTTTGCAGGAAGTGATAGATAAAATATGCAAGGAAGAAAAGAGGATGACTGTAATCTCACACCTTTCATTAGAATTCTAAAGCCTTTTAAATAGGCAAATCAAACAGAATGACCACAAAATTAGGATCCATAACAGACCCACAATCTGCATTAACTCCACTACTTCTTTGACTCCTAAAAACAAAAAAAAAAACCAATAGTCCACTACTAGAAAATCTCAACTGACCTGGACATAGACTAAAAATGGAAAACACAACTCCTAACAGTAAAAATATTATTGATTTCAACAGTCCCCCCCCCCCCCCTTAAACTAATGTTTATGAACATTCAGTTTATAGCTTTGACAGAGCAGACACCTAGTGACCTTCTTAGCTTCATGAAAGGGTCCAACTTCAAGGCTTTAGTAAATATATCAGCTACTTGATCTTCACTCCTGCAGTATACCATATCAATTGCTCCAACATTATTCAAGTCTCTTAAGAAGTAGAACTTCACATCAATATGTTTGCTTCTTCCATGTAGAACAGGATTCTTAGAGAGCTTGATTGCTGAATTGTTGTCACAAAAGATTGTTGTCGCTCCTTTTTGTTTGAAAGATAACTCTTTAAGGATTCTCCTAAGCCAAATGGCTTGACAAGCGCAGCTAGTTGCAGCCAGAAATTCGGCCTCTGTAGTTTATAAAGTAACAATCGACTGCTTCTTCTTCGATGACCATGAGATAGCAGCTGTCCCGAATAGAAAAGCATAGTCTGACGTGCTCTTTCTATCGTCTTGATCTCCAGCATAGTCACTATCAGTGAATCCTACGTACTAGCATTCCTTTTTCTCCTTTCTTGTACCATAGACCAAAGTCCCTTGTTCCTTGCACATAACGAAGAATTCGCTTCGCTGCCAGTAAATGAGTTTCTGTAGGATTCTCCATATACCTGCTAATTAGACTAACAACGTACATTATGTCAGGTCGTGTGGCAATTAAATACATGAGACTGCCAACAATTTGCTTGTATAACGTGCTGTCAACTTTCCTACCCCCGTGATCTTTGCGTAACTTCAGTCCAACCTCAGCAGGTGTGTTAGCAGGGTTACAATCTGCCATTTGAAACCTGTCCAGAATTTCTCCTGCATACTTCTTTTGAGAGATAAAAATCCCCCCTTTATTTTGCACCACTTCTATGCCAAGAAAGTAATGCATCGATCCAAGATCGGTCATTTCAAATTCATCCATCATTGACCTCTTGAATTCATCAAACATGGCAGCACAATTTCCAGTAAATATAAGATCATCCACATACAAGCAAACAATGAGCAATCTTCCATGGTCACCTTTTTTAACAAATATAGTGTGCTCATAAGGACATTTTGCAAAACCGACTTTGGTAAAATATGAAACAATTCGACTATACCAAGCCCGTGGGGCTTGTTTCAGCCCATAGAGAGATTTTTTCAGCCTATAAACCTTATGCTCATGTCCTTTTTTAATATACCCAGGGGGTTGATCAATGAATACCTGCTCATCTAAGTAGCCATGTAAAAATGCCGACTTGACATATAGTTGGAAGATAGGCCACGAATTATGAGCTGCGAGAGCAATCACCAATCTGATTGTATTATGCCTTGCAACGGGAGAGAATACTTCAGTGTAATCGATCCTGTACTCTTGCTTGTATCCCTTTGCTACCAACCTCGCCTTGTACTTGTCGACTTCACCATTTTCCTTCAATTTTGTCTTGTAAACCCACTTTACTCCAATAGTTTTTTTGCCCTCTTGGAAGGTCAGAAAGCTCCCATGTGTCGTTCCGTTCAATCGCATCAATTTCCTCATCCATTGCCCTTCGCCATTTTTCTTCTTTTACAGAAACTTCAAAAGTTGCAGGATCACAGTCTGCAAACAGAGCAAAATGAGTAACCACATCATCATACTGACCACCTCCAGTTACCTCATAATCTTACATCCAGGAGGGCCTTTTTCGGATTCGATGACCACATTGACCTTCTAAATCACTGCCTGCAATTTCCTGTCTTTCTATTTCAATGGTTTCAACATTGAATGGTGAAGTTTCAACATGACCAAGAGCTGAATCTGTTGAGTTAGGTGCACTAGATTGTGGGAAAAATTCGGGTTCGGCATCACTATCTAGGACAGCTTGGGTATGCTGCTGCATATTCCAATCCCAAGTGCTCTCTTCATCAAAAACTACATCCCTACTAGTGACAATCTTCTTTGTTAATGGATTGTACAATTTATAAGCTTTGGAAATGTTACTTACACCAAGAAAAACACACTTTTCTGCCTTATCATCCAGTTTTGCCCTCATCTTATCTGGTACATGTGCATAGGCAATGCTTCCAAAAATTTTGAAGTGCTCACCAGAGGGTTTTCTTCCACTCCATGCTTCCTCTGGAGTCATATTTTTGACAGCAAAAGTAGGGAATCTATTGAGAATATGCACACTCCAATTCACGGGTTCTGGCCAAAACGTCTTTGGAACTTTCCCCTTCATGAGCAAGCTTCTGACCATATTCAGAATAGTCCTATTCTTCCTCTCCGATACACCGTTTTTGTTGAGGGGTATATGCAGTTGTAAGCTCTTTCCGAATGCCTTCTTGTGCGCAGAATGATTCGAACTCGGTTGAGCAATATTCTCCACCACGGTCAGTACGAAGAGACTTTATGCATCTTCCTGCTTCTTTTTCAACTCGGGCTTTGAAGCTTTTAAATACACTAAAAGCCTCTTATTTTTCCTGTAAAAAATACACCCATGTTTTTCTGGAAAAATCATCTATGAAGGTGATGAAATATCTTTTACTTCCATTTAAAGTTGGACTTATTGGGCCACATAAGTCTGAATGCACAAGCTCGAGAACATTGCTAGCTCTCCATGACTTGCCCTTAGGGAATTGAGAACGAGTCTGCTTACTTGTAGCACATTCCTCATATACCGTAGATGGGGCAGAAATCTCAGGAAGGCCTATGACCATATTCTTCTGTTTCAGTGTCGTCAAGCCTCCAAAATTCAGATGACCGTAGCGAAAGTGCCACAACCATGAAGAATCCTTCGCTTCAGCCGTCAAACATGTTAGAGCACTCTCAATCTTGAGTGGATACAACCTGTTCGATGTTCTTTTGACAGCAACAATAAGCCCTCTAACTGGATGATAAATTCTACAAACACCATCTTTAAGTGTGACATCATACCCCTTTTCTTCCAACTGGCCAACACTTAACAAATTTTTCGTCAGGTTAGGGACATACAACACATTAGAAATGGTTTCTACAGCACCAGTCTTAGTTCTAATTTTGACATCACCCTTTCCCATAACCTTCACAGTAGATTCATCACCAAATTTCACAACTGAACAAACACTTTCATCCAAACAAGAGAAGCCAGATTTGTTACCAGTCATGTGATTACTGCAGCTAGTATCTACGTACCAGGTATCCTTCTCTGGTTCATTGTCACTCGGGATTGTGGCCATCAAAAGAGTCTCTACTTCTTCCTCCTTCTCGGCAAATTTTGCAGATTCTCCCGTCTGTTTTTCAACAGGTAACCTGCTGTAGCACTCAGATGCATAATGGCTAAATTTGTGGCACCGGAAACACTTCACCGTGGATTTGTCATGATCTCGACTTCTGTTTCTGACTTGTGACTGATACCACTGATAGATAAAATATGCAAGGAAGAAAAGAGGATGACTGATCATTTCTGTGATTATAACTCCTGCTGGAATCTGTCCCTCCATAATCTCCTCTTCCTCGACCTCGACCTCGACCTCGGCCTTGACCTCTACCGCGACCTCTGTACCCGTTGAAGCGGGTATGAACAGAAGCCTTGAGAGCCTGCTCCTCTACAGTGGAGCCCCATTTTATCTTCTGCTCATGAACTAAGAGAGAACTTTGCAATTCATCAAGGGACAACTTATCCAAGTCCTTTGATTCTTCGATTGCACAGACCACAAAATCAAATCTAGATGTTAAAGAGCGGAGTATCTTCTCCACAATTGCAACATCTTCCATCCTCTCCCCATAGATTTGCATCTTGTTGCTTATCTCCATAACTTTCCCGCAATAGCCTAATACAGACTCTCCGTATTTCATTTGTAGCGATTCAAACTCCCTTCTCAAGGTTTGAAGCTGTGCACGCTTCACTCTCTCAGAACCTTGATACTTTTTTCATAGAGTCCCAAATATCTTTGGACATTTGCTTCGACGGAATTGTCTCCAGAATGGGTCGATCAATTGCCTGAAATAGGTAATTCTTTATCTTCAAATCTCTCAGGCGTAGTGCATCTAATTCTTTTTGTCTAGCTTCTGTCACTTTTTCCCCTACTTTTGGCTCTTCAATCCCAGGCTCTATCAAAGTCCAGTACTCTTTGGAGCGAAGAAAATTCTCCATTAACATGCTCCAATGGTCATAGTGACCATCAAAACGTGGGACTGCAGGTTGGACAAAATTACCGTTGTCTGAGGCCATAAAGAAAGCTGGGAAGAAAAAAGGCTACTGCCTCTGTTTTTGTGTTGGAAGAAGAAGCCCCTGACTGGCTCTGATACCACTGATAGATAAAATATGCAAGGAAGAAAAGAATATGACTGCAATCTCACACCTTTCATTAGAATTCTAAAGCCCTTTAAATAGGCAAATCAAACAGAATGACCACAAAATTAGGACCCATAACAGACCCACAATCTGCATTAACTCCACTACTCCTTTGACTCCTAAAAATAGAAAAAACCAACAGTCCACTACTAGAAAACCTCAACTGACCTGGACATAGACTAAAAATGGAAAACACAACTCCTAACAGTAAAAATACTACTGATTTCAACAGGAAGAGCTTCCTCTAATCTAACATGTGAGGTATATTAAGGTAAAATGGTAGAAAGTTTGGTTTTGTGAGGTATGTTAGCAAAGAGGAAAGGAGAAAAGCTATTGAAGGTATGGTGGTGGTGGTGGTGGTGGTGGTAGTAGTAGTAGTAGTAGTAGTGTCACGCACGTGACCCTGACTTGATCATAAGGGGTTTCTTTTTGGGACACTTGGTGTCTTGATTCTAGCCTCAGTCCTTGCTTCTTTTGCTCAATTTCTCCTGAGTAATCTCATCAACCCCAGTATGGGTCTCTTCTGGTCCGAGGCTAGCCCTTCGCATCTTGGTTCATGACATTTTTTTTCCGCAATTTTTATTTTCCGATCAAAAACCTAAAATGAACGAAAAACGAAAATAAGCTAACATTTTATTAGGGGAAACGAGTTAAAATGCTAAGCAAAGAGGTGCGAGTTAGGCTAAAAACGAGTCTAAACACTTGTCACTAAGGAGATAATAGCAAGTGTTTTACCATCAGCTGGTCTACTCAAGATTCAATCTACTTCTACCAAGATTGACAAATTAGATCACTAAACATTAGTTCAATCTGTTGCTCTACCTAGTTCTATTAGTTTGAATTCTTCTACTTCTTGTAATTCCTTAATTCAAACTCTAAACAGAATAGATCATACATTAGTCTCAAAAATATTTCATATTTCAGAATGTAAAAGAAAGATTCCTAATGATTTTTCAGTGAAAATTGTGTTCGTGCAAAAACACAAATATTGTCTTTTAATAGAAGTTTCATTCATTTTACTCATTATTTTCAGTTGGTACATATTGATCTATGAAGGCCTTATAAGGTTTCCAATATTGATGGTTTGTTTTTATTCTTGACTATTGTGGATGATTTTCATAGTTATAAATGTAGGCATTGCACACTCTATTAAATCATCTTTTAGGTAGAAAATGACTTTGTAACTAGTGGTATGACTGGTATCAGAGTTTGAGGTGAATTTCTTGAGTTGATGAACATGAGTGATGCATATTCTATCAAGATGTATTAAAAAACAATAAAAGAAAAAGAAGTTTATGAAGGATAAACAGGGCAGGCAGGGGCAGCCCACTCCTTCTAAATCACTACTACCAAATTTTGTAAATGAAGGTTTAAACTTTGGTTTAAACTTTTTTTAAAAAACAAATTAGAAAATGGGTGATAAACCGACAATCAATTAGGTTGGTAACTCAAGTGGTACATATTCGTTTACGTTGATAAATACATGCCACGTGATAAATTAAAAAAGAGAAAACAATTCTTTAAGTACTAAAAATTAGGCCCAACAAAAATTCATATTTTGTGAAATAAGTCATTTTGTCAAAAATTTATTACTTGGACAGGACTTAGTTAGGTTAGCAATCTCAATAGTAAGACTGTAAGAGCATGCCCAGATGTTTTGTGTTCTTATCATACATAGAGGCACATTCATACTCTTGGTGCTGAAATGACCGAACATTATCTGATTGTCGAATGTTCAATTGTCTAATGTTGAAATTGTACATAAGGGTGACTTAAAAGCCAACCCGAGTTGATGGCCGGACGTGAATTTTTTCCAAAAATTTGAACTCAGACCTGATCCACTTTTAAACCAAAACTAGATAATCGAATCGATCAAAATTTTTCCAAACCTACTAGAAAATATAAGTGATAGAGGAAAAATAGTAGTGGTTAGTAGGACTTGCAGTTGCTGCCTTAAATCTGCTCACACTTTTTAAATTTGATTTTTCTTTTTTGGAACTAAGAAGAGTAATGTGTCACGGGGTGCTTTAACGGTATACAATACTTGTATGGTGATTGTAAATTTAGATGTGAGGTGTTCTAATAATAAGCTTGCTAGTAAGCTTTCCATAATACTTGTGTGGTGCTTGTAAATTTAGATGTGAGGTGTTCTGATAATAAGGTTGCTAGTAAGCTTTCCACGAGCTTAATTTAGACTTCAACTATGAAAGACTTACAAAAATTCAAAGATAAAGAGACAAAAATGTATTTGGAAGAATATTTTTCACATGGACAGTTACAAATGAGGCCCCAACATAGTATTTATAAATGTCCACCTCCAGAATAGACGATGGGGATTGATTTAGACCCAACAATTCATATTGCATATCCAGATTTCTATCTACAAATCTCTTACATAGTTCACAAATATGGAATACATAAGAAAACTCCAAAATATTCAAAACAAAAACACATGTGACATGACTACTCTGGGAAAATCAAGTAAACTCTATAAAATTTTGGTGAACTTAAAAAAAACAGGGCAAAATGTACGGGCCATGACGTAGGGCATAATAAACCCAGGGCCAGGGGTGTTAATTAGCCAACCCAAATGGCTTACCTGGTAAGCTAATGTCAAGCCAAAATTAGGCTTGCTTGGATTAAGAAAATGCAACGGAAATCAGATTTCAGTGTACCTGTAAACGTACTTATGCAAAAGTAATCATGATTCATGAATAAAGTTCAACATTACTTTGGCTCTCATACAATGAGTGATGGAAGATCAAAACAGACGAACAAATGAACAAACCCAACTGGAAAAATCACTGCTTTATTTAATCTCGTCAACCTCTCTTGATTGAATGTCAAGTATCGATTTCAGCTAAAAATGGAGAGACAAAAACACAACTAAACAAATAACCGGGGACTTTGGTAAAAGTAACTCAAATACAGCAACATTGAGAAATAAAAATCCTGTAAAAAGTGCCTCTCCCTCGGGTAACTCTGAGCCAGCCATGTATGGGCAAAAAACACTAGAGCAGTCAAATTACTATATTTCGTATGCCTTGGTTCTCAACACTTCAAAGATCCTCAGGTCCATTGATTTCCTGTGAAAATACAACGCAGCCAACACGTTTTTATTCAGCACCCAGGGTAGCCAATGAACTTAACTAATAGGACAAAGATAGTGATGAGGTGCTAACTGCTAACCTTGTTTTCAAGCACAGCACCATCGGGAATTTCCAGCTTGACCCCAGATTTGGCATTGACGGTGACCACACCCTGTTATAAACCCAGAAAAGGCATCAGTGCAGCTCAAGTTTTGTGTGGGTGGGTGGGTGTTTGGGGGGGGGGGGGGGGAAGATTGTGTAGGTTAGAGATGGATGTTGTCCAAACAAGCCAATTGCTACCCAAAAATAAAAAGGCAGCAGAAGTGGATGAATTATTCAATTTTTGTTCTTGGAAAGCAGTGCCAACTGAGCATGCAGCTTATCTGAAGCTAGAGACACTCAGACAATGCATGTATGGAACACATTTGAATTTGAACAGAAAACCTAACTACTATGTAAATGACTAAATATTTGACGCATCCCTGGCAGACATAATAAAATCGACAAGCATATGAACGCCGTCTTTGAAATATATTCACATTTGTTGTAAGCATTGCCCATGAAAAGCTGCCAGATGTTGGTTGAACAGAACTACTGACTGTTACTAGGTTGTCAATCAGCGAAATATGCACAAAGTTTGACTCGAATCAAAACATTGAAAATGAACTAAAACCTATAACTCAAACTTTTAAGTTTATCCATATTTGTTGCAATAGCTTTGAAGGTCACTACTAGTCTACTACCAATAAATAAAAAAAAAAAGAGTACCTTGAGCGTGACACCAGAACCAAACCACACATCCCCGGTCACCTTCAAGCTATCAAGCCCAATAATGCTGGGAATAGACTTGAAACGGCCCAAGAAGTCCTTGACCTGCGCGTTCAATACATTAACCATGACTAACAATCTCACATTACGTAAATTATATGAAAAGTTAAATAAAATTAAGACAAACCTTCTTGAATTCTGGGCCCAATTCAATGGATGGGTTTGCGGGATTGGCTCTAGCTGGATTTCTTGTCACAAAGCCATCAACCACAGTGTATAAATCGGACTGCATTGAAATTGACAGTGATTTCAATTCATGCATGTTAGCGTACAACACGAAGGACTTGCAATAGACACAAAGGCATACCTGGACAAGGAGCAAATCTGAAGTTGCCTTTACAGGAAGGAATCTTGATCGTGGACCGTTAATACCAATTGCCTTGTCAAAGAACTGTTTCAGAAGGATAAGCATGGGGAAAATTAGATATAGCATGCCCTTGGAAATTATGTGAATACAGTAGCATAAGAATTATAAATAAACAAGCAGATATTAGTGATGCATAGCAATTACCCTGATTGCAGCACCAGCAGCAGTTTCCAGTTGAAGCACCTTAACCCCATTGACTTCCTGGTAGTAAGATTAACTTTTTTTTAAAAAAAATGCTTCCACAGAAGTATAGGGCATATCATTACAGGTGAAACCTATTATATGACACAATACCTTAGGGTTTGGAATTATTTCCATCTTAAGTGCATCGGCTTCTACCAGCCTCTTAATGGCATTCAAGTTGATCCATCTGAAAAATCATGTCAGAAGACTAAGTTCTTTGGTTTATTGATTATAATTCAGTTGACGGAAAATTAATCAAATAGCTTACAGGTTGTTGGTGTTGAAAATTTTGAACTTCTCAATTGACTTGAATTCACTGACCTGATTTGAACATGTATTATGTCAGCAATCAAGAGCCGTGAAAAGTAACAAGCAGATACAAAGGTACTTTGCTGGAGATAAAAAGGACTTACATGAGCATCTGGAACTTGAGCAATTTCCAAAAGCTACATCACAAGACAAAATGCTTCCATCAATGCTAATCAACATCTAATGGGCTAAACACCAATACTATGTGCTTTGCAATTCAAATAAAATGGTTGCCATAACATGGTCAAAGCTTTAACATGTTTTAGCCTTTTTCTACAGATTATGGTTTGTACCATACAATTTAAGTTTATCTATTGTGATGGCTTTGTCAGGTTATGCCTGGTGTTTTATCTACTCATCCAGACATTACAACTTCATGGAACTTTGGGTCAGCCACAAGTTCAAGGAACAAGACAAAATGTCAGGGAGACCTTTACTCAACTTGAGAAAGAAATGGAATATGCTTCAAATGAGTACGGTGAGAACAACAAACCAAAGTAGTGACAAATTGCACAAAGGAGTTTTGCAACTTTTGCTACGGAGTTAATTGATCCCCTTTTCCTGATAATTCTTGTTTTCCAGCCAGGGGTAGCAATGCACACATTTTGATTCCCTCTAAACCACATACACTGATTTGTTCCGCTATGTTTTGCAGACAAGAACTGCCAAATTTTCAAGCTCTTGTTTTCAGGCCCCCTGAAATGCCTAATCCTTAAAGTTACATGCCTACATCCTCCATCTTCCTAGCATCTCAAATCTCCTCATTAGGAAATACTGCCACAAACTACTTAATTGTGATTTAGTCAAGTGTGAGAACTTGTAGCTGTAGAAAGTGTTGAAAAATCCAAAAGCTGACTTAGAACCAGAAACTTAGGAAAGGTACTCAAGTTCAACAAATTCATATTGTTCATTGCTCAATTCTGCTTCATTATCCTTCCTGACCCTCCAGTTTACTTTTAACCTTTTGTCAGTCTCTTTTCTTCTTTTTTTTTTTTCTTTTTTTTTTCTTTTTTTTTTTTTTTGAGGAGGGAGGGGAATGGGAAATAACATTCTTTTTTAGCCGTAGAAAGTGTTAAAACATCATATCCATAACTTCATCACTATTTACCAATGCCATTGAATGCATTGGGCTATCAGCTAAAACTAGAAAGGATACTATTAACTGTGATTTCAAATAAACATACTGAGCTGCAAAAACATACCTGCACCTTCCCTTCATAGGAAATAAGAGTTCCACCCTTCACATCAGCTAAAGTTTTTGGTGTGACCTGAGGGCAGACAAAATAAAGATGAAGACCCAGGTGACACAAAAGTGATGAGTACCTTCAAGATATAATCATCGTACCTCCATGCAGTATTCGTTTTTGTTTTGAATCAAGTGATTTAAGATCTCTGTAGAAGTAGATTAAGGAAGACAGAGCATTTAATTATTATGACCAATAATCACAACGTAACAACACAATCCGTCATATGTCATCATTCCCCTAGTGAGGTTAAATCAGTATTCTATTGTAAGCCTCGACAAAAAAATAAATAAATAAATAAATAAAGGAGAAAGCCTGAAGGATACTCAAGTCCACAATGGCCCCCAGATTGTCAGAGTTGGCAACGAAGACATACTCCTTGCCCTGTATAATTTAAGAACAAACAATGCAAAGACCAGTGTTAACATGTCTTCATATCCATCTCTGAATAAAAAGATATAGTGGCGAAACAAATTTCAGAAGTAGCAAAGTTACCTGTGACAAGAATAGGTCAAGCTTTCCACTGTTCTTCAAGGATGGGAACACATCACCATGGCCAGGAGGATACCTTCACGTGTAAAATGATAACGTGTTCAGCTGGATGACATGGCAGCCTAAAAAACTTCAAAAGGAAAATGCACAGAATGGCATGTGCGTGTGCGTGTGCGTGTGCGCGTGCACGCAGACACACACACACGCACTGCCACACATTTGCTTCTAATTTGACACGACATTTATAAAGGAATGTATGTGATGTGTTCCTAAGTAGAAACTAAGGTGCATTAGAAGGATTAAAAGAAAATGGGTCTATCATACCATCCATCCTTGCCAGTTTCACCTTTGCAGGGGAATGGTGTGAATTCGTCAGCCACAAGACGAGGGTACTGGCTCTGTATTGATATTAGAGATTCAGAACAAAAGATTAATGCATGCAAGATAAATTGCAATATTATAAGCACATCACATTTTGATAACAAGAAGCAAGAAGAGATGAGGTGAGCCCAAATGACAAACCTGATTGAAAGTGTGAATCTCAACATTGGCATTGGTATATCTTTCCACAATCTGCACACATGGATAACTTATGATACCATGTTCAGCAAAGAAAATATAGAAATGTAAATAACCGAGTACTTTACCTTAAGTGTGTCGTCATGTGTGTTGAATGAGTTCATCAGAACAAGGGGCACTTTGCATCCAAACTTGGAATTAAGATTCTGTGAATTATCCAGAAACATCAGTGCCAAACACAACTGAATTCACAGAATTCGGAAACAAGAAGAAAAGAAAATGAATCACCTCAATTTGCTTGACTATTAAATCCAGGAATGTCATGCCATTGCGAACTTCAATGACAGATCTGTGCAGAAGTTACAAGGTGAGGAGTCAGAAGTTTAGATGACAAACTAGCTCTTTGACATTTAGATATGTTTATATGACAAACTTCCCCTTGCCTTGTTCTCAAAATCAAATTCAACTGAAAACTACACTCATTGTTTATCATCTGAGTGCTGTAAATCAAATTGAGCACATGATGTACTATATCTTCAATCACTAGGTACTGTGAAGAAACCTATCAGGCAAGTTACACGGTTTCTGAGAGGTTTCAAGTGAAGAGGTAAAGGTTAACTAAGATGCACACAGTAAAATAAACATCTGTCAAATCATACATTTTTCAAATTCCAGCTAAGTGAAAAGGACAGAGCAAGTTATGAATTCTTTTGATTCTACTAACTACTGAATCTGTTAGTCGGTTTAATTAAAAAAAATTAACAAAAAAACACTCGTGTACTGATCTAGTGAATGCCATACCTCTAGGATTAGCAAGGTATATAGTCAGCAATAAGTTATAGCTTATTAGACTATAAAATGACAAACAGCATGGTTCTTCTATGTCCTGACCCTTGGCATATTGTCAAAATAATGCAAACATATCTGAGACCTCTGACAAGCTTACACTTGGATAGGCATTGAATTGTAATCGGTGTACATTCAAATTAGAATTTGAATATCACATCTATGCTATGTCATATTGTCATTCTATATTCTTCAATAAGATTCAACAGTTTGATTGCTTGTTCAATATGGCCATATTTATGTGATTACAATATGTCGTTCTCTAGCAAATTATTTGCATAATGTGTATAATGGTGAATTGTATGCCGTCATATACAAAAGAGAAGGATTATGTGCAAGCTTCATATCTAAATCTTAGTGAACGTGTCCTCACTCCTCATAGCACACTAAAAACAAATAAACAAATAAATGAATGAATTATAATGGCTAATGGCTAATGGCTAAACATTTGTATGACGTAACAAAAATCAAGGTGATCAACATCAGATCATGAATAGATATAATCAAATTCACTGAAAAATTACTGCTAATCATCAACATAAAAGAAAAGAGGAATCATTATTCATGATCTGCGTTGCAAGAACATACTTGGGACCAGTACAACCCATGGTGGTTCCCAAACCTCCATTAAGCTTCAACACAACAAGCTTGTCTAGGAGCTCCTTGGTTTTTGCAGCATCTGAATTTTATTCACAAACACAAAACAGATCACTCAAAATTCTATCGTCATTACTTGTAAACACTGCAATACGGCAAAAAGTAGATCATTCACTCAGCGATTACCTTCAGGTGGTGATGCTAAGATGTCGTAAGGTACAACAACCTCATCAGTAGGAGTCTGGATCTTGCTCCATTCAACATGTTCAGCTTCTCCACTACGATTTTAAGATTCATTGATAAAATAGTGATTAAGATAACGAACTTAACCGATCAATGCAACAAACATGAATCAATACATAGCACATCGATCATCCATAAAGCAGTTATTGCAACAACAAAATCAATCACATCAAATGCGAATCAATAGATGGCAGAATGATCAAGGGAGTCACCTGAGGTAGCGTGAAACGAGGCTAATGAATCCAGATTTCTCATTTTCGCTGCAATTCAGAAGAATCAGATCAGAAAACAATTCGACAACAGATCTCAGATCCGATCGAGCATGAAGGAAGCGTAATTGGACGGGAAAACAACAAATGCAGTAGTGCATTACCTGATTTGGTTGAGGCCAGCGACGTCTGATTTGAGCTTGTCAAGCTTTTCGGCATTGGAAGCCATGGTCGGTGAGAAGTGAGAATGAAGCTTCGAAGATTGAGGGAGAAGGAGGAGAAAGAGTGAAGAAGAAGTGATGAATGAGAGGGCGACAAGGAAGAAGAGAGATGTAGGGGGTTTAAAAAGACACAGATTCGCTAATTACGTAATTTGTTGTCCGATGTTGATGGTTTGATGCTATGTGCTGTGCGGAAATCAATTTTAAGGATAGAAAATTTCGCACTCGACTTTTTTCCTAGGCCTCTTGTATATTAGTTTATTTTGTGTTTTTTATTTTTATTTTTTGGAGGGGTCTTTGTTAGTTTGTTGGTGTGTTGTCCAAATCTCACAAATTATTTCTATTTTCTTCTTTTTGATGGCTAACATTATTTCTATTTTCTAGAAGGCTAGGAGTTTGTTGGTGATATTAGTAAATGTTTTTTTCGTATCATACACGCTTTTCATTTTTTTTGTGGCACTGGCAAAACTAATTCTAAAACTGAAAAACCGAACTCGAACCGAAGTAACTTGAAACTGAAATCGATCCAAGCCGCATCTTTAAAAGTCACCCGATTAAGATTCACATCTAAATGACCCCAAATCAAACCTGAACCAAATCGGAAAGAACTTCACTCAAATTAACCCGAAATAAGATTCGCCCAAAGTCAACCTGAAACTGAAACTATACCCGAACCGAGCCTAATTTCCAATCGGCCTGAACTTGAATCGATTCACCTGATTGTGAGGTCTATCAATCATATATGCTATTCTAAACTTGTTCAAAAGAAATTCTCAAAATTTTTAGTGTATTATATGTTTTTTTGAAATTTTAAATAGTCAAATGAAATATATATGTGAACTGAAACAATAGACCACTAGGCCACTCTGTGTGAAATTATCTATCTTTTTCTTTCACAAAGGTAAATCATTTACCTTTTTAAGGCACCCTTCTTTCGTGCGTTAACGCAACTAATCGTAACTTACCGCAACTTAACGTAACCACCACAAATTATCATTATCTTTTTATTATTTCCACCGCAAGTTACTGCAATTTACCGCAATTTACCGCACCGCAAATTAACCGCATAAAAGAACGGAGAACATTAGTTACATATTATTTCATAAAAGAACATTAGTTACGATTAGTTGCGGTAGATTGCATTAAGTTGCGGTGGAAATAGTTAAAAAGTAATGGTAATTTGCGTTATGTTGCGGTAGGTTACGGTTAGTTGCGTTAACGTACAAAAGAACGGGGCCTAATTACAATATTTTTCGGTGACCAGACAAGATATGTAATTTTTACCCCCTCAAAACTTTAGAAATAATTTTTGAGACCCCCACATTTTGGAAATATGTTAGATGACTATGATCATGTTTGGCGATCCATTGTTTGAATGAACAGTTAGTGGTTAGTTGTTTACGTTAGTTGTTTGACTTAGCAGTTCGGATTAGCTATTATTAAAAAAAAAAGTGTTTTGGTAAAATTAATTGTTGTTGAAAATGTGAGCACTAAATTTTCATTTATGTCCATCATAATATAATTATTTTTCGCTAAATTAATTATCTGTCAAACAACGATATTATAGACAGTAAAAATCAATTAAGTAACAAACAATATAAAATTGAGGGCACAGTTGCATTGTATAAATTTTCATTATAAAGTCAATGAAAATTTTATACTCCCGCCGTTCCAAATTAATTGACAGTCTCACTAAATTTTAACCATTAATTACTTACAAAATACAATGAGTTACAAAATGAAATTATCATCATTAGAAAGATACTCCCTCTGTTCTTTTTTATCTGTCATTTACGGTTTTCAGTGCCAATTTTTAATCAATAATTTCTAATATAAAACTTTTATAGAAAAATATAATATTATACTTTTTTAATAGTATTTTTTATTATGAATCTAATGATATCAATTTTGTATGATGAATCATTATATAAATTAAGATATCTACGGTCAAAGTTTTTGCCACAATTCCCTAGGCGATAGATAAAACAAAACGGAGGGAGTACTTTACTAAAAATTACAATGAAGATCATTTCATATAATAATTCATTTTAATTTATAAATAACTAATGTTCAAAATTTCATCAAAATGTCAATCAAGGTTATTAGAATTGGGATCCTAACTCGGATCCATGGATTAGTTAGAATCATAATTATTAACCCATGCAGGATCGTGGATCGAAATGTAAATGGTAGAATCGCATCGAGGATTTTGAACTGTAAAATCGTAAGATTGGAAATCATATCATGATTTTAATAACTATGGTGTCAATTAATTTGAAATAGAGAAAATATGATATTCCCTCCGTTTTTTTATAATTGTCGTTTTGTTTTTCGTAACCTCAACTTTGACCGTCGGTTTTTCAATTTATATGATGATTCATCGTACAAAATTTATATTATTAAATTCGTACTAAAAATTACTTTTAAAAAAATATAAAACTAAAACTTTTTGATAAAATATTATATGAAAAGCTATTGAGGAAAGATAACTTTAAAAAACGTGGAAATCAGTGATTTAGAAACGGAGGGAGTAACATTGATGAATAAACAATCAAAATTTTTAAAAACCAAGAGTCTTGGACTAGGATGAGTGACGCAGGATTCTAGAGAAAGGGAATATACAGGCGAATATTACTGGTGTTGGTGCGGTCCCAGTTTTTGAAATATGTGATTGTGAATTGAATGACGCCTCGTTTACGTGAGTACTCCCAGATTAGATTAGGCACCAGGAACAAGTACTAAATCAGCCTTGTTTGTTTTTTTTGGCAAACTGCGGTATCACAGCATACCGCAGTTCGCTATAATTTACCACACTTTATCACAAATTATTACTTTTCTCTCTCCTCACTTTTTTTCCTCTACTTTTTACATTCTCTTTCCTTATCTACCCCACATACCAATAACCTACCACAATTCCACCATACCATATCATATCATACTATACTATACCGCAAAATACCACAAAAAAGAACATGAACTCAATGTCCCTTGTTTTCTACTGCAGTGCTTCGCCCTAGTCAAAACCTTGAAACTTAGATAAAGCGAAGCCCTGGACACTAGTTAAAGCAAAGTCTTTGATTAAAGTGTGTTGTTATGCATCATCAATTATAGTTGAAATTAACTCAAGTTGCTGGTCAGCAACAAAATGACATCGTTTCATGTTTTCAACATCCAATCGGAAATCGAATTTGGTTCCAATCAATGTTATTAATCGTATTGCTTGCAGAGTCCTGATAATGTTAATTTACTATGAAACTTTGGGCTGTGCTTTTTACTTGTTCTACATACATTTTTATCTTACTGCGCTCGCCATTTACTATGAAACTTTGGGCTGTGCTTTTTGAAAAAGTATTTATTTGTCATATTCCATGCATCCCACAAATTTAATACTAGTATAAACAATAGCAGTAAAATAAGTACGTTAATTAATATTAACAAATTGCACATCATCAGTTCCATTTTATCTGTCGGATAATGAATGTTTTACGGTATTCGATGTCCTTATCAAACTATCAATTTCTTACGTGATATTTTTATCAAAAGATTACAACATTAGATTCTTACTATAGTATTTTTTATTACAAATACAAATGACGTGCTTTCATAAAATATGTCATTATATATTTGAAGAAATTAATTAATGATCAATTTCTTTTTAAAAATTAGACCGACGTATAGACTTAGGTGACCGATAAAAAGAAAATGATCAAATATATACCTAAAATTTCACCAATTTTTATTTCGATAGTAAGAAAATTTGTCACTTTAAATTAAATTATTAATTTTCATTTTCAAATTGGAAGCAAATATTAAGATATTCATAGAAATATTCTCTTGTCTAATACAAAATTCGCAAATTCTTGGTGAGACTATCTTACCTAATAGTTACTATCAGACAGTAGGGCAAAAGTCAAGCCGACTTACGTGTCTTGGCGAGCTAGCTTGTCGAGAAGCTCGATAAGTGGCTCGAAATAAGCTCAAGTAAGGTTAGACTTGAGCTTGCTATATAAGTGAGCTAAGTCGAGCCCAAGAAAGCTCAACACGTGAAGCTAATTAATTATAAGCTTGTGAGCATGAAAAATTAGATGACATATGTAAATGTATGTTTAATGATCTAATTTCAAAAATTAAATTAAATTCATTCATAGAAATCGAAACTTGTACTTTTGATAGATCATTTTTTAAGTGTTGTAAATTCAAATTCAAAATCATAAATTATTTTCATTATTGCTATAAAATTGCTTTATTGTTCTTTTGAATTAATTAACTTTCATTCTTATATCATTGTGTTACTTTGTTATAAATCCTCCTTTGTTTTTTACTATTTTCTATTTTAAGTATTGAAAATTATTTGATCACTTCATAGGTTAACAAAATGAGTAGCCATGAACAATGTATGTGGTCATTAAAGCTCGTGGGAGCTCGATCGTGAGCCTTGGCGAGCCAAACCTCGAGCCTAACTTTTCAGGCATTTCAAACTCCCGAGCCGAGCTAAGCCTACAATGTAACTCATACTACTAAAAACTTGCCATATTGCGACGGAAATTGTCGTCGCTCGGTCTATGTTAAAATTAGGCTGAAGTGACAGAAAAAAAGACTTTGCGACGGAGTCGGTCCGTCACTCGGTCCATTTTTTTTATAAAAAATTTATACTGCTTTTTCGTTTGAGTCACCCGAACTCCCCAGTCTCCCCCCATTTTGAAACCCTAAACCAACCTCTCATCTCCCCTGCCCCTCTCTTCTGTGCTCACCAGCCTCCAACCTGCAAACCACCATCATCGCTGGCCCTCTCCGTCGACGCCGACCTCCGCCAAGCCTAGCCCAGACCCACTGCTCTTCTCTCTCTCCCTGACACCAACGCTCGACGCTGGCCCCGACGCACGACCTTTGCATTAGCTTGCGACACTACTCTTAAACCCGCGATAGTTGGTTCATCTGAGATGCTGGATTGTTATGCCAAAGGAAAACAAATCCAATATGAGCCATACATATGGTCTTCAACAGTTAGAGAATGCAGAAGACCAATTGATAAATATAACACTATAGGCATTGTTCTAGGATTTGTGTTGCTCTATAATTGTTTTCTTAGAGCATGAATTCTTTGCCTTTTCTTTCTCTTGCTCGTTGATCCCTGTATTTTCATGTAGGGCCCTGAGGTTAGCAGTCGAGATGGACCAGAATCAATCTCACTCAAGGAGGGACAAGAGTTTAATTTTACCATCCAAAGAGGAGTAAGCACGCAGGACACTATCAATGTTAGTAGTGTCGTGAGCCGAGCCTCAAGCCAGCCAAACTTGAGCTCAACTCATTTCCACCCCTACGAGGTGGATCCCTTTAGTCGTGATGTTTTTAAAAATCTAATCTGACTAGTAAGTCACATTAGGGGTATTTTAATTGAAATACATAGTTAACTAATAACTTATCAATTAATGTCATTTACTATAATATCTTCAATAAATTATTAGTCACTCTATATACATCATGAAGTCACAATAAAAGCAACCCTCTTTGAATGGGCCTTCACTCCTTGACATCAATTTGCCTCCAATATTTGTTCACCCTACTTTTGCACATTTCATTTACCCTTTCGATCCATGCTCGAATTTTCTCGTAAAGCTTTTTCACTTCCCTCGCTTTCTCAGTAGCATCCACACTAGCCTTCAACTCCATAGGTAGAGGAAGGAGCTCAACTGGGGTGAGAGGATAACAAACTTCAAATGGAAATCACCCCGTAGTAAAAGAAGGTGCGTGGTTATAAGCAAACTCAGCATGTCACAATTTCACATCCCAATCCCTAAGATTCTTGCCAACCAATCCACTAAGTACCGCCAAGAAAGTTTTGTCATGGTTACATCAATTTGTTTGTCCGTTAGTGGGTGACGTGAGGTACTAAAAAGTAGCTTGGTTCCCAATAATTTCTATAAAGATATCAAAAAATGGCTCAGAAATTTTGTGTCTCGATCGGAAACAATGCTCCTCGAGATGCCATGAAGCCTCACAATCTCTTTGAAAAAGAAAGAGACAATGAAGGACACGTCATCGATCAATCTTTTCGAAGCTATGAAATGCACAATCTTTGAGAACGTATCTACGACCACCATAACCATGTCTTTTTCCCCTGAAGTTCTAGGTAGTGTCACGATGAAGTCCATATTCAAGTCCTCCCAAGGACATTGAGGAACCAACAAAGGCATATATAGCCCTTGATGAAATTGGGCCTTGTCAAGTCGCTGGCAAGTAGTACACCTCAAATCACTTCTTGAACATCACCTACCCATCTTAGGCCAATAAAAATGCTCCTTGAGCATGTCAAGGATTTTGTTGATGTCGATATGCCCGACAAGTCCTCCACCATGCACCTCCTTGACAAGCAACTTCCATAAAGGACGACAGGGTATATACAATTTGTTTCCCTTAAAATAAGAAACCTTCTTGCTTCAAATACGGACCTCCATCTCCATGAAGATAAGGTTGAAAACCCTCATTCTCTTTGTAAAGCTCCTTAATTTGTTGAAAGCCAAGAATTTGAGCTTCCATAATGGAAAATAGGGAATGATGCATATAGAGTGCATCCGACACAACACTTACGCTCCCCTTCTTGTGCTTTGCCACAAACTTAAAGCTTTGGTGGATATGGACCCACGTGGCATGCCGCAAGTTGAGCTTATGTTGTCCACTCAAGTACTTCAAAGCCTCGTGATCAGAATGCAAGATAAATTGGTTTGGTCGGAGATAGTGTGAACAATAGTCCAAGGTTCGAACCAAGGTGTAGAATTCCTTATCATAAGTTGAGTAGTTCTTCCTTGAGTCATTGAGCTTCTACTTGAAGGAGGCGATTCGATGTTGATTTTGCATAAGCACGACTCCAATCCCAACAGTGCTCGCATCGCAATCAATCTCAAATACTTGGGAAAAGTCAAGGAAAGCCAACACAGCAGCCTCACACAGCTCAGACTTCAACTTTCCAAAGGCTTATAGCTTGTGTTGTTCGAGTCCACTCAAATGTCCTTTTTTGCGATTCATTTTATTCGATTTTGCTTTGTTTACCCGGTTCAGTTCAACAAATTTGATTTGACTTTCGGCTTAAACCGAAACTATTTATGCCGGTTTTCAGTTTAGATTTTCTTCCTCTTATCCGATTTTCAATTTAATAGGTTCGATTTGGTTTTGAATCGATGAGTAGCCCTAGCACTACCTACACCATAACTTTAAAACCAACATACAATGTTGTCCAGCATAAATTGATTCGTCTCCTTATACTCCTTTTAAATAAAATCATATTTTAATTAGTTGAGTCTATTTTATTAAAACAGGCATGTTAGAGGGCTTTTTAATCCTTAGAAACCTTACTCCTGAATGTATTCTCTAATTCGTAGGATGGAGTCTGTCTTTATTCAAGTTTATTAATTAGTTTATCTTTGAAATTGACTGATGACTCTTTTAATCATAATTTGCATGAATTGATTCATGTTTAGTTCGTTAATTTGTGTGAATAATTCAATTAATAAAAATTAAAGAATAAAAAAAATAATGCAAATTAAGAAGTGGTGTCGAATTCATCCTAAGGCCTTCCGACCTTACGTTGAATCTAGTCTCCTTCTGCGCCGTAGACCACAAAGCTAGGGCCACTGACTTGGTATAGCAAGGCGGCCACCGACCTTGCTAGTCGGTCCAGTGGTCATCACTTGGTTCGACCGCTTTATAATACTTTGTTGTGAGAACAACAATTATTTCAAGAACCAAGTTTAATTGTATGAGAACAGCAATTATTTCAATTATTTCAATTAATATCATAGATTATTGATATATATTAATCATCCTTTAGTTTATCAAGTTTAATTGTGTGAGAAGAATAATTATTTCAATTGAGTCCGCTTAATGACCTTCAATTTACTTAATGAATTAGCAATTTGGTTTGTAGCTTGTATTCACACACACCAGAATTTAGTAGCTTATGTTCATACTAGAATTTATTTAATTAAGCATCAACTTGTATTCATCCACAAATTTACTCTTTCAATTCATCCTTGAATATAATAACTAATCAACAGTTTGGCTTTTTTTCGATAATCTTGGCCATTAGACCCATTTATTCAATACTCCAAAAACCATGTGCCAATAGCACCAAAGGACAAGGTAGGCAAAACATGATGAACAACCATCCAAAACCAAGTACAACAAAACCCAAATAAAATGAAAACAAGGCTATAGCAAGCCTAGCACTAGCTCCAAACAGAAAGTTTAAAAAGGTAAAAATGAAAAGCACCAAACCAAAAGCTCTCCTGACCCACCCCTCATCATATGTTTGTACCCAACACAACTGCAAAGACACTACACACCAACCTCAGCACGGCACCAGCCCAAAACTCTCCTGACACTCCCCTCTTCATAATCAATGAAACACTTCTCCAATATGTCCGTATTGCTCCTCTGCCAGACACAAAATAACTCAACAATATTTGCACAATCTCTGCCTTTGACCACTGCAGCCACAAAAACAGTTCGAGAAAGAAAAAAAAACACAGCCTGCATATATAAACTTATTTGGGACTAAAGCCAAATTGCAAGCAAGTACATCAGCTGAAAACTCATCCACTCCTTTCACTTCTGAAGCCCACAAAGTTGTCCTCCATCTAAATGGCCATTAGCACATGTTCTTGCTGAAAAACCTTGCTTTCAAAAACCAGTTGATTCCTTGCATTCCACACTGTCCAAAGAGTTGCAAAAAAAGCTACAACCCAAAGAGCCCTCCTTGTCTTGTTGCTAAACTGCACCAGCATCCATTCCTCATACAACAATATAATGGAGCAAGGTTGCAACATATTTCACTGTTTTTGCTAAACTTCTTCCCCACTTGAGCATGATTATTTCACCGTTGTTTTCACTCAATTCAAACACTCACCTACTTGATAGTTGTCCCAAATTTCATGGCAATTGGTGCTCATCTGTGTTTGAACCATGCCATGGATTCCATTTGCACTCTTTCTCAATGAAGGTTCTCGCTTCCTTCACCATTGATGCCACTGAATATGTCCACCTTGCCAAATAATTCCATCCTCTACCTCATACACAGGAAACCTAGTAAGTATTTTAATTTCCAGTCCATCTCATCTACATCTTGCTTAGCCACTCCTTCACCAACACTTCTTCTCTAATCCTCCTATACCCCTTACCTTCCATGCCCCAATTCTCATCTCAATATCTTCTCCTCTCTTTATTATGATTCCTTCTCCTCCCCTTCTTTACTTCTCCAGTTGTCCTTTCTCTTTTTTCCTTCTTGCTTTTGCAACCTTTCTTCCTAAACAACACAGGGCTGACCTCAATTTCTTCGAGGAACTTATCACCAATATCCCTTGCTATTATTGTTTCCATATTTTCTATTCTCCTCAGAACTCTCACCTCTATGAAACTGGTACACTTCCCCTTGGTTCTCGTTTTGTGTTACATTCGTCAATTTCTCACTCTCCTCAATATTAATTGAAACTAATTCCCCTTCTTCCAATGTTGCATGTTCCTTTTCCTCATTATTGTGGTGACCATTTACATTACCAAGAGTCTCCTCGTTCTCATCCCTAAACCTCCCCTCTTCCTTTTCTTGAATTTGTGGCACCTCCTCCCATGTCTTTTCTCCCAAGGCATTCAATTCTTGGAAATCAATATCCATTTGAATTGGGCTATCATGATTATGATCAGCCTCTTCAACTTCTTTCCTCTCAAGACTTGGTTGTTTCTCTTCTATCATGGTGCATGGACTGTTATGCTTGATATGCTTATTGTGCTCCTCGTCCTCTTCGCTCTCATCTTCGAATTAATAAAATCTTTTAACGAAACGACAACTGGATGGAAATACGTCACAACTTCTTTGACACACAGCGTATATGAGCAATCACCAATTGTAAGCAACACCTGACCATCAGTCCTTGCAAACACCTTTGTCAAGATTTGAACTCTCGTATTCTCAAAATGCTATGTTGTGGATGTTCTTTGCCCAAGACATAACAGCTTACCCCAAGGTTGTACACATTGCTGAAATGTTCCCCACTTCCATCCATAAGGAGGAACACCATGTACATCGATCCAAACTCTTCTATCTTCACATGTTTCATACTTTGTCTACTTCCTGATTTCTGAGAACCATGCTTCCAGTTCTTTGGGATCCTTTAGTACTTCATCTATATCTTCCTCCGAAGGCAACGTGATAATAAATTTTGTGCTGCTCATGGCTGTCACTCTTGAGATTGGGTCGTAATTATGTATGATGGCTGAGAACAAGGAAGCCAAATCTCTTGGTTGTGGACTAATGCAAATTATACTTCTTTGCAACCATTCTATAATGCCCTCATTAACTCCCCCATAGCACGAATCACATTGTCATCTTCATTTGTTTTTGTTACTTGCCTTTGCACCCAAATCTTCCTCTCCCTTTCCTTCCTCAAGACTCGTCTCTGTATTGCTGGTCGGACTAGTATTTTATTCCCTCTTATACTCTTCCCGTCCATCCTCTTCCATGTCTCTTTCACTGCTTCTCCCTCCCAGAAATATATGAACCTAAATCTGCCTTTTGCTGCCCTTCTCCATGGTAATATTACCTCCTTTACTCTCCCTACCTTCCCAAAAATTCATTTCAATCCAAATTTATCTATCTTTTCTGGTATATTTCCCACAGAGACTGCAAATTTGTTGTATGTGCGTCCGTGTTTCCCTCCAAGCATCTCCACGTCCCTCTCTCCGTCATTCCCTTCCTTCCTTTATATTCTCAACTATAGATATAATTACATATTCCATCCGTTTTTATTTATGTGTCGCCTTGAAAATTGTGTTAAGAACTTTAACCGTTAATATCTTAATTTGTATATTAATTCATTGTACAAAAATGATGTCATTAGATTCATAACGAAAAATAATATTAAGAAAGTATAATATTATATTTTATTATAAACTTTTTATATTAGAAATTATTGATTAAAGATTGACACCGAAAACCGGAATTGACAGATAAAAAAGAATAGAGGGAGTAAAATACTAATAATTGTAAGTTTTCGTCAATTATATCAAATATTCAAACGATAACTGCAAATATCATTTAAATATTCCTAAATTGTGCTAATGTGCATATACATTATCTCACATACAGTGCCTGCATACTTTTTTTAAAAAATAATTATTCAGCATAAAGGCCTCAGCCCCATGTACTGCCATTTAACTGATACCTCAGATATACTTGTCCATAACTAATTGCATTTACTTGGACAAATTCAACAACTCATATATTGAAGCATATATTGTCATTTGGTATATATACTAGTAGAGCGAGATTGTTTAAATACAATAAAGCCATTTAACCGATAACACATTTCAATTACACATGATTCATTGTTAACATTGAGTTAAAGTATAAAAAATGCACTTGATGGTAACATTTTCTTGTAAAAAAATGGTGGAATTCATCCCAATCCCCACCACATGATCATACAAAATAATAAAATAGAATTCTAGTTAAAATGTGTAGTACAAATATGTCGAAAATGATCGATTTGGAGTTGAAATGTCGAGCTACGATGATGAGAGTGTAAAATGGTTAGCCCACAGGGTGAAGAGAGCCAAAAGAATGGTTAAGGAAGGCCAAACCCGATTTACTAAACAACTAGCCATGGTGCCTTCTATATCCAACCATCCGAATATTTGATGATCGTCTTTGTATATTTTGAGGCAATCGATCTTCTGTGTAGACTTTTCATTTTTATCTTCAAGGTTGTTCCCTGCAAATCCTAAGAATTCGTGTAGCGTTGATGATTTTGATGTTTTGCCATTAACTTCTAGGGATGCGACGTATGAGTTTTGCAACCCTGCATAGACTTGGACAGTCGTTGTAGGTTGTACTTGATGGAATCGCGTCTCAACTAACCATTTGGATGCAACAAAGAGGCTGTGATTGACTTCAACTTCTTCAAACACCTCGAAACTTGGGGTACTTATTGAGAAGTTGTCGATGTCATCATCGTTGATGAAGCTCTTCCTAGGATCATCATTCATGAACCCATCTTGGAAGTTATCCATCTTGAAGTCATCTACATTTATGATTTATTGATACAATAAGATTCATATATATAAGCATGAATATTGAAATTGTGAAATAATTAACAGGAAAAGGAGAAGATTAATTGTCAAGCTAGGGAAATCTTAATTACCTTGAACTCCATGCTTCCCTTCAAATCTTGATGTGTTTTCTATATGGATTGTACCATATCCTACTGCTGAACTCTGTTATGTCACATGACAAAAACAGGAAATTACAAAATATAGATTAGATAAGTGCTCACTGCTCAAAATTACATGCATCACTAAAATCATGTATACATATGACACTCCTTCCATTTCAAAATAACAGTCACTTTTGAATTTTTTATTTATTTATATTTTTTTTTTACAGTCTAGCAGTTAATTAAACACTTTAGTCATCATTCTATCAGTATATATTTGCAAATATTAAAAGATAATACTTGAATGAAAGTATTTTTACTATAATTCTAATGATAGTAATTTCATATAATATATGTTGAGATATTTATAAGCAAAGTTTCAAAGATTGCATGTAGTTCATAGCGATGAATAGTACTTGTTCACTTGACCTAATTAACATTTTTAAGGGCTGAAAATCTCAAATAATACAGTTTCATTATGAAAATGAGCTATTCTTGATCTATCTGTTAGGGTTAACCCATGAGATCGGCTTGTTTTCGAAAATTCGGTAAAGGGATGAAAATAAGAACATGAAAATATCCCAAATTTACTCATATTTTGATGAATTTTCAAATACTAAATATAATTAAGAATGAAAATTGAAAAAATACGAAATACCCGTCACTTTAAAACTTGGAAAAAATATCTCCAAAAATTAGGGCATATCAAATCTAACAGTACCAGAGATGAGAGCCAGGTTAGGGCTTTACCTTATTGTTATCTGCATTTGTTGGTGGCATTACAACCAAATCAGAGTAATCAACCATCCTAGATTTATCCATGTCATGTGTCTTCAAGTCCTCCCAATTCGAATTACTCTCGAAAAACTGTTGCTGAGCTTGGGCCAGAGATATGATTTCGTCCAGACTAATGTCCTCGGCTTTCGTATTCTGTAGTCTGCTTTGATTAAAGCTTGACTGAGGCATCCCCATGCGTGTGTACATATTTCCTGCGGACCGACCGTCGTTTGCTGTAAGTTGAGGAGAGCCCTCTACTTCCAATGGTGGCAGTGTGAAACGTTGCTGCAATCTTGCACACTCTATTGCTATGTCAACCTTCATCATCAAGCCATATCAAACACTCAATTAGCAACATGGAAAATGATGGATCAATGTCTTTAATTCTTAGAATTCAAGATGCTTACTCCTTAAATTAATGTCTCGTTACCATGTAAATTATATTTATTGTGTACTACTACCTTCGTCCCAAAATGTTTGTCTTTTGACTAAATTTTGACCATTGATTATTCTCAAATTACAAATAGTTATTATATGAAATTACTGACATTATAATTTTTACTAAGTTACCTTTCTAATGGAGGTAATTTTGTTTCATAACTCATTGTAAATTGTGACTAATCGATTGTCAGAATTTAGTCAAATGACAAACATTTTGGGACGAAGGTATTACATTTATACAAAAAACAGTATGACTAGATTGTCGTATATGTAATATTATATATAAATTTTTTACATGTAAAATTATAGATATATTTATCTAAGTTTTATTGACGTAGCCACTGGGAGCTAAACAACTTATACTCCATAACTAATTGTAACTATGGGAGGAAAACAAAAAAACAGTATTACTTAAACCGTTGTAGTCAGGGGTCTAATTAAGTAGCCCAACATGAATAAGAGAGGTGTATTATAGCTTCAATATCAGTTTTAACCATAGTCCTGAAGTTTGACGTCAATCAGGAAATAAATTCAAATATGGGAGGAAAACAAAGAATGAGACAGAGCTCTTTTTCTTCAACCCAAAAACTTTAAGGTCCTTTTTTATTATCCTACAAACTTTAGGATCTAAAAAATTAATGTTGAAAACCAATGGTTCAGAAAATAAATACCCCCAAAGTTCAGGGTTCAAAATGCAAAAAAAAAACCCATATTTGAGGAGTGGATAAATACTTAAACGACATATGCTAGGCAAGGTTGGTAATTTGACAACATTTTGGACAATCCCTCAAGATGAAGTACTTAAGACAGCTAGCTAGTTATGCAAAGAATTAATCAGTAGATAATAAAAATGCAAGAAGATGGGGGAGAATCAATTGCATACCTTAGAAGGAGGGAATGGGATGTTGGAATAGTTGTACAAAGAATTAGGGTTAGGGCAGCTGAAATCCTGTGGATCATTCAGATACTGCATCCACTCTCCATTTCCCGTTAGTCTCATATTTTGCATAGATGACGAAGATGATGATGCGTGGGGATTTTGTAGCGATTCAAAGTTGTTGGTAGAGTTAGATCTCTCGATAGGAACTGAGGAATTCATGTTGTTATTGTAGTCGGAGACATCGAAATCAAAGTCACAAGAGGATCTTCCGGCCCCGTCTGATGAGTATATGTCGATGCTCGACAAATGCTCGCTAGGCATTTGCCCCATGCTTCCGTATACATACTGTGGTGGGAATTTCGGTGTTGGTGGAGTGGGTGGCGCTGTTTTCTTGAATATTCGACATAGGGCATATGCATCCTGTATGTTATTGATTAGTAAGAGTTTTCATTAGAACAAGATTTAAGAAAAGAGGGTAATGAAGATTATGCATAAAACACATTCACCTTTTCATTCTTATTCAAAAGATTTTTTGTTCTATACCTCGATCACCCTGTACCTGTGCAAGTGAGACTCATACTCGTAGATTGACTTATTGTTGTTAACCATTGAATGATAAGATTGTGTAATGACATGTATATGGCTTTGTAGATCACGTCCACTATATTATTTTACAATTTTTCTCTAACTTTGTTATTTTTTCACAAACTTTTAAGAGGGATATCTCATATAAAAATTATTGCAAGAAGGGTTTCTCTTCAATATAATAGCTTTTGTTTTTATAAATTTGGAGATGTCAATAAACTACTAAGGACCTTTTAATTCGAACATAAACAATAGTCTATCTCACATCCAATTCTCAATACATCAACATAATTAAATGGGGTGTCATTCGCATGATATTTCTTATATAAGATGGCCACATAAGATTTACTATTGAAGATTTTCAATTGAAAGATACCTAATTCAATATCCTAAGAGCTTGTATGTTGAATTGATGATTAATAAAGTAGCTACAATCTTTTGAAATGCAATTGAATTTGAATTGTAAATAATAAGTACCTGTAAACCACAAGGAACGTCACATTCTCTTTCATCAAGGCGATATTCATGCATAACCCAATCAGTTCGACGACCATGGGGTGCTCTTCCTCGGTAGTAAACCAAGGTTTTCTTAGTCCCTACCGCTCGTGTTTGGGAGTTAACCCTTCGATCCTTGCCAGTTGCCTTCCAATATCCAGCCTTTGTGGCTCGGTTAGTCCTTGATCCATTCGGGTACTTGCGATCTCTTGGGCTAAAGAAATACCACTCCAAGTCCTTGCTCGGCAATAGTGATTTACCTGTCATAAATTTCACCAAGATCCTTTATTTTTATGAAGTATGATTCTTATTTTCAATTAATATATATGTTTATTTCGCTTAATTGAAATATCCGATAATCCTTGAATGTGAAATGGTTTGATCATAAATTGTAATTCAAGAAATAAGACTTTTATTTGTTTGTTTTATTCATTAACGGGAAGACTCATAAACCGAAAGTCGAAAGACATACTTCACGAAACTTATTGAGAATTATATATTAGTTGTGAGCAAATTATAAGAAGACTTACTACTTATATATTAAGAATTTATTATTGGTTTTAAAACATCAATTTTTATAAATCCTCATATTTTTATATGGTATAAACATAAATTAGGATTGAATTGATCAAATTCAAGATTCGAGTTAATTAGTATAAATATATATATCTTCTCATTAACTATATATCAAGCAAGATTCTGTGACAATGTGAATGGAAGAGGAATTTGTTAAACATTTAGGGGAAGTGCCTCAAAAGAAAAGCACATATTTTTGCAAAAACTAGCAACACTAAAAGGAGAGCACCGAACAAGCCCTAGAAAGGAAGAACCCATGCAAAAGAAAAGCATTTTCCTTGACTCAGTCAATTCTTATAACATTTTTATTTCTTATTCACATTATTAATTATTAGTTAAAAATATAAATATATATTACAAATGCTTTTGGATAGACGGCTAAATAAATTATTCAAATTCCGTTTAACCTTCCAAGAAAGATTAGACATAAAAATCGAAAATAAAAAAGTGAGAGAAGCTTAAGTTTTCTTTTGTTGGTCTTTTTGTTTCATTCTAAAAAGCACGTACTCTTATTTTTTAAAAAGCCGTATATTTTGCATGAAGCCATGAATATGGCTCAAGCAACGATGAACATCACCATCTCAACAAAAAAATTTAAGCTGATGGCTAAAGGCCCAGTAATAGTTTTATACTCTAACACACTCCCTCACGTGAATATTCTTTGGGCTTGAAGCGTGGATGTTGCAAAGGTCCTCTTCAACTTGTGCAAATAAATATGGGAGGTGTTGAGATTTGAATAAACCTGAGACGACCTCTAGCTCAGGTCTGACTCTGATACTATGTGGAATCATCTCAAACAAAAGATTAAACTGATGGTTAAAGGTCTAGTAATAGTTTTATACTCTAATAGAGTTCAATTCTTCAAATGAAAAAAGAGAAAAAAAAAATCATATAATTAGTCAAATTCATTTTAATTAACCTTTCATTTTGGGGTAGTAGAAACCCTAAATTTAGGGCATGCATATATATGGATTGAAGAAGGGATACATACTTGGGAGGTCCCATGGCTCACACTTGTAGAGATCAACTTCAGGGATGATCTCCAAATCGATTTTGCGGCCGTTGATCTTCCTCTTGAGGTAGTAGGCGACGAGCTCCTCATCCGTTGGATGGAATCGGAACCCGGGTGGCAAAGCAACAGGAGCCATTGATGATGATGATGGGTATGTGTATAATTCTCTCTCAATCTCAACCCTTTGATTTCCTCTTGAGGTAGGTGTTTCTCTTGAGGAACAAAAGGAAAGAGATAGAGAGAGAATGGAGTAGGAGAGGGGGAAACCTCTTGGGAGAGTTATAGGGTTTATATAGAGAATTAAGGGATACTGCTAAGAGATCAAAGAGGATCAACAAAAGTGAAACTTAACAAAAAGTTAAAGGGCCCCTATAACTATGTTGTTAGATGCTGCTAGGAAAGAGAGAGAGAGAGAGCCACTATATGTCTTTTTCTTTTCCTCTTTTCTCTTCCTAATTTTGATTCCTTTTATCTTTCATCTCAAGCTCTCCCCTTCTTTTCTTTTCAGTTTTCTAATCATTTTTGTCATGTTGAATAATCTCATTTTAGTCATGTTGATCTGATTGTTGAATAATCTTAAATTCTAGTTTATATGATAACAATTTGATCTTTAAAAATGTTGAATTGTAGTAAACTATTCCCTCAGCTTGATATTGTTTGTCACCTAATTGATCATCATGGTCTCCAATGCACACTTTTTATTTTATCATATCTTATATGATATTTTATAAACAACTGTAATATTATACTTTTACGATACTATTTTTCGTTAAAAATTTAATGATAATAATTTTATATAACAAGTCATTGTTATATTAAAAAATTTATGATAAAAAAATTTAAAGTTTGACAACCGAACTTTAATTTCAAACAGTAATAGTTAATATGGAACGATAGAAGTGTGTACAAGCGAATGTCTACTACTTTGACTAGATGGTAAATTAATGTAGCACAATAGAGTTGTCTTACATGTACTTATGTACTATGAAATCAAACGGAATTTCACAGTCGTTTCCCTCTTCCACCATGTCAAAGTGGTCAAAATTTAGTAGTCTAGATGACTGAAATTTAACACTTTCAATGTTCAAAGAGTGTATTGAAGTTTGGATTGAAGTTTGGATTATGAAACATGTCAAGATCCAAAATTGAGATTTATTCAAATTTAAAAAAAGTTGTACTACTAATTGTATGTGCATTTATCTTTCTTATATTTGTTTTTCCAAGAGTGTTCCATGCTTGACTGCAACTAAGCTACACTGGACTTATAATTACAGTGCTAAGTTTTCTTAAGTTTCTCCATTTAATTACAAGACCTGGGACTTGAGACTTATATATGATAACAGTAATAGATTGGGATGTTGAGTAACAATATATCGATTTTTGAGGGTATTGGATTGTAATATATACCTACTTTTATTATTGGATAACAATATATATCGTTGACCTTTATACTTAGATAAGATTATTATATTAACAGTGACTAAGGAGGTGGTGACTAGTGAGCTGGTCTCCATGTTGACGTGGCAGACGGGGGGAAAAATATACCCCTCACCAGTAACCCTGTCAACCCCTCCGGTTTTCTCACTAACTCATGTTAAAAAATTAGCCCCAACACAATGACTAAGAGGGTGGTGAACCGGTTTTTGTGCTGATATGATACACAACCAACCAATGTCTTGTAATGTGGGTTTGTGAGAAAAACGGAGGGGTTAACGAGATTATTGGATTGGGGCGGGTTTTCTTCCCTCCGCTGGCTACGTCAGCACAGAGATTGGTTCACCACCCCTTAGTTACTATTGATATAATAATCTCACCTAAGTATAAAGGTCAAACATATTATTGTCCAATATTAATAAAAGTTGGTATATTACACTCTAATACTCCAACAAACCATCCAAAAATCCGAACAAATATCAAAGAAAGTCTAGGAGTAATACTATAATTTTTTTTTTTTTTTTTCCTGGGAAGAGATTAGTATAGTTGTTGAAAGAACGTGAGGAAAGTATGGATAAACATAGTTTAATAAAGGGGTAATGAATAAGAAATCAGAAATAACAATAAAATAAATGATTAAAGATACGATACTTGCGGATTAATTTGTCCTATGTAAAGGAATATGACAAATGAAAGGGAGAGAGGAAATCCACGTGGTTAGGGTTGGATTCGATGCATTGCCTGATTCAAACTGCCAATCACAATTCATAAACAAGGGAAGCAGCCCCACTTTGTTGGTTAACGAATTTCTCCTCTCAGAAACCCTAACTTCCCCTTCCCAGTGTTCACATGACAACTTCTTTTTTCTTTTTCTTTTTTTTTCTTTTTTGAACATATGGATTGTGGGTTGAGTGATGCAAAATCAATCATATGGATAATAGCCTGATTATTGGTACTCACTAATGTGTCTCTTAATTGCCAGCTAAAAGTAATAGAGAGCTGAAGATGTTTGTGTCAGACGACTTTACCTCCTCGATGATCTTCATCCTGCTGCTTGGCCAAGATCCAATACAGCTACCTACTTGACAATGATTAAAGTTAGTTACAATTTGCAACTTCTTTGGGTGGGATACTACTTGAAACCATCTACCTACAAAGTTTTCTTTCTGCTCCTAAGTTTTCTTGCAAATTTCTGTAAGAAACATTGCACTTATTTTTGGTCCAAATTATGAAAGGGCGGGTGTCAAAATGCAAATTACAGTATAAGACCGTCTAACGTAAATTTATCGTGAGATATATTCTTATAGGATGACCTTTCGAATATTTTACTATGATCAATAAGTGATATTAGAATGACTTTTTAATACAAATGTGACTAATAATTTATGATCATGGAGTGACTTTATCAGAGTCAATCTACATAAACTATTACTTTCTGTTTGTATTAAGGTTATGAGAGGGGATGGGAAGGGAAATATATTAATTAACCCCCATTCATCTTGTTTGGCAAAAATAATAGGAGGGGAGGGGAGGGGAACCATTAATTAACTTCCATTCCCTTCCATTAACCTCCTTTTCATTAACCCCCAATATGAGGGTTAATTGAGGGGAGGAGAACTCATTATGTTTTAAAAAAAAATAACTTTATTAATATAATAACTACTTCATTTTTCTTCCCTCCCCCTCCTTCCCTCCCTTTCTTATCCAAACGCAACAGTTAACCCCTTTTACCTTTCATTTCCCTCCACTTATAATCCAAACAAGATACAAATAAGTCTCATCCCTTTCGCTCCCCTCCCTTCCCCTCCCTTCCTTCCCCTTTAATACCCTCCCCTTCCCTCCCCCTCTAATAACCAAACAGACTTTATGGTGAGACGGTCTTACATAAAAATAAGTCACCCATGTATTCATAAATAGTCATCAAAATGTTATACGTCTTACAATAAATTTATGGTGAGACGGTCTTACATAAAAATTATTGGTGTCAAAAATCTATGTTCTCTATTTTCCATTTTATCTATCACCTAGTTACACCAGTCAACTTTTAAAAAGTTTTACCGTTAATTTCTTAATATATATATAATGTTTTACCATATGAGAGTACTATCATTGTATAGACAAAGATAACGAAGATCATGAAACAAATAATGTATGAATCAAGGATAATATGGGGAGAAGGTGGGAGAATTTGTGCATGAATGTCAAGCATCCAATACAGGACTTGAGGTCAAGTGAATCGAAGAGTTGAAGAAACGGTAAACTAGTGTCGAACATATATATAATATAATAGCAGCCTCATTTTAATTCATGGTGCAACTACCTACATGATGAAATGAGTTTGTTAATGGTTAATATATACATATATTTAAGAAGGGTTTTTGGATGCTAATATATTGAATTTTTGGGGTATTAGACAATAATGCACTGAACTTTGACCTTGGACAATAATACAATGAATTTTGGGGGTGTTGAACAATAATGCACTCATAACAATTTTGGCAGTGACTGACTTGGTGACAATCCTACGTAGCACATGGAAAAGATGAATTGATCCAAAAATATTTAAATTTATGCTATGACAGCTAATCCATACATAAGCAAAGATAATCAACTTTGAAAAGAGTACTAAAACAACATAAAATCACATTTTTTAAACGTGTTTCTACATAGAGATTGTTGTTGTAGTTGTATAAAATTACCTTTGCTTGTGTAAATTAGCTAACATATCATAAATTTATATATTATTTAGTCTATTCATTTTCCCGGTTTGCCACGTAAGATCGCCACCGAGTTAGCCACTGTTGAAATTGTTTTCGATGCATTATTGTTCAACACCCCTCAAAGTTCAGTGCATTATTATCCAATACCCCAAAAGTTCAATATATTAACGTACACAGATCCATTTAAAAACATGATAGTGCAGCAATATTCAGCAATTAATTGCTTCTGTGCCAAGCATATTGATATATGTTTTACAAATTTAACATGCATAGATCAATATGCAACAAATTTATTTATTATGGAATAGCCTTGTAAACTAAGATCTCTATTGAAGATATTATCGTAGTTTTGCAAAATGAACTTGATGAATTAACATGAATCCCTATACAATTCAATTAGTTTATTTATACTACTTCAGTTTAGGGGTTGAGTTTCGTGACATTATTTTTTGATCGATCTGATTACTAGAAGATAGTAAACTTTAGAAGTTTTTCTGATTGTAATTTTCTTTATATAACAAGTAATAGTCCAACATGTCGGGTCCCCTATCTCAGGGGTATACTAATCCAACGGACTCATAATGGACGAGGTAAGGGATATCAACACCCTATGCAAGGCCCTCACCTTCCATTCGACAGAATCCTGCATCCTGGTAAACAGGAATGCTTCCCCAAGAATGGAACCTGGACGAAGGGGATAGAAGGGTGGGAAACTTGCCACTAAGGTAAGCCCTAATTGATGGGATGTATACTACTTGAGTTTAGTGGAGTAAATTACATTTACCCCACCTGACATTTATGGTAATAATTTTCGCACACCCGACATTTGTGAAATAATTTTCACCTTAATTACCTGACATTAAGTGTTCATAAATTTAAACCTCCTAAGATATTTTATGATTGATTTTTGTTGGACTTTCCAGTGTAACATTAAAAAGATAAATATGAATTGACTTTTTTACCCTTGATATTAATTCATATAATTGACGTTTTTACCCTTAATATTAATTCATATGACATAAACAGGGGAGTATTGAAAAAGAGGAGTGTAAGAGGAATCGATTGTTGGTGTTTTCTAATTGGAGTTTCGACACACCTTTTTCCATACAAAACAATGAAAGGGTCATTTAAGTCATTTCCTTCTCAATATTATGGGCAGTATGGTACATTCACATAATCATATAGGGGTATTATTGTATTTTCTCATTTCCGATGAGAAGTAACCAGATTTTGCCACTAAAATTCACTTTCACTTAATGTCAGATAAGGCAAAAAAAATTTCACAAATGTCGGGGTGCAAAAATTATTACCACAAATGCCAGGTAGGGTAAATGTAATTTACTCGAGTTTAGTGATATTATTTTTTTTACCCCTCATTTTTAAAATGTAATATTTGTACTATGCCACCAAGTAATCTCTATTAATTTAACATGTTCCAGTTGTAAATTTATTTTTATGCCTCTACTTTAGCGAAAATATGTATTTTTATACCGTTAATCTATGAATGAATTGAAAACAGACAGGGAGAAACTTCTTAATTGTGTTTAAGTTTTTAATTCTAGAACTCAGCTTTAGTTTAAATAATGAAACTATGTTTGATTTTTTTTTTATCATAATAATACCAAGCTTTATTTTTTTTTATTAATTAGATTAGAAAAATAGTAGTAACAATATCAATAATAATCGTTCAAGTATAAAAATTAAGGATAATTTGTTGAATTAAAATTAAAATTGAGTTAAGAATCTGGATGTAACTAGTAACCCGTAATTTTAATTAATATATTTTCATCTAAATTATGTTTAATTTTCAATCTTGAATAATACTAAACATTCATGATTAATTAAATTTATCTTAATTATATTTAATTTGTATTTTATGTTTAACTTCATCCTCTCCAAGATAGAATTAGTCTCTACAATCTTACCAATCCTTAATTAATGGTGTCTATTTTTCAAATATGGTAGACATTATTATCCTATTAAAAGTTACATCATTTTGCTCTTTTTCAAACTATCTCTTAAAGTTCTTGTAAACTAAGATTTTGAATACTCTCTATATTCATATTTATTTTTGGGAGATTCTTCGGGTTCTTTTATAATGACTTCGATTTTTCAATAGAATGCAAAATAGAACTTTGTTTTAATTTGTTGATTTTGAAATGGATATGTATTCTTAAAAGTAGTATTAGTAGTAATTGGTTGTTGCATGCTTTATGCCTAACTTGGTTTAACTAGCTTTAACGAAACACACTCACTTTACACAATTGGGGATAAAATAATATGATTTAGAGTATGTTTTGTTTTATGTATGATAAGTAATTTATTGTTGATCAATGCTGATTAGTATTGATTAGTGTTGATCAGTACTTATCAATGTTGAATTGTTGATGAGTGTTCATCAATGCTGACAATTGTTGATCATTATTGATCAATAAATCTTAACCAAATTTTATTCTACTGTATCGAAAGTGCCGAAGAGCACATAGACACACAAGCCCCAACTTGAAATGGACTTAAATCCAACACCTTTGACTACTATTATACTAGCTTAATTGAGTATGTATCTCGGACTATGACTTCTCTAAATCTCTTGTTGATTTGAAGCAATCCGTTGATTCTTTCATTTGATGAAGGTTGTTGTCTTTTGTGAAAGTCTTATCTCTCTATAAAATTGAGCACTCGTATTCACTATCCTACACATGCAAAAATAAGAAAAAATTGTAATATCCATATGAAACCACTAAAATCATTGCGTTCTTGGCATTGTTCAATGTTTCTCATTGTAGTTCATTCTAGTACATCATTTGGACAACATGCCATGTAACCCTGAAGATTGATTCTCACATCTAGACCTCAGACCCTATAAAAACTAAACCGAAATAGGTAATTGTATGAACAAATGATGAAGAATGAGTTTGAATGCAAGTTCAGGTATAAACATAACCTTGTTCAGTACATATGGAAGCCTATCTAAACTTAAATATGGATGTTTTGATACACGATATATTGTCATCTGATCTGCCCTGATCCTAACTGCCAAAAGTGTAAAACTTACAAGTCAGTCAGTCAGTGAGTCTTGTTCCTGTTGTAACCCAATACAACAAAAAAGGATGAAGAGGCTTGGTGGGAAGATGAAGACATCTCAAAATTCCAAACATTCAAACATGTAATACAAAGTAGCAAGAAGGCAGGCCTAGACATATTTCCCTCTGTACTTAGGCTTGGAATCCTTGCAGAACCTAGCAGTAGCATCACCACCTTCTCCCTGTTGGTGATTGGCGGGAGCAAACAGAGCCGAATGAAGGTTGCCCTCCTCGAGCCACTTCAAATGATTTGCCTTGAACTCTAAATGCATCATTCTAGCTGCCTCTGCTATTTCTTCGGTGTAGGGAGCTACCTTGACCATTGTCAATAGCACACGACTATACCTCAGGCTAAGTATCTGCTCAGAAACAGCGATTAGTTTGAAACATGGGTGCTCTGGGAAAGTGGGGTCCGGTGAATCCTCCTCTCTCAGAACAGGGTAGAAGTAAACAAGTCTTCCTCCCATGACAAGCATCTTGGCAGCCAGATCAAGAAGATCGTGGACACACTCAACTAAACTGTATGAAGCAGTTGACGGTATATGGCCTTCTCTCTTGTCATCTGGCACTGTGTACGGACCCACAACACCCTTTAGCAACTTCCGCCCTCCGGATTTACGGCCCCCAGCCCGTACACCGTATGGTGGATCGCAAATGATTGCATCAAAAACCTAGCAAAAGCAATCCAAACATAAATACTTGGAAACAACACCATGGATAATATAGTGGTAGGATTAACATGGTTACATATCTAGACGGCAGTAGGGCAGTTTCAAATTTGCAACAGAAAAATAATAATAACAATAATACAAAACTGCGAAAGAATGCTCCAGGCTAAAATTTCAGGTCCGGGTCACATGCCAGTCGGTCAGTGCTGAGATCATGGTCCCGGGACCATGGATCACCATTACCCCATTAATTACAGATTTCATTTCACATTTGTTTGGGCTTGGGTTTTTAATGGATTGCACACCTTTTGTTTGGTGTTGTTCAGGCTTGGACCCCAAAGGAAGGTGGTCCCTGGCCTTCAATCTAATTTCTACTAGTCCGTTGGTCGCCGGTGTCCATATGTTTATGAGAAATTGCTGTCTGACACCCATTTTTTGAGGTCAGTTTCAGTAGGATGATTTGAACGTACCTAAATACGAGTAAAATTAGGTTCAACAAACAGAATATGAAAAATAGTGTCTAAACTTTCCGTAAAATCGGTCAATATTGAAATTAGGAGTTTAGGACAAAGAAAAATCTACGACTTTGCCCGGCTCAGACACAGACAAGCATTTGTGTTGGACAAATTTTTGCCAGCACTACCAATGGCCGCTGTCAAACGAAGAAATAATTTTTTCCTTTTTGAGAAATCAAGAAATAGTTGAAGTAGCACAATGATTTATCAAACTTAGCACAACAAAGTGGGAATTCAAGAACAGAAATAATTGAATTAGAGCCACCAGCAAGCAATAAATATTTGTTATTTTTGCTAACAAAGTTCGATAGAGTTGGCACAAAGAACCAAAGACCTATATCCCCCACCCCACCCCCCACCCCCACCCAAAAAAAAAAAACAACAAACGAGGGAAAAAAAGGAACAAAGAAACAAGAAGCAGGAATAGCAACCAAATTCTGCAAGCACAATGACAATACAATCGAGCAATCAATGTCTACCTTTGGAATGTTATTTGGCAATCAATCCCTATCCTCCCCTTACTACTGCATTAGAATTTAGAAAACAACAGGGCAACCTCTTTCACCTGAATTTTTATTACTCTAATAGTATGCCCAAGAGCAGGGCATACAGTCAGGATCCAACATATACTTCACCTAGTTCAAATAATTATGTACTCTAATTAGCTGTTGCACTTTCTAGTTATCACTGAAGAATTACCCTTGGTTACATTATAACAGTGATACTAGAATAGCATTTAAGTACTAGACTCACAAAAATAGCACACTTGATCACTCTGGGCCAAAACCTAACAGAGTTGACGAGTTTCAATCCATAGTGTAACTAGTATTGCCACCCCAAAGTGATCGCTATGTAACAAGGCAGCTTTCATTCGACTAGCTAGGAATGAATTCTGGTTCTCTAATTTCCTCTTGTAGAAAGGATGCGGCCCAGTTATGCAACTATACCATTTTGCCTGCCCTCAGCCAACTCAGTGCACATCAACAGCAAGAGCAGGACCACAAAGGATGCGGCCCAGTTATGCAACTATACCGATCTGACTTTCTTCCGGCCAGTTCGCCTCTCATGCCATAAAAGGTTAAAAACCATGGAATTTCCATTTTCTCACCCACAAAGGATGTATAGCTCTGGGAGTGACAAGAAACAATCCAAGCTGTATTGGATGTACATCAACTCAAAAAAGTTTACCATTGAAGACTCACAAATTTGTCATGATTCCCCACAGATCCAACTTACCAGGAACTACATTAAGGAAATGCCAAAGCTGATGAGGAGAAAGAAAGAGATGCCAGAAGAGGAGTGATTATTGCACAAAGACTCCATCTAGGTGGCAACAGTGTTAGTACAACTGCCTAGACCTGAGGATGAAATTTATACACCCAAGACACACCACAAGGTAAAGCAAATAAGATATCAACCTACCATCTCAGATTTTCCAGTAACCATATCATCCAGTTTGTAATAAGGAGACAAATTGATTTCCCTGAACAAGTATTTACAACATCAAAGAGCAAGAAAGTACCTCTTTCAAACCAGCACGCCATGGAGGAAGGTTATTATCTGCCCTCAGTAGAGATATTGGTTCTGGCAATCCATACTGCAGAAATTGTAAGCAGAATAAGTGCCAAAAAAAAAAAAACATTTAAATGCTGAAGGAACCAGGACAAAGAAATCCGATTAAAAGCATATTGACATGAGATGCCTCTTAAGATTGCTAAGTTTATATTCTTCAAGAATGGGAGACTGGGCAGGCAAGAAACAATGCAAATGTACATTTGGCATGTGGCACTTTAGATATGTTCCATCATTTAGGCCCTTTTACATTTTAATTTTAATGATGATTATTTCCAAGAATATTTGTATGCATAAGTAAAAGTAGCTAAACAAGAACATTTGTTAGTAGTTCAGTAAGAATTAGTCAATTAATCTATTGAGGATTATACTGGGTATATGTTTACCCTTTTCTAATTCGTTTGCTATCCTTCAGTTTCTTAAGATTTTTACATTGTTATTTCAACCCACTCATATGGGTGGCCAACCAGACTGAATAATCCAAATTAAGTATAGAATTATAATTTCTCATTGTGGTTTTTTTTTTTCTTTTGCATTTTCTTTTCTTTTCTGGGGATGGAGGGGGGGTTGTTCTGTGTAAGCCCTAGAATGAGTTCTGCATAAGCATCTTAAACCCAATCCTAGATAGTTTAATGGACCAACAGCATCTTTCATTAAAATACTATCTTCTTCTTAAAGTGTAGTGAAGTTTTATTTGTTCTGTACATGTAATACTTTTGGCACACACAAACACATGTAAACTCGAGATCATGAATAGTTATGTGTTACCTGCTTGAAGTTACTCCAAACATTACGGTCAGGCCCTTTTCCATCTCGGACAACCCTGATGTCTATATCTGCACCCTGAAATGCATATCAGTCTTCTAGCTGGCAACAATCTACACCCTTCTGGCAGGGGCTACCAAAGAAAATACTACCTTGTAAATGAACAAAAGATAAAGAAGGAACTAACCATTGTCATGGCTCCAAAATGTGCTGCAGCCACAAGAACACTCCCAGTGCCAACAAAAGGATCATAGACAAGCTTTCCAGGTGCAGCAAGTCCTTGGTTGGCCATCAGGAATGCCATCTCAGCATCCATGGCTGTTGGCCCTATGTAATTACGGCTTTTCAGCTGATATGTGGGCAACAACTTTCTGTCTGCCGCACCAATCTCGCGTCCAAAGAAGATTCTTTTTTCAACAATGGGTGGAAGGCCATTATTGTTTGAATCATAATCATCAATTTGTATGAGCCAAAACTTATGCTCTGGGTTCTTTAGATTTACTTTGCCCTGAAAAAGAATATCAACAACCACGGGTCGAATGACCAATCAGTTACCAGCACAAAGACAAGAGAAAGAAGCTACAAATTCTTGAAAGAACATAGATAACATGTAAATAAGAAAAACACCACCTTCAATGCTCATAAAACTTATATATGGTTGAGAAAAAGTTAGCGATAAAAAACTAAGTCTCTGTCACACAGAAGTAACATAATGGGGTTCCTTGCATTGCTTGTCAGGAATCAGGTTCAAAAGAGTTTTAACTTTTAACTTCCACAGATATATAATGTTATTGATTCGCCTTTAGACGTCACATTCTTAAGCAGAAAATTGTCCAAGGAAAAACTCCACACTATAACAATAGTTCATAGTAATAGGGAATGTGCTAAAGTACAACCAAGTAGAAGGCTTATATCACATATATGATATAACTATGGTAAGGTGTACAGTTCACACACATATATCATGAAAAACATATAAGAATACCTTAAACGGAATGAATGAAAGCTTCTTGAATATATCCTTTTGCTCGTCGGTCGTGAAAGTATAGCCAAAGCTATCAAGATTTATCTTGAAGCTGCTTTCAGGCGTCAAATATGGCAATTTCCTATCATCAGGGTAAGCTTTTACAGCCTCCTCTAGTTGTTCATAAGAAGTCCCTTCTCCCCACAACTCATACATACCCTTCACAAGTATGCCTGCCAAGCTAAATTAAGGTCAATATACATGAATAATCTCAGATATGCTCATCATACAACAAAACCCCAGCTCATGTACATCACCTACAGATTCAAACAACCATATCCGCCGGTTTCTAATGTTGATTTTAATTGCTAGCCGAGATTACTTTAAGCATGTTCATATTCGCAAAATAAGAGTAAAAATGGAAAGGAGAACTGACTTCGGTTGGCAATGTTGCGAGCAACTTGTTCAGAAGGGAGGTGGACGAAATGGAAAGGGCAATCAGGGTGGAAATTATGGGGGAGCTTCCATTGAAGAGAGTGTTGGCCATTGTTGGGATCTTGCTGAAATGCACCGAAAAGGTCAGCTAGGGCTTCAACTTCTGGCTTACGGTAGTCTAACAACCGATGGAAGAACACACAAAGATACCACATCTCTCTCTCTCTCTCTCTCTCTCTCTCTCTCTTTCTGGAGGCGCGGAGAGTTTCGTAGCGCACCTCTACTGTCTTTACTGCTACCCGTTTCGGCGCTTCCCCTCTCTAAAACCCAAAACCCCTGTATGTTTGTTCCTATTGTCCAAACAAAAAACAAACACAAATTGGAATATAATTAACTAACCTTTAGCTACTTTGAAATAACGAATCAACCTTGAACATTAATATTGAACGAACCAATCTTGAAATGTTATTTTTTCCAGCAAACCTCCGACGAGTCTCACTCGTCGGAAAGCTGACTTGGCGGTGGCAGATGCTGACTTGGCGGTGGCGGATGCTGACTTGGATTATTTAAGAGCCAAAAAAAAGAAAAACAAATTGAGGCACGTGCTGTGTTTTTTTATCTGTCAAATCATTATTCCCCTTTTTTTACTGTACACTTCACCCACTTCTATTAACTCCCCTTCTCTCTCTCACTCTCTCTCTCTCTCTCTCTCTCTCTCTACCACCCCCAGGCCCAGGCCCAGCCCCCGACCCATCATCCCCCCCAACCTCTCACTCTCTCTCTCTCAACCACCCCCACCGCAATCTCTCTGGGTCTTGTCTGAAAAACTGCATAAAATACGAATTTGGGTTTTGTTCTTCTCCATTGATTCATTGATTCATTGACTCTTTGTTTCTACCTCCCTTGTTTCTCTGGGTCTTGTCTGAAAAACTGCAGAAAATACGAAAAAGAGGAATTTAATAGGTTGATTCAAAGGGGGCTCGCCCTAGTTCTTCCGGATTTTTGGGATTTTTGGTATTTGGGTGAATCAGAAAGCTGAATTTATTTTCTAGGTTTTGTTTAGAGGTCCCAAGATGGGGATCTTGAAGTTGTAATATGTTGGTTTGTGTTATTTGGATTGAGTTCCAACCTATTTTCTAGGTTAAAGATGATGGGAAAGATGGAATGAGAGATCTTGAGAGTGTTTTGTATATAATTTGAGAACATTGTCAAGTTTATTGTTGTTGAATTCAAAATTTGGTGTTGTTTGAATTTTTTATTTCTGCAATATTAGTCAAAGCAGATTGTGACTATTTTGATTCTATAATTGAATAGCTGCAGTTGTTGTGCAGATCCTATTCTGATGATCTCATCATTGTAAACTAAACAAATGATGGCGTGGCTAGTTTTTTGTTTATGCATGCGCTGTTGGTCAGTTTTGATTTAGTGTATAGTCAGGTTAAGCTTTAGTTTTTATTTGGATGGAGAGGGATTGTAAGTTCTCCTGAGAAATGGCGATAGCAGGTTTGCACAATATTCCTGCAAGTGAAGGTACCATTCTTAGGGAATCTCAACCCTCGTCATTGTCATTAGGCGGAGATGAGAATTAGAGAAGGATAAGCACCGCCTCAATTCTGCAGATGTGGAAAGAACTTGAGGATGAGTGTGCATCGAATCGTGCCAATGAGAGACTGTGGTGAGGGTGGTTGAGAGAGAGAGAGAGAGAGAGAGAGAGAGTGAGAGGTTGGGGGAGGGGGGATGGGTGGGGGGCTGGGGCTGGGGGTGTTAGAGAGAGATATATATATAGAGAGAGAGAAGGGGAGTTAATAGAGATGGGTGAGGTGTACAGTAAAAAAAATAAAGGGGAATAGTGATTTGGCATATAAAAAAACACAGCAGATGCCTCAATTTGTTTTTTTTTTTTTTTGCTCTTAAATAATCCAAGTCAGCATCCGCCACCGCTAAGTCAACTTTCTGACGAGTGAGACTCGTCGGAGGTTCGCTGGAAAAAATAACATGTCAAGGTTGGTTCGTTCAATATTAATATTCAAGGTTGGTTCGTTATTTCAAAGGACCCTCAAAGGCTGGTTTATTATAAATTCCAATTTCCCAAAAACAAATAAACTTCTTTTATCTTTATTTATTGGGAAATTGAAAAACAATAATTCATACTTTGGGGGTATCGAAAAAAAATATTTCGAACTTATAATTTTGTCATGGATGAATTGAACTTTAACCCCTATTAATTTTAGTATTCATCCCCTACTTAAAGTCATTCGAAAAATGTTGTGGTCGTGGTGATATTGCACGTGGAGGCATAATTTTAGCTTTTTTGAGCTGCAAAAGGTTTCACGTGTAATATCGTCATCGCCATATCACTTTTTGGATGAGTTTAACTATGTGGTGGAAGCAAAAAGTAATAGAGGTTAAAGTTCAGCTCATTCATAACATTATTGTAAGTTCGAATGATAATTTTCCAATACCCCAAAGCATGAATTTGTTTATTCCAATTTTCCTTCTTTATTTGTTATTTTTTCATGATCATCATCATTATTGTGAACAAAATTGCGTGGAGTAGTAATTAATGTATGGTGCATAGTTATAGTGTGAGGAACCGAGTTTCTCCAGCATTTCGTTACGTAATGTTCAAGATTTCATCAAGTATGGAAGACAACATGGACATCGAATCGGAAAGGTTGAGCATAACAACATATGAGGAGAAAATTCTAGAGATTGAAGAGGAGATTTCGAAGGAGAAAAATGATGAGATTGCATTGAGTCTAGTAGGATATCTTCTAACCCAAACTTCTTTCAACTTTAGGGTCTTTAAACAAGTCTGGAAGAATATTTGGTGGCCAGCTAAAGGAGTGGTGATTCGAGAATTAGCGGAAATCTCTTTCTATTCCAGTTTTTTGTTGTAGACTATAAAGATTTTTGTGGTCTTTTGTGAAAACTATAGGTAGTCAGAAAAATGGGAGGCACCGAATAATACTCGGACATAATATTTAGAACACCAAGGTTTTGAGTTTAAGCATATGAAGTTTCTGCAAATAAGACAAACGTTATCATTTGCCAAGATTCTTGATGACAAGTGGGAACCTTTGTTGGAGTGAAACCTCAATTCCACTACTTTCAATATGTGATTCTATTACTCTTTGAACTTATCTAACATGTTTTAGTGTAATTTGAAGGTATTTTTGCCCATCTTTGATGTTTATGACTAGTTTACTTAATCCTCTTATTTTTAGGCAAATATAACATAACCTTTATAAAGTTGATGGGTTCTGGTTGAAATGGATGGGGACAAAGGAGGAAAAAGAGTTGAAAAAAGAGGCAAAAGATCGAGTTCAAAAGAAGCTCGCGCGGCCTGTCAGTGCAGCTCAACACAGCCACACCAAGCCAACTTTAATGATTCTAGGTTTTCCAGTCCTGCACAAGCTGCCTTCATGGATCCACACAGCCACATGGGACTGTAGTTTCAATTTTGAGCGTTGAAATAAGTAGAAAAATAAGTAGCTTTCATTTGAACATTTTATGTTTCTTCTTAGGTTTTAAGGAAGTTTTTTTTTTTTAAACCTCTAGACTCAAAACACAATTTCTCTAAAGTTTACATTGATCTAAAGATCGAATTCGCTTGATTACTGAAGATAACAAGTATTATGTTTTTTCAATTGTTTATGTATTTTCATCCACGTTTGTTAAATAATGGGTTTATAATTTCTCCATTAATTGCATGAGGCTAAATCCCTTACTCAAGTTAGGTCACTAACATGTCTAATTAATTGCAATTACGCTTCTTTTACTATTCAAGCATTCGTTCTTTGAATTCCTATCAAGTTATCAATGTTGAATATGATGTGAGGCTTAAGAGAGTCTCATGTTTGTGAAATTAGGGGTTAGATTATCTTTAAAAGAAGAAACTTGGGCCTATAGTATAACCTGATCAAATAATTTCAGCGTATGCATGAGAATAATCTAGGTTATAATTAAGGAAAATATCGATACTTGTAATTCTTTTGTGTTAATTGTGTGAGAACAACAATTAATTCATTTGAGTTAGCTTACAGACCTTCGAGACAAAACTTAGGTAGTCTACATTGAATTGACTCCCTAATCTATTGCATTTGTAAATAGTATGGGAATGTAAATTGTGATTATTGGCAATCTGTTGCATATCAGTCTGGTGAATCCCTTGCCTTTGTTTTTTTTATCTGATTTCTTTTAAAATTGTGTGCTAGTCATTCAAACTATTAATCAATTGCTTACATAACTTGAAAAGTTAACCTTAGATTGTATGCGAGAGTTAAGGCCTTGTAGATATGCCAACCATTGTAACGCCCCGCTTTTTTTAAACTGACTAACTTTGACGTTGTGGTTTATTTAAGTGTTTAAAATTATATCTGTATGACAATATTGATATGTTAGTTTAATTGTGTTAGTTTCTTATAGTATTAATTTGTTCTTTGTTAGTAAAAGGAATAGGATTAGGAAGAGAAAATGAGAAAAGAAAAGAAAAACACAATTAGGGGAGGGGGTGTTTTTCAGTATCACGTTATTCTCACAGACACACTTTTAATGAGAGAAAGAGAAGGGTAGAGAAGAAAAAGAAGAAGAGGATTAAGGCTTTGATTTTTCAATTAGGTGAGTAAATCTTGTCTTTTCTTTGATTAAAATTAGTAGGGGAAGATTAATTTTTTTTCTATTTCATGTTGAAATTGAAGATTGAATTCATTAATTTGAGTTGTTTTTAGGGTTTAAAAGAGTAGAAAACCATAATATGAGTACTTAGAAACTCACCCCAACATTGCATATTTTAGATTGTTTGATTATGTGGGTTGAATAAAATATATTGGATATGATGTGAATTTGAGTTTGCATGCACTAGATAACAGTTGATTCTTAAATTTTAGGGTTTGGAGAGCAAGAATTATGGAGGAATATTGTGAGAAAATTCATATGAGAGTAACATAGTCACTGTTTGATTTTTCATTAATTATTGGAATGTCCAAATTAAACGAAATTTTTAATGTAAGTTTGACATGTTATTAGGTAGCTTGTGGTAAATTTTATGAATTTTAAAGTTGTATTCTGCAAGATATGAACTTTAGAGTGAAACTGCCCTGTTTTTCAATTCAAATTTGATGAAATTGTGTGATTTTTCGTGAATTATGTATTTGGATTTCATGTCTATAAATTTTACCGTATATTCAGGATGATATATAGTATGTATGTTTAATATTTCCAGAATTTAGGATATTTATTTTAAGAGTTACGGACTTTTGAATATATATGTTTAATTGGTGTAAATTGGGTTTGTTTGTGTGCTAAGTGGAGTTAACTATTACCTATGTAAAAAAAAATTGTGAAAATAATAAGTATTATGCATTTAAATTGTAATCAGTAGGTATGTCAATTATTATGATGAAAAATGTATTCATGCCTTGGTGAATATTTATTTTGTTGACTATTATGATTTACTTACCTTCAAGAGAAGGAATATTTTGAGTTTGTTCTTGTTAATGTCGTAATTAAACTAAGTTTGGGGAATAAGATTTGTGTCTTACTTTGGGCTATTATTTATGTGTCGTTCTAGGACTATGGTCATAGTAGTAGTGTCTTTGTTTCAGGTCGCCTGGTAGGTACCTTGAGTAGGCACTGCCTGGTCCACAAGGATGTGATTTTCGGCCTGTTTGTTTTGGATCTATGTGAGTCCCTAGTTGGTACCTTGACTGGGCTTTTCCCGGTCCGCTAGTATGTGAATTTGACTAATTGACTCCATAGATTGTGAATCGAGGTCTGAGGATATCTATGTTTTAGAGTGATGGGTCACTGGTAGGTACCTTGAGTGGGCATTATCCGGTCCACCAGATGTGTTTGTGACCCTTGTGATACATAAGTGTTAGTACGTGAAGTGAGTTATAAGTTGAGTTTCCTAACAACAAGTTACTTAAATTAATTGAGAAAACTATGTTATGTTGTGATTTATGTTAAGCTTACCGAAATCGGAATATTGTGATTATGCTTGACTTTGATTATGAAATGTGATGTGACTTTGACAAGCATGTGTTAGTTTATGTAAATTATGTGACATGTATGTATGAGTTAGGGTTATGTTCAAGTTATTAGTCTAGCTTAGTAGGCTTTACTTCCTTTTGGACTCGAGTGAGGACTGAGAGCCCAAGGGACATGGTTGGTATGGACAACCATGGATAGTTTAGCGAATAAACTAGCAATAGAGTTGTTTAGGGACTTTAGTGAGAGCTAAAGCCCCTAAATCGTACATGGTATGGGACATGTATGCTGAGTTAGTCTTGTTGTTCATCGTATAACCCTTGTGATATTTCGTATGTGTATGTTTTGATTCTTTTAGCAAATGACTAATTGGGTTTATACGAGTTTATGGTGATACTTTGGAATATGTTCCTTTGTCACTCCCCTATATTTGTTGTATTTAAAAAAGTAATGATATGCATATGATAATGTTCTTATGTGTTAACCGATTAATGTGCAAAGTGTAACAACGGGGGAAATAAGGATTATTAGCTAGGCTTGGGGAGCTTATGACCTCACCTTTTTTTTTTTTTTAGGTTTTGAAAGTGGAAAGGCAGGAAGGTACCTCAAACGACTAGCTCTTGAAGTCTTTTGGAATTATGGCTAGGAAAGGGGCTTGAAGTTTTATGTGTGATATCGAATATGTTGTTAAGTATAGATGGATGCATTTTGTTTGTAAATGTGTAAAACTTTGGTAAATTTAAGCATGTCATGGAAATGTATGTTTTAGATTGACTCCCCCGTTGGAGTTTTATTATGGAGAAAAACTTATGATGTGCTATAATATTTGGGGATAGTTATGATTTTGAAGTTTAGGTAGCCTTGTGGGTGTCCAAGTAGGACCCCACGGCAGTGATGTGCCTGACACCTTGGGTTGGGGTGTTACAACCATATTCCCAAAACTTCGACAACAGTTAGCTATTACGAGAAGACTATGTCCAATGCTCATAAATGATTTTGCTTTTGAGCATATGTTGATATTAAAAAGCCTTTGAGGAGAGGGATGGTGAAGGTAGATGACAAATTCTTAAAGGTTAGATTGAAGTATGCTTGATTGCTTGAATTTTTCCATGGTTGTAGTAAGTTAGGGAATATGATCAAGATTCAAGAGTTTCGACATAGTGGACCAAAACACCCCCACCTACAAACTTCAATACAAGAATCTACTTTACCACTAGAATCTAGAAGAAGGGGGTTGAATCAGACATACAAGAAGAAGGTAGGTTACTTTTGGCCTACAAAGGAAAGCAAGGACAACCAAAGGTGAAACAAAGGTTGGTGTTCGAGGGTAGATATGAAAGAAGAAGGGAAACCATAGCAACAAAGTTCTAAAGAGGACTCATCTGATATGGGGATTGATGTGGGAGAGGTGATTACAATAGGTTCAGATGTTTTTAAGCACAAACTGATCAAGAAAGACGAGAGCAATGACGGGGAGAAGTTGAGATTGATTAAGGACCTGACACGTGATATTTTTTTTTTCATTGATCTAGTGGTAGAGGTTGTTAAACAACAGTGCCAGGAACCATATGTTTCTTGTGCCTAAATTGTCGATTGCTTGGCGACCCCCAAGCAGTAAAGGGCCTCCAGGGTATCCTGCGGGTCCATAAGTCAAGCATGGTCTTTCTTTCCAAGAACAAGTTGACGACTATTGAGGTTAGTAGTTTAATGAATTAAGTAGTTGGTTTTGACTATTTTGACGTTGATTGTCATGGGAGAGTGGGGAGCTTATGTTTGTGTTGGAAGCAAACTTTCGATATTCATATTCTGAGCCATTCATCACACCGCATTGACTCGAAGATTTAATGGAGGTAGGATGATGCTACGTGGCGTTTCACTAGCATTTATGATTACCTAGACAACACTGAAAAAACTTTACACTTATAGTCTGTTAAACCTCAAGACCTACTAGAATCGACCATGGTTTGTAGAGGGTGACATCAACGAAATTCTTTTCAACTTTGAAAACAAGGGTAGTCCACAAAAACCTCATGGGATGTTCGAAGTATTTCAAGATACTCTAGAGTTTTGTGAATTGGATGACTTGGGGTACTCGGGGAAGTAATTTACGTGGTAGAATAAGAGGGATGACACGAAATCCGTTGAAAAGAGGCTTAATAGGTACCTTGCTAATTAGGATTGGAGGTCTATCTTTCCGTTTGTGAGAGTTCAACATCTACGTGAAGACTGCTTGGACCACCTACTAATCCTCCTACATTGCTTGCAGGCCCATAAAGCTAGGAGGAAATGGAGGAAGAGAGCTGAAAATATGTGGCTCTTAATGAGCAAGGTGAAGGCGTTATCGGAGGGGCATGGATTCAGATGAGCTCCAAAATCCCATAGTTAGATGTATAGGCAAGATGGAGAATTGCATAAAGGAATACAAAGTCTAGAATAAACATCACTTTTGTCGCATTCAACGAAACATTAGAAACCTTCAACATAATTTTAGGCTGGTCATTGACGTCTACAAGAGGAAAGTATCTTTGATGAGATCAAGTACTTGAGTAAGGAGGAGGTAATGTGGTGGCAAAGGTCGAGAATCGGGTTTCTTAAATATGGGGGTTTCACTTGAGGTGGTTTCGTGAGAGGGAATACGCAAAAAGGAAGACAAACACTATAGATGGGCTGAGAAATGGAAATGACGAGTTGATTAATGATTTGGAGGGCATCGAAAAGGTGATCGCCACCTACTGTGAGGAGCTTTTTACTTATATTTCGAGTCCTAACTAGGATAGGTTGATTGGTTGTGTTCCTACCAATGTCACGACAAACATGAACTGGAGGTTGAACAGTCAATACATGGAAGATGAAGTTCTTGATGCACTGAAGAATATGAAACCCGATAAGGCTCCGATGCCCGATCATCTTAACCCTCACTTCTTCCAGAAGTATTTATTCATTGTAGGGAAGGATGTCACAAAATGTTGAACTTGTTAAGTGGAGGTTGTATCCCAAGTGTACTCAACCATACACATATTATGCTCATCGCAAAAGAGCATAACCTGAATTCTGTAAGTCACCTTTTCCCCATTTGCGTGTGTAATAAGCTTGCTATTAAAGTTATCCCTCTATAAGCCGAAAGTGATTTTTCCTAACATAATTTTAGTCAATCAAAGTGCCTTTACTCTAGGAGGGCATGATATCGGCAACATTTTTGCTGCTTTTGAGAGTTTTCATTCAATGAACACTAGTAGCAGGAAGAACTCCATGGGAAGCTAGACATGTGAAAAACCTATTGTAACACCATCACCCCTCCGGGGCTACGAACATTACTGATAACTGCTTCAAGGATCGACGACTAACCCAACAAATCACTATGAGTCTTTCCAACGTGCTTCGTCCTCGCTCACACGCTACATGAGAAAACTTACCAGAAGGTCACTTATCCTAAAAATATTTCCAGTCAAGCACACTTAACTGAGGAGTACTCAACAGATGAGCTTTCTAAAAGGAAGGTGTACCATAGTGATATGAGAAATCATTTCAATCCCTTCAATCTGGGGGTTTTAAAATAACCTCTACTTAAGCGCACAACGTCCTTGTTATGTCCTGATCCAATCCAGAATCTTTACCTTGCTAGGTGACTGCCCATAAAGCTCTCATCCACTGACGTTGTTCACGGTCACGGGTCAACTTTGATACGACCTGTCATTCCTCGACCCCTCCTAGGTTGCGGACACTGCCAATAGCTATTTAAAGGATCAACGACTAACCAAGGTTGTTAGAATCGGGATCCTAGTTAGAATCGATGGGCATAATTAGGATCATAATCATAGAATCGGATCGAGGACCGTTAGATTCTAATACAATACGAAAATATCAAATAAAGTTTTATGATAGTTAAAATCTTAACATTTTGTTCACTAGTAACAAGGCAATACGTTAAATTGTATATCAGTTGATAACTTCAATACAAAATTTAAATTGTTATGACAAAATTTTAAAGATGCTATTGAATGCAAACATTATCAAATTCAGGTAGGATCGTGGATCGAATCGCAGGATCGTATTGCGATTCGAACATATAATATTCAGGCAAAATCAGGATCGTACGATCCTAATTACTTTAAGATCCTACTAAGAGTTGGATCGATGGAGGATTTTTGGATCATAAACTCGTAGAATTGTTGATCCGAATTGGGATTTTAATAACTATGCGACTAACCCCATAAATCACCATGACCCCTTCTACTATGTTTCGTCCTTGCTCACACACTAGTTGAGAAAACATCCCAGGAGGGCACCCATCTTAAGAATATTCCTAGCCAAACATGATTTCTGAGGAGTTCTCAACGTATAAGCTTCCTAAAAGGAAGGTGCACCTTAGTGATATGAGTAGTCATTTAAATCCCTTTAAGCCACATTTAACCATGTATCCAAGGTATAACACCTATGATCAGGTTTCTGAGGGACGTCATGCGGAAGATGGCGTTCAATTCAGGTTGGTTAGATTGAGTTATGGGGTTTGTGGAGATGGCGACATCATCCTTCATTGTAAATGGAGAGCCGAGGGTTTTTTATGAACGTCTAGGGGGCTAAAATAGGGTAGCCCCATTTCACCCTACCTCTTATTGTTTTCCATGGAAGGCCCCTCTTTGTCTCATCTAAGATGCAACCATAAATGATAAAATCCCCGAATGTAAGGTGTGTAACGCCCCCTCCCCCCAATATCTCTCACCTATTGTTTTGCGGATGACTTGATTATTTTTTGTGATGCTATAGTGGAAGAAGCACAAGTTATTAGGGTGTTATTGCATAAGTTCGAAGCTCCCTTAAGGCAACAAATAAATTTTGTGAAGTCTAATGTTGTATTTGAGAATGGTGTCCCTCATAAATGGAAACACAAAATTCTTGTCACTCTTAATTTCAAGGATGTTTTAGTGCAAGACAAACACTTCAGGTTACCCACAGGAATCGGTCACTCAACAAGTAGGGCGTTTAAACCTCTAAAAGATCATGTGCTTATCAAGGTTAAAAGTTGGCTGGGGAAAGCACTCTCGTGGGTAAAGAGGGAGGTGGTAGGGAAGGTTGTAATTCACGCAATCCCAACTTATACAATGAGCGTGTTTAAATTCCCAAGTAAATTTATTAGCAGCTTGTTGTCTTAATTATAATAGCAATCACACATGATTCTTTAGTTTTTATAATGTTGAAAGCAAAATACTTCAATAATTCAACTATTATGGTGGCAGACTTGGGGAGTAGGCCCAGTTTAGAAAAGTTTCAAGAGGCTTTGACATGGTAAATATTGGACTAGATGGAGGGTGGGTAACATGCATAATTTAAACATTTGGCATGGAAAATGGATACCTAAACCAAGCAATTTCCCAGTTAATACTCCCATGAAACTTGAGCATAGATTGTTGAAGGCAGGTGACTTAATTGATCATATGAAAATGGGGTGGAAGAATGAGCTTTTTGATGCTATCTTCTTGCTAATTGTCGTTGAGATAATTAAAAAGTTGTCGCCATGTCCAACTTGGCCTATTGATCAGCCCATATGGCAATATATAGAAGGTGGTGAACTCACCACTCGTTCAGCATACCATTTCATTCTTCAATAGTGGCTAATCGAGTAGCTTAGGAGCAATGAAGATGCTTTGAAGCAGTTCTAGTGTGATATTTGGAGGGCAAACTTGTCTCCAAGAATGAGGATATGTATGAGGATAACATGAGTTGGAGCTTTTCCCACTAGAGAAGCCATAACAAGGAGGGTGAAACTTGGGCATGCAAGTTGCCCAACTTGTGATTGAGACATTTAAACCAATGTGTATGTTTTTGCGAATCTAAGTTTACTCAAGAAATTTGGATGAGAGTGGGGATGGATAATGAGGATGGGGGGATAAGGTATAAGTATATACCGAACTTGTTGGAAGGGTTAAGAAAATCGAATAAGAGGATTTGGAAATAGATAATGATAGTGTATTGGACTTGTTGGTTTTCTTGAAACCAACTAATTCACAAAGGGGGTAATTTTAACCCTTTCTTTGAGGTTAGAAGAACCATGGATTGTATGAGAGAGTGCCAAGATACCAAACATAAGTGGAAGACTACTCATCATACTTTGAACTTAGTTTAGAGCTTGCCTAATGAAGGAGCAATGAAGATAGTTTTGATGGGGTCCTTTACCAGGTGATTGTCATGGGAATGGGATGGTGATTAGCAATTTTACAGGGGAACTAATCTTTGCAACAACTCACCAGGGAATGGGCTATGAAGGAACAAAACTTGACGAAGCCTATACAACACTATTTGCCATGTCTTAAGCCTAACTGCAAGGGTATGAAAATATCATTCTTGAAGGGGCTTGATTTTTAAATCCAAAAAAATGACAAATAGCAATAGTATCTGTGTGGGGGAGAGGAGAGGAAGTCACCGTAGTGATGGTACATGTTTAGTCCCATTTTAGGGGCTAAATACCACTCGTTTACGCCCAAGTCTATTGCCGTTCCCTAATAAAATGGTTATTTATTACGTGTTTTGTGATTTTTAGGCTTTAAGTTCGGAGAATAATAAAAGGGGGCGAAGTTGCGGAAAAAGGCGATAACTCGGTCATCCCGAGACCTTTGGAGCCGATTTGATGCCGTGGTGAAGACCCGAGAAGCAAGAGACCACCATGCGTAAGGAGAGGATTTGGGCCAAAGGCTAAGTATGGCATCTGGCTCGTGGCGTTCGCTACACAAACCAGTAGCGATCGCTACGCCCCATACTTAGATGGAGATCACTTGAAGAAGAGCGAGCGGTCGCCACGCTATTGTAGCGATCGTTACGAGCCCGTGCGAAGGTTACGCCAAGGCCGTAGCGGTCGCTACCCATTCATAGCGCCGCTACGATGAAGCCCCGATTTTCCAAGTTTTCCGACGGCCGTAGCATTCGCTCGCCTCCGTAGCGCTCGCTACGGATGAGTGACTGGTCGCGACGGGCATAGCGGACGCCTTGAGTGAAACGATTCGCTGCTTAGTCGTAGCGAACGCGACGATGTCCGTAGCGTTCGCGACGACCTTATTTCCTACATAATTTTCTGCCAAAACGACTGTGTTCTGGCCTTCTTCCCCTTGGTTTTAATTAGGCCGACTTGTCACTTTCAAAGGAAGCTTTTAGCTGGAGATTATTTTTCTTTCTCCTTACATCTTCTACCTTTTAAGAGTTTTAGGATTAGCTTTGTGGGGATTAACTTCTACTTTGTTGATTAATTACTTTCTTCAATCAAGGCCAATTGCTCTTCATCATTTGGGTATTATTGCTCTTCATTTATTGCCAATTTATTGCTCATCCATTTAGGTAAAATCTCTTTTCTCCTCATTTTAATGTTTCCAAATGTTTTGTTGCTTCTGTTTAGTGTAGTTTTATGTTGTTAATCATAGTGGTTAGTTTTAATATCCATCCTTTGAGTAGAATCATGCTAGGGTTTTATTGGTTGTGTGTTGTTAATTTCTCCACCATGTCTAGAAGCTAATCTTCCTTGAGGTGAGGGGGTGATTAAGGCCTTAATGGGTTTTGGCCAAGGTGTTTATTGATTAAAGTGTGTTTTAGTTGGAGGAGTCTATTTCCACTTGGTGTCTTCTCATTGGGGGTGGCGGTTCAAGGTCCGAGAGCTCTTTGAATCGTTATACACTCAATGGGAAGCCTAGAGTGGGATAGTTAGGTCTACGCTACGAGGTAAGTGTAGGCTTAACTAGGAATTAACGCAATTCTCAACCCCATGGTCCATGGTGGACATAGGGTAGTTAATTTGAATCTTCCTCGAGGAGGAGATTCATCGTGGCCCCTTTTCGTTGTTCCATGGATAAATCCAACTTTATGCGCTTTAGTCATGAAAACTTCTTGATCAAAGATTCTAAGTGTCTAAAACCCCAACCTCTCTTTGTCTAATTATCACCTAGTTAATCATCTTTCTAGTTTTAATTTTGTTATAATCAAAGTGATCTTTGCTCGTAATTTATTTCTTGATTCAAGGCTAACCAAACAAAATACGAGAATTTAGGCCATGTGCTCCCGAGTTCGACAATTTACACCGCCCGCAAACCGTTGTACACAAATGGCGCTGTTGCCGAGCTAGTGCCCCTAGCTCCTCGTTGTTTTGTTTCTAGGTTTTTGTTTTGAATCCTTATACCGCTGAGGTTTTGTGAGTCTAGGTCCTAGGATAATTTTACGCCCTTGTTGTTGGTGTTGCATGCGACAAGGTCTCATAGAGATCAAGCCCCACTGCCCCTCGACCGAGATTAAAGCTTCGGCCGAGAGCCCACTAGTACTGCCGACGCCGTCGAGCAACGACAACAACAAGCCGCCATGGAAGGCCAAGGAGGCCAGGCCAAGGAGGTGATCAACCACCAAACCCACCCCGTCCCTTAGCTTGGTACAATACACCCACCGGGACGGAGGCAACCCCATCGTTCTACCGCTCACCCAATAATGCCTCAGACGACTTCAAGGCCAACTTCGTGAACATGTTTGAGCAAAACCCGCTCAATGGTTTTGACAGGAGAGTCCCATTGACCATATCGACAAGTTCAAGAGAGGATCGGTTATGTCCAAATACCGTGAGTTCCGCCAAGCTACATGAAGCTTAAGTTCTTTCCATTGACTTTAGCGGGAAAGCCAAGCTTTGGCTTAATACTTGTCCTCCCGAACTTATGACACTTGGGAGAAGTTGAGCGGAGATTTCCTCAAGAGGTTCTACACCACCGATGAGACCCATCTTCGACGGCAAGATATCTTCAATTTTAAACAAGAGCAAGGAGAGTCACTTTTTGATGCTTGGGGACGGTACAAGAATCTTCAACGCAGAGTTCCTCATCACAACTTGGATGATTGGTTGCTCCTTAATACCTTCTATCAAGGGCTCAATGGACATTTGAGAGAGTTGATTGATAATGCCTCAGGAAGAACTTTTCTTGGCAAGACCGCTGAGGAGGCGAATGTTTTCCTTCATGAGCTAGCACAAAACTCTCCGAATTGGGGTTCGGACCGTTCGCGAAGAGGGGAAGGATCTTCATCTAGTGATGCCGTTTTGAAACACCTTGCCGATCAAATCTCGGAGTTGAGTCAAAAGTTTGCCCTCATGGATACCTCGAGGCAAGTCAATGTCGTCCAAGAGATGCAAGGCCCTTCATCCATGCCCGATAGCAACATGGTTGAATGCAACGTTTGCAATGGGTACCACCCTAATGGTCAATGCCTAGGGTACCACGACATGGAGAAAGCCAATGCCATCTACCCCAACAACAACCTCTCCTATTCCAATAACCATCCCATTAGACCACAAGGAAACCCGGCATACAATGCTCGACACCGAAGTTTCCCTCCCGGGTTTTCTAACCAACCTCAACCTCTTGTTCGCCCTCACGGCCAAAACACATTTCAAAACCCTACATACCACCAACCCCAATACTTTCAAAACCCTCCTCCACAACAACCTTACTATAACCACACCCCCCCACAACCATCCTCTGCTACTCAAGATCCGGAATTGAAAGCAATGCTTCAAAAGATTTTAACCAACCAAGAAAACCGGATCAACCAACTTGAGCTCCATGTGGCTCAAATGGCCCAACAATCCGTCCGACCTCCCCAACCTATACCAAGCCAAACCATGCCAAACCCCAACAATGGGAAAGGACAGGAGAAGCAAGTCAACGCAATCCACTTGAGGAGTGGAACTACCTATGGTAGAGGAGTGGAGATGTTGTTGACATCACTCATGAGGAGGGAGGTGAGGATAACATTGTTGATGGGAAAGAGGGAAGTGAAGGCATTGAGTCCAGCGAAATTGAGAGGAAGGAGCCTAAACTGAAGAGTATTGAGAAGGGGGTTGAACATGAGCCGATCACCCAACCACTCAAACCATATAAGCCACCGGTTCCATACCCCGAGAGGCTTGTCAAGACAAGGGATGAAGCTAAGTTCTCCAAATTCATTGATATGCTCAAAAAGCTTTACGTGAATATCCCTTTCCTAGATGCGATTTCGGAGGTCCCGGTTTTCAAGAAGTATCTCAAGGATCTCTTGACCAACAAAAGGAAGATCCGGCATGAGAACACCATTTCTCTTACAGCCGATTGTAGTGCCATCATCTCCAACAAGACTCCTACCAAGTTGGCGATCCGGAAGTTTTTCTATACCTTGCTCAATTGGGAGATGAAGATAGGAAACGCCTTTGTGACCTTGGGGCTAGTGTGAGTGCCATGCCATGGTCAATATGTCAAAAGCTCGCCTCGATGAGCTCACTCCAACCACCATTAATTTGCAACTTCGACGGTCGATTAGGAGGCCAATGGGTATCTTGGAGGACATTAGGTCGAGTTGGTAAATTCCTCATCCCTTGTGATTTTGTGATATTGGAGATGGATGAGGACCTACATACCCCTATTATTCTTGGGAGACCATTCTTGGCCACGGCTGGGGCTATGATTGATGTGCAAAATGGGAGACTATCTCTCAATGTGGGGGGAGAGCAAGTAGTGTTCAATCTCAAGGAAGGAAAGAAGCACCCGACATTTGATGACTCATGCTATGCAATTGATGTGGTTGAGGATGCGGTCGATGATTCTTTATGGGAGTCTCTATTCCTCCAAGGTGCTTTTGATGATCCACTTGAAGCAAGCTTGATGGGCACTCGTTCTTCAACAACGGAGGGGGACGATGTGAAGTTCTTCACCGACCTTTTGGATGCTACTCCCATTGTTGAGAAGTTTTCCCCGGATGAAACATTTGTGCAATGCATGGAGATTGAAGAGGTCGTCACCGAGAGACCAATCAAGTCAAAGAAATTACCACAAGTTGAGCTCAAGGCTTTGCCATCCACTTTGAGGTATGAGTTTTTGGGTGAGGAGGAAACATTCCCTGTGATCATTAATGCTAACCTTGATGGCACTCAAACTTCAAAACTTCTTTGTGTTCTTAGAAAACATAGAAGTGCCTTGGGTTATGCTATTGAGGATCTCAAGGGTCTATCCCCTTCTATTTGCATGAATGCTATCGATCTTATGCAAGATGCTAAACCTTGTAGACAACCACAACGTCGATTAAACCTGAATATGCAAGAAGTGGTTAAAAAAGAGATCGTTAAATTGCTTTCCGCCGGGATCATTTACCCTATCGCTAATAGCGAATGGGTGAGCCCCGTGCATTGTGTACCCAAGAAAGGTGGCATGACTGTTATTGAAAATGAGCATCAAGAATTGATTAGCACTAGAGTTGTGAATGGGTGGCGCATGTGCATTGACTATAGACAATTAAACAAGGCGACCCTCAAAGACCATTACCCTTTGCCCTTTATTGATCAAATGCTAGAGAGACTCGCCGGTAAATCCCATTTTTGCTTTCTTGATGGCTATTCGGGATTCTTTCAAATACCCATTCACCCAAGAGACCAAGACAAAACCACATTTACTTGCCCTTTTGGCACCTTCGCATACCGGAGGATGCCCTTTGGGTTATGTAACGCGCCCGGCACCTTTCAAAGGTGCATGTCGGCTATTTTCTCGGACCATGTGGGGAGTCTTATGGAGATTTTTATGGATGATTTCAGTGTGTATGGGTATACCTTTGACGATTGTCTTGCAAATTTGGAAAAAGTGTTGATTCGTTGTCAAGATGTCAATCTAGTTCTTAACTGGGAAAAATGCCATTTTATGGTTGAGGAGGGTGTTGTCCTTGGCCATGTGATTTCAAAGCGGGGCATAGAGGTAGATAGAGCTAAAGTGGAGGTCATTGAGCGCCTACCACCCCCCACCACTGTCAAGGGGGTGCATAGTTTTCTTGGACACGCGGGGTTTTACCGACGATTTGTCAAAAACTTTTCGAAAATTGCTCGACCTCTCACTGAGCTTCTATGCAAGGATGCCCCTTTTGTCTTTACTAATGAGTGTCTTGAAGCATTTCAGAAATTGAAGGAGGCCTTGACCACCGCACCGGTAGTTCAACCACCGGACTGGAGCTTACCGTTCGATGTTATGTGCGATGCTAGCGACTATGCCGTGGGGGCATGCCTAGCACAAACCAAGGATAAGCAACCAAGGGTCATTTATTATGCAAGTCATGCCTTAGACGCCGCCCAATGCAATTATACCACTACGGAGAAGGAGTTGTTGGCTATTGTTTTTGCATTTGACAAGTTTCGCCGATACCTTTTGATTTCCAAAGTAGTGGTGTACACCGACCACTCGGCTTTGAAGTATCTACTAGGCAAGAAGGAGGCCAAGCCGAGGCTTATTCGTCGGTTGCTACTAATGCAAGAATTCAATATCACCATCCAGGACAAAGCCGGTTCCAAAAACGTGGTGGCCGACCACCTTTCACGAATCCTTGTCGAATTGGAGTCCCGGCCTATCAATGATTCTTTTCCGGATGAGAAGTTGCTTGCTATCCAAGAGGAGACCCCATGGTTCGCTGATATTGTGAACTACCTTGCTTCGGATGTGGTCCCGCCCGAGCTCCATTCAAACCAAAGGAATAAATTCTTTTGTGACGTCAAGCACTATATTTGGCACGAGCCTTACTTGTTCCGCATATGCAATGATGGCCTATATAGAAGATGCATAGCTCAAAGCGAGGTTCCGGAGATCTTAAATCATTGCCACAACAAGCCATGTGGAGGACATGGGGGAAAGGATAAAACCGCATCCAAGGTTCTTCAATGCGGATATTGGTGGCCGACGCTTTTCAAAGATGTAGAAGTTCATGTCAAACTTGCGATGAATGCCAAAGAGTTGGGAGTCTTTCTAGGAGAAATGAAGCACCCTTGACCTATATACTTGAGTGTGAGATTTTTGATGTGTGGGGTATTGACTTCATGGGCCCATTTCCTTCGTCAAGGGGGAATGAATACATTTTGGTGGCGGTAGATTACGTCTCCAAATGGGCCGAGGCAATTGCAAGCCAAAGATGTGATGCCAATACGGTCTCCAAGTTCTTCAAGAGGGTAATCTTCCCTAGGTTCGGCATCCCAAGAGTGGTCATTAGTGATAATGGGCCTCACTTTATTGAGAAGAAATTTGAGGCATTGCTCAAGAGATATGGGGTGAATCACAAGAGAGGATTGCCCGACCACCCCTAAACTCAAGGGCAAGTGGAGATCACAAACCGGGCTATTAAGGAAATCCTTCAAAAGGCCGTTGCGTCTTCAAGAAAAGATTGGGCGGACAAACTTGATGATGCTCTATGGGCGTATAGGACGGCATTCAAGACTCCCGTAGGCACCACCCCTTACCGGTTAGTCTATAGTAAGGCATGCCACTTCCCGGTGGAACTCGAATACAAAACATTTTGGGCGGTAAGGAAAGTGAATTTTGATGCAAAGGCCGCGGGGGAGAAACGGTTGTTCCAATTGGAAGAATTGGAGGAGATCCGCCAGCAAGCTTATGAGAATAATCGGATCTACAAGGAGAGGACAAAGGCTTGGCATAACAAGCACCTCAATTACCGGAACTTCAAGGTGGGTGATCAAGTATTGTTGTACAATTCTCGCCTCCAACTCTTCCCGGGCAAATTAAAGACCAAATGGTCGGGACCCTTTGTCATTGTCAAGCTCCACCCGGGTGGAGTTGTGGAGTTGGAGAACAAGAAGGGGGAAACTTTTAAAGTAAACTCTTCCAAGGTCAAACCATATGTCATGAGCGAAGAGTATGCGGGGACTATGGTGACTTTCCTCCCCGATGCCTAATGTTAAGATCCGGTCAATGGTCAAGCTAAGGACCTTAAGCAAGCGCTTCATGGGAGGCAACCCATGCTTGTAATGAGGAATTATTTCTAGAGGAAAAAAAGGAAAAAAAAGAAAGGAAAAAACAAGAGAAAAAAAAGAAAAATGAAAAAAAAAAGAAAAAAAAAAAGGAAATCATGAGTGGGAGGAAAAGAAATGAAAAAAAAAAACGAGGGAGGTTTGGAGGCTGTGTGTAAGATTTGAAGCATATTGGTTTTAGAGGAGATAAGTTGAAGGAGAAGCTAAGGAGAAAAGGGACGAGGAACAATTGAAATTTTTTAAGTCTGGGAGTGTAGCGTTCGCTACACCTTGCGTAGCGCTCGCTACGGAGCATTCCTTGTCTTTCTGTTTAGCCACTGTTTAGAGCGTAGCGTTCGCTACGAGGTGCGTAGCGCTCGCTACGGAGCACTCCTTGTCTTTCTGTTTGGCCACTGTTTAGAGCGTAGCGTTCGCTACGAGGTGCGTAGCGCCGCTCTGCATCGATTCTCGATTCGACTTCGCTGGCAACTGTCTCGGGCGTAGCGTTCGCTACGCAGAGCGTAGCACTCGCTACGGATCGATTCCCAGATTCTCGGCACTAGGCGTAGCGAACGCGACGCACCCGCGTAGCGAACGCGACGCCCAATTTTTACACAGACTGTAAAAGGGGAAATCCGACCCCCTCTTCATTTCCCTTCACTTTTCACTCCCAAATCGCCTCACACTCTTATTTCCTCTCCAACCTTCCCCAACCCTAACCCTCAAAACCACCATCTTCATCCTTCTCTTCTCATTCTCCTCCAAAAAGACCATCACTCTTCCTCCATAAACTCCATTTCCACTCTTCTCTTCTCACCTTTTGCAACTCAACATACCCTTTTTCAGTTTCTTCCTCTAGCATTTGAACTCTTTATTAAGTTGGGTTTTAGAGGAAGCAAAGCTTGAATCTCTCAAGCATTCTCTCAAGCATTCATTCAACAAGGGAAGAAAAAGTGAAAAAATGTCTCCACGACCTAGCAAGAGGGTGCGGGATGGAGCTTCATCCTCAAGGGCATCACCCATTATTGATCAAGGAGATGAAGGTAATGACTTCCCCGATTTTCCTACCCAAAAAGCTGAGCCTTTACGCTTAAGTTCGCATGCTAGGCATAGAGTTACTGTTCAAAATGATAGGCATGCTCGAAGGTTAACAAGGTTCAAAACTAGGAACATATGTTTTCCTTATGTTTATGATGTTGAAACGTGCAATGAACACTACTTGGGGCCTAGCATGGAACATTTAATTGGGGTAATGGGGTGGGAGCAATTCGTTCAAATTCGTGCACCCCAGAGGGATCAAGCAATTTATGAGTTCCTTTCATCTTTTGAGTTGTTGAATGATGGGACAGCTGATGCATGTTTTACTGCGTGGGTGGGCAACAAGCCCATTGAGTGTGATCTTGTGAAGTTTAATAACTTGTTGGGTTTGCCGAACGGAGGCTTAACCTATGGCCAAGCCTCGGTCTTCAATGAGGGGGAGGCTATGCAGGAAATAACATGTTGGCGGAGAACTTTAATTAGGGCCCCAAATGGGGATGTATTGTATTATGATGTTCGGGGTTCCAAATCCCGAGATTTTTGTAATCCCGCCGTTAGGGTCTTCCATAGGTTAATTACAAATTCAGTTTTCGCGCGAGATGACGGTAGGGAGAAGGTGCGGAAAGACGACCTCGCTATTTTGCACCATGCTTTACATGGTCGCCGAGTCAACACGGGATCGTGTATTCTGCATCAACTTAAGCAAATGTCTACCGATGGCGCCGGAACTTGTATAGCGTTGGGTCACATTATTACCCACTTCCTACACCAGTATGGGGGCCCGATAACCCCATACCTTGGCCGTTGCGATACACACCACATTCCAGAACCTATGGACGGCGACCGCCTCCGCCACTTCCGTTTTTTCTCCGTGAATCCATCGCCTCCAGTACTCCTCTACCACCATGGGTCCGTCCCCAAAGTTGTGACTACTCTCCGGAACCAACAAGCCCCTCGTTTAATCGATGTGCAGGATCAAAACAATTGGTCTTGCGGGCAAGAGCAAACTCTTAGGCTTGTTGGTGGGGATAGGGGGTTCATGATGCCCCCTTTTGAGAGGGAGTTGGAGCAGCTGCGGGAGGCGGCTGAAAATCAACGCGGGGCACCGAGGCGAGGTGCAGAGAGGGCGGCCCAAGAAGAGAATGTTGTGGAGCAAGGACAAGGGTCGGGAGGACAAGACGGTTGGGTTTTGTGTCAAGAGGATTTTGATGGGCTGCGAAACGACGTGAGGGACCTTGCCGGTTCCATGAATCAAATGATGATTGCCCAAACGCGAACCTATGACTCCTTGACGCAATTAAACAATCGGGTGGGTCGCTTGGAGAACATCGCGGATGACTGGGCCTACTACCACTATGTTGTCATGGGTCATCCGCCGCGTGATCCGGGATGGGTCAACCCGTACTACCCACCACCTCCTCCTCCTGAAGGAGATCCACCCCCATGATTGTAAGTTTTATCCCCTCCCCACTCTCTCTCTTTATTTGATTTACATTGGAAACATACAAGGTACGTTCGTTCCACCCCTTTTCTATTTTTGTACATATTTCCGTGTTTTTGTTTGTATAGTTTGTTTTCTTTTTGCATGCTTGTTTTTGTTTTTGGTGGCGCACCCCTAGTATGCTCTGTGTTGGGTTTTCTTGTTGTTGGAGCCGTGTGGGCTCGGGGCGTCACCCCTTTTTATGTGTTAGATGTTAGTATATATGTTTGTTTGTTTTCCTTTAGATGTTTGTACATATGTTTGTTTTTCCTAGTTTTTCTACCTTTCATGAGACACCCTTCCCACAATGAGGACATTGTGGATTTTAAGTGTGGAGGGGGGGGGGAGATCATTATGTTTTGGGTAGAGCACCTAGTCTTTTTGAGTCCTTTTTGTTTCTTTTTCTTTCTTAGAAAAGTTCGAAAAAAAAAGTGAAAAAGTGCTAAAAGATGAAAAGAAAAAAATCGAAAAGTTTTTTGTGTGAAAGAGTAAAAAGGGGAGAAATGTTGTGAAAAACCCAAAAGTTTCTTTCTTTTCTTTTTGAAGTTGTTTCCATTCACAGTTTTGTAGATAGTTCTCTAATTTGCCGATTCAGTTAGTTGGAAGCGGCCGGTATGAATAAATATAGATCTTAGGAAGGATTTTTGCCATGACTTATCTCTTTTAGACCTCTACATGGAATGGGAAAGCGTAATCCTCAAATCTTACACGCTTTGACTGTGTCTTCTTACCTAAGTTAGACGGTTTAGTTGTTCAATTGCTTAAGCTCTTAATTAATACATTAATCAAATAACTGTCGGGCCTACCGTCGTGGGTTGGTTTGGGTGGATCGGCACCTATGCCCCTTAAGTGCAATGACTCACGTATGGAGAAACCCAGCAGGGAGGGTAGCCCTTTGCGAAGGCCGGTGCTTAAATCCCGCAAAACCCGACGCAAACACTCTAAAAGACACAAAGCGGATTGAGTGGAAAGAAAAGAGTGTAGTTTTTGCAATGAAAGAAAAGAGCGAAACAAGAAAAAGAAAAAAGAGTTGAGCAAAAGAATCGTAAGAAAGAGCAAGAAAAAGCAAGAAAAAAAAAAGAGAGAGGTTGAAAGAAAAACCAAGAGTGAAGTAGGATAGATAATTTCGAGCTTGAGCATGAGAACAACTCTGATTATCTGGTTTAGGATAGGAAAGACCGACTAGAGCCCACTTGCACATATTCACGAGGTGTCTTGCTCAGCAGGAAGTGTTTTGGTTCAAAATCTCAAAGATTGGCAGTTTTCCAACCTTCATGTCTTAATTTGTTTGTACTTGTTTCTTCCATTTGATTGTTGAGGCGGGTTGGGGAACTAGGTGCATGATTGGGGACGGGAGTATTTTCTTTGTTTTTGTTTGGCTTTGTTTTTCGGTTTTCACTTCTCTTTCTTTCCCCTTTTTCCTTTTTCTTTGGCTTTTGTGGGCACAGCTGCTACAAACCCTCACGAGCCCACCTCGTCCACCCGGGCTACCGGGGGGTTTAAAGGGCTTGATGCATATGCTAAATGCATCCGTGATTCCTGCGAAAGTGAGTTAGGTGTTTATGTTTTCTAGTTTCTTAGGTTTCTTTCGGTTAGTTTTGCTCAGGACGAGCAAAAGTCTAAGTGTGGGGGGGTGTTTAGTCCCATTTTAGGGGCTAAATACCACTCGTTTACGCCCAAGTCTATTGTCGTTCCCTAATAAAATGGTTATTTATTACGTGTTTTGTGATTTTTAGGCTTTAAGTTCGGAGAATAATAAAAGGGGGCGAAGTTGCGGAAAAAGGCGATAACTCGGTCATCCCGAGACCTTTGGAGCCGATTTGATGCCGTGGTGAAGACTCGGGAAGCAAGGGAGACCAGCCGTGCGTAAAGGAGAGGGATTTCGGGCCAAAAAGCTAAGTATGGGGGAATCCAGGCTCGTAGCTCACATAACGGTAGCGATCGCTACGCCCCCATACTTAGATGGAGATCACTTGAAGAGCGTAGCGGTCGCTACGCCTATTGTAGCGATCGTTACGAGCCCAGGCAGAAGGTTCTGCCCAAGGCCGTAGCGGTCGCTACCCCATTCATAGTGCCCGCTACGATGAAGCCCTGATTTTCCAAGTTTTCCTGCTGACGGTCGTAGCATTCGCTACACCCTCCGTAGCGTTCGCTACGGATGAGTGACTGGGTCGCGACGCTGGGCATAGCGGACGCCTTGGAGCTGAAACGATTCGCCTGCTTTGGGTCGTAGCGAACGCGATGATGTCCGTAGCGTTCGCGACGACCTTATTTCCTGCATAATTTTCTGCCAAAACGACTGTGTTCTGGCCTTCTTCCCCTTGGTTTTAATTAGGCCGACTTGTCACTTTCAAAGGAAGCTTTTAGCTGGAGATTATTTTTCTTTCTCCTTACATCTTCTACCTTTCAAGAGTTTTAGGATTAGCTTTGTGGGGATTAACTTCTACTTTGTTGATTAATTACTTTCTTCAATCAAGGCCAATTGCTCTTCATCATTTGTGTATTATTGCTCTTCATTTATTGCCAATTTATTGCTCATCCATTTAGGTATAATCTCTTTTCTCCTCATTTTAATGTTTCCAAATGTTTTGTTGCTTGTATTTAGTGTAGTTTTATGTTGCTAATCATAGTGGTTAGTTTTAATATCCATCCTTTGAGTAGAATCATGCTAGGGTTTTATTGGTTGTGTGTTGTTAATTTCTCCACCATGTCTAGAAGCTAATCTTCCTTGAGGTGAGGGGGTGATTAAGGCCTTAATGGGTTTTGGCCAAGGTGTTTATTGATTAAAGTGTGTTTTAGTTGGAGGAGTCTATTTCCACTTGGTGTCTTCTCACTGGGGGTGGCGGTTCAAGGTCCGAGAGCTCTTTGAATCGTTATACACTCAATGGGAAGCCTAGAGTGGGATAGTTAGGTCTATGCTTACAAGGGTAAGTGTAGGCTTAACTAGGAATTAACGCAATTCTCAACCCCGATGGTCCATGGTGGACATAGGGTAGTTAATTTGAATCTTCCTCGAGGGAGGAGATTCATCGTGGCCCCTTTCCGCGTTGTTCCATGGATAAATCCAACTTTATGCGCTTTAGTCATGAAAACTCCTTGATCAAAGATTCCGTTAAGTGTCTAAAACCCCCGAACCTCTCTTTGTCTAATTATCACCTAGTTAATCATCTTTCTAGTTTTAATTTTGTTATAATCAAAGTGATCTTTGCTCCGTAATTTATTTCTTGATTCAAGGCTAAAACCGAAACAAAATACGAGAATTTAGGCCACAGGCTCCCTGAGTTCGACAATTTACACCGGCCTGCAAACCGCTGTACAGTACATGACCCAATCACTCAAATAGAGAATAAGGAGGGTTGGTTAGCATAATGGTTTCGCATGACCTAGTCATCCGTATAGAAAACATAGAAAGGATGGTAGACACTATAGAGAAAAGCATGAGAGAGATAGAAAAAGGAAGGGGTCGGTAGGTCAATAGTGACCTCGAGTGAGTAGGTGAGTACTCAAAAAGGCGGCCAATCAAACTAGGAGCGCTATAATGCCCCGTAAAGTTCTAACAAATGTGCACATTTGCAAAATTCATTGAGTAATAAGTGTTGAAAGTAAAATCAAGCTTGTAGGAGATAACGTGAAGAAAATGGGAGATATTTACATTTATCTCCCTCGACATTTCACGTAATAATTTCTTGGACCCTCATATGTATGAAGTAATTTTATATATTCATTTATTCCCTCGACACCCCGTGTAATAATTTTCTGGAGCCTCACATTTACGAAATGATTTTTATCTTTCCTTGTCGGAGTAGTACATAACTTTAACCCTTCCCCCTAAACAACCCATAAAAATAGTTTTTGATATTATTTTTAGGAAAATTGGATTCTAATAATCCCTACTTTCACATTTTGTATACCAATAATCTCTACTTTGTTTTTGTATCCTGGTGGTCCAAAAGAAAAAAAAATAAAACTACATTTTGGTGGGATGCCGCCAAGTCAAGTGGTGGTGACTCGGTGGTTTGTTGACGTGTACCAGCGAGAATGTATTTGACCAATAAATTAGTATTTTATTTGTATTCTAGTGGTTCCATTTAAATTATTATTGTATTCTAGTAGTCCGATTAACATATTTATTGTATTTCGGTGATCCCATTTCATAGTTGATTATATTCTGGTGGTCCGAATTCTTGGTCAAAGACACTCCCACGGATACACTTCAGCAAACCAGTGAATCACCACCAACTGACTCGGTAGCGTCCCACTAGAATATAATTACATTTTTTTGGACCGCCAGAATACAAAAACAAAGTAGGAATTACTGATATACAAAAGGTGAAAGGAGGGATTATTGAAATCCAATTTTCCTTATTTTTTGTGGATTTTCCCATTACAAGATTTACAATATGTTCGGATAATTTAGTCCTTGTAGGAAAGGAAAAGCAGGAGAAGGTAGGGAAAGGGAATGAACACATCTTTATCTTGTTTAAATTATAAATGGATGAGAATGGATGTAACAAGGGTTTATAAAAGTTTATTATGTTTGAAAAAGAGGAGGGGGAGGGGAGGTAGGGAAAAGATATGAATTTATTATTATGATGAAGTTATTTTCTTTTTTTTAAAAAAAAAATAAATAACATGTTCAATTCCCCTCTTTTAACTCTCATATTGGGGATAATGAAAAGGGTGTTATCAGACGTAAATAGAGGTGAATAGTTCCCATTCCCTTCTATTTTTTTCCCAAACAAGAATAAATGATGTTATTTAATATCTTTCTCTTCACTTCCCCTCTCATAAATCCAATCCAAATAGGGTTTAAATTATTAGTTATGGTTTTTTGGGTTTCTTTTTTCTATTCACATCTTGTTCGAGTGACTTAAGCATGTTTCAACTTTCAATACTTAAAGACACTATCTTAACACAATCAAGGTTGGATGTGAAACATATCAAATCTGGTCCTGCAAACAATGATTGTTTATCCATCGATTTCAAAAAACTACAGGCTACCTGAGGAGGCTATGTACCTAGGCTGGATCCTACCGTAGAAAGTCTGTTATTTGTTGATGTTCTTGCTCTGCACATTTGGCCTTTTGGGGCTCCCCATGAAGACCCTTGTGAAAACACCTCTAGAAGAAAAGATCTCATTTTCAAGGGATATCTGAATGCCAAAACTTACTCCAAGATTCCTAAATTTATAGTTGCACAACTCTTCCTCAATTTGCACTACTAATGAGATGAAGGCAAGATCATTCTTGTTGATTCACATCCAATTCCAAACAATGCGATAAACAAAGATCACTTACCTTATCTTAGTTGATCTCATGTTGAGCATTATCCTGGATAACCATCTATCATCATATGTAGCAATTTTACTTCAATCCCATAACCTCCATCTAGAATGGTGCTAAGTTGCCTGTTTGTCATAGGTCATCCACGTTTATGCCGAATCCACTAGCTGTTTGAGTGTAAACAAGTGTTTCATCTTCCAGTGCACTTGCATACTCCTTTCCCCTTTCCACCAAGACAACACAGTGACAATGGCATTTAATATAGCACTTGATACTTGAATTTGGTACACTATGAAGAAAGCATAATCTCCCTCAAAAGCATGACATAAATAGAATATGAGCAAACCACAAAAAGCATCATATAATAAGCATAAAGAAGCATTTTTTTTTTTTTTTGCAATCTGCAATTTATTCAACATTCAACATGGAAGCTCCCAGCAACTATAAAATGTAACAACACTTGAAATGAAACGACAACAAACAGTCACTACTGCCAATCTCAGAAAACAAAGCAGAAATATTCAAGGATTTCAGGCATGACTGAACACTTAGGAAGAAATTGGTTTTATTCAAAACAAGTAATAAAAGGGAACCCTTTAGATACTAGGGCAGCAGAAGGCAGTTGAGGTTTAATTTGAGAAGTCAAAGGCGGATTTGATCACACCAACAGCACGGCTAACAAAAGCCTCAACGTTTGATATGCAATCAGGGCTGATATCCTCAGTAGAAAGCGAGCTGCAGGCCAGTATTTGGAAGGCCACAGTCAGCAAGGAGCCACATGGTCCAGCCATGCTTGTGCTAGTTGAAGCTCCAACCCTTTGTTTGGGACCATCAGTAGAGACTACAAAACCCGATGCAAGAATTGGGATGTCGGTTGAGTCTACACCAGTTGCCACTATCCTCATGCTTGATGTATCAATGGGTGTGTAAACTATTAATGACCCCAGCTGCTCCACCATGCTTTCTTGAAAGATCATTATGTTTTCACGGGGATTCTGAGGCTGATTTCAAACAGAAAAACAAATATAGTTTGTTATGGTCGATTGCATTGATAGTTTTAAGGAACTGTGTGATGTTAACATGGCTGATAATTTAGATATTGGTAGCAGCTAAAAGAAAAAGGATTCATCAAAGAAGGCATTTTTTTCTTTTTATAGAAGGCAAATTTAATTGGCACTATGCTATCACATTAATCTCCTAGTACAAAACTGTGAAGCATGAACACTTCTTTTACCCTCGTGTATCCATGTCAGACATGTATCCAACGCTGACACTCCTCGGACACATGAAAAAATGTGTCCTCTAAATAATCATCGAAATAAACATCCGACACTTGGAAGACTCATGGTGGCATACTAATCCCAACCTTTAGACACTTCCAAAAATCATTGATGGGCATCACATTTTCGACTAGCCTACCTCTAGAGACATTCTCAACTATGGTATCCTTTTTACAATATATCATCGTTCTTGCCTATTACTTTACCATCTTACACATACATTTGTATCTATTTCACATAACTTTGTCTGTCTTCCATTTCTTAATTAAATTGTATGTCCTATAGATTAGTTTTAATTCATAAACTATTAGAGAAAAGTATTTATTAAAAATTTTTTAAAAAAGAATTTGATTTTCTATGAAGCACTATATAAAATTAGGGTACGTGTTAGACTATGTGTCATGTCCTTATTTTTTCACAAATCACGTGTCTCGTGTCTGTGTCGTGTCATATCTATGTCTCATGTCCGAGTCCTTACTTCTTAGGTACAGAAAGCACAGTACAATGAACCTACAACTTTCTTTATGATATTTCAATGATACAGACGTTCAATGTCATCCACCAATACTTTCCGCTAACAAGGAAAAGAGACAAGCAACATAAAATCAGCCACCAATAGACATGTCGTCAAATCTTAAAGTACAAGAAAATAAGATTTCATTCTGGTGTATCATTGAGTATACAACCAAAAACAAAAATAAATAAATAAATAAATAAATAAATAAAGTTGTAAGTTAGAAAATGGTTTTGCAGCCCCTACTGAGAATCATAGTTACTGATACTGATACAACACATCATAAACACATGGACACGAGAATTTGAAACAATTTTGGATATGACATGCATAGTGGACATGCAGTGATGAAAACATATTTATTCTATCTTTATGACAATATGATTTTATGTTTTCAGCCTTGGAGAGGATGATATTTGGAAGAAAGCAATAACAAGTTTTTCTTAGAGTACAGATTACTGGATTTGACAACTGCCAATAGTAAAAGCTCATTTCTTTATGTTGCCTGCATGTTTGGCATGTGTTTGAGTGTCCAAACAGTGTCAGAGTGTGGTTGTCCTACACGTATCTGACACAGATACACAAAGCTAGTGGAAGTGTTTATGTTTGTGCTTCTTTAGGTGTAAACTAAACTTGGACCCCTTGAGGGCCTTATGACATAAGAAACTTGGGCTATTGCCTTAGTAAGGAACACATTGAAAATCCTCGTCAACGAAACAGATAAGAACAATGACTTACTTGCAGAACAGAGATACGATTTGCTGCATGACTTCCAGTTGGTAGGTGCATTATCTCACGCATAGTGTTCCCAAAGCAAAGGACATCCCACTGATCATCAATATAATTTTTTTTTTTTGAAAAAAAAACATTGATCATCAATAAATAATAAAAACAATAAAAACTAAAAATGTATATGGATCTAGGAAACTCTGTGAATAGAAGCAATCTGAGGATAATCATGAATGATGGTAAAAGTGGTCCAAAACAACTATCTTTAGTGACAAAGCATGCTGCCATGTCAAATTCTTCGAATAGTTAATTTCAAGCATAGAGTTCACTGGTTAGTTGACATGGCATCACACTTTGTGTAAAATACAAGGTCTTTTTTCCAACATTGAAATCAGTAACAAAGACAATGGTCACAGGAGGAGGGAGGAGGCTTCACTGCATATTATCATGAAAACAATCACTAAACCATGAAGAAAGATAGATACCCATTCAGAGAAAGCTGAAACAGAGCAAACCAAGTCATAGATTAGCCTAACTAGGATCAGAAAAGTTCATTTGTCATGAGAAAAGCATAAAGTTCAGAAAGCAAAAAATGGATTATGAAAAAAGTAAATACTGCACCTGAGAACGCATTATGTGATTGCTCAAGTATTTAAGAACCCGCTCATAAGGTGCAGGAACCCAAAAGGAACTAGCAGCTGAGATTACTATGCCTGTTGGTTGACCAGGACATGTGTTCTGGCGAGCAACAATGTGGACTCTACTGCTTGTGATTTCAGATGATTGACATAATTCTGCAGTGCCCAAAAAGTTGAACATAGAAAAATAATTCTTGACCGCCCTACAAGCAAGCATCATCATGCTTCTCCGTCCTGCAGACCATGCATATGCTTAAAGAAGGTGACAAGCCGAACATATTTAGGAAAACAAACAAAAAAGCAAGGTCACTAATTGAAGTCACAAAGAAAACCTCCATCGAGTTCATGGCCAGGTCTGCCAGCCTCAACCATGTAAGTGTAACGCTCACATGCTCTTTGAAGTGCCATAACCTGTCTCTTTGCACCAAATCCAAGAGCACTTTTCACTAGATCTTCATATATAGGATGAACTTGGAATCGATCATCAACCTCTACACGTTCTACACAGGTTACCTGTCAAATCAGAATGTCTTGGTGACAAACACAACACAATACTAAAACCTCTAGAGCATTAGAATTTGAAATTAATTAAGGAAATACTATGAATGATGTTCCCTTAAACATATCAGGGAAAGCGAGACAGAGGAATGTACTATTATTTGATCAGTCAACTTACTATCATGCCAACAGACTCACTAGGACACCTCAATATAGCTAATCAAATCCCTCTAGATGAACACATTCCTTATTCACAATCAGAGAACTGAGATATTCAACTGTCACCTAGATAAAACATATATATCCCTTGGGAAGCTCTAGAGATGCAAATAACTGTAAGACATTGTTTATTGTGAGCAGCACGTCTTCTAGTGAAGGGTGCTTTCTTTTTAACTTATCATCACTATTCAACATTCATCAACGCACGTCATCAACTTATCAACGCTAATGAGCGCTCGACTATGTTTTCAACACTCATCGTCATCGGCAGTAAATTACTTATGATAATTTGCAAAAGAATAAGTCGGAAAACCTATGGGTTTCATCATCATTTTTCTTGATAAACATGATAAACACTGGAAGATGTAATCAAGAAAAAAAAATCAGTAAACGCTAAACAACAACACAAAAAAGAATAGAAACAGAACCATAGAAATATTTACCTTGGCGAGTCCATTAGGCAACTCCTGGATCATACAGCCAGAAGGATGCTTCCAACAGCAGGTTGGCGAAATATGAGAACCACCCCTAGGATAATCGCAGGAAATGTCTGCTATTACCCAGGTGCCCGTCTCAATCTGCTGACAATAGCGAAGCACATAGAATTCTCGTGCTTGGACCAGCGGTGAAAGAACATGCATTTGCTCATACATCTACATTGTTTGTTCTTTGGTCAAAAAATTTCCAAGTTATTTTTCAGGTTCAATCATATTACATGAATATAACGTACCAGCTGCAATGAGCCACTTCGATTCCCTAACAATCCAGCTTCTATCATGTGAAGAGTCCTTGCTTCCGAAATAATAGTTGGAAAAAAGTCAGACCACTTCTCCTGGAAATTTACACAATGTTAAAAACACATGCAAGGTAAAAACTATTTCTATTATAGGAAGCTACAATATGTTAGGCTACCGGGTCTAGGAGAAGATCCACAAGCAATCTTGTATCCATCCCAACAACACCAGAATCCTTGGAGGATTCCATCCTTGATTTCAGATACTTTAATGTCATCGAGCCGGAAATGATGTTCTCATAGCTGTTGTTGTCCAGAATGTATTGATCACCTCCTGGAGACTTCACCCAAAGCGGATGATCCATACTCAAAAGCTTAATTAGCTCATCCATAGCATTTGAAGCAAGCTCAAACATAAGTGATTTCTCTATTTCTAGATTTGCTTTCTTCTGGTAAACTAATTCTCGGTCGCCAAAATTGATGTTTCTAATCATTGAATCGACTTCAAAGGTCGTGCTTCCAATTCCATGGCCAGCGATATTTGCATCTGCTGAGTTAAATGCACCCGCTGGTATAGGTCGACCCATGTAGTTGGCTAGAATATTGGATATCCTTTCATACTGCAAAACATATCCATATTATAAACACATGTCAATGATACTACTTTCAGATAGTGCATAAACTTCAGAAATTTCATACCTCTCTTACATAAAATTATAAAAGTGCTCAAGGCCAATCAAAAACCAAACAATAATAATACTAACAGTTAGACTAAACCCCAACATTATTGTTGAGGAGATCCAAGGCAGGAACTCACTTCAGCCAAGTGAGGTTCCATTTTAAAATCAATTAGTGTTAAGAGGACTAACCTACTTGACACACACACACACACATATATATATATATATATATATATATATATATATATATATATATATATAAACAATAACAATACTAACAGTTAGACTAAACCCCAACATTGTTGTCGAGGAGATCCAAGGCAGGAACTCACTTCAACCAAGTGAGATTCCATCTTAAAATCAATTAATGTTAAGAGGACTAACAAACTTGACATATATATATATATATATATATATATATATATATATATATATATATATATATATATATATATATATATATACCTATATATATACCATGTCCTTTCCCTTTGCTTTTTCGATGAGCGATATTTTACTCATGGGTGAATCCCAATAATCTCCCTCTTAAGATATGAGTCTCTTACAAATCACATCCATAAGCGGCCCCCTTGACCGGAAGCTTCTTTTTTTATTGCCAAGGTTCAACTCACCATCAAGAGCCCACCATAGCCACACCTTACTACACATAGCCCCCATCCTGCTCCATGCGAGTCTCATGCCACCACTCTGTTTCAGGAGTCCAACCATGCGCGCCATGTGTTTCTTGCTTTTGTCTATGGTACTTCTTACAGGACCATTTCCTGCACCTTGCGCCCAACCGAATGAACCATCAGCCCTGATACCACATGTTGTAAAGATCCCACTTCAACCAAGGCTCATGGTAAAAGTTAAGTGAGGTCCCATCTTAAAATCAATTGGCGTTAAAAGAACTAACCTACTTGACGTATAAGTCATTCCCTTTCCATTTACTTTTTCGATGTGGTACATTTTGGGACATTTTACTCATGGGTGAATCCTAACAATTTCATCTCTAATATAGAAGTGAAATGCAAAGGATTGCTACTATTTGTACTTACCAAACATATATGTGCCCAAATAGTTAGAAAAAAAAAGAATGTAAGTGGGTTCCATTCATTTCTATTAATGCTATTAATCCTAATTATAACTCGGAAAGCGTAGTTGGTTTTAGTTCTCTTGTGTCATCGCCCCATTTTCAGTAGGCTTTTTTTGAAAAACTTTACTAGTTGCCACTTATTAATTAATACAACTTTTTAACCCCCCGCCCCCACCCCCACCCCCGTTTCTCCTTTCTTTCTAGCCCACAAAAGGAAGAAGAAAAACTTTTGTTCCTTACAACAAGTAATCCTTATGTTGTAATTCCTGAACCCGCACATTTGGTGGTCCACCAATTCTAGCACCTCAAGTAAAATGAGTGTACAACCATGTTACGGGGACAAGGCCTTTTGAAGAAAATATGTGGCACATTAGACCGTTATTGTTAGTAGTATAGGAATAATTCTATTTGTGTGAAGTAAAAAAAGGTTTTTATTAAACACAAGAAGATATATTAAAACATCACAAAACACTAGTACGTTACCAAAACCCCGTTCAAGAAAAATCTATAATCTATTTCTTCAAAAATAATTCCAACATTTTCAGTTACCAGTCACCTACCTAATAATTGGAAACTCGGGAGCCAGACTATGTATACAACACAAGAAAGTAGCTCATATATCATCATAGTAAAACCCTTGTTAGGGAGTACTTGTTAACCAACACAGAAGGCAGACTAATAACATTAACCAAGCATAACTAAATTAAAACCCTTGGATCCTATTTAGGCAAGGTACAACAAGCTAAGAGGAACCTTAATCCTGCATTTGGTAAAGTGATGTTCTACTGGAGCATAGACTTAAAAAAAGAATTGCTAGTGACTACTTCATTGCAAGAAGTGAAAGACTAGTTTATTGACAGATAGACTGACAACGAAACATAAATTGTAAAAAACTAGCTGAAGTGACCTCCAAATTCAATTCAGCATTATTCTGTTGCAATTCACAAGAGAATGCACATCTTTAATATCAAAAGTTAACAGAAATTACCTCCAATTTCAATTCGATATTTTCCTGTTGCAGTTTCGGAAGAGAACGCTTCCTGGCCTCTTCATCAGACGAAGGGATTCCACAAGAAGGGCATATCACATTTTTTAAGGCTTCCCGAATCGCCATATTCTCACATCGAAATCTATCATTCTCTAAGCGGAGAGTGTTGTTGTCTGCTCGCTCACTTTGTGCCTAAAGAAACAAGGTTTTTGAATGATTAGCTATCTTCATATAAGATCTGCCAAACAGTAGACCTGTTTTTCTAAAACACGAACCAAGGTTTCTTTAGACAGACAACCTTTGTTTGGGTTCTCTTGTTTTGGAACCAAAACTTTATTTGTTTGGGCTCTAGGCCTAATTCTACCCCAAGTTGGCGTCGCTGGTGTTCATCTGGGTGTGGGCATTCCTTGAAAAATCTGTAATGATTCAACAAATCATTTATCAAAGTTATTATGCATTCTAAGACCTACTAATTATAATTCTTTTGTAGAGAAAAAAAAATATATGAGCATCTCATAACAAGTTCAAGGTTTTAATGAAATAGTGTCAAGTATCAATTAATGTAACCATTATCTATAGTTTGTCACAACCTTAATAAGAAAGTTTCCATAATCAAAAGATCATCAATTAAGAGCATTAATGAATCCCGTTGAAATTAAAGAGCCAAGGTCTACAAACTTTCCAACAACTTTCATATAGAAAAATGGCAGAGGGAAGGTTTTGATAAAATGAGGCCATCCAAATGCCACATGGATCCCATTATTTGCAAAGTCTAGGGAAATCCATATGTGCATACTAGTATATTACCTTAAAGCCAAAACCAAGACTGTCGCAGCTATTTCCAGAAAGCCCCAATGAAAGACATTTTGGAAAGGGAGAGAGAAAATAGAAGTAGATAAGTTTTTTTTTTCTTTTGTTTTAATAAGTATTGAAAAGATATATCACAAAAACACCAACATGAGTCGCCCATTTACAAAAGAGGGCACAACACAAAAACAATATGCCCTCAAGCTCTAATCCAAAAAGTTCAAAGGGCTACCACCCTTAAGCATCAAACTTCAACCATACAACATCCTCCAAAAATGGAGCTTGAACTCGTCAAGGGACAAAGTTCTGCCGTCAAATATCCATCAACTCATCATCATCCAAATGGCCCGTAAATAGCTAAGGGAACAAATTTCCAAAAACCACGAGCACAATTTTTCTTAATCCTTCTCCTCCAAACCACCCACACCTTCTTCAAACTACACGCTCGAACCCAAGAGATCCTCATCAATAAAAGGCCACATGCCAAAGCAAAGAAGCCCACATGAAGAGACATCACAGTTGTAGAAGGGATGAATTCATTGTCAATCAGTTAAAGTTCAAGACTATGGCTAAGAACAAATTAGCAAATTGGCAACTTAGAAAAACGTATTACTGTGTTCATGATGAGAAAGAATCATAGAACATAAATCAATTTATTTGTATAACTTGGAAGGTAGAAAACAAAACCAAAAGAACGAGGAGTAGAATCTCCGTTACATAGCACACAGAGGCTGAAGTGCCAGCAAACTGAAAAACTAGCTTCCCATATGAAAGTGGGAAAAGTCCACTAGCAAGTTACCATGAAGATCTACACCTGAAAACTAAAATAGAGAACCTAATGCAGCCTCCCTTGAGGAAGCCAGTGGATAAGCGGCTAGCAGAATGTTAAACCCCCCCCCCCCCCCCGGTGTACCAACTAAACCCCCCTCCAACAAAACAAAACAAGGCTAAACCATGTGCTAGTATAGACAAGAGGCTGTGATTCATCAAACTTGAGATTTCTCCTTTCATCATGTTCTTCAGCATACTCTGTATGATCACGCCTTGAACCCAACTTATTGTGTCTATGTACCGTGATTTTTCAATAATAAGGGATATTGGATGGCAATATACCGACCTTTGTGGGTATTGGATTGTAATATACTGACCTTTGGTATTGGACAACAATATCCCTGACCTTTATACTTAGGTGAGATTATTATACCAATAATGATTAAGAGGGTGGTGATTGGTTAACTGGTCTTTATTCTAACGTGACAGGCGGAGGGATAATAACTGCCCCTTGCCCAGTAACCATGTTAACTCCTCCCTTTTTCTCTCTAACCCACATTAAAAAAAATCGGCCCTAACACAGTGACAAAGGGGGTGGTGAACCGGCCTTCGTACTGACGTGGCACACAACCAACCAATGTCTTGTAATGTAGGTTAATGAGAAAAATGGAGAGGTTAATGGGGTTATTAGTTTGGGACAGTTTTTTTTTCCTCTGCCAGCTACATCAGCATGGAGACCGGTTCTGCATCCCCTTAGTTATTGTTGGTATAATAATGTCACCTAGGTATAAAGGCCAGAGATATTGATGTCCAATAATAAAGGTTGGTATATTACGATCCAACACCCCGAGAGGTCGGTATATTATTATCCAAAAACCCTAAAAAGAAAATAATAATAAAATTTCACTTTTGCTGGCAGATAAAGTAATTTGACTACCAGGCATATTACAAAACAATGTGACATGAAACAAAAGCAATGGCACAAAATGATTCATCAATCCGAACATCACTAAGTACCAAATAATCAAATTCCAACAGCCGATTGCAAAGTAGTTGACAACATAATGCAGCTAAAGAATTTACATAAAGATGAACTCTAAACGAAAGAACAAAAACAAAAATAAAAATTCAGCAGTAAACAAAGGTTATGATTAAGATTATGAATTGAAGGCAAATAGAATGAATTGGCTTACGCTTCCAGTCGCTGAGTCTGCTCAGGCATATGTCTATGATAGTTCTTTCTCCCATTTTGATAGCCACAACCTCCCTTCTCCTCATTGCAAGAACTTCCACCTCCACTCCTATGACTCCCCATCTAAATGCCACTAGTAATCTTAAAAACCCGTCTCAATTGAACTGGTTCCTGATCCACAATTACCACCTTCTCTATAGCTTATATAGCTGCCTGTAAAATGCGCTCGATGAATATGTGGCACATAGGACCCAATAAATGAAACAATCAACTAATCCACCAAAATCAGACATGATTTCCCTCTTTATCCAAATTGTGATTTTGGATTCATTTGATTTTACATCTACTAAAAAATGATTCGGTCCTCTAAAAATCAGAGAATCTGGCCACATGATATTAATGTGTTCCGAAGGCTCCTTTATACTTACATATAGATATGGTTCGAAGGTATTAAAAGAAGAATCACTGGGAATTGTAACCATCAGATCACTTTACCGGGTAAATAATCATAAATGCGCGCAGAAAAATCTGAGATGACCTCTATCGAAAATTCAATATATTTATGTGGGTTATTAATGTTCAACACAACAATATCTCAAATGCAATAGTTATTAATCTTCTAAACCACAATGATCACCTTCTAGCATGGGCCAACCAAAGAAGGGTTTTGGGGAAACACATATGCGCTCCTAAACCAAATTTTCTGTATACAGGTCATAAGAAGAAAATGCCATAAAGAAACAAATAACATTTTACTTTTCAACCAGCAAGGTCAAGGAAAGAGAAAGGCAATGTTTTCTGGTAATTTATTGGAGTTTTAAATGTTCTACTTTGGGGAGTGTTGGACAATGATGCACCAAACTTTTTGCTTCGACAATAGTATAATCTACTTTAACGGTGTTAGACAATGATGGACCCAAAATGATTCCAGTAGTGGCTGACTCGATGGCAGTCCTACATGCTAGGCTGAAAAGATGAGTTTGAAAAAACAATTAAAATCTTGACTAAATTAATACCATGTCAGCAAGTCCAAATAATCAAATTCGCAAAAACTTATACGCATCTTTCCCCATTTGGACTTGTTAACATGCATTAATTTAGTCAAGATTTCAATTTTTTTTTTTTTTTTGTCAACTCATTTCCCTAGCCTGGCATGTAGGACAACCACCGAATTAGCTATCGCCGGAATATATTTTTTCTATCAAAAAAGATTATTCTTTACTTTTTTTGGTGCTAGTTAAGCAACAATTCTTTATTTTAATTATTAAACATATCTTTTTCCTATCAAAAAAGAAGATTCTATTTATTTATATTATATTATATACTTCTTTATTTTGACAACTTGATAGTTTTTTTTCCTAATCAAATGGGCAGAAGATAAGCTGTAAACCTCTGGTAGCCGGACTTACAATTTATTTCATAATAGGTCTAGACCATCCACACGTTTCCCAATGTTTAAGTGAATTGAAGAAGCCACACAGTTAAACACTTCAAATTACTTAAAAAGGGAAACTAACAAATCAATCACTATCAAACCACGCTCAAGCTTCATTTATCCACATATCACAAATGCTCTGGATTTGTCTTCACTAAAGAGAGAACCACAATTAGTTTGTGTCATTTTGCATTTGTAGAAGAAATAAACTTAGAACAAAGAAAGTCGACCAATATGGTTAGAAATTGTAGTGTAAACTGAAAATGAATTAGAAAAGTAGAGATGAATCATAAAAGAAGCAAAGAAGTGAGGAGAACTTCAAAAATATACATGTACTAACCATGACTGATAAACATGATCAATTAAAGGACAACGACAATGGTAATGTAAACCATGAGGATACATAAGAAAGCTCTTTGCAATGCAAGAACGTAACAATGATCCTAAACTTGATGCAATACAGAGAATGTGAGTCGGGTGTATGACGTCTACTTATCATGAGACCAAGGGGGATTATCGCAAGAATTACCTGACAAAGAGAATTATAGAGGAACAATAATCTACTACCTCATCAATTTGGCTGCCAAATTCAAAATTTCAACATGATCGTCTTCTTAGAGAGAGATATAGACCTACCATTCACCTATTGTAGATGGAAGTTCTTCATCAATACTTCTTTAAGCACCCCCTAAGTTCTTAGAAAAGACAGTGGGAATAAAAGGAATAACATCTTCCAGCTTGTATTCAATAATTTTATGGAAAAATCCATCACAGATTAAGCATGATTACACAAAAATTAGGAAACCTATCACAAAATTAATTTCTTTCCTTGTTTAATTACTCAGCTTTATAGTCTTGGTCACAGTACCTAGAAATTGTAATTGGTCCTTTGTTTCCTTACAGACCAAATTTTCAGTAACATAAGGTGTTTGGTAATTTCAATGAACTAAAGTTCAACTTTCTAATTGGATGCACCATACCTTTGAATTTTTTAAAAAACCATAAAAGCCTCACTATCATGAAGCTGTCTTTGAATAAGACAATTGCATTGCATGTACAACAGCTTTGTCCAGCGGATGAGTAATTCTCGTGTCATATTGCGGTGACATTTAGTCACGCAACACCTAACTTATCTAATTTCTGCCATATTTACACCACATATAAGGAAGGGAAATCAATGGGCATCTTACTTAAATACCCTATAATTGGTGGGTCTCTCAACAGAATTCCTCTTATGGTTGCTATTCTCATTGCTTCTAAACAACATAGTTCTAAACGAACCCATCAAAGTTTATCTATCTTATAGCACATCAAAACACGCGGCCAATTGCAGTTACTAGATTACTCCATAAATGCATAACACCCAATGAAACAACTCAAACAATACTAGACAAAAAATATAAATGTTACCCAAATCAATGAAATTGTTCCATTAAAAAAAAACAGTAACTTAGACGAGAATTACCCTTTGCAAGCGCCAATTTAGTTGTAATAAGCTGATAATCGAGCTTCACCTCGGATCCATCGATCATATGTATCTCTTCTCTTCGCAATGCAACACACAACTCCATTTTTGAAGCTAAGCCGAACATAAGAGTGAAGATTGTTCTGAAACTGTAAGAATTTGGATATTGCGTCGATTTCGACAATTGATTACTTCTACGGATCGTTATTTGAGGGTTTGTTGATAGTTGTAAATTATAATTCTACTTGAATTGGTGACCTAGCAAGGATTTTTTGCCAAACTTTATCAATTTGGTTACATTAGACAAGTTCCAGAATGTTGGATGAAAAGTTGATGTCTAATTGAACTGTATAATCATCTTCATGCAGGCAGCCTTAGTAGGCAGAAATGCGCCAAACTCCCTGGGTCAATGTATTATGGACTTCTTATGTTGTACTACCTCCATCCCGTAATGGTTGTCATTTTAACTAACTTTTTTTGTCCCACAATACTTGTCACTTTATAATTACAATGCAACTTTTTCCAACTAGCTAGTTTTTCATTAGTTTTTCTCATATAAAAGATAGAAAAAGTAGGAGAAAGCAAGACGCTCATACAATTTAATACTAATATTTCACAATTTTCCATATAACACAACACTTAACCAACTCATTTTATTGGTTTTCTAAATTTTGGCCAAATGGACAAGTATTATATATATATATATATATATATATATATATATATATATATATATATATATATATATATATATATATATATATATATATTATAATGTGTTTTTTTTTTGGATAGCAAAAGAGGCACCATTTATTAATTCATATTGAGAAACTTACACATGTCTTCAGCCACCATATCGTGGACAAGATCTGGGATCACCCGCATTCATACCGTCTTTTCCATAAGAGTAGGTTGGTAGTGAGCAAGGATATGGACAACTGGTAGTGAGCAAGGTTGTGGACAACTAGATCCCCTCCCCCTTACATGACGAAAAATGATGAAATAAAAAAAATCACACAACGCAAGAGTTTGGTGTAAAAAAAAATAAATAATACAAGCTATTGTCTATTTGTCGACTCCGCAACTTTTGGATAATGGCCAAGGCATCGCCTTCAATTACCACCCTTCTGTACCCCAAGTTCCTGGCCTCCGTGACTGCCATCATACATGCTCGAGCTTCCACCACTATCGGTTCTTAACCTCCCTCTCCCCTATTCCACCCCCGCTACCTCCATTTCTCCAGCGTGATTTCTAATCATGAATCCACACCCATACCCTCCCTCCTTGACCTACCCATCATCGAAGTTCACCTTAGCGAACCCAATTGCTGGCGACTCCCACCATGCCGTTGCTGGAGTTAGCCGTGGGATAGTCTCCTTGCGCACTGCCTCTCGGTACTGTTGAATTATTATTATCCCTTTCCCCTTTACATCCCTCCAAGGCCCATTTTTTCCGCTATGGACCACCCAGTTCCTAATGTTCCTTATTTCCGACATAATTCCCAAAAACTCCCCTAATCTGAGCCCATCCACTCTTTGACTCACTTGGTCCAATGCATCCAACACGGACCTATCATGGCCATACCAAAGCTCTTCCTCAAATGGGTTGTTGTTCCATGTATCCTCGGCAATGGGGCAATGAAAGAGTATATGCATGTCAGTTTCTTCATAGTAGCCACATATGGGCATTGATCCGATGTGTCGGGGATTCTCTTAACCTGATTGCACCGGGTTGGAAGCCCATTCGTCACTGCCCTCCAAGCGAACACTCTGATCCGGGGTCATACTAGAAGCGTCCAGATAATACTCCATAGTTGTCTCGTACTCTCGCTCGAAGATATAGGCTTATAAGTCTTCTCAGATCCCTTTCCAGATGATACCCCTATCCAACTGTATACTCCCAGTGTTTGTATAGTACCAGATTTGCATATTCTTTGGCCATACTCCACATAACGGCATCTGAAGGATTAGATTTGCCTCCAGTTGTAGCAAGCAACCACGGACACGTCCTCTCTCCAACTGCCCCTATCCTTGTCAATAAATTCAGCTATCCTTGTATGAGGAGGGTACTCTTGTTGCATGATCAACGGCCTAAACGTGTGGGGTCACGGAAGCTACCGGTCAACCCCAACTATCACTAACATACCATCCCCGATCTCCCATATAGATCCCCACTCAATAATTCTCCCTGCCTCCCAAATGCTCCTCCATGTCAGACTTGGCTTCTACCCCAACCTCGCTTTCATGTTGTCCCCGTCAGGAAAATCTGGAGCCTAAACTTTATATGTCTAGGCTCCAAACCCAATTCTACTCAAAGTTGGCGTCGTTGGTGTTCATCTGGGTGTTGGCATTCCTTAAAAATCTGTAATGATTCAACATATCATTTGTTAAAATTATTATGCATTCTAAGACCTACTAATTATGATTCTTCTGTAGAGGAAAAAGAATTATAAGAGCATCTCCGAACAGGTTGAAGGTTTAATGAAATAGTGTTAAGTACCAGTTAATGTAACTATTATCTATAGTTAGTCACAACTTTAACAGAAAAGCTTCCATAATCACAAGAGCATCAATTAATTGCATAAATTAATCTTGTTGAAATTAAAGAGACAAGGTCTACAAACTTTTCAACAACAACAAATTTCATCGAGATGAATGGCAGAGGGAAGGTTTTGATAAAATGAGACAACCCAAATGCCACATGGATCCCATTATTTGCATGGTCTAGGGAAATCCATATGTGCATACTAGTATATTAACCTTACTAGCCAAAACCAAGACTGCCCGAACTATTTCAAAAAGCCCCAATGAAAGACATTTTGGAAAGGGAGAGAAGTAAATAGAAGTAGATAAGTTTTTTTTTTCTTTTTATTTGATAAATAATGAAAAGATATATCACAAAAACACCAACACGAGTCACCCATTTGCAAAAGAGCGCACAACACAAAACAATATGCCCTCAAGCTCTAATTCAAAAAGTTCAAAGTGCTACAACCCTTAAGCATCAAACTTCAACGGTACAACATCCTCCAAAAATGGAGCTTGAACTCATCAAGGGACAAAGTTTTATCGTCAAATATCCATCAACTTGTCATCTTCCAAATGGCCCGTAAATACCTAAGGGAACAAATTTCCAAAAACCACGAGCACAATTTTTGTTCATCCTTCTCCTCCAAGCCACCCAAACCTTCTTCAAACTACACACTTGAACCCAAGAGATCCCCATCAATGAAAGGTCGCATGCCAAAGCAAAGAAGCCAACATAAAGATACATCTCAGTTATAGGAGGGAAGAATTCATTGTTAATCAGTTAAAGTTCAGAACTATGGCCAAGAACAAATTGGCATATTGCCAACATAGAGAAACGTATCAGTGTGTTCATGATGAGAAAGAATCATAGAACAGAAATCAGTTTCTCTGTATAACTTGGAAGGTAAAAAACAAAACCAAAAGAAGGGGAGTCAAATCTTCATTACATAGCACGCAGAGGCTTAAGTGCTAGCAAACTGGAAATCTAGCTTCCCATATGGAAGTGGGAAAAATCGTCCTAGAAAGTTACCATGAAGATCTATACCTGAAAACTAAAACAGAGAACCTAATTCAGTTTCCCTTGAGGAAGTCAGGGGAAAAGTGGCTAGCAGAATGTTAATCCCCCCTCCTCCCGGCTTACCAAATCAAACCCCCTGCAGCAAAACGAAAAAAGGGCTAAACCATGTGGTTGTATAGACAATAGGTTGTGATTCATCAAACTTGAGACTTCTCCCTCTCATCATGTTCTTCGGCATACTCTGTATGATCATGCCTTGACCCTCACTTATTGTGTCTATGTACCATGATTTTTTTTAATAAAAAGAAAGTAATAATAATATTGCACTTTTGCTAGCAGATGAAGTCATTTGACTTCCAGACATATTGCAAAACAATGTGACATGAAGCATAAGCAATGGCACAAACTGATGGGTTATTTGCGTTTTGGGCCCTGAAGTATAGGGGTATTTATTTTCTGGACCCTTGGTTTTTTATTGTTTATTTTTAGGACACTAAAGTTTATGTTTGAATAAAATAAGACCTTAAAGTTTGTAGGTTGAAAAAAAAGGTTTGTGTACTATTTTTCTTTTTCTTCCCATTTTTGAATTTATCTCTCGATTAGCACCAAACTTCAGGAGTAAGGTTAAAACTGATATTAAAGCTATAATACATCTCTCTTATTCATGTCGGAACTAATTAGACCCTGAAGTACCTCGGGTTTAAGTAGTTCTGGCATGAATAAGAGAGGTGTATTATAGCTTCAATATCAGTTTTAACCTTAGTCCTGAAGTTTGGATTTAATTAGGAGATAAATTCAAACATGGGAAGAAAAAGAAAAACAGTTCATGAACCCTTTTTTCCAACCTACAAACTTTAAGGTCCTTTTTTATTCAACCCATAAACTTTAGAGTCCCAAAAATAATTAAGAAAACCAAGGGTCCAGAAAATAAATACCCATATACTTCGGGGTCCAAAATGCAAAAAACCCCCCAAACTGACTCATCAATCCAAACATAACTAAATACCAAATAATCAAGTTGCAAAATTCGATTGCAAAGTAGTCGACAACATAATACAACTAAAGAATTTACATAAAGATGAACTCTAAACAAAATAACAAAAACAAAAATAAAAATTCAGGGGAAAATGAAGGTTATGAATTAGGTTATGAATTGAAGGCAAATAGAAATGAATCGCTTACGCTTTCAACCGCTAAGTCTTTTTCGGCATATGCCTGTGATAGTTCTTTCTCCCATTGTGATAGCCATAACCTCCCTTCTCCTTATTGCACACATTTCCACCTCCACTCCTATGACTCCCCATCTAAATGCCACTGAAAATCTTCAAAACTCGTCCTAATTTAACTGGTTCCTGATCCAGAATTACCACCTTCTCTATAGCTTATATAGCTGCCAATGTAAAATGAGCTTCATGAATATGTGGCACATAGGAATAAATTAGTGAAACAATCAACTAATCCACCAAACTCATACATGATTTCCCTCTTCATCCAAATTGTGATTTTGGGCTCATTTAGTTTTTTTACATCTACTAAAAAAAATGATTCGTGTTAGGAAAATCACCAAATATCTTGATCCCACAATTATTTGTTTCCTAATTGTATTAGGGTATTATTTAGGTTTCCTTATTATGTTAGGTTTCCTAATTGTATTAGATTCTAAATCTAATTGGAGTGGGAGTCAAGTTAGGTTATAGGGAGTTTTCCCTATAAATAAGGTACATGTTTCTCCACCAAAACACATCGGTAACACACAGAAAGCTAGAGAGAGAGAGAAAATATTGAGAGAGAAAGGGGACTCACCAATATTTTCCCCAGTGTATCCTGAGAGATTGTGAGTTGAGTGTTGAGAGATTGTTATTGTAATCTCCTTTGTGGATTGTATCACACCCTGTGATAGTGATCAGGTTGTACTCCACCTTTCTCATAGTGGATTATTTTATGGCTGTCGCCGTCCGTGGGTTTTTCTCCGAGTTCTTCGGTTTTCCACGTAATTCTGGTGTTTGATTTTATCGCTTATTTTTCGTTCCTAAATTTTGTCGTAATATCCGTCATCTCGTTTTCGATTCTATTATTCGCTTCCGCTGTTACCTTGCTACTTACTTTTCTCAAACAAGTGGTATCAGAGCAAGGTGGAGATGGCTTCAATCATGAAGTGCGATATTCCAAAATTTGATGGAACGAGGAGTTTTACTATGTGGAGACTGCAGATGAAGGCGGTCCTGATTCAGCACGGGTTATGGGATGTGATTGAGTATCCCGACACGAAGACTGATGCGACAATGAGCGATGATGAATTCAAACAACTCCAGAAGGATATCAAGGGAATCGACTCAAGGAGTGGAAGAAGCTTGAAGATAAGATTCGCAGGATTGATTGTGCTTGGCGGAGCACATTCAGAAAGAGGTGATGCATATCGAGAAACCTCGGGAGCTCTGGACCAAACTGGAAGAGCTGTACATGTCGAAGAGTCGTGCAAACAAGTACCGAATGAAGGAGAAATTCTACAGGCTGAAGATGCCCCAAGGTACTTCTATTTAGGCACATCTTAGTGAATTTGATTCTATTATTACTGAATTGGAATCAATGGATATAAAACACACTGATGAGGATAAGGCTTTGCATTTAATTCTGTCCCTACCTGCATCACATAAACAATTTAAGGAAATCATGTTGTATGGGAATCGTGGTGTCCTTAACCTTAGTGAAGTAAAGGCTAGTTTACTGTCTAAGGAGAAACTTGATACCGATGGTGATGACCAGGGTGGTGATGCTATGGTTGTAAGGGGTAGGAATACTGAACGTAAGGGAAACGGGTCTAGAGGGAGGTCTAAACACCGTTCAAAGTCTAGGAATCCTCACAAGAATAAGAAGTGTAACTATTGTAGTAAGATGGGGCATATAGAGAGAGACTCCTGGATATATTCACTTAAGCTTTTCTTCCTTTGCTCAAGGGCAAAGAGTCTTCTCATGCTGTCCTGTTTGCAAGTGCACGACAAAAATCGTTGATTCATGAACTTTTTCAACTTCACCCAAGAAGTGATTTTGCTCTTTCCATCCCCAGCTCATTGCGCTTTTAAACTCTCAAACCAAAGGGATGTGACCTTGGTGAGTTTCAAGTTGGAAATCTTGAATGCCTTTTCGTCACTATACACCTTAGCCTCAAAGATCCTCTATGCGAGTTGTAACCACTCCAATAATTGTGAGGGTCAAGAAAGCCATTGAATCTTGGGACCTCAATTTTGACATTATGAAACTCATCTCGTGGAGGTCACTCTCCCATTCTCCTTCGATGATTACGAAGAAGATAACCACTATCATCATCACCCGACTCAAAGATAGGAGGAGGATAAATAGGACTAATGGAGGGTCCTCTTCTTCTTGGTCGAGGTTGACCTTGAAGATGTGCGGGATGATTCGAGTTGGTTGGAAAGGGCACCAATAGCAAATTCAATGGGCGAGACCCAACTCTCCAAGTCCGGGTTTTGAGATCCTTCAAGCAGGGGTCCCTTAGGAGTTCTTTCGTGTTGGATCGCTCCTTCTTGATTGGGATTAACTTCGTCATCTGTATCAAGAAAAAGGGTAAAGGACGGATTGTGTTTGGGAAATTTTGTGGAGCCAAGTTCTTTTGTAGTTGGTTATGTGTTTGGGATTAGGGTTCTTTGTGTTTTAGCATGAAACCCTAACTCATGAATTAAAAAAACAAGAATTCAAGCAAACCCTAACTTGGATACTCTTATACCAAATGGAGTGTGTCATGGTGGGATTCGATGCTTAAGTTGAGGAAGATGATGGAGATGTTGAAGATAAACACAACCAACCCTAGAAGTCTCAACCCACAAAAGTATATAGACTCAAGAACTATGAATTGCTAAAGAATAATCACCACAATTCTATAAAGGGTTTGACTAGCTAACCCCACCACAATCAAGATTGAGGCTAAGGTAAGAACAAGACTTGAGAGAGAGAGAGAGAGTTTGAAAGAGAATTCTCTTTGTATTTCATTCAATGCTCATTAATGCTTCTTCCCTTCCAATGTAAATGTTTATAAACATTGAAGTGGAAAAAGCTCCTTGGGGTCTAAATTGCAAAAGGGACCCAAACATCACAATAAATGCCTTCATGGAAATTCTTACATCAATATAAGGGAAGGGGCAAAAGGAGAAATTTACTACACAAGTGGACGCGGTTACGGTCGTGACCATAACTTCTTCGAGAGAACTCTTGAGTTGCGCCAAGTCACAATCATAATTCAAGGTGTCACGGGCGTGACTCCTGGACAACAAAAAGTTCCCTTAGCACTGAAGGTCACAGGTGTAACCTATGAGGTCACGACCGTGACCCATACTTGAGTCACTTCCTTGCTTCTTTGTTTTGTCTGCTAAAGTCCAACCCGACTCTTGATGTTAAAAGACCAACATGCCCTCGAGTAGATGACCAAAATGCCCTCGGGGTTGGTGATAGCGCTTTAGCCAATAGAAGGACTCAAGGCCAATCCAAAGGACTACCGAGACGAACTTGGAAGGGTCCGAGTCAAGTGTAAACTGGACCTCATGCTAGCGCCAAAAGTGGCAGCCCTCTTGACTTGGATGACAAGAGAGGAGAAAGGACCACAAGTTTCTTCATCTTGACTCTATTCTTCATCCTTATCCTCACATACATGTTTGGTTAGTTTCAAGGTCCCTAAGCGAGGCCTAATTTCAACTCATAAGGCTAACCTAAATACAGGCTAGGTCAATTTAGGTTCAATATACCCTATTTTCCTGTCCATGACCAATTCCAACCCCTAGTTTCATAAGGTCTGTCTAATGTCCAGTATCGACTTAACCTAGTTACCCACACCAGCAGGCCTGGCTAACCTCCGTATAAATTAGGTTGGCATATTTCATAATAGAGCCTAACACACTACCAAGAAAGGTAAGCTTGACCTCAAGTTATTTTGTTTAATATTTGCTTATATTCCTAAACAATGAACAAATTAGCAATAAAAGGTAAGAATTAAAATATAGCATTTTCTTAAATTCACAAACAAATTTAGTCCAGCTTGAACACTACCTGAACTAATGACAGTTACTGGAACCATCAGTCTCCACTTTAGTTCAATAGATTGGGATTCACAAAGGGTTATAATGTTTCAAGGGCATCATAGGCCCTGCAAATGGAATAGCAAAATATAAATACAACAAAAAAAGTTGTTTAATTAACTATTTTAATTTTTAATGGTTAGGGGAGGCCCTACTCTGTTTTATCCCCTGCATTGCCTCCTCCTCCTCCTTCTTCATCCCCCCTCTTTCTCCATGATTTTAGCCTAAAACATACCTATCGTGAAGCAAATTCGGCAGCAGATTGGATGGCCAATTACGGTCATAGTTCCCCATTTTTTTCTTCTTGGTTTTCCAATTCCCCCCCCCCCCTCTCCTTCTTTTCTATTGTACTAGTTGATACCTCAGGCCGATGCCTTGACAGAAGGATCCCCTGAGAAGGTTATATTGTAACCATTTTTACCCTGAGGAAAAAAAAAATCTTCCCATAAAATTATGATATGGATCGCCTCAAATTGTCCATATCCGAGACGGCTCTGCTCGGCTGCTCCCCAATCTGAATTTGACCGAAAACGAGAGAGAATTCTCGAAGAAACCTGATAATGAAGGGTATCCGTCCTACTTGGATTTCAGCCTTGAGTATCAGATGATGTCTCCTGAGATTGTGAAGGAGAGGGGGATGTTCTTGATAGTGGTAGTCTCTGGTGGGTTGAATCAACAAAGAAATTAGATTGTTGATTTGGAGTTTGGAGGTGTTTCTAGGTGGGTGTTAATGACATATTTGGTGGGTTTTTGGACATATAGGAAAAGGAACTGAGGGCAATTTTGTCATTTCATGTTAATTTTCTCACTATCTCCATCTGAAAGAAAATGTATTTAAACATTACTACGAAGATTAGGCGGGTTATTTACTACTCATTTTAAAGGTGAAGTAGGGTTATCTTAATTTCCAAGACCTGATGGTTATAATCATACTTTCCGACAAACTCAAGGTGTAAAAATTTAATTAGTTCATGAGATGTCTAAAAGACGACTTTGAAACTTCTTTAAAAGAACAAATTCAATAAATTTTAAGACTACAATCTTAAAATAATAACTATCATTATTATCGGTTCACTTTTTGTTAACTGATGAGTCAAAAATCATGAACCGAAATTGAACTGAATAATCTATCAGTTCATCCGTTCATTTAACTATAATTTTCTCGGATTAATTTTGTCTATTTTCAGTTGGATTCATCAATTTTGTTTTTTTACTCATCTGTACTCAATTCCACCCCTGGATATATATGTGGTATGACCAAATTATAAGTTCGTCATAAAATATTATGCTCCTGTTGCTTTTATTGTAAGCTAGCTAGTACCTTCCCCCCCCCCCCCCGGTCTTTTTGCGCACATTCTTCACCCCAGTGGCAGTGCGTGGATTTTCATGTTATGGATTATAGATACACCCTCCATTTTATATTAATTATCTTTTTTATTTATCATATTTAAAATTTTAAAATTTTGATCATAAATTTCTCAATATATACAATAAGTTATATAAAATTACTACTATTATATTTGTATCGAAAAATACTATCAGAAAAATATAATATTGTAATTGATAATAACATACTCCCTCCGTTCCACATTAATTGTCGTATTTAGAAATATTAAAAAATTTTGACAATTAATTTCTCAAAATATAAAAGGAGTTACTATATAATAGTACCACTATCATATTTGTAACGAAAAATATTATCATAAAAGTATAATATTATATTTGTTAATAATATATTATGCAAGAAATTATCAATCAAAGAGCGACATTGAAACCCGTAGAAGTCAAAATTATGACAAAATTAATATGAAACAGTGATAATATTATATAAAAATTACTCCAAACGTTCCATATTAATTGTCATAATTTTGACTTTCACGGTCTCCAATGTTACTCTTTGATTGATAATTTCTTACATAATATATTATTAACAATTGCGATATTATACTTTTATGATAGTATTTTTCGTCACGAATCTAATGGTGGTAATTTTATATAGCAACTCATTGTATATATTGAGAAATTTACAGTCAAAATTTTTGAAATTTGACTGCACAATTTCTAAAGACGACAATTAATATGGATCGAAGAGAGTATCAAACAAAAAATGATATCGGAGACGGTGAAAATTAAAATTCACAATTAATATGCGTCAACGACAGAGTTTTCATGATATGTATGTGGTTTGACCTAATTCAGTTGGTTGGGTTCAAAATTAAGCCTGTCCTGAACAAAATCCCAAATTAACTTGGATTGGTGGTCTGGTCGCCTGCTCAATTTTCCCCCTTTTCTTTTTTGTGTTTTAATTTCCTCCAAAGGTATCGCTCATTCTGTGTGTGTGCTACTACTGCGCCTGCAACAGTTGAGCTCCACTGACTGGCCATCTGCTTCTGCTTCCTTCCCCGTGGTCGCCGGCGACAATTCCCCGGTATCCTTCTTTTCCTTCTCATCTACTTCCTCTTGCCTTGGTTCGTGCTCAGTGTGATTGCCCTGATTCTCTAACCCAATTGCACCACAAGATCCATATCAAATCAAATATTGAAATAGTGCTAAAGATTCTCATATCATATCATCATCCTGTTAAAGCAAATGCCTGATTCTTTCTAATATTTTTGACTCACTCATCTCATCTCATTTCCTTGTTCCGATTTGGGTGAGTAGCAATAATGGATGTCTGTGAGATGCAGAGGCAGTACGTTGAGTACTCACAATCTCTCTTTCGTGAGGTAAATTCAAATTCAGCATACAATCTGTCTGTTTAACTATTCTTTCAATTATAGTTGTTGCTTTGTTTGATTTACTTGCAAACATTTGTGGTGGGATTTTTGAGTGGTATGTAAATTATTGTTGAGTGATTTGATTTGAAGGGATATTTGGACAGCCAATTCACACAGCTCCAGCAGCTCCAAGATGAAAGCAACCCAGAGTTCGTTATGGAAGTCGTTACCCTCTTTTTTGAAGACTCTGAGAGACTCATCCGTGATCTTACTTGTGCTCTGTCAGTTTCCAGAAATTCCTTCTTTTTCTCCTTTTTCTACTGTATTATTATTATTTATTATTATTACTACTACTACTCCTACTGCAACTACTACTATTTGTTGCTATTGCTGATCTGTGAATTATGGAAATTGTTGTTATGAACTCTGTTCATTACTTGACTTATAATGTAGTGAGATTGGTGGTAAAGTGGATTTGCCAACTATTCCTGCTAATTATAAATTGGGCAACAATGATGAGCGATAAGAAAAATCACTTGGAAATAGGTGTAGTTGATCCATGGTATAATGAAGTAACCTACCCTCCTTGTGCTTTTTGGTTATTCAGCATATGGTTGAAAGTTGAAACCAAAGGGACAAGGGTTTAAGGGTGAGTGTGCAAGTAGGAACTAAGCAAAATGTTAAAGTACAGCAAGTTGGAGACTTGATCTTGGGAAGCATGCGCATTGTGATCCCACTTCAAAAACTGTATCTCACTTCACTGTTACCCGCTCATAAATCTTGTGCTTATTTCGGTCAAATGGGAACTGGATGCCTTTACCCCGTCATGTAAAATGTTTGTGTAACTGTGTCATGCTGTCATGAGCATAGCAGTCTAACATTTGAACCCCCAATTTGGCTTTGGAGTTTAGACGATTAAGTTTGGGCCAAAAGCATGTGAAACATACTTGCTAGTTGCAAGGCAGCTGAGTGTACATGTTAACATGTCGAAATTAGATAGTTTTTGAAATGTTCGCGTAAGTCATAACATATGTTGACAGTCTATCCTTGGTCAAAGCTAGTAGTTGGCTGAATGGCACGTGGTTGTTTGTGTTTTTTTTCCCTCCACACCACTTTTCTTCACTTGTTGTGGGGGTCAAGTAAGGCTTGTGGTCCATGCTAATGATGCTGTGATATCCTATTCTCTTCCCACCGTATAGGGATCAGCAGATTGTGGATTTCAAAACGGTAGATGCTCATGTTCACCAACTCAAAGGAAGCAGTTCCAGGTAATGGTTTGGGATCACTACGGTCTCTTTTTAGTGCAAAATCAGACTTTTAATGATGGTGCGTTTTCGCTTTTATTATACAATAACTGGTCTCATCACTTGTGATTTGGCTAGGTTTGAAGTCCATTTATGAAACTTATCCTTTTATGTGATTATTAAGGCAATATTTTTCTTTCCCCCTTTTTTTGGAAGCAGTATAGGTGCTCAGAGAGTAAAAAATGCATGCATTCAATTTCGCAGCTTTTGTGAGGAGCAGAATGCAGATGCGTGAGTGCCGTAATTTCCTTATAGCTATAATATATGTCCTTTAAAACTTCAAATAAAGTTATTGATCTTACAAATATTTGTCCAACAAATTCAAAAGCTTCAAATGTTAGAATAGGCTTGATAGTATCTTTGCTGTATTAATCTCAGCTAACTTAAAATTTGAGTGCAGTTGTCGAGCTTGTCTACAACAAGTGAACCAGGAGTACTTTCTTGTCAAGAACAAGCTTCAAACCTTATTTACGGTACTGTTCCTTTCCTTATTTTGTCCTGAAGCATGATACTATTCTAAGATACAATTAACAAATAACTTTGAATTTGAAGTAGGAAACTGGCTGTCATGCTATTATGGAATTTCAAAAAAATAGGAGGAAAGAAAAATAAGTTGGAAAGAAATAGCACCGTTTCGAGCTCTGTCTCATTGTGGTCATAGTTATTAAAATCCTAATCCTGATCTATGATCATACGATTTTATAATCCGCAATCCTCGATGCGATTCTACTATCTACGCGATTCACGATCCTACCTGGGTTAGTTCCGATTCTAACAACCTTGATTGTGGTTGCTCTATTTGTTGATTACTACCTGAATGGAAGATTTATAATGAAATACAAGATGTCTACTGGTGCCCTTGTTAAGTATATATGGTTCTTTTAATTTTGGTGCAAATACATACTTTTAGGGTTCTAAACAAGTCAACCCTAAGCCAAGCCAAGCCAAGCTCCAGGGGACTAAAGCGAAACTGTGCTCAACCGAATTTTGGGATGGAGTTTGTGACCAATATGAGCCTTTCGCTAAGCCTAGCCCATGCCTCCATGTCTTATTCTTTATTTATTTATGTCTGGCCTGGTCTCTCTCTCTCTCTCTCTCTCTCTCTATCAATCTAACTATCTATCTTGCCACAATCTATGGTGTTCGTCGAGGGGAGTGGGTTCAGATTGACCATCAATCTGCCATGATCGCTACCTCTTCCGAGAATGGACTGAGTGGTGGGGTTTTGGTGATTTCTTCAGATATCTATCTCTCTTGCCACAACCTAAGGTGTTCATTGAGGGGCTTGGGTTCAGATCGACTATTGATCTGCCCTGATTGCTACCTCTTCTGAGATTGGACTGAATGGTGGTGTTTTGGTGATCTCTTCAGATTGGCGTCCTGATCTAGAGTTGAGATTTAATTTGATTTTGCTGGGATTGCTTCTGGGAGTAATATATTTGATTGGTTTGTTTAATGCTATGAAGTAATTCAGGCCTAATGCCATTAATTCAGGCGCAACTTCGGTGTTCCACCATCAATCATCATTATAATAAATATTCATAACTCTCAAATGCTTGTCTCTGGTTTCTCTCTGCCCTTCTTATCCATGAGCTGTTGCAATTTGCAATATTCATCTCGTGTAATATTGTTTTCCTTGATTTTCTTTCCATGACTCAAACAAATAAAAAAAAAAATCACTTCCAAAATTTTCGCTCCAAATATTTTTCTTTTCCCCTTGGAAACTTCTTCCCTTTAAACAGAGCCTTAAAAAAAGAAAAGAAGATAAAAGAGGGGGAATATGAACATCTGTTATAAACTTTTTTTCTAGCATTGAACAAGTGATAATCTTAACGCTACGTCAGCCATTTACGCATTACATTTGTGTGAGTCTGTTCGTACTAATTGTCTTACATGGATCGAAATATGGTGATTTGCAGATGGAGCAGCAAATTGTGGCTGCTGGTGGATCTATCCCTATGATGGACTGATCTGTTTGCTGATCATATTACTTGAGATACTTCCATTTGCTGTTTTCTTGTGTATCTGCAGTTGGGTTTCATGGTACTGGGCTGTGTCAATCATTGAACTTCTTTGTGGTTGTATATTGACTGAATATGAGTTCATGGAACAGTTTGAGGACATCACAGTTACTTTTATCTGGTGAAGCACAAAAATGTGTTGTGTTTAATCTTTATCCTTTTTTTTTTCCTCGCAAAGTTGAATTCAACCATGGCCTGTTTTTGGTGATGGAGGGAGTGAGATTGAATTATCAAGGGTGGATATGCCTTTTTATTTGTTTGTCAATGATAATTTTTAAACAAACAGAGATGCCTTTGGAGGCAGGGTCCAAAGGGCTAGGCATATGTATGTTCCATGTTAGCTATTGAACCTTCTGAGTCTTCCATTGTCATTTTTGGCTTGTAACTAGACGCTTTCATTTTCCTGTAAAGATAATATGCATGCAAAACAAGCGAAACTAACGTTTCTGAATTCTTAAATGATGGACTAGGGTTAAATTTAGATGTATATTACTACAATATAAGGTATTCATAAATCTTGATTTGTTTGAAAAATGTACTAACGGACTTAACGTTATCCCATATCTATATTGTGTCTATTCAAGTTTTTTCGTCACATATAGGCTCTGTTTGACAACCAGTTGTTAGTTGTTGGTTGATAGCTGTTTGAATAAGCCGTTTGACTTTAGTTGTTTGGGTTAGCTAATTGTAGAAAAAATGTTTAGTAAATTAGCTTTTTGTGAAAAGCTACATCGAAAAGTTTCCTAAGTAGCTTTTTGAAAACTTGCTTATTGAGTACAAAAAACTAATATGAAAAGTTTGTAACCAAACACCTCTGGTAGCTTTTTTACCTTGTTCAAAAAGTTAATAGTGTCCAAAAAGCTAAAAGCTACCCCAAAAAGTTGGCAGCCAAACACCCTCGAAATATCTTAACAAGCAATGAGAAAATGTGTGATAATTTTGATTTTAAGAATGACAAAGGACACTAGAGATGTCTTTGCTGGTATGAAAGTTCCTCTGAAAATTATGAACCTTATAATGACATGTGTCACTAGCCCCGAGATGAGTGTCCTTTGGAATAGTCAAAAGGGTGAATGATTTAACCCTCAAAGAGGGTTGCATAAAGGAGATCCCATGTTGCCCTATTTTTTTTGTTGTGTGTATGAATCGTTTGAGCTATATGATTCAAGATGTTGTGAATACTAATAAGTGGAAACCCTACAAACTTTGGAGTTTTGAGATGTCCCATGTTTTTTTATGCTAATGACGTCATTCTCTCCGGGCTTGCTACTTTAAATGATGTTCATTCTATGCTAAAGGTTATGAAGGAGATTGGCTATTATTCGGGTCTACACTTGAATATTGCTAAGACTTGGATTATTTTTCCTAAGTCTCTCCATAGAAGATTGAGGAGACTACTAGCCAACTCTGTCCATATCCCTTAGAGTACAAATTTTGGTAAATACCTTAGGGTTCCCCTCATCTCCCATACACCAAAGATTAGGGATTATAAGGAAATCTTAGTCAGATTTAAAAGGGGGCTTGTTGGATGGCAAGGCCTTTTTCTAAATTTTGAAGGAAGGATTGCGTTGGTTAAATATGTGCTTAATGCTTTACCAATTTATGCAAACTACTCTTCTTTCCATTAAATCAATTAAACTCATGGAGCGGCATATTTGAAGATTTATCTAGAATAAAAAGAATGATGAAAGGTACATGGTCCAGGTTCATTGGGAGACTCTTTACAAACCTAAAGATATGGGTAGGTCTTAAGAAGCTTCATGTTTGGAATAAAGCCTTCATAGCCAAGCTCCTTTACAAATGTTATACTAGCCTAATCTCCCTTGGGTTAATCCGATGAAGCACAAATACTCCCATAACTGTAGCTTAGATCTTGCTTTAACTAATCCTCATCATTTTTCCCTTTGGTAAGGAATAATTGATACTGAGAAAGAAGTCCGAAAGCATATTTTCAGAAAGTTAGGTAATGACTTTCCATCTCCTTTTGGTATGATAATTGGATTGGTGATGGGCTTCTACTTAGTCAACCTAGTCGTCGTCCTCCAAAGGTTGGGAGCCATGTAAGGGGTGGGGATTATATCTGTGATGGCCCCTAGGATACTAAGGATTTAGAGGTTATTTGCCCCATGATCTAATCAATCAAATCTCTGCTTACCCTCTTCCTTTAGCTGCTTCTGATGACACTGTTATTTGGAAGTTGCACAACTTTAGCAAGTTTAAGGTGGGCCAAATTTACAAATTGCTTTGTAATTGTTCAAGTAATCTTAACCTCATCTTTAAACCCATTTGGAACAACCCTCTCCTGGCAAAAATGTAGTTTCATGTTTAGAGAATGCTCCATGTTTCACTCCCTCTTAGCCAGATTATGGCCAACAATGGTGATGTATGCAAGGTCGCGATGATCAGAGTGATGACCTCACAGACACCAAACGGACATACCCAACACAGGGATTCTGGACCTCACTATTGGCAATCGATTTCAAACACTCCAAAATAGACCTCACAACAGAAAATCAATCACAACCTCCACCAAAACAGAGTACAAACATAAAAGAACAATGGATAAAATGGGTGATGTGTGAAATGTGGTCGGATGAGCAAGAACAACACAAATAATCCTCCTCCAAGATAGAATCGGGTTCACCACGCACCAAATAACATCAAGAACTCATGAAGGATTTTGGGACTCGTTCAAATGGATTGAAATGGACAATGAGGGATGGAAAATGCAGAAAGATAAAGGATAGAACCAAGTGATTACCGATCAATACAGGCACACCATGACTGATTATCACAAGGGCAATGGACTTGATAACCTCAATGGATACAGACACACCACCATTGAAATTACCAAGCTCTACACGCACCACCAGAATTGCCAAACCCTAGATACTGAAGTAGAATTAACCAAAATTGAGAGTTTAACGTCACTCACAAACAAGAGACTCGAAGGCTCTTCTATTTCATCAAATTCATATATCAAGTTGTTGTTACAATGACCTCACAGTGGGTATATATAAAACTAGCTGAGATATCTAATTAGGAGTTTCTTGAGCAAAAAAAACATCATAATCTTGCTTAATTAAACTAATTACATCAAAATAAGATAATATGTAACTAACTTATGAAGCTTCTAGAACAATGGTAATGAGGGCTAATAAAAGCGTCACACATGGGCATCTTCGTGAAGCTTCTAGAACAATTGGAAGGCACTAGAAACATCACACATGGAGCTTTCTTGTTGGAGCATCATTCTTCATGTGGACAAGGCTGGATAATCACCTCACGAGTTGGAAGGACCTCAACAGCTCGAAAGTGACGTCTTCATAGAGGACCTCAATGTCAATCACCTCACTGAATTGGAAAGACCTCAACAACTCAAGAAGTGAAGACAAAAAGGTGCAAATAGTCTTCCTCCAATAGGGAACGTCCTTGGACGTCCAAATTCTCAGCAGATTCCAGATGGAGGTCCTCATGCATATATTCATATTGCATAGAAGGCTGATGACCTCCAAATAGCTAAACCATTGGCATTTAGGAAAGCTCAAAAGTAAAATTCCTTGACATCCAAAGAGAATAAAATCACAACCCAAGTTGAAAAGAACAACCGGCTCCAAATAAACGTCCTCAATAAGAACACGCTCCAAACAAACGTCCTCAATGCATGTCCAGAACAAGATAGCTCCGTGGAACCCAAACGACCTTCTGACCATGTAAGCTTGGACATTATGAACAACTTCCAAGGGACCAAATGTGAGTGAGGCCTCAATTCTGAAGTATTGAGACAGTAGAGATGACCTCACATAAGGTGAATGACCTTTGATATTGTCAACGACCATCTGGGATTCATGGATGGCCTCAAAACATGCTGGCACCAAAGGAGGTTGTGAGGGCTGATCTCCATCAAATGGACTTCATTGACCCTACGTGTGTGGTGTGCCATTTAAAGTCTGAAAGTCACCTTCACCTGTTTCGAGATTGTTCATATAATCAAAAGGTTTGGATCCAAGTCTTGTCAAACTTGAATCTTGTTTGTTGAGCCAACGCCTTTTTGAGTGGGATGACAGGACTAACCACAACTTAACTCCTCATCCCTCCACTTTTCTTTATGAGTAATTGTTGGTATATTTGGATTGCTAGGAATCATGTAGTTTCAAGTAGGAGTGTTCATAAATAACCGTCCCGAAAAACCCGATCTGGAAACCCGCTACTCGATCATTAATTTAGGGTACTCGCCCAGGAAAAATCAATTTTCACTATAACAGAAATGGGCTCTAGCGGCATTTATTTAGACCTATAGCGGTATTTATAAATGCCGCTATAACCTATAGTGGCATTTAAACAAATGTCGCTAGAGGCGATGTCGCTATAGGTTTGTGCGGCATTTGTTGCAATTGCCGCTATAGGTCAAAATAAATGCCACTAAAGGCCATATATCATAAAAAGATATAATAATATTAATTTATCATGTTGGCTTGAATTTTCAGTGTATTACTAATGTGTTTTGTATTTGACCAATCACTTACTTGCTTATAAACTAATACAAGAATATATTCAAAACACAAATTCTTGAAAAATGAAACTTAATTTCTCATTAAAAGATATTTATCAAATGTGTTACATAAATCACATATTACATCAAGTATACATAAAAGACCACTCGAACGTTTCAACTTGAACCTACAAAATAAACTAGAATTCTGTATTCACTAGCTTGATATCTCGAGTGTACATAAGTAACTAATAATCAAGCAAATCTTATTGCGGCAACTTTACTCATAAAAAACTTCAACTTTGTCATAACCTGCACAAATTAAAACCAAACCTTACGTCAAAATCAATTTTACTCACCATGTATGACAACAAATTAAATATATCAAGAATTGTACTGAAAATTTTTCGATTATTATTTAGGTTAAGAAAAACTTCAAGTAAATGAATTTCAGTAATGAAAATTATAAGAATACTTACAAGAATTATGATTTACAAAAAACTTTCTTAAGTTACATCCCCCCAGCTAGAATCCTCTCCTCCACCGCACCTGCCCAAGTTAAAAGAAAGGTTCAAAAGGGAGTTTCCATAGTATTGCCAAATGTTCATCGGAGCTACAACCTCAATTTTTAAGAAGTTAGAAAAAAAAGGAGTAGAATCAAAGAGATATAAAAAGTACCTTGGTAACTAAGATCCCAAACAACTTCCAAATGAACTATATATATCACCAATTTATCAAAGTAGCTGAGTAAGACAACTAAAATCATAACACTAATTAATTAATAAGTGTACAATAAAAGTCTCATCTAGCACTAAGGCTCAACCAGAGAAAGATCAAAGAAGTTCAGGCTCAAGTATATAAAAGAGATTATCTCTATTTCATTCAAACTTGAACTACAAAAAGAAAGAAAATTTGGGACGTCTGTAGTTTTTCAGGCCGAGAGGGGGGGAGGGGGACTCATACTGATGGGGGAGCGCTGGAGGAGAATGATGATGGGGGATTGACACATCATAATGCATTTCCAGTTTGTACACAATCAGAAACAACATCAAAGCCAATAATTCCGACAATATAATAAGCACAAACAAAATTGTATGAGTTCTACCTGCCGGAGACAGGCTTGGACTGGGGTCTTTGTAGGGGATGTCGCCATAGTTGTCGGCGAGGGGATCGGAGACGGAGGCTTCGGCTAGTACAAACAAATTTTCTTGGCGGCCTCCTTCTTCAGGGCCTTCTTGCTCGGCTCCAGCTTGTCATCGTCATCCTGCGGTGGTGGACGGTTTTCCGATTCCAACAACATTAATAGAGAGAGAGAGAGAGAGAGAGAGAGAGAGAGAGAGAGAGAGAGAGAGAGAGAGAGAGAGAGAGAGAAGAAGAAGAAGAAGAAAAAGAAGAAGAAGAAAAGGTTGGGGGTTGGCGGTGTATGAAATGAAATGAAGCAGGCAGAGGTAGTTAGGGTTTTTATTTGTGTCTTTTGAATCCGCCTTTTTCATTTCAATTTTTCAAAGTCCCGCCCCTTTTTTCGTTTAGCTCCATTTCATATTTTCATCTGTTGAAAATTTGTGGATGGGCGCCCAATAAAAAGAAGGCTAGGGCGGCATTTGTTTTAAATGCCACTAAAGCTCGTCTATAACATTCGAGTATTCAACCAAAGACACTAGGGTGGCATTTGTAATAAATGCCGCTAGATAAATGACACTAGAGCCCATTTATGTTGTAGTGTTTAATCGGGTCGGATACCCGCCCCGGAATATTTTTCGGTTAATCGGTTCGGTTACAAAATCGATCCCTAGATGTTTTCGGGTACCCGAATTACTCGAAATTAAATTTAACATTTAGGTCCAAATTTAATTTTTGCCTATCTTTTTCCAATCTCCAGTCCACTGTCCAAGCCCAAATTTTAATATGGAAAAAACTCTAATTTATGTTAATGTTGGCGCTCAGTGCTCCAATTCCAAATCCTCTAAAAACTCAAAACGTATGGAAACTCAGTGTCATTGGTCCTGCTGGCCCAGTTTTAGAACATTTTTGAAACTTTTTTTGCTATTGGAATGTTAATTAATAATTACAAATTAAAAATAAAAATTGGAAACTCATATGATTATAATTAATCAGGTTTTTTGGTTAGCCGGTATCTGCCCCGAAACTTTCGGGTACCCGATTTTCGGATACCCAGTAGTTTCGGTTATGGTTACGGTTCGAGGGTTTGGCCGCTCCGAATTTTCGGGTACCCGGAAAAATTATCCAATCGGTCTGGGTACCCGCCCCGTGAACATCCTTAGTTTCAAGCAATCTCCGATTTCTGTGTTATCAACTGTTAGGTGTATTATGAATGGCACTTGGACGACCAAGAACTTGTAGGATTATCTATATTGGATTGAGATAAGATTGTTAGTAGGAAGTTGCCATCACCTCCAACTTTCAAAATCATTGTGGATGCTATTCAGAAGTATGACAAAACCTGCTTCATTGGAGCATCCATTATTTGTTGTTTGTGACAACAACCTCCAATGGATAGCGGGCCTGAGGTACAAAGTTGACCAACCCTACTCTTCTCAAGTTGTTCTCCATACTCTTCGAGAAGGTTTGCAAATGGTCTGGGAGTTGCGTCATAATGACATTGAGCTAGATCTTGATACTCCCATCATTGAGATCCTACAAAAAAGGTGTCTTGAATGCAAAACCTTACTTACACGAGATTCTGGCCGAAGTGAGGGCCTTCATGAGTAAAGATCGGATCGTGTCCATTAACTTTGTGATGCGCTCTGTCAACCTAGCTGCCCTAGTCTTAGCAAAGTCAGTGCAACACCATGTTCCAATGTTGGTTAAATATAAGGACCCTCTAAAGATTTTGAAGTTGGCTCTATAGTTAGTTGGATGAAAGAACTTTTAACTATGAGAAGAAGGTTGGTGTTGATTGGCAGAATGAGGAGACACTGACTAGCAATGCTTGTTTGGTAGGGGGCTTTAGATGGGTTGGTCAATGAAATTATGCTAACAATTTGTTTTGTTCATCATCCATTTCGGGTTAAGGGTGATGGTATGTCTGTTAATGCTAATGTACTCGTTTGTGGATTTGGGTGGCTTGTTCACTTGCCTTGGTATTGCGTGGTTGGTTTTGTTGGCCTCTTAGGGTTGTAGACTTGTAGTTCCTCCTGTAACTATGATGTTTAAGTAATATATTTCCGTTCATGTTCAAAAAAAGACAACAAGCTGAACTGAAAGCATTTAGGGGGTGTTTGGCTACCCATCTTTTTGGGTAGCTTTTAGCTTTTTGGATAGCTTTTAGCTTTTTGACCAACGTTAAAAAGCTACTTGAAGTGTTTGGTAAGTAGTTTTTTATATTAGCTTTTTGAATCCAAAAAGTTAGTTTTCAAAAAGCTAGTTGATGAAGCTTTTTGAGGTAGCTTTTCACAAAAAGCTACTTTATCAAACACTTTGGGGCGTTTGGTGCCCGGATTTTTGGAGAAAATGGCTTTTTGGAAGATTTTTGGCTGTTTGACTAGTTAATATGCCAATCTGGGGTGTTTGATAAATTGGCGGATTATACTAGCTTTTTGCCCCCAAAAAGCCAAATTGTAAAAAGCTACTATGAGTAGCTTTTTGTAAATAGATGTTGGCTTTTTATATTTTAAGTTACCATATTGACCAATTAATTCACAAAAATTACAAAAAATTGCCATCAAATAAAATAATTTAGGTTTAGTTCTTTTAATTGTTCTCTTATCCCTCACTTCAATTCACCGCAACACAAAAGAACATCTGCTCCGTCGTCTGCCTTTTCCAAGCACGCTACATTTCTCCAAGTTAATTATCAGGTATTTCACATAGTTAATTTATGTATGATGATACTTGTGTTCAAAATCTCCTAGTTCATTTGCTTTTCCTATTAATTTGAATAAGAGACTCATATTGTCATTATGGTTTATGTTGATAATGTAGTTACTAATTGATTATACATATACCTATTGTTTACAATAGTGTAATTTCTACAAATATATTATAAAATATCTACATTAAATTGTAAAAGTACATTGGGATTTAAAAAAACTAAAAATGAATATAAATCATAATGTTAAGCCTAAAAATGAATTATAATATGAACGGAAAAACCTAAAAGTAAATTTTAAAAAATCATAATGTTAAAAAACAAGAAAATAAAGCCAATGGTAGAATTGGAAATTAAGAGAAAAAGTCATTCTACAAACATCTAACTCTACCAAACACTTTTTTATACAAACAGCTGACAAAAATAGCTAACAAAACAGTCAAAAGTCAAATAAATTAACTAAATACTTCAAATGACAAACAATCGACAACCAATCTTTGGGCACCAAACGCGCCCTTTTTCTCGCAAATCACTAACAATAACAACTACAAATTCCACAAACAGGGCCATATAAGATTCAACATTTGATGCTATTCAGTGTTGGACCATCAGATGGACCAAATTTGGTATAAATAAAATTTAGGGTTTCTTATTTTGACTCTAATAGGTTTATGCAGTGTTCGATTCATAGCGAATCAAGGACATCTTGAATCGAACCAATGGAACAAATTTGTGACTGATTCAAGAAATTTAGGGTTTTATAATTTTGTTTACATTTGGTTGGTAAAAAATTATAGAAATAATCAATTTTTTCTGGTTGACTTATTTTCCACATATTTGAATGCATGTTGGCATAACAAAATTTTATGGGGGAGCAATTATTTTCCACATTTTTCTAGGGAAAATTTGCTTAGAGGGTTTAAGGGAAATTTTTCCCAAAAAATCTTTCCAGGGAAAACTTTCACGGGGAAAAACTTTCATGGTTTCCTACCGAGCGTTGCCTTTGGGTGTGTCAAATTCGTGGTAAAAACAATCGAATAAAAGTTAAAGTTTGATAAATTTTGGTAATTTTTTGATAAATTTTGTTAACTTTTGTCAAATTTATCTTAATATGTCAAACGTTATTTTTTTTTACTCTGGTAATTTTAGATAAGTTCGGTAACTTTTGATAAATTTAGGAAAAATACATTAAATTCAGCTTGCCTATAATTTGACAAACCCTTGTGGGCCGTTTGTTTCATGGGAATAGGTATTTGGGAATGGAAATAGAGGGGTGAAGATTACAATTACCATATTTGTTTCATAGTAAATAAAAAAAAATAGGGGAATAGGAATGAGAATAGGAAAGGTGAACTCCCAAGAATAAAAACTCATATTTGTTAAATACCGAAACAACCCTATTTAAAAAAAATAAAAACTCATATTTATTAAGACATTCATAAATTAATAAAAGAATATTTTTGTCAATGTGTGTTTATTGCCAATCCTATTCCCAATTTATTTACCACAAAATAACTAAGAAAATTGATAATTCATAAAAATATGTTAATTCTCATTGCCATTATGAATTCTCATTCTACTCTGGTTATGAATTCTTATTTCCAATCCCGTTCCCATTGCATGCCAACCGGCCGTTAGCTTATTATATTTTATTGATTCGTTGAGAGCTAGGGCTCCGAGGTCGTCACTCAGTTCCTGGGCCACTGCTTCCCAGACTGTCGACCCTCTCCATATCGATCCCTACCTCCCTTCCTCTCAACTCTCCAGCACTGCCGCCAGCCGCCACCGCCTCACCCTCCGGCGGCGTCGTCCACCACCATCGGAGCGGCCAGCTCTAGTCTCAAGTCTGAACCTTCCACTCCACTCCGCCGCCGTCCCTACCCTCAAGCCGTCAGGTATCCATTCTTTCATTTTCTAATTCATAAATTTAGGGCTCACTTTTCCCTTTTTCGTTACCTGAGGCTGAGGTTAGATCAGTTTGGCTTTTCGTAATGTCTGGATTTGGGTTTCTCTCCGTACAACTTTATTCTTCCTGTCAGAAGAATGCCGTCGTTTCTTTTTAATTGCCTTGACTCCTGCTGCAGCTATTAATCTTCATCTTCTTTTCATTTTTCTGGGTCGGCTCTCAGATTTTACTGTTTTGTAAATGCTTCAAGTTTGTTTTCCGTAGACGCTGGTTTGGTCACTGTTTATTGTATTTTGGACTGCTAAATTGAACTAGGAATTTTAGTATATCGTTGAGTTGGTTGGGTTTCATCTGTGATACAGTTAATAAGCGACCATGTGGTGTTGATTGTTAATTGATTAGAGTTGGTGTTGGTCACTATTTATGATTTCTGCTGCATTGAGTTGGGTGGCTTTTCAATTGATTTCAGTAGCAAACAAAAAAGACAACTAAAAACAACGTTGTGAAGTGGGGTACAACCGTGCAAAACTTGCTTAATTTCTTAAGTTTTAGTTTTAGTAACGGGGCTGATGGCGGGCATGTGATTACAGGAGCAAACAAGAAATATAACTTTACGCTTGTTCCTTGCTCGTTGGCCACCAGTCATTAGTTATTTTCTTCTCCCCTTCTTTTTCAATGCTCGGTAATTATTCAGTCAAACTATTCTGATTAGTTCATATTTTGAGATTGAGATGAATTAGGGGTTTGCTTGTAGTTTGCGATGATTTTTTTTGATTGTCTGTGTATTATTGAATCGCGATAAAGTAGAATTGGGTCTTGAAATAGTACTCGATCACCTTGCTTCTCTTATTTCTGATCAATGGATCCTATGCAGAATTCCTGAATTTCTTATTTTTAGGCCTTTTCTAGGTATGATTCTTAATTTCTGATTGTTAGTTTGATGTTTGATTCTTTAATTTCTTTTCTTGACTTGGTATTGTGTGTTTGTTTGGGGTGATTGCTTTTTGGTGTGTTGCCAGTGTCTTTTGTCACTCAACAATGGAGAACTAAAAGCCGCAGCCTTTCTCTGCTTCCTTATGGTGTTGTATTTTGTCAGCAAATGTGTAAAATCCGTCTGTTTTAACATTCCTCTTCATAGACTGGTAGCTAAAGATGCCAAATCCCTGGATAGCTCTCATAGCTTCATTAACTGTCTTTGGCTTAATAATTATACAAAGTAGCATCAATGTGCCATCTTATCATAACATTGGAAAATATGCTCACTTCCTTTTTCCTCTTGACAATAGAAATCTAGGAAGTCTTCAAGGGGTTGGTTGGGCAGCCTATTGGGATGAGTCTAAAATTGGTCAAAGAAAGAAAGAAAAAAAAAATGAATAAAACATAAGAATGCACAACAGCCCACCGATGGCCAACTGTCACAGGCCAACACCCAAAAACCTTACTGAGTAGGTCTGGGTTGGTCTTTTGGTTTCTGCTGGTTGGTTTGTCCGGCAGTCATAGAAATTTAGCTGAATGGGTCTTCTGTCTTGGCTGGTGTGGTCATAGACCAATGAGTTACCCAATCATTGTTGATTATTTGCAAATTTTGATGATTTTGTGTCCTGGATTCCTCTTTATTGCTCTCGTTGCTTTTGTGTTCATGTTTTGTTTGTGTTGATCAGATATGGGAGGAGAAGCAGATTTCGACCCTCAGTTGCACAAGTCAAAGAAGAACAATAAGAGGAAGAAAAACAATCTTAATGTCACAATTGAAGTTCAGAAGGAGCAACCCGGAAAATTGGCACCATTAGTGGGTTACTTCCCTTCTGGGTATGATCCAAATTCAGATAAGCCTGAAGTTAAGGTTTATAGGCACCAGAGGAAGGTGAAAAGGCTTGAACTTGTGGTTAGCCCAACTGGGTCAAAAGTCGATTTTGTGGGCACCAATTATTCAGGTGAAGCTGCTGCTGGAAGAATGTGCAATTATGCTCTTGGCATCCTTGACAAGGAGACCCAGAAACTGAAAATCGTTCCTATTGCTGCTAACAAGGTATTTTCGATTTCTTTCACTGCAGTTTGGCGTATTGACATAAGAGCGTAACAATAGCCGAAAAGCCTGTCTGATATTTTTATGTTTGTACTTTGTAATGTGAAGAGGCTACCCTGATTTATCGATTAGGTTTTTTAATTCATTGGGTAAGCAAGAAGGTTGGATTTTTGTTGGATTGAAACATAGAAATGCAGGAGATATTTTGAGTGAAAAAGTTGTCTCTCTGGGGCTTATTGCTCTAGCACCTCAAACCTGTATGTCTGACTCAGTTTCCCGGATTTGATATTCCTTTCAAATTACGGTCTAGCGACAACTGTGGGGTTTTCTGTTTTAAATTCAATGAGTTGTAGGGGAGGGGGGCAGAGGGTATTGTTTTAGTATTTCAGTCAATTGTAGTGTAGACAAGGGCGATCAGAAGATTTTATGATTGACTTTGGCCAGATTTGTTTTTTTAATTTGTGAATGCTATATGGGCTCATATGCTTGTTATTTGTGATAATCGTTTAAAATCTTAACTTTTGTTGTTCAATAAGTGGGGAAGGTGATTGAGTTGGATATTTTGGCATGCTCTTTAATTGAATTGCTAAACTTTGGATAATTCCAGCAACTTGAAAAAGATATCTTATTCATCTGTTGGGGTATCGTTCTTGTGCTTATTGCTTAGAATTTGTCTTCCTCCTTGGTCATGCTGTTCTATTTCATTTCCAGAGGCTTCTGTATTTCTTTTCTGAGTAAGTGATTAGGTAAAGATAGTGTGATTCATTATGTAGAATGGGGTTAATTTTATCTAATCAGTCAGTGAAAGTTTGGGTAACTGTTTTTGACACTATTATATTTATGCTAGTGGCTAGGATGGTGTATGAAAAAAGTGGGTCATTTTAAATGATTCCTTGGCTATTTGTTGGTGTTGGTGAAAGTAAATGAATTTCGGAGATGTTTAGAGGCAAGGGCATGTCCTTTGTTGAGTATCTTTATATTCAGGGATCAAGTGCTCAATTGTGGGTGTGATTTGACTTTTTATTCTCGTGATGATGATGTCATTAAGGAGATATTAAAGGGATGATGATGCAATTGGTTCGTTGGTCCATGTGCGACATCCCTTGGTCAATGAACTTATAGATTTCTATTTCTTTTTTCGAAAAAGGGTTACCCCTTCCTTATTAGTCTGCATGTTTATTTTATTTTTATTTTTATTTTTTTAAAAATAAATCCATTTGAGATGCCAACTGATGCTTTACAGAGGTCATATATTCTGTAAGCCCCCTTCCTCCCAAAAAAATGTAAAAATAAATGGAAGGTAAAATTTGAAATTTCTAAATTCTGAGGCATTGGTCACTAGAGAAGTTCTAGTATTGTATTTGAGTCTTTACGCTATTTCTTAACAAAAACCAAGGTATTTGTATCATTTAGATATTCAGGTTAGATCCTAGAGTGAGAAAAGGAGATCAATCTGTGGAAGAGCCAACGACGCCAGCGAAAGAAGAAGTTACTACCGAGGAGAGAATCCAGAAATTAAACAGCCTTACAGATCGTTACGGTACAACGCGGGCAATAAAGCAGGTTAGTGTCATTTTCTGTGTATTATTTGACGGGAGGGTGTAGGCCAGAGGCCATAAGGTGCCCATAGTGAAGTAGTGAACTTTCCTCCCCCTGAGGATGTGTTGTCTGCCAGTTGCCGCTAATTATGAATGTTCATGCATGTTTCTTGATGTCTTTGATAATTTTCATCGTTGTTTTTCTGCTTAGACACAGTATGATTGTGTACTAAAGTTTGAAGTCTTAGCATATCATATCTTCCCTGGCAGTTCTATTGTGTACAAACCACTAAAGTTATACATGATCACCACAGAAGTTGAACGCCTGTTCAGTGCTTGAAGTACAATTTTATCAAATCTCTCTTCTTTTGGGTTAATGGGAAGTTTAGTTCTTCCTCTTTCGATTTTGCAGATTTTGGGGATAGTCTATATTTTGGCTGTACATAAGTTGTGGATGCTTCCTAAGCATATGATCTTTTCTATAATTGATATATCTATATTTTTTTTCACTTCTCGATAGAAGTGAGAGGGCTGCATTTACCCTTGACCATTTGAGCAGTTCGCTAGATGGATCTTATCCTGGAAAGAAAATGAAGTGATTCATTTATTGTAAATACTTACTAGGCTTAAAAATAATGTATTTTCGTAGTTATATTTACTAGGCTACTATGTTTTAGATAGTAATGATACTAGGATCAGGAAAGCAATAGGATAGTAAGGATATTTCATCATCTTGTTAATGGATCCATGGTATAAATACCGTTCAATATTGTTTTACTTTTAGAGTCCATGACGGAATAAACTTACATGTTTTGTTTTGGAGTAAATCTCCTTCATGAACTCTATTAGAAAATTGAGTTCATACATTTTGGGTGATGTTGAAATTGTGATTCCAGGCAAAGAAAGCCAGTTTGTTGAGGCAAAAGGAAGATCCTACATCTCAGCAGGAGTTGGACCAGTTGCTACAAGATGCTTCAATAGACAAGGTGGCACTTGCTAGTACGAGTGCTGAGACTACCCGAAATATACCCCCTCATGATCTTTCTGCTACCTCACCAGAGAAGGCTTATCCACTAGATCAAATTATTCCCAAAGGAGAATGGGATTATGTGCTGGATATTTTGGAGTTGATACAGTCTGGGCAAGAAGTGAATTCTGACGTCTACCCAAGTTTTGTTTGCAACCGAGCCTACAAATTGGATGTGATTAAGGTATGCGCTTTCAATTTTGTCCAAGTGTCTCCTGTTATCATTCACACAATTGAATTTTTATAATCATTTGATAAAACATGGAGGCTACAAGGAAAGTTCTCCAAAATATGTAGGCTACAAAAGAATTTCAGTGCATTGAACATTGTGGTGGGAATGTTGCTACTAGTGTTAGTGTCAGTGTTTGATAGTAAACTTTTATCCACGTTGAGCATTTTTTGGGTTAATATGTGGTTTCTTGGTTCCGTGACATTGTTATGTAGGATGAGGGTGAGAGAAGGAAGCTTGCCGGCATCCTGTCATATATCACCCATCTCGTGAACTTCAAGGATCGACATATGCTAGATGGACATTCCTCTTCAAAGCATCACGGCATTCCCAGCATGATATTTCAAAAGTTTACGAAGATGTTTGTCGATAATACTAGAAAGAGGCTTTCAGATGAGAAGATCGGTGCCCTGATTAGCTACGTGTTGGTTTTGACCCTGTATGTTGACGAGTTTCAAACTGATTTCATTGACATTGCCAAGGATCTGAAGATGTCTGTGATGCAGCTAAGACCCTTTTTTGAGAACTTAGGGTGCAAATTTAGGAAAAGAAACAAGGTGATGACTGCAACACTACCTGTTCCTTTGGTATTCCCACCACCTGCAAGGAAAAGGAGAGGAAGAGGAGGGTAAGATGGAGAACAAGCTGGGATTTGCACTTCACCAAGAGGCAAAAGGCAAACGAAAGGAGAAGCGTTTTTGGGTGTTGTTGGATTCAGAGGATGCCAATATGTTGTGGCAAATTGCTCTGGGTAATGTTTCTCTATATAACTTTTTGTAGTTGGGAAGGTAAAAATTGTTTTGGTTGTGGGTTTGTTGCAGCTATCTTTGTTCACAGTTTTATAAAATTTATTTATGTTTTATTCCCATTCAGTAATGAAAACAATATTAGGTATTACACAAAACATACAGGGTTTGATTGTATGTCTCCCTAGGAATAGATGCGATGGAACTCATGCAAAAATGTCACAAGTTCAAATTAGGTTAAATCGACATGGTCCGTTAATTTTAAAAAATCCTGTTGTCCAGCCATCAGAATATATATGCTGATCAACTCATTTCATTTTTCAATTACTAATTTACTATTGATGAATTTCAATCTTACATTTGGAGTATTGCTCTATAACATACTAACTTTTAACATTGAATATTATTCTATTGACTTTTTGTACCTATTTATCGGTAATGTACTAATTATCAACCTTTGGTGGTGACAAGTAAAGTCAGACATCAATATACAACCTAAAAAATTGCTGGGAGGTGTATGGTTTTTGAAAATTGGTTTGAAGGGGACAAAATTATTTTAATGCACTTTGGAGATCCTAAGTTTTCCATTAAGTGACTCTTGGGTGTCATTCTGATCATTTTGGCTTAATTCGTCAAATTCTGTATTAAAAAACAAAAATACCCATATTTTTCATCTAGTTCCACTCCAAAAAATTGCTGGGGAGTGTCACACATCTTTTTTAACTGACTCGTGGGTCACAACTTTTTTTTTTTAATGGATTCTCAGGTGACATAAAACTTACTTAAATCACTAGGGGTTGACATTCTGGCGTGTTTTGACTGGAATCATTGAAAAGTCTGATTTGCCCTTTAAAAAATAAGTGAAGTATCCAATTTGCCCTTGATTAAGCTCCTCTTTGATTGATTCCTTCTCTCTCAGTCTAAACCCATTAATCTGATTTCAACTCTGCACCCCAAACCCATGATTTGTACAAAATGATTAAGAAGTTGCTCATACACACTAGCAAAACACATGATTTTCTTCCTCAAAACCCTTTTCCGGGTACTTCCTCGCCGGAGTGACACCCTCCAGCGTGGCAACATTGGTGTCTTCCGGCGGAGTAACGTAGGCAACGGCGGCGCTCCGAGCATCCGTCGGAGTTTTCTTGGTGTAGAAGGCGGAGTAGGCCACAGCCGCCGCAATGGTGAGGCTGATGGCGGCGGCAACGTGGGGTAGCTGACCGGAATCCAACCGCGCTGGTGGAGGGTCTCTCCCGGGTGGTGGCCGGGGGGCCGCTTCGAGGCTTCGACTCGGGCGACCTTCACCTGATTTCAACTCCAAGTACTCATCCGCTGCTACTTTTACATCCTGATTTCAACTTTGCACCACAAACCCATTAATCTCCCTTTATTCTTACTCCAATTATTCGAATATTTCAATTCAATCAGTGGCCTGGGTTGGTAATAGGGATGCACAGATCAAAAATCGAAATGAGTTTGTTACCATTGGGAATGAAGGGTTTCTTGCTCCCATGAAAATGCCTTCATCACGATCGTCGATTACTTCCGATCGGAGCGTCGATTGCGTCTTCGCTGTCGGATACATGACGCCGGCGCTAGTCTCTCTCCTCGTTATCGTGTTTTTTGGCCAGAGATCCGTCGGCGCGTGGGTCCGGATCAACGTGGGGCTGGTGATGTTCGTGTGTCTTGTGGTGGTTCCGGTGATGGATGTGGTGAATACGAAAAGGGAGAGTGGTGATGGATGTGGTGAATTTGCCATAGATAGAGCAGAGAAAAGAGTTCAGAGATGAAGAAAAGAGGGAAAGAGAATTATGGAGGAAGAGAGATTGAATGGCAGACCGGGTTAAATTAAAGAGAAAAGTAAGGGTATATTCGTCATCTTCAACATATTTAGCTGGATTTCAGTCAAAATAATCGGAATGTCACCCCCCAGTTACTTAAGTAAGTTTAATGTCACCTGGGAATGCAATAAAAAAAAAATATTGTGACCCGCGAGTCAATTAAAAAAGATGTGTGGCACCCCCCAGCAATTTTTTGGTTCCACACTCTCCACCTCTTAACTATCTTCCTCTATTATTAGTCCTTTTCATCCATTCCTTCATCTCCTTCCCCCTTACCAACAACACAATCTCCCTCTTTCCCTCTCCCTCCTAATTTCCAGATTACCAATTAAGCTTCAAATATCTTCAATTTAGGGTTGAAGTTCGCTACAAATTTTTTCCACCATGAAGCGATTTAGAAGCTACTCTTTCCCTCTTTCTATCTCTCTCCTAATTTCACTTTTTCCAACCCTATATGCTCATCCTTCCTAAGGAGATAAGGTTGGTTGAATCTGGCATCGAGAGGCCACCTATGACTTCTCACTTAGTCGATCTACACAAAATGTGGGGTGACAAGGAGGTTTTGGTTGGGATTAGCTCATCCACTGGAAAATCAAACCGAATGAACAACAATTTATCTTCTTGGAATTTCAACACCAAGATTATTAAAAAATCAATGCAGTCAATACCATTCAACCCAAAGTTGTTAAAATCGGGATCCTAACTCGAAAACATGCGGTAGTTAGGATCGGAATTAACCAACGTAGGATCGTGGATCGGAATATAGATAATAGAATCGCATCGAGGATTTTGGATTATAAAATCGTAGGATCGTAGATCAGGATCGAGATTTTAATAACTATGATTCAACGATGATGCAATTGCTGATCGAGATCGACCACTCCAGAGAAGAAAGAACTTAAGTGACATACATTTTAATGGAAAACTTGGGATTTTTGTTGATCGTCCAATCCAGACTAGACGAGCTACAAAAACAAAGAGGACATCCCACAAGGGTATTTTGTCTTTTTATATATATTTGGTCGGATTGCGGTTAAAATGGTTGAAAAGTTCCCAACAACCATTTAATGAAAAACTTGAGATCTTTAGAGTGCATTAAAATAATGTTGTCCCCCTTTGAGTCAGTTTTTAAAAACATGCACACCTCCCAACAATTTTTTAGTATACTAATACCACCAATACCACCACTAGTATATTAGCGTCCAATTTTATTCATCATAACCAAATGTTATACTTTAGTATTAGTAAGACATGAAATTGAAAAGCAATTACCAACAAATTTTAGGGTCATCTCAAAATGCTTAAATAGCGTAAGCAGAAGGCTATTATCCACAATCACTATAAAAAATTTGTTGGAAAACATGAGAATGGAAGGCTAATTTTTTAAAAAATATCACAAAAACTAAAATCACGAGGCCATGAAATCTATCATTGCTAAGAATTTTTGAACATTGAGAAAAACACATTTGAAAAAGGAAAATTAGATTCGAATAATCCCTATTTTCAACTTTTGTATGTCAATAATCTCTACTTTATTTTTTTAATTCTTGTGGTAAAAAAAAAATAAAAAATAAAAATTGTGTTCTAGTGGGACACTACCGAGTGTATACCCTAAATATCATAAATTTTGAGTTGCATTTGATTCAAAACTTAGCACAACACTTTACAAATATTTATAGTAAATTTACAATGAATGTCCCAAATTTTTTGATTTGTTTTCGACTTTATTTTACCATTATTCACTTTTATTCCTTAAAAGAATCATAATAATTACTTGGATTCTCAAAAAAATAATTCAAAAATGCTTTTAAGAACTATATTTCATAATATTTCTGAGGGCAGGAATGAAAAAAAATAAAAACAATATGGGGTAGGAATGAACGAAAAATGTGGATGTTGATATGGTATCACTAAAAAAACATAAAAAAACAATATGCGGCGCCCATAAGCTTTAGAGTTTGTCACAACAATACAACTTGTATCATTTAAGTTAGTCCAAGCACTACAGACAAAGGAAACATGAAGAGGAAAAGGAAAATCAAAGAACAACACAAACACTCGAAAGAGGAGGGTATGATTTCAATTAAAACAAAATATGAATACAACAATGGTTATACATACTTTTATGCCCCCTAAACTTGAATGCTTGCTGATATGAACTAAGGAGAAAAAAAAATGAAAATAAAATTTATCAAATCTGGATTGGAAACATAGTTTTCCGCCCCTTGAACTTCAGTACTTGCTCATCTAATTTTCTTTTTTAAATAATACAGAACCAACTTAACCTAAATTAGAAACATACTTTCTTGCCCAGGAACTTGAATATGTGCTGAAGGCAAACAAAGATAGCGGCTTTTGGTGGCATCAAACTTTGGTTGATGACTAATGAATCTTACCTTATCCACTCTTGTTTCCAAAATCCAGATATTTGTTGCATCTTGAGTCTTGACTAAAGACTGTTACCTAATTCACTCTTGTTTCCAGGAATGTAGAGGGCTTCAAACAAACCCAACATCAAGCCAAGTCTCCATTTCCAACTACTCTAAAGCACCACCTCTCGTCGCTTTCTATATTTGATTTGAATAAGAAGATAAGGGCTTGTTCGATAAAGTGGTGGATTTTTTCATTGCATGTCGATTAAGTTGTAATAAGAAGATAGTGACTCATTAGTTCACATGCATAAGATGGCATGGTTTTTGGGGACTATGTTTATCTTTAATTTCTTTCTAGGTTTATGAATAGTTTTAAGTTGTAATAGAATATGCTGCCTTTTTTTTTGGGTCATGAATTTGCGTGGTACACAATGGTGATCATCTATGCAATTCCTTCCTTTTACTCATGTAGTTGCTTTTAAATAGGGACATCTTTTTATGGAGGACCATGAATATGTGCATCAAACTAGATTGCAAAGAAGGGAAAAAAGGAGATGTACAACCATGAACCATCAAAAGCTTTCCCTCACAGTCATTTTGCTCATGCTGATAATGAATAAAGGTTCGTTGACCAATTCAAACTCAAATGTGATTGCATTTGATAATCCATTTGTGAAGCTTGTTTCTTGTCGATCACCTAAAAGAACTATGTCGCGCATACTTTTGTGAGACATTTATTTTATACAAGTGTGTTAGATTTAAATATTACATGATGGGGAAAACACTAAAACCATTCTTAAAACATCCCAATTGCATCTCTACATGTATCTTTTTGAAGCTAGCATTTTTCTAGTATTTGTTTGAGGCAACTATTTTTCCTTGTAATATTAATATAATGCATGGTCTCCCAACATTGTTCAAATGTAGATTGATTTAAGCATTAAAAAAAATGATTTGCTTGAAACAAACATTTTTCAAGGCAATTTGAGATACTCTATTAGAAAAATTATTAACATTCATTGCACTACAAAAAATTTCAACTACAATTTACTATAATTCAACTGATCCCACTTCCCTTCTAACTTCAACTACCCATTACTTCACCCTAGACCTAATCACTCGATCGAGGACCCGTCTGATCTGAGATGAAAATTTGTGCGTTAGGGTCAAACTTTTCTTTAAACCAGCATGACTTGAAAGGTGTTGGTTACTGAACCTACTTAGGGCTGGGTTCGGGTAATAGGCCCCATGACCTAACAATATATAAATTACATATATAAATTTCATTAAAAAGAATTTGACAAATGACAACAATTCATAAGGTGCATTTATAGTTTTTTCACTTTCCGACTTGGTCTCACCTCAAGCCTCAATCGTTTTCCTTTTTCGCTCTCCCTCGCTCTCCCTCGCTCTCCTTCGCTCTCCTTTTCTCACATCAAAGTATTAGTTGCGATGGTAACCCTCTCCTTCGTGCACATCATAGGATGTCCTATATTATGATTATGATGGTGATAATGATTTGGTATTGTCAATTACACTAATAGAGCACAAGTTAATGCTCCTTATGCCATTATTGTCAAATCATTGTATAATTAATGTTGGGTGTGGAGACCAAATGAGGAGAAGGAGGAAGCAAAACGGGACGATGAGGAAGAAAGGGAGAAGGAAGAAGGAGGAGGCGCCAGCAGCGCCTGGCAAAACACCACCAACATCTCATTCACACCAGCAGCGTCTTTCACATCATGGCGCTACTAGCGCCTCTCCACCCCCTGCTAGCGCCTCTCACAGAAGGCATGATATGGTGGACACTACCAGCGTCTTTGGAACGCCACCAACGTCTCCATGGGCTTGCTCGTGTTGAAGGCCCACGTTCCTGTGTGACGGTTTTCTAAGTTATGTAACCTAGGTTTTTCCTTGTACCTTTAGTATATATTTGACTAGGTTATCCTTATTTTGTATCCCAGAGTGTATCCCAGTGTTCTATATCTGATTGGGATCAAGTGAGAGAGAGAGAAACACAACCAGTGTAATTGTAATCCTCCTATTATTAGTGTATCGATTCCGTGGTTTTTTTCCCGCTTTGGTTTTTTTTTACGTTAAATCTCTGGTGTCAAATTTCTTATTTCTTTTCCACTATTATTTTCTATTGTTTGTGGTTGCTTGAGTGCTCTTCGATCCTAACAACCAGTGTCAGAGCCTGCCGGTTGCTGAAAGAGAACTCGCTTTCAAACAATGGCGGGAGATATGAAATCGAGAAATTTGACGGATCCGACTTCACCTACTGGAAGTTAAATATTGAGGATCTGCTATATTTGAAGTCGTTGCATGTTCTGCTGTTAGAGAAGAAGCCAGATAAAATGGAGCAGGCCACGTACGATCTGCTAGATCGGCAGGCGGCGTCCCTGATCATGATGTCGTTGGCTCGGAATGTCAGATTTAACGTCATGGAGAAAAAGACAACGAAGGAATTGCTGGAGGCACTAGAGGAGATGTATGAGAAGCCAAGCGCATCAAATCAGGTATATTTGTTTTGCAAATTAACCAGCTGTAAGATAGTTGAGAATGGTGATGTGGCTGATCATATTAATGAGGATTACTAAAATTTTATCACAACTTGCTTTCTTAAAGATGACTTTTGCTGAGAATGTTAAAGCTTGCTTATTGTTGTCTTCTATGCCTGATTCTTGGGAAACTCTTTTAACTATTGTTAGTAGTGCTAAGAGTACAGACGAGATGAAATTTGATGAGGTCAAGTCTGTGCTGCTTAATGAGGGCCTTCGTAGGAAGAATTCTGGTGGGGAATTTTCGGGAAGTGCTTTAAGTATCAGGGGTAGGAAGGACAATAGGAATTTGAATAATTCCAGGGGACGGTCGAAGTCCAGAGGTAGAGGCAAGCTTAGGGACATGAGCAATGTTGTGTGTTATGGTTGCGGTGATACAGGTCACTTTAAGAGGGATTGCTCTAAATCTAGGAAGGGGAAGGGTAATGATGACCGGGACTCCATCAACTCTGCAGAAGACCTTTCAGAAGCCCTAATTTTGAATGTGTTCAGTCCTGAAGAGTTATGGATAGTTGACTCTAGTGCATCCTTTCATGTTTCCTCCGATAAGAATTTTGGCAAGGTGTATCTTGCCAATGGCTAGTGTTATGAGATAACAGGTAGAGGAGGCATGATGATTAAGACTGCTAATGGTAGACTTTGGAAGTTGGAGGATGTGAGGTATATTCCTGGAATTAAGAGGAATTTAATTTCAGTGAATCAACTTGATGAGATGAGCTACACTGCAGGCTTTGGGAAGGGAAGATGGAAGATCGTGAAGGGTGATATGGTAGTGGCGAAGGGATTGAGGTCCTGTAATATGTACTCGACCAGGGATAACCCTAACATGATTTCTAATGCTTCTTATTCAAGCTTATGACATTGCAGGAATGGGAAGAGGGCCAGTTTCACCAAAACTGACAGGGAACCTGAGGAGGTATGGAGTGACTCAGGTGACAAGAAGCCAGTGGGAGCTGAGGCGGTCAAGGTTTCTGTTAGGCTTGGTGTGCCTAGGAGGGAAACCGAGGATCCACGGGAAGCTCTACAGGTTGTAAATCAGGTTGCTGAAGGACCTGAATCACAGGAGCTAGGTGAAAGCTCCAGTGATGATGAGAACACTCCACCACCCACTATGAGAAGATCCATGAGGGTTACCAGAGATGCAGGTGATCCAGAGTCACATACTATGGATTGGCAGGCGGAGGCTCGGTTCAAGTGGGAACACGCAATGGTCGATGAAATTGCGTCACTTGAGAAAAACGAAACCTGGGAGCCGGTCAGGTTGTCTGCAGGGAAGAAAGCCTTGAAGAAGTGGATCTACAGGATCAAGGATAAGCCAGTGGATGTTAGGAAATTGAGGCCCGGTGCGGTCTCAGGAGGCCTCTCAGACTGATAAAGAGGTCGGTCAATGGACTAGGGGAAATTGTGGAGAAAGTTGAGGATGGTTGAGGTTTGATCTCCAAGTGGGAGATTGTTGGGTGTGGAGACCAAATGAGGAGAAGGAGGAAGCAAAACGGGAAAACAAGGAAGAAAGGGAGAAGGAAGAAGGAAGAAGGAGGAGGCGCCAGCAGCACCTGGTAAGACACCACCAACGTCTCATTCACACCAGCAGCGTCTTTCACATCAAGGCGCTACCAGCGCCTCTCCAGCCCCTGCCAGCGCCTCTCACAGAAGGCATGATATGGTGGGCGCTACCAGCGCATCTCCACCCCCTGCCATCGCCTCTCACAGAAGGCATGATATGGTGGACGCTACCAGCGTCTTTGGGACGCCACCAACGTCTCCATGGGCTTGCTCGTGTTGAAGGCCCACGTTCCTGTGTGGCGGTTTTTTAGGTTATGTAACCTAGGTTTTTCCTTGTACCTTTAGTATATATTTGGCTCCAGGTTCTCCTTATATGGTATCCCAGAGTGTATCCCACTATGCTGTATCTGATTGAGATCAAGTGAGAGAGAGAGAAACACAACTAGTGTAATTGTAATCCTCCTATTACTAGTGCATCGATTCCGTGGTTTTTTTTTCCCGCTTTGGGTTTTTTCCACGTTAAATCTCGGATGTCAAATTTCTTATTTCTTTCTGCGATTATTTCCTACTGTTTGTCTTGCTTGAGTGCTCTTCGATCCTAACAATTAAGCCTTCGTTTAATTTCCCTTTTTTAGTCTTTTGTGTCTAATTTCCTTAGTAATTTATTTCTCTGTGCTGGTTATGTAACTACAACTGCAAATTTGGAAGTTGAGAAATATCATATTCCATATCTTAGGGTTAGATAGCCTGCTGACTCGACCTGTGACCCAATCGGATCACAATAAGGAGGGCTGCTATGACCCAAATTCTGGTTAGGTATACTTCACCCTACCCACTGCAAATACAACAACATATACCAACACATATTACATGGTCTCCCATCTCCATCAAACATGTTTCCCTTAAATTGTATCTCCCCCTCCAATGTTCTCACTTCATCCTTTGTCATAATTCTTTTCCACATGTCTTTGCACGTTTTTGAGATTTGTGTTCTCCTCTTTCAACTTTCTTATCTCAGTTGAGACACATTCACCATCAAAATCTCGACTACTATCTTCATTTAATGTCATGAACTTGCTTGCTTCTTTGAACTTCATTTAAATTTTCTTCATCGTCTCACTAAAAAAAAAAATCTTGATTACCCAAAAATTGATTCCAAAACAAGAACAAATATTTACAACATCTTATTGACAGTTGAGATTGCACATGGGACACCAATAAGATTACCCTGAAAATTTTGAAAATAGAACACAACATAAATTTTCAAATACACTGACCTTCCTCAAGAGATAGCCACAAAATCGACCCCCAATGTTTTACAAGTTTCGAACAAACTTGGTGGGTTATAAAACATTTCACAACTTATTTCTTTTACATATGAGAACTATACTTCATCCATTCCTTCAACAACCGGAGGCACTCATCCTAGATTCATCTCCTTTGCTCTTTGTCACTCTCAAATCTTTTGTTGTTTTTTGTTGAAGGAGAAAGAAGAGGTGGGTTGGGGGGAGGGGGGGGTTGCCCCCGAAGATTGAACATAATAAGGGATGAGGGAAGGACCAGGGTTTTCGGAAACACGAAGAGAGCTTTGTGAAATTAAGTTCGTAGTGTTTTAAATTCCCTGACTTACTTGCTGTCATGGAGGTAATTCAGTCAATGTTTGGTTTTTTTTGTTGCTTTCCCCCGCAGTCTGCCATGTTGGACCTTAGCCGAGTTAAACTACTGTAGGACACGTTTTAGTGTGCGAAAGGTACCCATGCCTATAGTAGAGGATATTAGCATTCAAGAATTTTGTACAATATATTATTGTTCAACACCCCCAAAATACAGGACATTAGCATCCAAAAATCTTACTTATTATGCCATGAAACCCATATTTATTTTCTTCAAAAAAAAAAGTAGTTGATTCAAGTTAGACTAAGGTGTTAGCTAGATGATGGCATGATCTCCTTTCAAGTGGCGCCTTACTCCCCTCTCTTTCCTCCATCTCCTTTATATCTACAAGACATCAACCTCTCTCTCTCTCTCTCTCTCTCTCTCTCTCTCCCCCCCTCCCTTCCCCCCTCCGCGCCTCCCCACAATGCTTCAACTTTCCTAATCTAATAATTTCTCACGTCTCCTTGTCGACCCTCTCTGTTATAGTATAGGGTTACAAATTTGCAAGTGTAAGGGAAACTAGATATTAGAGTTAGTGTGCATCCAGGGAGACAACTAGAGAGATGAAGCCTGAGAAAAAAGTTAAGACTTATCCTGGAGCGTAGAGACATGCAACAAACAATGACTATGGGAAAAGTCATAATGTTCATATAAATATAAAATCAGTTTCACTTTGGGTTAACCAAATTGGTTCGGTCGATCAGTTTAAGATGGTTTACGATTGTTAAACAAGTAGGACAAGTTAATGTGATGTCCTATGTTGTTAGGCTAGTGGGTTCTGGATGAACTTAACAAATTGGTTGGTTGAGTCCAAGTTTGATAACATCATTCATGGTGATTGATTGTTTCTCAAAATAGGTAGACGTGGAAGTCGTTGCGTCCTTCACTGGAGGAAAAGTTGAAAAGTTCATTCGAAGAAGTACCTTTAAAAAGTTTGGATTGTCCTGAATTATGATCATCAATAATGGAAGGCAATTTGACATCAGAAGCTCCAAAACTTCCTATCTCATGATGGATGCTAAGCTCACTCTACATTGGAAGCACAACTACAAACAAATGGCCAAGTAGGCTAAATTGACTAACGAATCATCCTCATGAGCGAGAAAAAGAGGATGGATTAAATAAAAAGCAACATGATCGATGAATCCTGGTCTATAAGGACAATGAAAAATTGGCAGCAACAGAAATTCATTTATGCTTTTGTATGGACATTATTCTCCTTGTGAAGTAGCACGAGATACTCATATAATCACCACCTTCCAACAACAAATCAATAATTCAACTTTAAGAGAAACCTTTGACCTTTGGTTCTTAGAGAGGGTTATTTAAGAACCATTAGAAGTTAAAAAGGTAATTGAATTTTTATTTTTAAAATATTTCAGGAGAAAATTTAGCAGAGTTTTGTTTCAAATTTGAACATTTTTTAAGCTCAAAGCCTTACATATTTACAAAATTACGAAATTAAGTTCAATACAAACTCAATGACTATATATCGGAGTACAGTACAAGCCATACCCTTAGAATTAACACTAAGGCTGTGTTCGGCAGTAGCGTTTAGCGTCTTGACCAAGTCAAAACTCTAATTGCATAAATATTAGCGTTCGGTAAGCTAGCGTTTTGAAGAGCGTTTAGCGTTTTGAGGTGCGTTTTGTGAAACACTAATAAAGTTAACGTTTAGCGTTTGGAGTAGTGTTTCAAATTTTTCAGTCAAAAAATACCCTTTGTAAATTTTATCTTTGGAAATTATTGATACCCTTTTATGTCAATTCACATTAATATGTTAATTCAACCGCTAAATTTACCGAACACAATTATTATTTGAACAGTCATCCGCTATCCGCTACTTAAACCGCTATCTGCTGTTTAAACCGCTATCCGCTATCTAAAACACTAATTTTGCCGAACAGGGCCTAAATGTATTCACAATTCAATACAACATTTCGAATCAAAACCTAACTATAGACATATACGTACAACGCTCCTGAATTGATATATATACTCAATAAATGCATTAAAAAAACCTTATACACACACTTAAACTACATGAATGTATAGAACATATAATTTTATACACTTAATGTTACCCAAGCTCCTCCTGGCCACAGACATCAATGAGAATTGCTTTAAGGATTGAAAATTGGCTCAAGAAATCACCACAAATTCTTTAAGCGTGCTTCGTTCTTATTCCCATGCAATTGATAAAACTTCTCAAAAGGTCACTCAAAGTTACTCCCGCCCAAGTACGCTTAGTTGTCAAGTTCTCAAGAGAGATCAACTTTCAAAGAGAAGGTGCACCTTGGTGATGTTAGTAAATTCAATCCTATTAAACTTTAATTAATCATATATTGGGTTGTACATTTGATGACTTTGCATAGGCCAATAGCTTCAACTCTTTATGTAACTCAGAAGGGGAAGGGAAAGAAGCATGAAGGGTGAGGAAACCATAAAAAGACAGGAACCTGTCCAGAAAACACTAGCTGCTATGAAGCTATGGAGGCATTAATAGACATGGATAGAATTGAAGGAGAAATCCTTCTTGACATTGAAGAGTGCTTATTCCGAGTATATGTCTGAGAAATGGAGGGCATGAGGGGCATGATGAGTAGGGACGAAGCCAGAGTTTCACATTAGGGGGGGCGAATCATTCGAAAGTTAACTTTATTAGTTTATAGTAACAAGTTATAAAAATAAAAAATAACACTGTAGATATGTAAACAATAATCGTACTAGATATTACATAAAAAAATAATTCAACCATATTTATTATGTATTAAATGAAATCAAGCAAACACAATATCAAGTTTATGTATCATAAATAAGTTCCTAAAGAAGTGCGCTCTACGCTCTCTTAAATCACGAAAATCAAATCAATTTTGCCTTGTGTTTGCCTCTTCATCTTGTTTATATAATATCTAAATAAAAATATACAAGATTATAATTTTAACTAATCAGTAATTATTTAAATATTAAATATATATCAATCTTTATCAATTATAAAATTCATCTATTAATAGTTCAACATACTTCTATGTTAGTATCTTACTATACAAGTGTATAATTAAACTAATTAAGTAATAATTAGAATAACAGGACAAATAATAATAATCTAATTGTTTAGCTAGCATAACTAAGAAATAATTTGATAAACTAAGTGAATATTAAAATACTCACAACTACGGCGATACTGGGTTTACAAATCGGACGCTTGATGGGGTACAAGAATGTGGTGCTGGAGATCTGGAGATGGATGCACAGGGTGTTGTCCAAGTGCTGCAGAGAAGACAAGAGATTAGAGATTACAGGGTTGTGTTTTTTACTGATTGTTGGAATTTAGCATATACTTTTGATAGCATCTCCTTTCATTTTGTAAAAAGAACAGCCAATAGGGTTGCCCATGAGGCGGCAAGATGTGAAATCACTTACAAAAGTTTGGATGAAATGGGGTCCTGCGCATGTGATGCAACAGATGCAGAGGGACTTTGATGATGTTACAACAAGAACAAATGAATAAAAAGTGAGACTTTGGTTTTTCAAAAAAAAAAAGGAATTATCATTGTATGTCTGTATTCAATTATTCATTTTAAATATATTATAATAATTTTTTTTTAGGGAGGGGGGCAATTTCCCCCTCTTGCCCCACCGTACGTCCGTCTCTGATGATGAGTGATGTCCTTAATCAAGCATCCCATGATTGGGGTCTTCAAATGGTGAGTCAAGTTCAGGAAACCAGAAGATCATCATCTATGGATGTTGATAATAAACTCAACCAATCGAGACAAGGACTGGAAGAAATTAATCAGAGCAGCAACGATGAGGTGGATGGGAGAAGCAATGACCACCATGATTATCATCCGGATGAAAATGCAGGAGATGTTGAGAGGTATCCGAATAGCTCGAGGCAGTTGAACAATCATCAGAGGGATCCATTAGAATCCCAAGAGACAACAGAAGATCAAATTGAGTCTTCTTCCACCTGTTACCAAGAAGAACTCAGAGTAATAAATGGGAGGGCGGAGGAACTACAACAAACAATAGTGAATGCTTTGGGTTCCCAAGAATGGAGAGATGCACTGGCTAAAGTCTCGGGAAAAGGTGGGGAGAATGATGAGCCCTCTAAGAAATCGAAGCAACCAATGGGAAGTGTGGACTTAGCCACATCAACCGAAGAGAGGGATTGCAATGTATAGGCAGTAAAACAAAAGAGGAAAATGATTTCCAAGGCAAGGAAAATTATTGCTAGGAAGGCTATTGGTGTTTCAAGTGTCTCCACAACAGACTTACAACACAACCAGAAAAAGGAATACAAGAAGTATTTGAAGGTGATGAAAAAGCAAGCTGCCATTGTCAAAAAGAAAAGGAGATTATCATCTAAGAACCCAGATTTTCCTAATATTTTTGCATATCAAGACCCTGTTTCTTAATCTCACAAGATCTCTTGGAGTATTTGGAAGAATATTATGCAGGATCAAGGATGATGGTTAATTTCAATAACAGAACCAAGGAAGCTCTTAGGAGAACTGACTTTCAATTTGCTACATTTTGGTCACTTTGGATGGCAAGAAATAATGTGTGTTTTGAATAGGAAGAGTTTCAGCGAATCAATCTGATATTTTGAGTTTGCAACTATGGCAGTGGCAAGAAGAAGAGAATACTGTGCAAAAAAGGTGGTGTGGTGTAGTGTGCTGTTTGGTGGATAACAATTTTTAACAAGATGCATACTGCAGAGGGGAGTGACATTTGGTCTTAGAATGCAAGCTGTCATAAGAGCTTGGACTGTGGTTTATTTTTGGTTATTTTAGGTGGGCCTTTCATATATTTTTTTATGCAGATTAATACTGTAGTTGGGGTATTGTAATTTGTAAGTGGGGTGGCACAATTTGGGTTTTGGTTTTGGTTTTGTTGGATACTGTAAGTGCTTTATGGTACTTTATGGTTTTTGATTGGAATAAAGTTGTGGTCTAATGACCTTTAATGATAAAAAAAAACTTTAAAATTCCATAAATTTTTTAAAAAACTTAAATATCACAATTTGAACAATATAAATTTTAAAAATAAAACAAGATAAACTTTTTAGAAATACTTTTAAAAAATAACTAATTTTCTGAATGTGCTTGCCAAAAATGAACAATGTTAATGAGATAGAAAATCAAATCTTGGTTCAAAATGTTCTTGTAGGGTTTAGCTTTTGCAAATTGAAGGATATGTTGGAGTTGGTTAAGGTGAATGGCGTGTGATGCAGTACAAGAGAAATGTTGAATAGTGATACACATTATGTAGCGGTTCATCCAACTGTCACAGCAAAAAGGAAATTATATAATGTTAAAGCAATTGGAAACGTCACAATGATCTCTTTATCAATTAAAGCCGTCACTATTGCTTAACTGCCCCCCCCCCCCAATTTTCTTTTCCCAAGTTCAACCCCTCACAGCATCGAAAGAATCAATTAAAATAACTTTCTTTAAAGGAAGGACAAAGGTCCCATGCGACTGAAGAATAAAAGATAATATTATTAAGAAAATCAAAACCTGAAGTGTTTAGGGGGTTGGGTAGTTCATCAAGGCCCATTTGCTCCTATTATGTATTTTTTTACTTCTCTTGAATAAACCCTAGAAAATATCAATTTGTGACAACGCTCCTCCAGTCCTCCCTCTATGTTTTAGATCTGTATCTTTCCCCTACGTAAACCTCATAAAATTAATTTTGTCCTCAAATTATTAAAGATTGTTTCTCTATTTCGACTGTTAAACTCTCGCTTATTACACTACACTAATCGGAAGCAAGGTCATTAAGGTACGCAGCCATGGTTCCATCATCAAGATTGGTCTCTATTCCCTGCCTTGATTTCCCACTCTCTTCTACCCTCTTTGCCTGTCATCTAATATATCTTATTTCAAGTATTAAATTTGCAATCCGGATCGTCCTTGTTTTTGTACTCTAAAATAATAGATCTAAGCCATGCACCAAAATCTTGGTTTTTGGCTATAATTTTATTTTGTTGGTGTTTTAGTAAAATTTGATCAATATGTAATTTTTAAATCTTGTTTGTTGGCATTCTTGTATATCTATGGAATCAACCATATTTCCAAAATCATGGATTTGTTTGATTGTTTTGATTTGGTTTTTTTAACTCTCTTTTTTGTTGAGTATAATAATTTTATTCTACTTGTATTGAAAGTCTTGTTTTTTTTCTTTTTTTTTGATAATTAGCGACTATTCAGCCTAATTTATTCAATCGATCAAAGCTTGCCGCAACATTGTACAACCCCAAACTCCATTGGAAAATTGGGTTGAAAACTACTATGCGTGTTCATGAAAAATGCACACAAAATACCCGGCCACAATCACCCCAAATAGCATACTAATGGAAAAATGACAAAAAAGATTCTCACATTATATTTCCACCCCACTACAAGTTGTATAAGGAAATTATTGATTTCCAGCTTCCTAAATTCCATCACATGTGTGTCTTTCCTTCTGCAAAGGTTATCACTAGCCTTACACATTGTTGCTTTTTTCTCACCTTTCTTTTGACCCATTACCCCTTTTCCTTTCCTTTCTTCCACCTTCTCCTTTAATATTATTTAGTATTGTACTCAATAGCTCCATCCTTTCAACCTTCTCCACCTTTACACACAGTTCAAGCCAAACATTCAACACTTGATATGGTTGCAATTAGTCTTACATATTCTGCTCTGTCCATAAGCTTTTTCATACTGAAACTTAAATTTGTTCCCCACACATATTTTCTGTTTCTATGAGGATCACCTGCTGCAAGATGGCTATGAGTTGTTACTCCTATCCACACTTTCCAATTTGGATATTTTTCTCTGAAACTCATACAGTGTTTACATTAACTGCATCTTCATCCCTCATTACCACTCCACCCCCAGAAGCTTCCGCTGATGGTACCTCTACATAGTTTATCCCCCAACATTTCCTTACATCCCATGCATCAAATTTGGAGTGCTTGTATACTAAACCCTCCTTCTGAATTAGTCTCCTTATCCCTTCTTCTTTGAGCCCGCTCCCACCCTCTTACATTCCAATCAACCATCTTCATACTTGGTGCTTCTTCTTTCTCTTCTTCTTCTTGCTAGGTCTTTCCCATCTAATGTCTTCAACTAGATACTCCACAGTGTCTTCTATTTTTCCCTTGACTTTTACCCCAATGATAGAGGCAAACTGTACAACCTCGTGAGCACTCTCATAAGTTCCCCTTGACTCCAACGAAGAGTCTAGGAAACTATCACTACTCTGCCTTGTATCTTCTACTTCTTCTCCTTCTGTTTGTGAAGTCAGATCATCTACCTGAATCTTTTCTCTTTCAAATCCAGGAGGTTGTGACAGGTCATTGCTATTAACCCTCTCCAGGTTGTTAGGTTCTCCTTGCGATATTCCAATAGCCACTTCTTGTCATCCCTATGTCGTTATTTGTTGTATTTTCTCCTTGATTGCCTTCCTCACTCCCCATATTCACCAATAAATGTTGGCTTGTAGATTTGTCATTTTCTGTCTCTTGGGTTATTCCCAAGGTGTCTCTAGCTGCTTCACCCTCTGAGGTTTTGAACCGGTTGCCCCCCTCAGTTAATGTATCTCCTAAATTGTGATCTGTTTCCTGTTCATCTTTAGAGTTTGAAACATGAGTTCTGACTGTCTGCTCAGCTTCTGAGCTTGAAACATGAGTTCCAATTGATTGCTCACATCTTCCTACTCCATCTGTGTTGATTCTCCCGATTATTCCTCGCTCAAATTGGTATTTGTTTTAGTATCTAATGTTCCACATATTTCAGAAGGTTTAAAGTTTTTCTTTATTGGTACAAGTCTAAGTTTGTTTGATTTTTACATATTTATACTTTTATTTTTATTTTTTGGTCATATCGGTTATATGTTCGTAAGTTGAATTGTGAATCTGTGATTCTCAAATTGTGTTATTATAGAACTCATAATTGTGACAAGGGAGGAAAGAAAATGGAGCAGAAGAACATTTGATAGATAAAGATTGAAGATCTATTGTAATGATTTAGCATTAATTGCTTTAGGTTTTCCTTAATGTATATTTTGGAAACGTATATGTAAACTATTGGTGTAAGTGTTTTTTTTTAATTTCATTTGTAGAATAACTTTGTAACCAAATGACTGAATTGTATATTTTTATTTTTAAAATAATAAATTTTGAATTTTGAATAGAAGTTAGTTGACCGAGTTGATACTATCTAAGAGCATTATTTGTGGACTATATCATTAAATTAAATTGTATAAAATTTTAAAATTATACATTGATTATTGTATCTTTTTTATTGGAAGGTGTGCCATAGTGATGTTTGTTACTGCCACATAGTATAGTGACGCTTCTAACTGCCGCTAGTAGGCTTGACAGGTTTAGGCGTCACAAGTTTTCCTTGTGACACACCAAAATGCGACGGCTCCTCCCAGGCGTCAGAAGTTTTCGTAGTGACGTTTAAACACACCATTAATAGAGCACATTAAGCGTAGCTACTGAGGTTTTTTGTTGTAGTGATTGGTCGAAGGAGATGGTGGTCAAACAAGTCGGCGAAGATGGTGGTGGTGTACAAGTGAATTGCAGGTTAGTTCTGCGGGGATAGGGAAAGTGGCGGGTTCAGGTGATTCTAGCTAGGATTTGTGGCGATTCATGGCAGTGACGGTGGTTGAGGGTATAGTAGTTGCTGGATAATTTGGGTCTCATTTGAAGGTGGAAGAGTATATGGATGAGAAATTTAAAAAGAAAGAGGTGGTGTTTATGTTTGTCCTTGGTGTCTAGCGATTTTGACCGAGGTTGGTGGCCATTTTGGGCTGGGATCGTGTCGGTTTTGGGCGGCGACGGTGGTTGTGGGTGTAGTAGTTTATGGAGGTGATGATGAATTTAGTTTGATTTGAATATGGACGGGTAATTTAGTTTTACATTTCTTCATTTTTTTGGTTTTGAAAAAGTTCTATATTTTCAAACAATTATACACAAACTTTTTCTAGAGTTTATTAAAATTCATAGTTTTTGCATGTTATCCATAAGATGAAGATGTTATAACAAGAATAAAATTAATAATAAAGTCATAAATCTGACAATATGGAACTTTATTCTATCCAATTTTACCTTATTTGCTAGGCCCAAATATACCCTGAAAGAGGAAGGGGAGTTGAATAGAGTATAGAAGGAGATGAAACTTTTTTTTTTTGGGTTATGTTAGTGTTTAGATTGAACATGTCAGTGACTACTATTAGTGTCTCAAATAAACATTCACAAACAATAGAAAGGGCTGAGGTATTTTAACAAGATTCCCTCAACTGCCGAATCGACTGGTATACATCCCCACCTAAGGGTGCTTCCATTAGGCATTTAACCAGTCTCTTGTATTAATGGGTAACCACAAAACTTTGCCCTTAGTTTCTTGTTACAAGTCACTTAAATGCACTGACTCTCTTGTGATTGTACCCTAAATAGCTCTCTCTTAGCAATTTTACTGGTTACAACTCCTCATACAACTCTCTCTTACAAACTCTTACTTACAACTCTTTCTTTGTTATTAAAATACAAACAATGTTTAGTGGCTCTAACTGATAACAATGAGAGATAGAAAGCATGCATATTCAATTTGTGTTCGAGAATTTTGCTTTCTTCTTGAATAACTGTTTCAATAAATATTCTTGAAGTTGGAAGTGGCCGTTACAAGATCTTTCTATTGTAGTTTGAGCCTCTTCTTCTTTTCCCCCTTCACAGGATTGACTATTGAGTAATATTAGTTGTAATTTCCAAGTAGTTGAAGATAATGTGTTGATAACTTGCCACTCTTTCTGATTAGATGTCTTTCAATTTAAGCATAAGATCTTGATATTATTGGTGAATCTTTTATTGATTGATTTGCCCAAAACCGCTTCCACTATGAATAGGGAATATTGCGAATAGTCCTCAAACTTTTTGTGAAAATTATCTTCCTAATTAGTAACTTGCTTGCTTCATGTAATGTTTGTCTCATTTGTTCTTGATGTTCTTGCAAGAAATATTACCTCTTAAAAAACAAATACGGTATAATATAGGAAATTAAAAGATATTATGAAAGTCTCTATTAAAAAGGATCCTCTAACAAGTAGCAACTTAAGGGTCAAAGCAATTTAGTGATTCTGGAAATGTTGACACTGACGTTTAGTGTACAAGCTCAATTCTGAGCTCGTCATTATCCAACCTCATCGCAACTAACCTTAAATTTATCTAAATTTACTTTAACCACCAAAAGAACATGGGAGCCAAATTTTTCGTACCTAATTGATTCCCCCAAAATCTCATCTTGCATTAGAAACTTATATTACTTTCAATTTTGCTATTTTTTTAAAAAAAAAAGTTACTTCTAATTTTTAGGTCAAAGCCAAAATTTGTGGATGATATTTTTGCTACCTATAACTTCATAGGTCTCATTTCATGCTAAATTTATGGTTGATTTGTGTCACTTTGAAAAATAGTCATGTTTCATCTGTCAAGAGTTATAAACAACAAACAAAGAAGAATATATATAGAAAATAAAATGAAAGAGGAAAGAGAAACATAAACGAGGAGGAAAGGAGGAGAATCGTTGTATTCTTCTCTTTTTCCTCTCTTATTACCATTGAAAATTTGAAAAAAAGCTAGAAACCAAAGGTTAATACCTCTTATATTCTTGGAAGGTTTCAAACAAAAACCCTTTTCCTTTTTCTTCTTGAAGGGAAAAAAAGCTTCTCTGAAAGAAACAGGTGAAACGACAATTTGTTCTAATTTTGTGATTACGTAAGTATTGATTCTTTGCCCTATCTCAAAGTAATTTCATAGGTCACACAATTTCATGTAACATCAAGTCTGGTTGCATATGAACTTCTATCTCCAAATAATTTCATAGGTCATACAAATTACAAGAAATATCAAAGTCTAAAGGAACTGTTAGGTCAACACCAATAACTCATTCACACGAGAAGGAATTATCTTTAGAATACCCTAGGTTTGAACCAAGGTGGGGCTTTAGTGCTAGGGGGTTGGGATGAGGATAGCACTACTCTACTATAGGTTTTAACCTGTTATTGTATTCGTATCATATATTAAAATTGGAATGTCTGACTGCTGTCTCTTTCTCGTCCAAAGTAGCCGTTTGAAATGCTTTGGCTATTTTGATAAAGTCAAAATAGCTAATTTGATGTTGAATGAAAAACTTTCTAATTGTTTTAATCCAAAAACAAAATCAACTTCTAAAAATGAAGATCCACATCTTTTTATAATCAACTTATTCAAACAACTAATATAAATAACTAACAATTTATTTGCAAAACATGATCACTTATTTCTTCTCCAATACTAGGCATGGTAATTTCAAATTTGATATGATGATATGTATTAATTGATGATAGGTGGAGAATTTAAAGCATAAGCATGGCATTAAGAAGAGCTATTGGGGCTGTGAAGGATAGAACGAGCATAGGACTAGCAAAAGTTGGAAGCACGGGATCCCTTGCTGACCTTGATGTTGCCATTGTCAAGACTACAAGGCATCAAGAGTTTCCTGCTCAAGAAAGATATTTTCGAGAAATTCTTAACTTGACTCGTTACTCCAGAGCATTCATTACAGAATGTGTTAACACCATCTCTAGACGTCTCAACAAGACCAAAAACTGGGTAATCTAACTAATTAATCATATGTCCATGATTTTGTTCGTTACTTTTAAAATGACTTTTAGACGATAATATATTCTACCTTGACTTATTGGACAATAATATGTTATAATTAAGATAGTGAGTGTTATTTGGATAACTTTACGTAGTTGTCCTAAAAAGTTCTTATGTTTTATGCACAACACCCACTCAATAGAGTATATTATAATTCAAAACAATTATACAATCCATCATTGACCAACATCCTTAAAATACAAATATATGTCCCAAAAGATAATCTAATGTAAGGCCAAAGTTTTATGAACTTCAAAATATTACTTACGACTAATAATGATGCAATTGTATGGTGTGGACAACCATCAATGCTTGTAAGTTGCGGATTTAGACCTTTGATTAGGGTGACCAATATATTATGAGACTCATTTTCTAAACATACAATTCATAATTTTGACCCTAAATTATTTGAAATTTTACTATTTCTTCTTCCGGGTTAAGTGTGGCGATGGCCACCCCCAACCACAATGAGGATTCACCCTTGTGTTAAGACTCCCTGAGACAATGTGGGGCTGATGATGGTTGCCTGATTAAATACTGATTGTTGTCGTAAACATCATGTTCAATCCCGCCCGAAACAATGACAATCATGAAGCTTTTGCGTTTTCGGGTGAAGGAATGAGCCATGGGGCTTTAATGGTAAAAGAATTTGGACAAGTAGGGGGCTTGATTAATGGAGATTGGTAAGGTTATACAAATGTTAATTTGCCCGACTTTAGTTTATCTAAATTAAAGAATTTTAAACAAACCCTTTTCATCGTAGATTTTTACGTTTTGTAACTAATAATTGTAAGATAATTGAATTGACAATATTTTACAAATGATAAAAAAAATTAAAGGTCGAGACTGAATTAAATATAGAAACAAATGAAAATTTCCAAACTAGATATACAAACAAATGAAATCTTCCAAATTAAACAAATTGCTATAATTGATTATACGTTATTATATCTATCAAAACAACAAACCTATCAATTTTCTCCTCAGGCCAAACTGAAGCAAATTTATTGTAAAGCAAACAAATCCATGGTTACCAATGGTTCACAGGCTCGGGGCGTTCCTCTACCAGGGCTTTCTCCATATAAGTTCAATGTCTAGCAAAATTATGGGCCGCCGAATTTTCATCCCTTTTGACATATGAAAATAAGCATGCTTGAATCTCACTACTCTTAGAGAGAATGTCATCCAAGACTAAATCAAATTTGCTTGGAAGCATCACTTTATGCTTGCATTGAGCTATAAGCTTAAGGTAATCTGACTCTAGGATGATCTTCTCATACCCAAACTGTTTGGCCAAGCTCAACCCGAACAACGCAACTTTCCGCTCCGTAAAGTCTACACTCCAGTGAGTCCTAACCCTCTTGACGCGAGCTAGCTCCATCCATCCATGGCTACCATGGATCCCTGCACCTAGACCAACCCATTTTCCTTCCATCCTTGTTGCATCTACATTGATTTTCCATATACCTTCCATTGATGAATACCACCTAATTAACTGGCTCCTCATGTATTGATGCTTATATAACATTATTACGTGCTGAGACAACCAAATTTCCCCTCCTATAATCACACCTTGTGGAGTGTCTTCGTCATTGAATTGATATTCATGTCTTACGTGCCACAAACTCCATATTAAGAATAATGCCTCTGGCAAACGTTGATAGAGAGCGTCTCCTTCCAACTTGTCAGGACCTCAAAGAAATTGTTGGTACTTTCCCCAATTTGTGAGGTTGTTCAAGCTCGTCAGTCTGGCACCTCTTAGCTCTCATGCATTGAAACAACACGCTCTGAAGGGTTTCCTCATCAACCTTAAACCCATCACAACTACCATTTTCCACCATGTGTCCTGTCTTTAGTGGGTGCTTGGTTGAGAGGATGACACAAGCGTACTTTCAAAGAAAGTTTGCGACTTTGGGAGTGACCTTGAGGCTCCATATTAACGGCCTGCTGGAACCAAAAGCCTTAAGTTGAGAGATGCTCCCAAAATGTATGTCATTTTGATCAAATAAATAAAATCCTTAGTTAAGCTCCACATCTGTCAGTTATTGGGCTTATTTGCACTATGCGAAATCGCGGGATGAGCTTATTGTCGATTGATCAAACAACTAATGGATCATCTCAACATTCCACTCCCAAGCGACTTTATGCAATAAATTCGCTACCACCATGTCTTGCTTGTCCAACAGGAATGGTGATGAAACTAACCATTTTACAGACCTTGATTTGTTAGTCATTCCTATCTCTCCAAGTAAGACCCTCCTTTAAAAGGCACAAGTAAATCCAAAGGTATGAATCAAGAAAGTTTGATTTGGGAAAATACTTCCCTTTCAAGACCTTAGACACAAGTAAATCCAAGTCGTCAAAAATCCTCCAAAGCATTTTTTTCGCGAAGAACCTCATTAAACACCTTCAAATTCCTATTACCCATCTCCCAAGACATTTCGGTTGGTAGATAGAGGACCAACTGACCCAATGATTTTTCCCAGCACCTTCAGTCACCCCCACCAAAAACTAGACATCAAGCTATTTATAATTCATGGATCATATAAGAAGGCATCTTGAGATAGCTCATCAAGTAAATTGGAATGGCGTTATCCATCACTTTAATTAGAATCTCCTTCGTTGCTCTGCATTGACAATTTCCTTCCACCCGTTAAACTTCTTCTATAACATATCCTTGACATTAGAAAAAACCACCATCTTGGATCTTCTTGTATACAAATGAGTTTCGTGAAAGTTGACCTGCCAAAAATCCTAAATGGCAGTTAGAGTAAATGGCCTAACATAATTTTCCAAATGTTGTCTTAGTTTACTCCCTCAACTTAAAATTCCCAAACTTTAATGAAAATTAGAGGATATATATTCAAATTTTATAC